>JAFBJW010000041.1:1303030-1903030 GCA_016785235.1 Pseudorhombus dupliciocellatus | reverse complement strand
TCAGGTTATACCAACTGTGGAATGATGACACAGGCCACCTGCACTTCAGTGAAGATAATACTAATGCGGCCGTCAGTCAAGTAAAACCTGGAGCATCACTTGGCTCGTCATCCCACATCGAGAGGAGGACAAATGAATTATGAGCTTAAATGAACCATCAACTCAATAAATCCTGTTTTCTACCCTGTGTTCTCTCTATCTTACACAACGCATGCACGCACAGCCTCACACACACACACACACACACACGGTCATTAACACTGAAGCAAGTCTTCCAAACAGGACATGATCCCGGTGCTGCGGGGCAGGAATTCTGTGCGAGCAGAAAACTCTGTCTTCTCTAACTAGAAGCAGCTGCCAACTGGAAAAAGTACCACAAATGAAAATCATTATCAGCTGCAGGACAGGCCAGACACCGCTGCACTCGGGTTCAATGAAGCAGCCGTCCCTTTTAAACAAAAGGAAATCACATGTACGCTCCGCACACATGAACCCCCCCCCCCATTAGAAACTCTTGCCAGTCTGGCTGCCATCCTCCCTCTTATCTGTTTGCCCTTGACCTTATTTTTAAGAACATTATTCGCCTTCCTTCCTCCGCTCTTCTTGCCTTGCTTCTTGTTCTATACTATGGTCTCTTGTTTTCCTTCTTTCACACCAGTAATTACTCCTGAGCTACAGTCCTTTGATCAGCCAGAGCCCAATTTGCTTTATGGAGCTACCGGTTTTGACTTTGTATGCAAGTGTTTCTGTTTACTTCACGCTTACAGAGACCCCCTCTGGCTGAGGCCTAATTTACAACGTTCCACACATATTTTTCGGCTCTTTTCATCTGTGCAGTCCACATGAAGACACGGTCTTTGTCCAGCAACATAAAAAACAAAACTCGGCACCGAATTGCAATTGAGCTGCATGAAATTACACACACTCATAGATATCAGTCCCCGAAATATATGCGTGATATTTGTTCATCAAGGTCACTGATTTATTTATTTCCTGAAACACACAACAATCCAAAAAAAACATCCAACCACCCAACACACAGACGATTCGCTCTGCTTCCCTTTACCTCATAGATGTGAGTTACTTGTGGTCCCACGTCCTCCTCTTTGGCAGGCTTCTCTTTGGGTTCCCAGCGTGGGAATGGCAGCACCACCTGCGACGGGTGAGACACCCTGGAGGGGGCAGAAACAGCTCAGGTGTTTGTCGGCCTCATCTTACAAGCTTACAGGCTGAAAACCCACATTGTGGCCTTCCACCATGACTCAGGAGTCAAATAGATAATTAATTCATCATTATCATTCATATAAAAAACATATTTATCTAAATAAACGTATCTGGATTTTCAAATTTTATTTAAGTCTCATCAGATTTGTGCAGATTCTCCAACGTGTATTTAAAAATTGGCAAACTTAAATTGAAGATTCTGGGTGGGAACTCCAGGTCGCCCTTTTGGCTGTGTGTACAGAAATGACCACACCCAAACAACGCCATGCGAGGCTCCACGCTTTGAAGTGTGTGTGAGTGTGTGTCAGCGGACATATGGTCTCAACGTCCATGTCAAAGGTTCCTACGTAACCCATGTGCTCATGGTTAGCTCAATTTTATGTTTTCATGCTGTTTTCCATCTGTATATAAACAGGCTCCGTGGATTCAAAGGGCCAAAGTGATGTCCTGCAAACAGCACTGAGCTAAGGCGGAAACCAGAGCAGTTTTATCTCTGAGACCAGGGCACAACAACAACAACAACAAGGCATGATGTCACTGTTTCTTGGTGCAGGCGCCGCACTCCGGCCCCCTTCAAAAGATGCTTGACTCACCCACGTAAATCCAGCTGGGCCTTAGCAACGATGGACAGATTCAAACTGACTGGGTTGCTGTTGGAGTTGTCTTTGTTGGAGCTGCGGAGAGGGAGTTCAAGTTAGATGCAAAGCATGATACAAAACGCACACCACTGTGACTGTGCTCTCTAATCGGCCCTGATAAAACACGAGTGAAACCAAAGTCTCTGAAGAGCACATGATGAAGCTGTGTTTTTATGTTTAGCTGTCTCCATGAGAGAATTCCTCTGGCCACCGTCTACTGATGTCCTGTGTCCAATTGAACACAAGAAGCAACAGTGAACAGTGGGCGTCTGTCTTCCTCTGTCGCTGCAGTTAGTTTCGTCAAACCACAGACAGTGACAGGGCCGGGGCAGACACAGAACTTATTTACATGTCTCAGAAGAAAGACAAACGGCCCTGTGTGTGTGAGCGGGCGGCTATAGGGGGCATGCGTGACTGTCGGTGGGTGTGTCACCTGTGGATCTGTAGCTCAAAGCTGATTTTCGGTCCCGCATCATCCAGCCTTTGCACAGAAAACCTCAAACCAACAGACAGCTGGGCAGGAGGACGTGGAGAGAACATGTGATGGGAGAGAAATGACAGAGGGGAAAGAAAGAGCAGAATTAGGAGGCATCTGTGCATCAAAAGCCACGTGGTGTCTTAATGTGTCCACTAATATTCAGTGAAACCCCTGTTAACTTGATCCTCTACACAGGCAGATCATGTTTGTGTGTGTGTTGACAACAGCAGAAATCTTAAATGGGAGAAAATCCAGACGATACAGAGACACAAACTTAAAAGCTGTCTGTCCTCAGTTTAAATCTCCTGTCCCCCAGGGTAATGCAAAACATGTGCAGGATTCGGTTCATCATCCACAGTAACAAGACGGCATGCGCGTATGTGTGTGTGCTTGTCACCGCCAACCAGTGTGGGAGCGCATGTGTACGTGCGTCTGTGTGTGTCTGAGCTCTGCTGAACAACAGGTCAGACCCATGGACCAGAGAGGGAAACGACACTAACACTTCAAAAGACACCACTGGGGTGGGGGTGAGGTGGAGTGTGGTGGGACTACAAAGCCTGGCAGGGAACGTCTGAGGAGACAGACACCAAATGAGAAGGTTATGAGTGGTTCAGAGAGAGGACCAGACGTCACTGTCAGCTATGATACTGAGAGGAGGAGGAGGAGGAGGAAGACAGCCATAGAAGTCTGAGGCGGCAGGGGGACAAAGAGGTCAACTATGACTTTTTTAACTATAAACTTTTAGCTCCATCCTTTAGACAGACCAGCAGCTGCGGCCAGCTTGAATTAAGCCTTTTTTGTGTGTTTTTTTTTTTTACAATGAACCTTATATTTATTTTCACGGTGGAGAAAAAAAAAAAATCAAAACATCCCAAGAAACTTTCCCTAAGTACTTTAGCAATGTGGTCAGACCCTACCCCGCTGATCTGTATGCACAACATATTCCAAATAATTATCACTGTGCCACATTATGGTTAAATACACAACTGCAGTCACTGTTTGTCTGGTACGCTCCTTGAAGGGACACAAGTTTGCCACAAGCAGCGCATGTCGTCACATTTCCACAAAACAATGGTTCATTGAAACAAAACTGACAGGCCTGGTCTCGGCTGAAGTTGTGGTTTGAGACGTTTCTGAGTTCATTGTGGTTTTGTTTCTCAACCATATACGAATCTGTTGGGATGAATTAAAAGTCAATAGACTATTGTGGCTGTGAAAGAATAAAAACCAGTGGCAGCCACATTTCAAGCCCAAGGGGGTGTTTGACAAAGTATTCATATGGAAAATTCATAAAGAGAGACTGTATGTAGCTTTAGAAGGAAGACACAGCTCCTCCCTAATCTGTAAGTTGTTCAGGATTTTTGGAGGATTTAATGGAGCTGCGAAATAAATTTGAAGTGAGTAATTAAGAGAAAGCAGCAGAAAAACGTATATATAGATATATTATCCATTTTTATAGACCGATGACTAAATATAATCTTATCCTCAAAGTAGGATTCCACAAAAATTATGACTCAGCTACTGTTTTTATTATCCTTGTAGAAACAGACAGAATTCAATTATCATCACAGTCCAGTGGAACGACTGTGGACAGCCCCAGTGAGCTCAGTTACTCTGGCACACTGACTCTAAACCACAACTGCATTTAACTGTCAGTGTTTCCTACCCTAACGATAAGACTGGGGTCAAAACCTCCTCCATTTGAATACGCTTTGTTTTCCTGGAACCGTCCTTTGATTGTTACTACAACCGAAGCTGTGACATAAAGCTACAGCGATGCGGCTAAGCTACATCTAAAGTGAAATCAAGACCAGGACAGAGAGGAAAGCCTCACGGACGACACTGAAGCCAAACAAAGGCCCCTCCTGCGCTGAGGGAGGCGCCGCAGCTGCATCACGGGGCACAAGGACTCAACTTCAATATGATCCCGCTCTGTTTGGGGTTCATGACGGTTTGTTCTGCATAAGCCCTGGGAATCCTGAACGTCCAGCAGGGCAAGGGGAGAGGTAAATATGGGAAACATCTGGACAGCTGTGGGGCACTCACACACACATACTTGTCCCGTTCACATGCCTCATTTTGTGCTCCTCCCCCAGCAGTGAAACATGAGCACATAATTGATTTATTAGGACGCTGCGAGTCACCTCCAGAGCTCGAACACACCTCTGTGGTGGCCTTGACACCTTTAGAAAAACCCAACATTTCAACTCATACACACACACACACACACACACACTACATTTGACATGCTTGTTGACACACATAGGTACTCGGCCACTTGGTGCTTCACAAAGCCGGGGCTTCCTGCATGTGTCAGCTCTTCCAGAGCAGCGTGGATAACTACTCCATGCTGCACACACACTCAAACGCAAACTGAGTGTGAAGCATTGCCAAGGGAGTGAGAGAGTGTGAAGCGAGGGTCAAGGTGATGATCAGTAATCATTGGAAGCCATCAGTCAGGGCGAGTTAAATCTGACGAGGAACAGTCGCAGGTTCACAGAGTTGATGGTTGAAAGTGGTGTGTTTTTTAACTCACCTCAGTCTCAGCCACCATCGGGTTCCCGAGGTCACACACCACCATCCTGGACTCGTTGACCATCTTGTACTCGCAGTTGAGCTGAGACAGAGACTACAGAGGAGAGAGGAAGGAGAACAGTTGGTGAGATGATCCCAGAAAAAGTTAGGGAGGGGGGGGATTGAAAAACGGGAATGAGGGAGAGGAGGGTGGGGGAACGCAGGGATCGCAGTTGAGCTGAGACAGAGACTACAGAGGAGAGAGGAAGGAGAACAGTTGGTGAGATGATCCCAGAAAAAGTTAGGGAGGGGGGGGGATTGAAAAACGGGAATGAGGGAGAGGAGGGTGGGGGAACGCAGGGAGAGGTAGAGTGATGAATGATCTGACAGTAACAACCTCATCAATCAAGCAGCCCCATTACACACTCATTAACGCACACACACGTGCAAACACACACACGGACATAAACAGACACACTCACACACACACGGCAGTTGACCCTGTCCACTTCCGTGGTCACTAATGCAGCTTGTAAATCATAATGGGGGCCTTTGGGCAGGTTCCAGTGCAGCATACCCTGCTGATGGCCTCACCAAACGGCGCCAAACACAACAGGAAGTGAACGCGGCCTCAAATAGCTCACTTCCTTTTGTTACATGCTGACTTGGTACGCGCTTCAAACACGATGAGATAACCGCCTCAGTCTTATGTGTCTATTTTGAGCATCCACGCTGAGGGACATGAACCAGACCAGATGGAATCAGATGATTGTGTGCATCTGTGTGCGTGTGTGTGTGTGTGTGTGTGTATTGACCTCCACTTTGCGCTCCACGCCGATGTAGTCAGCCTCTGGTGGTATCAGTGTGTGCAGCTCCGTCTCGTAGGCTCCCTCTCCTCGGTTCGCCGCAGTGATGGTCAACATGACCAGATTGTCGTCTCCAATCACCAGCTCTGAGCGGTCTCTGTGTGTGTGTGTGTGTGTGTGTTTTAGTTAAAAAGGGAGAACAGTGTAAGAAGAGAAAAGGAAGTATTCCAGTCATGCAGAGGACACAGCAAATTACACTGATTTCATTAGAAAAAAGCATCGTCTGTCTTGTGAAAGCTAGTTTGTAGGATTGGACTGCACGTTTAATCCAAACAGCTGCAAAGAATGCAGTCCCCCCCCGACCCCAACAATGTGCATGTGTCAGTCAGTCCACAGTGACAGGATGTTTGTGTAACGCTGCCACGGCGATATTGTACAGCTGGAAACACTAGAGACGAGGCTAATGCACACACATGGTAAATGCAAGTATAACGCCAGCAGCCCCCCGGTGTAACCTCTGCTCATTGTGTGAGAAATAACAGGCAGAATTATGTGTGTCTGCGTTCTGGCCAAGTGAACTGTCGGGTGTTTACAGGTTGAGGTCAGAGGGCGTGGCGGCGTCGGCCTTACATGCTGGCAGAGAGCTGCAGGTCGGGGATGCAGATATTGTCGTCCCCGCAGTCCAGGAGAATGTAGGCCTGAGAGGAAGAGGGGCACAGGAGAGGGGGGGCATCATGAGGAAATGCCTGGGTATCATCATGACAAATAGAAGAAAACGGAACTGGGACACACCAGGCATCAAGTGATGTAAAAGCACAGACACATGTTAAGAGTGACGCTGTCCAGGTCTTGGCCAGATAAATGAATCCGGGTTGGGTTATTTGTTGGTGCACACAGAGCAGATATACTGTGCCCAGCTTCAGGAGTCAAGTTGTCTCTCACTAAGTGTTTCAGTTACAACAAAAACTCCTGAAAACTAGTGATGAATAATGTAGCATATTAACTTAAAACCTGTTAATAATTTGGTTGTAGCTTCTAATCAGGTAACATCTGTTGGTCCTGATGTTTGCGTGAACATGCACAAGAATCAAAACAAGGAAACTGATTTCTCATCAAAGACTCAACTCTGGAAAAAAAACCTCACCGCAAGTGGAAGATCGAGCACGAACGTGCACATCTGGATTGGTTATTAGACAAACAAATACACATTTGGAAAATAGCTGCGTGTGTCTTTGGAGTGCAATCAATCCTTCACTTCTGGTGGAGCAGCGGACTCCTGATTTGTCTTTCTGCTGGCAAAGGATGAATGTGCCTGGCATACAACCAGTTTATCCCTAAAGACAACATGTCCCCAGGAGTGGAACAAACAAGTCGTTTTTATACTCACATACTCTTGGAGGAATGTGCTGCTGTAATGGTTGAGGACAGGTGGGAGGTTTTGGTCCCGTGTGGTGGGAACGAGGCTGTAGTTCAGAGCCAGCGCGATGGGGCTCAACTTGTCCCTGAACTCATCATCCTCCTGTGAAGAAACGCCAGTGTGTGAGTGGTTGCTCGTTGAAATAGCATCAACCAGTGCCTTCATAGTGGATCCGCTCACCTTCAGGTAAATGGTGTGGCTCAGGCATGCCCGTGGGCGTCTCTGACCCAGCGTCAGCATCCCTGTGTGCTGAGGCTGCTGCGTGTCCAGGAAGAGCACTCGCTTTACTCCCCCTCTGGTGCCTTTCAGCCAGTCCAGCTGCAGCTCCGCTCTCAGGTCTGGGCAGGAGGAAATGGTAGAGAGGTGGAGATGGATGGAGAAGGGACAGTCAAGAAACTCTAGCCGGGCGGCTGCTCCTAAACCATGTGTGTGCCTGCAGGCCACTGGTTATGTAACAGAGAGCCATTTCTAGGCAACACTGAAGAGCATCATTACACAGTGGAAAATGTACTTCACACTTCCACTGCCCCCCCCCCCACCCTCCATCCTGTCTCTGTCCCTGTCTCTGAGCAGGTTCAAAAAGATGTCTGACGAAGCTGCTTGTGACAACTGTGACTGTACCGCCCCACCCACTGAGTTTTTCCCTTTTTGCCTCCCTCCCTCCCTCCGTCTCACACTGTGCACGGCCACTTACCGACAGAGCTGGGGATCCCCACCCCGCTCACTGCAGCGCACACGTCCACCTTCAGACTGCAGGGAGAGGAAACAGAGGGAAGACTCAGACTGTTTGACATGATTAATACATTATTTAGACATGCACGCTTCTTGTTTTGCTATACCCTTTATAATTGTTCGTCTTTTCTTGTTCTACTTGAAAACATCTGTTCAATAATCATCTGTTCATCCTTTTAAGGAGCCAATCCCAGCTGACGTTGGTCAGTCTGTCCTGTGACCTTCATCATGTGTATATTACTACATACAACTGACCAACTAAATAATGCCCATAAGCAAGGCATTGCTTCCTTCCTGTACTCCAGGGGACAGTGGGAAATATTGCCCAGGACCCAGCGGACAATGGATCCATTAGACAGACATGGGAGACTGGGTAACATTTGTGCATTTCCTCAATTTATGCGTGTACGCCTGAATGTAAGTGGGTGCGTATGTGTGTTATCACCTCTTTAATCAAGAGCAGGAAGTAACTCCCACAAAGGGAGCTCCACACTGTTAATATCTACTAATGTGGGGAAGTTCACAGATCAGACCTCTCCAACATGGGGCATGAGCTCAACGACTTTGTTTGGTTGCAGTTCACCAACGCTGACAGCAGCATCGCAGATGTTGTGGATGCTTGTTTTTTTTTTTTTTTTTTAATTATAATGCCCATTAGATGACACAACGATGATGAGCTCCTTTTCCTGGGCTCTACACGTGCGTGCTGCAGATGTGAGCTTGTGTGTGTGTGTGTGATAAAACTCCAGGTTTCTATTTTAAAAAATTGTTCCCCTAAGTCATTTTAACCTCTCCAGGTGGTGTTTAACGTGTGTTTAATAAGTGTTGCATGTAAGCATGTGCGCACGCTCTGCGTACTCGGACGGGTGTTCTCGTGTGTGACTCTAATAAGCACTATGTGTCGTACCTAAGTGTGTGTAGCACCTAAATTACCCCCATATTACTGACAACAGCTCCAGTTCTTGCTTGGTCATTACTGTATGTAATTTTCCTCCAAAATGCATCTGTGCTCCACCACCCTACGCACTTCTAGCTGGCCCTCCCTGCAAATACGCATAGAGACCCCCCCCCCAGTTTAGTGGGAGCTTTCAGTCTAACACTGGTCATTAAGGGACCGTCCTTCCTTTAGCACCACTCCTACAGGCAAAGAGAATGTGATCTTAAAAAAGGCTGCACTTACATTACGCTGTATGTGAACTTGTTCTGAAGCTAGTCCCAGAATTCTAAATATGTTTTTTCAGTGAATATGTTAAGGTGTTACATTATTTTGTCAGAAATAACCACTATCATTTGACCGTCTGAAAATCCAACAAGCACAATCAAAGCATAGTAGTTTGCTTATTATCATATTAATGTTGGAATGTAACTTGATACCAAAGTGATCTTAAAAATGCCAGACAGATGACTTGAAATGTTTTCTTAAATTTAGAAAAAGTAGCGTAGAGTTCCACAGTCTGTGATAAAACACAAGTGTGTGTCCATCCGTTTTCAAGCAGATGCTGAGAACGTTTTTTGGGGGATTGTTGAAATGTCCCCTCGGGATAATGTTCAGTATTGTCCTGGGTTTTTCACTGAAGCTCAGATAATTATTTTTCAGAAGAGCCACTGTTTAACCCTGAGACTCAGATGTAACGGTCAAACATGAGAGGCACAACCTGGGGCCACCTCCCATCATGCCTCTCTCCAGCTCTCACTGCAGGGGAACGACGGAAATGTCAAAAAACCTTTACCCCTATGAAACACAAGAGTCTCAAGCATCTCTTTAGTCCAAGAGCTGCTGTTTAACTCTCTGCACATGTGTGTGTGTCTCCAATGTCCTATCTGATTCCATAGCTCTAACCTAGACTTCGTACTGGTTTATTTAAGTAAGCTGAGTTTTGTTTTTACAGAATTCCATAGTTTAGTGCTTTTCAATTTTACGAAAAACCCCTTTCCTTTTTCGCTCACTGCCAACACTCACACTCTTCAGCACACACACACACCCCATGATGGAAACTAGCCGAGCACACTCAGCCCGTCCAAACAGTCCTGCAGCGGTTCCAGGCACAATAAGTGAGAACCAACAAAAGACTGTGGAGAAACAGCGGGGGACATCAGACTCGCTCCCCTCAACTAAACCCACCCCCGGGCGGTTCAAAGCCACAGGAACAATAATACAATCAAAACAGAATTATGCAGTTTCAAATTAATTGCAGAGGCCCATAAATCTGAATTCCCAGGTTTTATGAGAGGGATTTTTCAGTTATTGCTTTAGACACACGGACAAACAGACGTCTAGGACACAGAGGTGATTTGTCACGTGTCAGTTTGTGAAAGTCTACACATTATACTACACTAAGTTATACGCACACACACCTGACCTTTAAAGTAGTATGGAGAAGTGTATTTATATCTGTTACATCTAGAAATACGACGGGTCCGCATAAAGGTAGAAGTAGAAATGATACGCTCAAAAATATCACTTTTCATTTTAAGCTCAATTTGTGTTGGTCCCATAATGCATTTCCAAACGGAAGTGGCGGATCAAGACGCAGATGGAAAAAGTTAGGTCAAATTGTTGACTGTGGTGAGGAGCTTTAATATAAAGTTATTGTGAAAGCATTTCGCTGTCATTGACCGAGCTGTTTCAGAGTCCTTGTGTCTTTTAGTTCTAACTTGGAATGTCATAGTCTATTAATATTATGAGAATGACATGTCATATTGGTTTTGGTTTATAGATATGCAGAGGCATCACAATGAGAGGTTTAAAGTTGACACTGTCTCTATTGCTGTCTCTCTTACCAGGTGACCATGATGTCTGTCTCAGGCAGGTGACACTGTCGGTCGTCAGGGTTCAGGATCCTGGGTGTCAGGATCATGGCCGCTTCCACAGACACTACAGCTCGAGATCTAAACACACACAAACACACACACACACCATCTTAAATCCAAGAAGTTGTGGGTGTCAAATGTAATTTTACACATGAAAAATGAACAAGTCTGCACTTTGAGATGGATTTGAAAAGAAACACCTCGTTCTCTCTTACCTGAACACCGACACCTCGCCCGCTCCAAACGCCCCCACGATCAGATCTGTGAGAGAGAGAGAGGAGTCAGAGTGAGGGGAGAGCTGAGAGCTTCAAAGAATGCAACAGATGGGACTGATTTCAAGGTCTCCAGAAATCTCCATCGAACACAGACTTCACACATGCACACACACACACACTCTATGATACAGCATTAGCCTTCTGATATCATCATGCTTTTCTTCTCACACATGACCCGATTCAGACTAAAATCATTAACTTGACTTGTTAATACGTGCATGTGTGAGTTCATTGTGCATGTGTGTGTGTTCATACTGGTGGATGTGTGGATGTGTGCTGTGAGACAGGGACCCCACGTTGCATACCAGAGCCATTAAGAACTTTAACGTCACTCTAATCACATTTGGCTAAATAACAATAATTCCCAGCAGCAGCCATCTCCTAATGGTAAACAGCCACAGAGCTCCCCTATATGTGATTTTTATTTGTTTTCATGGCTTTTGTGATCGACACACACTTTTAATTGGCTCTCGGAGTTTAAAATAGAGCCGGGCTTTTTAATGGCTGCGGTCAGGGGACACATACCAATGAAAGCCACATGCGCTCACGCACGCACGCACACACACGCAATATATGAACACATACGCTGATTAGAACAATGTGAAGCTGACGAGAGGCACTTAATGGATAAAAGCCACCACTGGCAGATGAGGGAAAACAAAGCTGATCCTGAGAGGGAACAACCTCATGCTGCTCAGCAGGACACCACTGGCTCCGCAGCGAAGGATTATTTTCATATATAAAGCTGTTATTGATTTTAGGTAATTAACCCGAGTGTGTGTCAGTCTTTTATTTATATAATGACAAAACAACATATCAGAAGTGGGAGCCAGGAAGTGTTTGTCTTCGAGGAGGAATCAAGCGATCATTTTAGCAGCAGATGTAAGAACAGAATGTCGGAAATGTTGTGGTAACCAGCCTCAGAGATTTGCGCTCTGAGCTGGTGGAAATGTTCTCGCGCAGACTGTGCTTGTCATTTGCTGTGTCTCTCCTCCTCTGCATGCGTAAGAAGAAAGGGACTAATTGAATCTGAGAGAGAGGCACATCTGTTTCTGCCTTTGGCTGCAGTCAGAGTCCCCCTGAAACCACAACATTAAACATTTAGACCCCGGTCCCTCTTCCCCTGGGATGCGCTGCGTCGCTGTGCTGAGTGTGTGTGGCACTGTGTGCACGTCCCGTCTTGAAAGGTCTGTCGATGAGAAGGGAGCCCGAGATGTGGGTTTGTTGTTGGGCAGACGGAGGGGTACGTTAAAGGGGAGGAGGGGGGTGAGTAGAAGAATAGGGTTTAACAGAAAGAAAAGGAGGGCAGGGGAGTGCAGATCTTGGCCCTGAACAGCAATCTGTGAAAGCCATCAGAGGGAGAGGGACCTCCTCGCTCCCAGGCCGAATTCCTCCGTTCATCCAGATACTGGAGTTGTGTAACCTGGAAATCTAACTCCGCTCTTGCCACAGTGTTCAATACAGCGGTTGTCTCTCTGCTCATTAGCCACACTCTGGTGTTTGCTCTCAAAACTACTGCATGACACCAGAGTGATTTGAGGACAGGGCACCTTTGGGATTAAAAGTGTGTGTGTGTGTGTGTGTGGCTGCACTGAGGGCTAAATCAAATAACAGCCCACTTTCCTTTCCTTGTCAATCCCATTTCCTTACACACAGGAAAGCGTGACTGCCACTGTTGATTTGAGGCTGCGTGCATGCGTGTGTGCGTGCACGTGTGCATAGAGGCACAACGGACCAACCCCCTCACACAAACCAGCCCGGCACACTCTCCTCACTGGCGGCAGCTGTGTGCAGGTATGGTGTCTGTGACGAAGCTGCTGTAGCTGCTAGTGTCCGTCCCGGCCTGTGAAAACACAACCTCCATCCAGAGTTTAGACGGACTGTCAAGCTGTCACTGGCTGCCTGTTTGGCTGCAGGCGAAAGGTCTTGATGACGAAATGCCAAAGGTCAATGGCACTCAGAGGAAAAAGAGGTGCTTAGACGAGCTCTTCTTAATTCTTGATTGCATGTGTGGGGAGAACTCCAAGGAGATTCAATAGTTGTTTAAAATGGATTAATAAGGATGTTTTTGTTTCAAGGAACTTGCCGTGTGTAACAGTTGATGAGGGAACAACAAACTTTGTTCCACTTTCCCAAACTTTCACGACACCGAGGTGCAAATACTTTAACGAAGCCCAGTAACACATTTTACACCTACTTACCAACCTAATGACCCCTCGCCACCACACACATCCAAATCCCTGACCCTGACACGTCTCTGTGTCTGTAACTCTCTCAGCAGGCAGCTGTGATTGACAGGTAAAACATTGTCAGTTTTTGACCTTTGACCCCCTGGGTGAACCTAAAATGGACCCAGAGGCAATCTGATCCCCTGCCAACACGCAGACCCCCTCACCTTAACTCCAGCCAGCTCTGTGGCCTCTGCTGCATCAGTAATACACAGCGGTGCCTCCCGACCAAACACCGGTTTTCATTTAACTTAATTGTGGGAGTGTGGGGGGACAGGTTTGGTTCAGTAATGCCTGGCTTCCAAAGTGTAAGTTATTAAAAGGACAAATATATGACCTCATCTTTAGAGGAAACTAATTAAAGCTAAAAGCAGAGACTAATCATCACCTTTCTCTGTCCTAATGCTCCTGCAGCAAGACTAATGACACTGAGCGTGGACGGGAGCACACTGCAGCTCGAGCCGGCCTCCCAGACACCCGTGCAGTCCCCTCATAACGCTGATCAAACGTCGCTGACTCCTTTGAACAGTGTGACTTTACTACCCCGCTAACGACACACCATGTGTGTATGTGTCTCACTTCCGCCGCTAATGACAGATGACAAAAGCACACACACGTTTGCAAGTGTGTGTGTGTGTGTGTGTGTGTGTGTGTTGGCTGAGGGCTGCACCACCCATGAGTTTCTACCTCGCTTCCTCCTCCCAAAGGGACGCGACCAGCCTCGGTTTCAACCTGCAAGGCCCTGCTGTGTATTTACTGTGATATTTTTAATCCAGGATCTCTGCAGTGGGTCTGCACAGGGTCTCGCTCTGACCCGCAGCCTGGCACACGCTCAACACACACTCCGCGGCCGCCAACTGATCACAAGCCGCACATGTGAACTTGCGTGTGTTCCACGTGTGCGTATTTCCCTCGATACCCTGTTTGTGGAATGAAATCTCTTATCATAGCAAAATGAAAAGGAAATGGGGCTGAAAGGAGTGGAGACAAAAAAAAGGGAAAAAAGGTAAAACTAAACAAATTCTCCTTTTCAGCCTAATCTGCAGAAACACAAAGGCCAAGTTATGCGGCAAGCAGAATGACTGTAAATTATGGAGAAAATAATGTAGTATCATATTGTTTTTACAGACCTGCTTTGTTTCAAATGCCCCCTTTCATCTGGACTAAAAACGCGTGTACACAAACAACTTCCCACTCACATAAAATCCTCTCCGTCTCAGGTCTCTGACGATCGGAGTGAGTTATATATCCAGCATGTTTTGAGAAGCCAGAACGTGGACGACTCTGGCAGAGTAAGTAGTGTAGGTAGCACATAAAGCAGTGCATGTAATTTGATTGAATAATGCTTTGATTGTGCACGGTGTTGGCTGTGGCCTGGCTGTCTGGCAGACTGAACGTGTGGTTAATGTATTATCATACTTCTCTTTCTCTCCATTTTATGTTTTCTCTACTTCTTGAGGTTTGAAAAATCCCCAAAGAATGGAAGCGGCAGCAGTTCACTGGCACTCATCCCTATACCCCCTTCCTCTGACTGATGACTTTACCAGAGCAGAGGAGGAAAGCAATACGGGAGAACATGGGGATGGTAGGTGGAGCAGTGCATTGAGGGAACGATGAAATGTGGAGGTCAACAATGAAAGGAGATGAGGGTCGTAATGAGAGGAGTTGGAAAGAAAGTGGAGAGGAATGCAAAAAGGAATTTTGATTAGAACGGAGCAGAGAAGACGCTGAGTGTGAGTATTTACCTGGGTACTGATTGTTATCCAGGTCTTGGCCTCCTCTCACAGTGAATCCAAATCCCGACAAGCTGCCACTTGGGGTCCAGGCCGCTCTCAGCTCTTGGCTCAGCGTCAAGCCTTGCGTGGACACATCACTGTTCCCGTTGAAGATCAACACTCTGCCTCCACGCTCCTCGCCTCCGAACGGACAACCCACCGCCACGTCTATGGGAAGACACGCATGTATGTTTTAGACATCAGCAGGGTTAAGTCCCCTCTGAGACACGAGCTATGGAGAGTATGCAGGTAGCAGGGAAAAAGCTTGATCTTCCTACTACCTGCAGTGGACACCACTTAGTAATATTCCTCAGTGTCATTGATGACACTGTATATTTCTGATTCAAACCTTCAACTCTTCCTTCAGTATGAGCAGCAAATAAATCCAGTCGATCTGTGTCTCTGAGCGACAACAATTTCCTTTCTCCCTGCTATGCTACAGTTCTGGTGGCTGTGGGCATCTGATTAACATCTTCTTAAAATAAATATCTAGTGCGCACAAGATAAAAATCGTCCCCCTTTGGGGCTTCGGGGGCTCCCCTTTCCCCCTCTTATTATTAAGCAAAGCTAATCATGCCCATACTCGACAGATAAAATCAGCTATTGCATGGAAAAATGGAGCATCTTGCATGTGAAGCTACAAGTAAATATGAAGCTACCAGTAGCTCGGTGCAACAGTGAAAATTCCCATCACTACGCTGAGAGAGTGTAAACATTATGGGGTTGATTGAGCCAGTGTTTCTTGTAGGATGCTGCAAGATACTAAAAATATGAACTAGTGACCTTCAAAAGGTGTTTTAGACAGAACCAGGCTCACAGCCCCCTGTGTAATACCCATAAGTCCTGGTATAAAAAGGTCACTGATTCCCTATACAACCAGTTGTAGAGTATTTAGCCTTTAACCTCTGAACGTCCGTGGATACTGTAACTGTCCAAACACCTCTAGACATCCTGTTTGTCTCCGGACCCCCTCTCTCTCTCAGTCTAAACAACTAGTTCCACATGAGGCAGATTGTGGGGTAGAAAGGGTAAATGCAACCATGTGTGTATGCAAGTGTAAGAGCCCGTGAGTGCATGTGTCTGTATGTCTATGCGTGGGTATGTATACAAAACCGAATAGCAGAGCAACAAAAAAAAACAACTTGCTAAGAGGAAAAAAAACAGTCCTCAAATAATGTGAAAGTCACTAACGGGCATTGCTCAACAACATCCCACACAATGCAGACATCCACTGGGAAATAGCCTGTGGAACACCCACTATGAAAACGGACCAGCTAGGAGACTGTTACTCACAGGGAAGAAACAAGACCAGTGATGCTGACAGTGTGCTGGTCCATAAAAATGAAAAACAAAGCCACATTCCGAAATAGACTGAGAGGTTTTCACAGATTCCACCCTACGAAGTCTCAACACTGAACACTGGAAATAGGAACAGTTTGTTTTTTTTGTACATTGAGAGATGAGATCTCTGCAATCTGAGGACGAAGAGGATCCATGTAGTCACAGGAAGAAAATCTGCCAGTGATTACACGGACCCACGATGGCACAGGTACACATACGTTTGACATTAGCAATAAGAGGCTGCTGAAAACCGTGATCAAGATGTGTCTGTGGCGACCCGACGTATGCGGTGCACATGAATGAAATCATGCACAGATGCACGGACGAGTTGTCTTGGTGCACGTCACCGCAGCTGGCAGGGGGCCGCTCCTCCATTGCCACATCAACACCCCTCAGAAGCTGTCACTTCCTGACCCACGGCCTCACGTGATTTATGTCCCTGGCCGGAGAAAGCTTGAGTATTGATCCAGCGGTTATTGACCCAGTGGTTAAAGGGTTTAAAAGGGTGGGACACGCATTAACACATGCTGCCCATAAATACATAAAATATAAATCAGTGGGACGCCATGCTACGGCCAGATGTGCATCCATTCATTCATTTTTATGGCTTCGTTCTACACAGGGCATTTGGGCTGTGGGCTGCATGGTTTGTTCTGCGTATGCATAGGAATGTGTGCGTGTGTGTGCGTGTGTCTTTGGCCAATCAATGCGAGGATAAAACAAACAGATTGAAGAGGAATGAACTCTGGGCAGCCGGACAGAAAGTCCCAGATGATTTTATCTCAGGGCACATCTGGTGAGTTAAAAATAACCCCAACAGACGCACACACGTACGGTGTAACACACATGGCCTCAACCCCGATCGTCACAGGAGGAAGCAAGTTCACTCAGACAACTTTTCATCTCCACACTTCCTGATTGGCTGAAAAGCTTGAAGGTTTGTCAAGCCGCTGCATCTGACAGGATTTCCTCGACCCACAGACAAAACACAGAGAGAGATTTGTCTGCCAACATGTTTACCTGAAGAATACACCCCCCCCCCCATGTATACAGACAAGCACAACAGAGGAATACACTGAAGCAAAAATATATCAGAGGATTTCCTCATCTTCCTCTTTCTTTTTTTGTCCCCTACATTGCTTATGTTTATCTTTTTCGGTGACTTGAACAGGTCTTCAACGTACCATTGTACCCATCTTGGTTGATGTCCCCCAGAGGTGCTAAAGCCGTGCCAAAGCGTCCGAAGGTGTGCGTGCCGGTGAGCGCGACGGGATTGGAGAACGTGAGCGGTGCCATCTGCAGGTACAAGTAAACCCTGCCCACCTCCCTGGGTTTGCTCTCCATCTCTCTCTCCATGTAGAGCGGTGCCCCGACCAGCACGTCGTCCATCCTGGGGACGCGAAGAGCAGTTCCGACCCTCAGGGAGGGAGTAGACAAGAAAATGCGCAGAGAGTGACAAGCTGGTTTTCGACTTACCCGTCTCCATTCAGGTCAGTGACGGCCACCGAGTAGCCAAAATAGGAGGCCATCTGGGAGACAGACAAGAATTAATTATGAATCTAATTCTGTTCAATGAAAATCAGTGAGAACCCATCGTATAGTAATTTATCTGACCCTGGCCCTGCGATATTACGGACTGTGACAGTTCTGGGTTTCGTGTAAACGCTCGTACCTGCTCCCCCGTGAAGTTCTGGATGAAGGTCAGATTGGTGGAGTTGATCATTACCACCTAAAACCAACAAAGAGGCTGTTAAACACAGTGCGGCATAAGGTTTTGTATTTAAACCACAGCAGGAGTAAACATGGCCAAGCAGTCTGACAAACAGGCTCAAGAGGAATGCAGAACAAAAAAAAGAGGCTGAAACCGCATTAAAAAAAAAAAAAAAAGAGAGAGACTTTTATTTAACTGAAATCCTTCTTTTCCCCACCCTCCCCCCACCACCATCCTTTCTGTGCCTTTACCATTTTCCCCTCATCTTTCTCTCCTTCCCCCCATCCTAACCCGGGTCGCGGGGAAAGACGAGGGGGGGGGAGGCTGAGAATTCCTTCATAAGACCTAAAATAACAACCACATGGAGACAGCCGGGGGGCGACACGTACACACTCACATGCTCAAACACACACACACACACACATGCAGGGGGACACGCTTTGACCCAATCACAGATGTCTCAAATACACACTAAACGGGGATAGACTTACGAACGCAGACAGATGATGGTGTGTAAACACAAATATTGAATCACTAGCTTGGACGTCAACTTCCCTGCACTTTGTCAGATTGGTCCCAGAAGAAACCTGACGAGGGCTGACGGCCTCCCCGGTGCCTCTAATGTGGCCTACCTGCGTCCCTCCTAACACGAGTCCCACACCGAGCTACAGGCTGCCATCTCTGTGGCAGGCACAGAGCGCTGTCGTGCAACAGTTACAGCCAGTCCAGACCTAAAACACACACTGTTGTAGCGCGTGTGTGTGTGTGCTCGTGTGCCCAGTGCGGCGAGGCCTGCGGTTGCACTGCAGGTTAGTGTTAGGGGTCACGTGTGTGTGGAGAAGGGTTAGTGGGGTTAGGTGGGGTCACCCCCCTCCACATGAAGCGGAAGCTGTGTGTCATTAGGGAGGACAGACACAGTCAGCCCCGGGGACAAATTCCCATAAGACAACCAAAGACACTGCAGTACATGTTCGTGTTTGTGTTATATACAGTACTGTACAGTACTCAGCTGCTGTCATCCCATGAAATACTGACTTCTCTTCCTCTGCCAGTGGACACATTAGTCTGTTAAAGTCTACACACAGTCTCTAATATCTCCTGCACTTATGCAAACAATTACACAGACCCACATAATACATCCTGATGAGATGCACAGTCATTTGTATCCTGCAGAACCAGCCTCACTTGCTTTTATTTCAGAGTCTGAGCCACTCCGATAGGTGTTTAACTGGCTCAGAGACCTGGTGACTGTGAAGGCCGAGAGATGATTTATGTGACTATCCTACTGATCAAATCATGCACTGGCCATTTATGCACCGTTAAGACATTTGTTCAGTTTAACTTCATCAGAATGTTGCTCCCATGGTTATGTCCTTTTCTGCCTTTTGTCAAATGCGCCCGCCTGCAGCTACTCACATATCCAAAGTTCTGTGCTCCTCTCGGGACTCCGGCTATCAGTTCTGGAAAACATGAAAACAAAGAAAGACACGTTTCTTAGAGGTTTTGACAAAGGCCTAAACCCTCAAACCCCCTGTGAAGCCCCCCCTTATAAAAAAAAAGGCCCCCCCCCCCCCCCCCCGGCAGACTGAGAACACACTCAGGCTCTACTTGTGTATTGATTGATGAGTGTGGTGTTGCAGACTTATAGGGATGATCTGAGGGTCCCACCCAGAGAGAGAAGACAGAACCCCCCCCCTTGCCCTCCAGCTCCAGCCAACAGGCTCCACCATGAGCCCATAAGACCAGCAATTCCCAGCTCTGTCTTCACTTCCAGCTCCCAGTTACAACCAGTTCCCCAGTCTGAAGATTGCTGGGGGCAACATGACCACAACAAGTTTTGTACCACAACACAACACATCACATCAACAGGCATGTGTAAGCTCTTAAGGCTCACTTTAAGACTCGCTGACATGTGTTGTGCCGGAGGGGGTTCAGGGGACTTAGCGGGGTTGGTATGGGGGTATGTAAACGTAATGTTGTCCTGTAAAGATCCCACTAAAGGGTGATTAACAAAGAGCCCCCGATAGACAGGAAATTGTGAATGGGAAGGTGGAGCGGCGCGAGGGGAGCGGGGGTCTCGGAAATAAGTGTGTGATGACACAGTGTTTGAAGATGATGTGGTGTGACTGTGGTGGATTTTTTTCCGTCGTCTTCTGTAATAAAAGAGCTGTGCTTTCTGTTCAGTTTCCTTGTGTGTTTCAATATAGTGCTGACAAAGACCCTCAGCAGCACCGGAAGTCAACACAGATAAGAATAAAGCCAAAACAGGATGCATACTGATATATATATAAACATGTACATGTTCTAGTAACATCAGGATTTCTGAATATGAATAGTACACACAAGAAAAAAGATGATATCAAAGGCATCATTTCTTCAATGAAGTTATACTGTGTCTCTCACTCTGGACCCTCTCTAGATCTGACGACGTCCAGTGAGTCTGCCAGTAATCATTCTAATCAGTCAAAACGGAGGACAGGAAATCCCTTTATCAGTGGTTCCTGAAGTCCAGTCTCCTCAGGGTCACGACCTAGACATGCAGAGACAGTCCTCATTACTGCTCCTGAGTTCAGACCCAGACGCTGTCCCCCAGCTGTCCGCTCCTTATCACTCAGCCCATCACGCCCGTCCGCAGCGTACCCCAGCGTCCAGCTGCTGGGCGCACGCACCGCAAGCATGCAGGGTTTCGTTGGTGAGGGATTGGTTTGGTGCTGCATGTGGCTAATTAGCTGTAATTAATTGTTGGATTTCTCACCTTGTTCAGAGTCTCCAGTAAACTCCCCCACCGCCACAGAATAACCTAGAGAGAGAGAGTGAGACACACAGGAGAAATGTGTGTTACAAACTTATGTGATGTCTAATTTTCAGATGCATGAGTTGTGTGTGTGTGTGTATGTGCATGTGAATGTAAATGCACGTTACCTAGGTAGCTGTCATCATGTGTGTCCTCGGCCGCTCGAGTGTATTTCTCTCCTGGAACCTTTCTCAGGATTGCCTTCAAAGAGTAACCGTTCAGTATCTCAGCTATCCCTGCTGTCATCACTTGACCTGCACGCACACACACGCAGATAGAGAAAAATAAACACCCCGGGTGAGAGAGTCACATCTGTCTCATGGACAGCGGTTTCAGCTCGGACCTCGTGATGGGAGCACGGCTGCCCCCGACAGTTCGCTCCACGATCCACACAGCTAACGACACATTGCAGTCAAGGCTCGAGGAAATCTAGAACGCATTGTTGACAGAGGTAAAGCTGGGAAAACATGTTCCAAAAAAAATGCCTGTCCCATGCACGGAGAAGAGGGTGAATTATAGAACACCGCACACAAACAACACCCTTCCTTTACTGTTGAACAAGAGGTCAAACAAACAGATGATTTTTATCTATGGCCGCCCTCAACCCTCCATAAATCCTCCTTAATGTGTGTGTGCGTGTGCACGGCCGTTGGGAAAATGTGCCCTCTTAACCCCCGCCCCCTCCGCCCCCTCCGCCTCCTCTCCCACACCCTCCATCTTGTTCTGCATCACACTGAGCTATGAGCTCCTCTCCCATCACAACATATCGCCACATCAGCTCATTATAAAACTCCACTCTGATTAATGAGTCACCGCGCTCCACACTGTTCTCATAGAGGCATAAGTCACCGTTGCTAATTTGAAGTGTCCTTTACACGCAGCGATAACAAGATTGTGCATAGAAGAACTTCTTAAACGACAGCTCAGGCTGAAGGCTGAAGATAATCGTGCTATATTAGAGGCCATAAAATCCTGGCTGAGTGCTCTTATAAACATTCAGAGGAAGTGTTTTAACTGGAGGCAGCCAGCCTTGCCACTCTGAGGGCACAGAGCGAGGGAGCAGTCCATTAGGCCGTCTGCGATGCCTGGCGAGTGCGGCCGTGTAAGCTGCCACCGCCATTGTTCAGCCATATGTAGCGAATGACAGACAATAAAGCCTGATCATAAAATAAGACTTTTGAAAAAATCCTCAATGAGTCTCTCTCAATGCTGTCTTATTCTTTCCGTGGTGAGGAAATGAAGTTCTGTGGAGTGACAGAGAGTAGGGGGGGTGCAACTGATCAATAACTGTCTCCCCGTTCCTTACAAACCGCTACAGGACTGAATTACGGTAAATTAAGACGAGTAGGGAGGAGAGGAGGGCTTAGACCCTTTCACACACCTGGAGCTGGGGGAGTAGCGTTCCCCTTCAGCAGCTGAACTCTGACACACTCTGGCTGTGTCTACAACTATTAAGACACTTCATCCCTCTGCTTAGACGAGCTGACCCCAGCGCTGCTTTTATCAAGAAGGATCCATCTTTCTCCTTCTCCTGCTCTCCGACACACTCCCGCGTCTCATCTCATCTTTCTCTCTCTCTCTCTTTCTCGCTCCCCACTGCAACATGTTTCTATCATCTCCTTCTGTCACTCCTGCTGCCCCTGCCGCTCCATCCCAGAAAACCTCTCTGTCTTGCTCTGCCTCGTCCTCCCTCCTTGAAGCTTTTTCAAGAGCCCTCTGTGCTTTAACACGGGGCAAATGGGCAGTTCCTCCACACTCCATTACCTCCTGATCAGCTCATTACTGAGCCCAAACACCCACTTCCTGTCTCAGAGAGAAGCATGGAGGAGCGAGGAAGGGTGAACGAACAGAGAAGAGAAAGAGACACATTTCTTTCCACCTTGTAAGACTGTAATGAAACTGCAAACCTGGCATGGATTCCCATGCGTGCGTACGTGGGCTGTTCTGTCTGTTAAACTCATCTGCATTCTCCTCTCTCATTTGAACGCCGTCCCATCTGTGATATCACTGAAGGCGAGAGACTAAACACAGGTTGACGCTGTGCTGGTGCAGTTACCTTGCCAGTAAAAGCTTCCAGGTCCTCCTACCACCAGCTTTCCTTCCTGGAAGAAACACAATTACTTTGGGTTGGTCATGTGACAGACATCTGCAGAAGGGGGGGTATATATAACGTGTGGCTGTGCGTGTGCGTGTGTGGGAGAGAGCACACATGAATCCTGCTGCCATGCCTGTTGACGTCCTGCAGAGAATGACAGCTTCCTGTACGGAGGGTCGGTTTGGACCATGAAACACAGGTCAGGGTTCACACTGACTGCACACTGCAAGAATGCGTGAGCATGTGTGTTTTGTCTATTGTGTTGAGAGGCGATGGGTCGCATCAGGAGTGGCGGGTTCCTCTAGGGACAAATGTGCTCTCATCTTCCTCGGGTCCATAAATCTCCAGAGGAGATGTTTTCAAGAGACCTCTCTACGTGCACTCCTGAGAGTTGGGGGGGGTGTCATGATGATAATGTATGATCGTTGCTGCACTCTTTACCTTGGTGAAATCCACACTGAAGCCAGCCTGGCAGAACCCCTGCCCCTCCGGGTCTGGATCGCCTGGAAACCACAGCGTGAAACAATTCACTAGAACCAGCATCCTAATTGCAATGGTCCCAGTTTCACTGAGTAAAGCACTGATACAAGACTAGACTTAGACTTAGAGGCATGAAGAAAAACTCATGACAGTTGACATGAAATGTACTGAGCTGTGCTTCTGTTTGAATAACTGCATCCAACTGTGCATGAACAAAAAACCTTATGGACGTAATGAATTGTTCTTCAATGCCGAGGCACCCTGAGGTGAGCTTTAATGATGCGTTACGTGTGCGTAAACAAAGCGTGAGTTACAGCGGTGGTCGGAGTGGTCGTAGATTCAGCTGAATATGAAGCAAAAGACTCAGACGCAGACACATGATAAAGACATAATTCCTCTGCTCGAGGGCTGCGCAGCATTATTTCCCCCCCGAGAGCAATTGTGTTTCAATGTGATTATCCATGATTCGTCATCAGTGACAGAAACATAAAAATACAGACGCTCACCAGCCACTACAGGGGTCAGGAGTGTGAGCGTGTGTGTGCTAGCGTGATCTGTGAGGGATTTTCATGCAAAGCCGTTGATGGAGTTGCCGATAAGGGCAGGGTTTTGATCTGCCGTTCACTAAGTGCCACCCGATAGCCTCCATTGCTCCTTATCAAAGGAGGTTGCAGGAAGAAAGAGGGAGAGGGCGCAAGAAAAGTGGAGATAACAGCATGATGGCGAGGGCCAGGCAGGGGAATCCCACCATCCCATTTATAGAATCAATGAGAGAGAGAAGAGGATGCAGGGAGAAAGAGCTGAACTGTCAGAAAGATGGATTACAATTGGGCTTCTGTGGCAACTTTAAAGACCTCAAACATTCACAAATAGTTCATACTTTGAAGAGGAAGATCATCCAGAATTGAAATGCTTCTCATCTTCATGTAGATTTGGATTTAATTGGTCAGGTTTTGAAGGTGGGATGTCCATCACCACGCAAATAGCACACCACCAAGTTTTTTTGAATAATATTAACATCGAACAAAAAAGCCCATTTCAGCATTCAATCTAAATGGGGGGTTAGGGGTTAGACAGATATTTAAAATTCAGGTCAATAAATCCTAAAGTGTTTATGACTAGAACCAAGAGTCGAGACATATTAGGGGAATTGACACTTTAAACTTGAGACACAGACATTACTCTTTATGGACTAACATAAAAATCAGTGTAATGTACTTCGGCTTTATGTCCTACACTGGTGGATGATATGCATTGTGGGAAATGGTCTGTGTGCCTTCAACAGAAGAAGCAAGAAAGGAAGGGGTGATGGAAAGCAATAAAAGAGAGGTGTAGGCAGCTGGAGACGGGGCTGCACGGTGACTCACTGGTCCTGCATGGAGAGTACTCTGCGTAGGCGCTGAAGTTCTGGACGGCCACATAGCAAGTCCCCACGGGTTCCTTCTCCCCTCCCAGCTTCACCGTGCGCCAGTGGTAGAGTGGAGCACAGGCCTAAACAACGAATCGTATTATCTTATAAAGATTGTCATCATGGCCGATAAAGACAGAATGGCAGCAGAGGGCAGAATTCCACCAAAGCCCGGCAGTCAAACATTAAAAACACAAGCACTGATAAAACCTAACCTTCTTGGCAGAGGGAGGAAGTCTTCGAAATATCGCCACTCACCACCACTTTTCCTTTGTGTGTCCTGACAGATGCTCCAAACCACTGGTGTGACTTAAATTCCACAGGCTCCCTGCTGCCATTCACCTTCATCATTCTGTTATCTGGACAGAGAGACAGACGGAAAGACGGAGAGACAGACAGAGATAGAAAAAGACAGTGAGAGAGAGGGAGAAAGAAACAGAGACAGGCAGTAAAGAAGATGGAGGCAGATTCAGAAAAACAGAGAGAGGCAGTCACAGAGAAAGAGAAAGAGGGGGGGGTGGCAAAGACATACAAATTGAGTATAAAAGACCTTTCAGAGTGTTGCCAGAAAACAGCTGATATTAACCATGCTAATGTGGATCCTGGCCTTTGACTGCGACTGTGTGGATGGAAAACATTTGTCCCTGAGGCAAGAACAAACAGACACATCTTTAACACGACTATAACAAACATCAAAACAACATTTGCCCCCCAGAAACAGACATTTGTCAGGATACTGACACTTTTTCAGTCACAGTCTTTCTCATAAAACATGGCAACGCTTTAACACAAACACAACTACACACTACACACTACACACACATCTCTCCCGAATCCCCAATAAAGTGTCAGACTTGGTGTGTGTTTGTGTGTGTGTCTTCGCTCTGTTTTCCAGTGTTATAAAGACCAGCTGGGGCGTTTAGGGCCACGCAGCCCCTCCTTATTGAACACCTTGCCTTCTTTAACGTATTTAGTCTGACTTCATTACCTCAGCCAGCCGAGGAGGTGATGTTTCCCCAGTCTGTTTGTTTGTTCGCCCATTGCTTTGTTTGTAAGCAACAGAGAAAAAAAACACTCAAGTGATTTCCATGAAACATGGTGGAAGAATGCAGGATGGCTCAGGGACGAATCCATCATGCTTTGGTTCAGGTCTGGATTCAGGATGAGTCCCTTTCTTTAACTGATTGATTTAGATGAATCTACAATGATAATAATAACAAAAAAAATAACTAATTTAGATACATGTCTATTTATAGCTTTCTGTAATTCCATACACATATCTATTTAAAACTCCTAAATAGAATGCATCATTATGTCTTTATTGGAAAGACGAGGCCAGAGATTAGAAGATACAAAGAACTTTTTATAATCCAAGCATCGGCATAGTTTGGAATTAGTGGGGAATGCTCAGCAAAGTTGAGATGTCTTGCACCCATTAGCAGAGAATTTACTTCAACGTGTGGCTTCCATATGTTTGGAGCAGTGTGATTATGATCATGGCTCGGAAGAAAGGACGCATGCCAGATGAAAACAAATCTGTGCAAATAGAGATTATTAATAGTAGTTTTCCGGCTTTAAATTTGAATGAGTCATGAATTTATTGTAGAAATGTAGACTGATTAATTAACACACACACACAGTGGAGCACTGTGGTATTCTGGTGTCCCAGGTTTCTCCACTCAAGTTATAGACAGGCAATTTATCACTAATCTGTCACACCTTCACCACGTCAGCCCCCATCGTGGACCCCACCCCCAACACTGGCATGACGATAAACATCTGCCTAACATCACTGAGGCCGTGCACTCACACACGCAGGTACGCACACAGGTACACACATAATCAGGCCCATGTGAAACCGCCATAGAGATATTAACCAGTACAGTACACCAGATGTTCCCCACCAGCACTAACACTTCACTGTACATGTGCGTGTGTGTGTGTACGTGTGTGTGTGTGCGTGTGAAACAGATTGTACCCGTAACAAAGAGTCTGCTGTAACTCTAGAAATATTTCCTCTGCCCACTGTCATCAATAAACCTGTGCCCTCCCACCCAGTCCAGAGAACAGATAAACACATGCACATACATTTACTCCTCTTTGTTTATTCTTCTTTCCTAAAACCC
Source organism: Pseudorhombus dupliciocellatus (assembly GCA_016785235.1). Taxonomy (NCBI): domain Eukaryota; kingdom Metazoa; phylum Chordata; class Actinopteri; order Pleuronectiformes; family Paralichthyidae; genus Pseudorhombus; species Pseudorhombus dupliciocellatus. The sequence goes on along the minus strand of JAFBJW010000041.1, from coordinate 1,876,177 downwards.
TGAATTTCCCCCCCCCAAAAAAAACACACCTCACACTCAGACACAACTGTTAAAAATAACATGAGAGCAAACTAACTAAAGTGTCCTGGCGTCACCCTCCTCTTCATCGAGCGCTGCTCTGTGCTCAGTTCAGTGATGTCAGCTGAGCGGCTCCTCAGCTGTTTCCTTCAGGTACCAGTGGCTCATTGTTTCATCAGCTGATCTGAGAGCTGAGGACGAGCAGCATCTGATCGAGGTCATAAATATGAGTTTGCAGCACAAACATCAGGGTGGAATGCTGCTGCAGCGTTCTCCTCCTGTATCAAAGCTTTAGATGCTGTTAACCTCGAAGAGATCTAATGATCACAGCAGAGCCTTTTCTCCTCAGGCAGCAGAGCAGCTCGGAGCAATAAAAAGGTGAAGGCTGCCTCTAACTCCTCACAAAGATGATTCTGATGTTAGAAAAAGAGAGAGAGAGATGGATTGCTCGATAGAGGATGAGGGGGTGGGGGGGTGCATTTTCAAGATCTAATAAAAAGCAGACCTCACCCAATCCCCTTTCTTCCGAAGGGGACTAAATTCCCATGTGCATACAGTTTAACCCCCCCCCACCTCACATGTTCTTTCACTACCTCATGTGCACACACACACTGAGATGGAACCATGACCATCACATACATTTTATATATATATATAACACAGTTGTTTCATCAGCTGATCTGAGAGCTGAGGACGAGCAGCATCTGATCGAGGTCATAAATATGAGTTTGCAGCACAAACATCAGGGTGGAATGCTGCTGCAGCGTTCTCCTCCTGTATCAAAGCTTTAGATGCTGTTAACCTCGAAGAGATCTAATGATCACAGCAGAGCCTTTTCTCCTCAGGCAGCAGAGCAGCTCGGAGCAATAAAAAGGTGAAGGCTGCCTCTAACTCCTCACAAAGATGATTCTGATGTTAGAAAAAGAGAGAGAGAGATGGATTGCTCGATAGAGGATGAGGGGGTGGGGGGGTGCATTTTCAAGATCTAATAAAAAGCAGACCTCACCCAATCCCCTTTCTTCCGAAGGGGACTAAATTCCCATGTGCATACAGTTTAACCCCCCCCCCCCTCACATGTTCTTTCACTACCTCATGTGCACACACACACTGAGATGGAACCATGACCATCACATACATTTTATATATATATATATAACACAGTCTGATTGGACAGTGAGCCTTGATGATAATATACTGTATAAACCATATAATACACACATGCAAAAGTAAACCTGCCAGCCACCTTTATTCGACTGGACCGACTTGATGAGGCCCATATGTCTTATCTCTCTTTTTCATGCAGCAGTCCACGTGCCAACTCATTAACACACACACGTGCACGCAACTACGCATATCAGACACACAGGTTACACAACTCCACCAGCTCCTAACAGCAACATTTGGGGCCACTCGATTAAAACCTGGTTATATATCATATCATGTATTAACTCATGCTTTATTGAGTGGGCCTGTGCCTCCCTGGCACAGCTCAACTATTCCTATATCCCATGTTTTGCAACCACATGCTGATCTTAGAAGTTTTCAGTGAACTCACTGGAGCTGTCAAACGGGATCTGCCTGCAGCTGTCAGGCAGGCCAGGCCAGGGGCAGTAGTAGACGGATCCAGCCTCCACGATGCCAGGCTGGGAGGTGTTCGCCTTAGGGGCCCCCACCAACACGCTGATCCTGGTGCAGGGGGAAAGAGAGAAAGCTCAGGTCAAGAACAGGCAGCTCATTAGGGAGAGTGGATAAACTCCAAGAAAACGTGTGTGCAGCATTTGGCTCATTCGTGAATCTCATGTTCCTCTCTGGCTCACTGTGAGTGGAGCAGAAATCTGATAATCCATCCGTCTGTCCCGCTGCAGGCTGATTTACAAGCTGCAAACTTGATCAGCTTTTCTGCCTTTGAATCTAAATTAAACTCTCAGTTCAAGGATCTCGTGAATCAGAACAGAGGAGCGGCATTATTTCAAAAGACCTCATCCACTCACGTGTTGCCGTCGGCGGTGGCTTGGTAGAAGTCCACTGAGTAACCGAAGTAGCTTCCATCGGGTCCCCTGTAAACCGTGGGATGCTCTGCGTGGAGGTTAAACCCCCAGACTCCGTCCAGCGCCGGCCAGAGCCCCACCACCAGCAGCAGCATCTGCAGCCGGAGAACCACCATCCCCGCGGAGGAACCACAGTCCCGTGCGCGCTCCATCCAAGAAGAAAAACGGCCAATGCGCACAACTCCCCCCCTCCCACCCCGAGATGAGAGGGAACCGCGAGGGGAGGAAGGCTGGAGGGGTTCCTCCGTGCAGGTGAGGTGATGCAGCTCTGTCCCCGGGTTAAGTTCCACCAGCGGCGGTTCTGACACTGGATCAGTGCGCTCTGCTGCGCTCTCTCCAAAAACTGCCTCCTGACATCCTCCAGCCAGCAGGTCTGCGCGCAGCCCCGGCTGCAAGACTTCCCAGCCGCGCCCCCGCCCTCTGCACAAAACCTTACCCCCTACACACACACACACACACACACACACACACGCGTTACAAGGACCAGACCACATCTGAGCGCGCAAGAGGGGCCCGCGCGTCACCGCTCCTTTTACGGCACAGACAACTTTTCCGTGGCGAATTTTGGGCTAATTCGCCCTGAAACAATAAATAATACTGAAGTGAGATTTATTGCTACCTTCTCCAATCGGCCCAGTCTAATGTACACAGGCGCGCGCACACGAGGACTGGAACTTTACACACATTAAGATGAATGGTTCGTAAATTAAACCACCTTGTATTTCTTTATTGGCCGGCTCGTCCAAACCATGCCGTGAAAAACGGCGCGTTTCCTGCCGTTGAGAATAATCACTTGTAATTATGTCAGTAATTATTATGTGGGCTTACAGCAGAAATCTCTTGAGCTGCATGTGCAAGTTAGAGCGCTTTATTTGGCTCGCTCCCCGTCTCAGTCAACACCAGACGATAAAGCTCCTCCAAGACAACCTGCCTAGCTCCTGCTGAAAATAATATCCTGCCATAAAAATGTTTTTTCAACTCAGACCCAGACTCGTCTTTGTATATTTAACTCAGCACGCTGTTCTTATCAAAAACTCTCCCCCTGAGCATGTGTGAGGGGCGAGAGGAAGAGGGCGCCCACTTCCATTCAAACCAATCTGCAATTTATCAGCCTGTGGAGTTTGTTTCAATTAAACTGAGCTTTATAGGCGTTAAACTCCACAGCCGGCCTCAGTAAAACTGCAGTGGAGTCTGACTGGCAGCGGAGCGGTTCCTGTCAGCAGAGCTGATAAGAACCAGGTGAGAAGGTGAGGTAAAGAGTGAATGAGGAGAAACCTTGACCTGCCAGATGGAGAAATCTCTCCTCCTCCTCCTCTTCACCCAATACCTGCCCCGTTCTCCTCCTTTTACAGATTTCCATCCTTCCTGCAACCCTATCCGCCTCCCTTTATTGTTTCATTTAAATGAGAGGAGTCGATTCACGCTCTGCCAGGTCCTGTTCTGTGCAACAGCTGAGTGTGTGTTTGAGAGAGAGAGAGTGAGGAAGGACAGAGGGTAAAGGACAGGGTCTGGTCCTTCTCAGCTCTTTCTATGTAAATCTAAGATGAACAGAAGAGGGGGGAAAGCGATAAAACACGAAGCACATACTGTAGAGGCAGATGTGTCCTGTTTCTTTCTTCTCACACAAGAAAGATGGCGATGGTGATGGAGCGAGGAGTCAGTAGACACACATTCCTGGGCTTTTGCCCTATTTGGCCTTCGCGTGTCTCTGTTATAATGTATTCCACCATGAAACTGGCGTCTTAAAGTAGCTTAGGTTCAGTGTCTGTGACACTTCATGCAGTTCTCACAGATATCCAATTCTCGGGAATACACTCATTTAGGCATCCTCTTCAGATTACGTCCCACCAGCGTGCAAATGGGCTCTCATCACATATGCTTCATATTTTATACACTGACCAGGTTCCCTTCCCTTTTTACAAATTTATAATGTGATTGTTAAGCCGATTGTTGTGTCAGATTAGGCTCACATCCTTTCTCCATTAGACAGATCCATTAGACACACACCCAGCCAATATTACAACACTCCTGTGCACAGATGCGGAACAGGCATTAACACACACTCACACTGTATAAATGTATAAACAGTTATGAACCCTCGATCTCATCCTAAGCTAGGACTAAGTACTTACAGTAAAAAGAGAGCTCTGTAAACACTCACTGCTTAGTCACTCAATAAAATAATAGCAAACAGAGAGATGCAGTGTTCTGTCCAGGGTGACTGATGTTATATTTACAGAGAGGTAATTTAGTCACCGTCAGTGTCTCGGAGCTTTAGCTGAGACTCAATTCGAGGTCTCCAGGGGGACACAAAACCTGTTGCTCTGTGATTTAGTGAAGAGTGGGAACTAGACCTCGGACACGTTGAAACCCGAGGCTGTCAGATGTCGAGGTCAAGACGTGAAATTCATTAGAAGAAGGAAACAGGGTGTTTGTGATTTCAAAGCTACCAGCCACACAGCATGTGAACAAAAAAAGTGTTTATTCCAGAACCTTGTGTGTGTGATAATAAATACATGAGAACTCGGCCAACAACCTAGTGTGGTGCATGAAGCACACACACTCACAGAGAGCACCTAAACCATCTGGGTTGGTCCCTTTAAACTGTAAACACATATCAGTAGCTGTGATTGTGATTGTGTGTGTGTGTGTATGTGTGTATGTGTGTTCTCTATGTGGAAGGCTTTGGTAGGTTTTCCCTCAAACAGTCCTATAGCTGCAGTAACAGTAGTGTTTCACAGTCGACTGGCTGTACGTTTGGTTCAACGTGTGATTCGGTGACACACTCTCGTCTTTGAACCATCCCCGGCCTGCTCCCTAGATAATGCCTCAATGTCTGCTGCTGAACTGTAGCAGAGGTGTCGGCACAGAGCAGAGCTGTACAAAATAAACGTCCTTTTTTTTTCCTGTGGCAATGCAAAGAATGGATCTCAAGCGTGGAAGTGCAGTCCATTCAAGCGTCTCCATCTCATGTTTGTGTACATTTGTGGGTTTTTCTCATTAGCCTGTGATATAAATGTGGATGTTTGCATACTCTGTGTGTGCAAGTCTTTGTGACCTGGCGACCTGTCAACATAAAGAGGGGATGCAGGAGAGGGTTGTGCGCATGGAGCAGGTGTGGTCTTTCCACATGCACAGACACACGCAGGCGGTGTCGGTGCTAGTTCAGTGACGGGGAGCGGTCGGTGGTCCACAGCAGCTCGATGTAGGGCCACTTAGTCTGTAGGCAGCGCTTGACTGGAGTGTCGTCTGTCCGAACCATGGGGTCTTCAAAACCTAGCACCAAAGCTGTCCCTTCCACATACTCCACCTACAAACACACACACACACGTGCACAGTTAACACAGAGTTAACTAAACACAGATATTCCAACTCCTTTGTTAACTTTGACTCTCTCAGTCTCTTTTCAGACACTTCCTCTGAGAGGTCAAAGGTGAAATGGATGCAAGTATACAACAGATGCTCACAACTGCACAAACACACACACTCACTGCAGAAGACTGCTGTCAGTGGGTCTGTTATTCCCATCTAGAGCTATGGGAATGGATTTGCCATCACAACCTTATAGGCGCCGTGCTGCATGTGTGTGTAGGCGTGCTCTTTTGTGTAGGCACACATGTGCTGCCATTCCTACATTTTCAGGTATAGCAGTATGGGAAAAAAGCTGTATTACAAACTAGACCGACTTGACAGATGAAGAAAGTGATATTCCTGAGTCCCAGGTTTGTGCACCGCCACACCAGCTCCATCCACTGACAATCATCCATCAAACTAAGCCTCCTTAACAGGCCTATGTTTGAGCATTTATCATCACTGGACTGCTGACAGAGGCTCGCGCATTGAAATGACTCGAGAAACAGGAGGTTAAGCCGAGGTTTCTGGATGGTTGGACAGGCTATTAAGCTCGCAATGGCTACTGTTTATACTGGAGTGGCAGACTGCCTCCAACTGTGTGTGTGTGTGTGTGTGAATGATGACAGGAAAATAAGAAGAAAAATTCCAAGAGTGTAAGAGAACACGAGAAGGAGCCGCCACCATCAGCCACTATTAAAAAACCTGAGTTTCTTACCCTCTCGTTGTGGTTTGACTGTTTAAGACCATTGTAGTGGTAGACGGGAAATGAGTCTGGGATTCCTGAATCCTGAAAACGCAGACAGAGAGCACGGTGAAAAACATGCGGTGTTGTCAAGAGTCTTTGGTCAAACTGTTCACATAGCGACGGGGGTAAAAACCCACAGACAGAACATGTTTTTGTCTCTGCCTGCAAAGCTTTAGGTTACGTTATATCCTGTGTGTCAGAATTAGAGGTGTGCGTGTATCTCGGTGCATTGAAGCAAAGCTCCGATTACAACAAAGCAGCCAACAATAGAAAAATGTCCAAACAGTGACACTGAGCCAAAACACCTCCCATGACTTTGGCTTGAAGGTGCAGCATGCTAATAGAATGTGTTGTCTGTGAGCGTGTCCAGCTTCTCTATATATGAAACCCTAACCCTCAGCCCAATCCCACGTGTGTCTGAGTGTGTGTGTCCAGTTGGCTAATGGTAGTATAATTTCTTTGCGGCTCGGGGCCGTTCCTCTGGTGAGTCCCTAAAGCCCTGATCACTTTAACACAGTTCCCCTCTATCTCTCTCTCTCTCAGTCGTCCTCACTTGCTCTACCTCATAAAGGCTTCTCTCTGCTCTCTTTCTAAACATCTCGGGCAAGTAATGTCATATGGTGATGAACACACGCATAGATTTCACATGAGACACCGCAGGAATGTTTTTGGAACTCAAACCTTTGATTTGCTGAGGCGAAACTCCACAAATGCTTAAGTAACAGACAATGGTTTCACCTACTGTAAGTGTTTGTGCACAGATCTTTCGCCACATGCTTTAACTGTGGTATAGGGTTCGTATGGCTGGTGAAAACATACATACCTGATTGGGGAAGAACTCCAACAGGAACGGGCCCAGAAGAATTATGCCCAAACTCTCAGGATCCAGCTTACTCTTCACCAGACTGACACTGAGACACAGAGATAAAAAAGAAAGGAAGAAAATAAAACAAGAGCAGAAGAAAACAGATGCAGAAACCCAGAGAGAGACCTGACAGAAGGAACATGCATGACAAATATAACAAAAGACGAAAAAACAGCAGCCTGTGATGTCTTATGTGTAAAAACAGACAAACGTGTGGTCACTCAGTGCAAACTTATGATGCCTGTTTTGGTAAGTGTGTGCAAATTTTCACAAAATCCATGGTGCAACTAAATATACCTCTTTCCAGACATTCCTGCTTGTTAGATCAGTGTTATTATTATTCCACCGTGATAAAAAACTGGTCTGATTGCCCTTTTAAGGCAATGAGGAGAGAAGCAGGGCTTGTGCCCAGACACAGGGGGAAGCACTGATTATGTTCTCATCAATCGATCTGAGCAAGTACATGCACAGGCAGCCCAGCGGCAGAGTTGATAGTGATCCCGAGTGAGAAAAAGAGAATATCTGTGTCCAGTGTTCATCTAGAATAGAAGTAGAGGTCAAACCTCCACCAAAGCCTGACAGTCCCATGGTGATAATTTAGGGAAACAGGGATTATTCAATATTACCCAGAATGATCCAAAAGTTGAGTAACATTATAAAACTGACTTAAAAAAGTTGTTTTTAAGATCTTTACAACAGATAATGTTGCCACAAACAAATTAAATGGAATCAAATGGAATAAAAGGATTATAATTCCTCAGAGCTACATCCTGGTTAACTAAGAAGAGCCAGTGTCCACATTAACGGTTAACCACAAATCGCAGCAGCTGACTTTCACAGGTCACAGGAGATGTGGAAAGAGCGTTTCAGGCGTGTATGTTTAGTCCATCACAGGCAACCAGAAAACAGTTTGCACTCATCTTCCATAAGTGATGAAAGACTTGGATTAAATACGTCTACGCACTCATATCAATCATCCAAGTTGTAACTTCTTTCATACTTTCACACAGAGGAATCCTTGCAATAACTCTCTGGTTCTTTCATAAATAAAAAAAAAATAAAAAAATGAGTGGTCTGTTTTGCACTGGAAGTACCCCCCCCACCCCAGTTTGCTGTGTTGCATTGTGATGCATCAGCCATCTGGGGGTCTGCAGAGCAGATCAGTGGTCCGGTGTCTTGGCTGCAGTATTGGGACTTACTGTTCCGCAGATGAGAACGTGCTTCTGTTTGAAGCTGCACTTTAAAGCGTTTCCTCCCAGTCCCAGTCTTTCTTCCTGCTGTTAATGATCTAAGCCTCAGTTTCGGACTTTCTTCCCTTCGTTCTTTCATTCTTCCCGGGCTTTTATAGTGAGCTCGCTCTGGTCTTTCTTTATGGTAAGCTGCTTGTGAAACATGAGCAGGGGGCAGCTGACCCGGCCTGGCCGTGACTTAGGAGGCAGAAGTTTAGAAGCACTACAGGTGCCACCCACCCACATGCACACACACACACACATAAACATAAAGCCTTGAACATGCAAGCACTTACTACTCAGGTTCTGAGACAAGGTCAAGGGCTTTCATCACATCCTCCAGCAGAGACTCAGCGATGAAGCCATTATCTGCAGAGAGGGAGAGAGAATGAGAGAGAGGCATAAAGAAAGACTGATGCACTGGCTGACCTTGGACAAAACATAAAATACAGGCTTCCACTGAAAACCAGGGGAAGCCTTTACCTACACCCATATGGCACAAGAACCATTTACATCATGGGCTCTGGGGAGTTAGCTCATCTGACATAACAAAAAAACCTCAAAACTAAATCTGACATACGCACGCACGCACGCACTGCCACATGCACACGGACACACACACTCTGTCCTCTCTCTCTCTGACCTACATTCCATGGCCGTGATGATCGCTTTACCTGAGCAGAGAAGCTTTAAACATTAACATGTGTTCTTGCCCGAAAGACTGTTTGTGCGTTAGTGTGTGTTTGTGTGCATGTCCGGGCACAACAAGTGAGCATGTGTGGGCTGTATTTCAGATACATACATAAGTTTCAAGTGTGTTTTGAGGAAGATTAACAGACCAGTGCTCTGCTTCTCTGCTCTCAACTCAGTCATGCCTTTTCAGTGCCAGATGTTACTCTCTGTGAAAAGTGGGAGTGTGACAAGGTTGCGTGTGCACGCACGCATGCACACACTACACAAGGACAGTGACAAATACCACAATTTTACAGGCCATGCAGAGATAGTGGGTTTCTGAGTGTATGACTCGTGAGTCACTGTTGTGTGCGTGAATGCGTCTGGCGCCCTTTTTCCACAACACAGGGAGCTGTGCTGACTCTCCATGTGACACAGGCAGATTTATGGGCCCTCTGCACAGCACTCAACTGCGCTGCTGGCTATGGCATATGTGCACAAACTGTACAGTACATTCACTATATGTGAGTGAATGATAGCCTTTGTGAGGGTGCAGCACAATTCATTTCTCAGAAACAGAGCATAAATATAAATGTTTTAGGTACAAATTCTGATATAGCCAGGTCCTTGGCTGGATGCACTTGTAAAACTGAATGTGTGTGTTGTTAATATGCTCATGTCTTGAGTGTGACTGTCAACATCGCGCCCTCCTCTTTCTTCTCCAGAAGAAGAGAAACAATACACAACAGATGTCGGGACAAAATGTTTGACTTCACTGCTCTCTCATTAAGGCACGAACACCCCCCACTGCAATCTTGAGGGTACATGAGTGAAAAAGGCTTAAAACACCCAGCTTTCATTTCTTCTTTTCAACTTTATATTGTCATTATTTTGTCCCCTGTGTCCTTCCCCTTTTACCCCAGTCACCTGGAAGTGACGAGAAAGGAGGTTAAGGAAAATGAGGAAGAGAGGGAAGCAGCAGGATGGTTGACTCAGCTGCTAGAGGAGCTGATCTCACCAACCTAAACAACAACAGTGGAGATGAGACCGGGAGATTCTTTATGGCTACAGAAGAAAACAACAGAGACGGGAAACGCGAAAGACGGGACGCAGGGAACAATGGAGGTTATAGATGCCTCTGCTCATCCAGGAAGAAGTGAGAGGCAGATGTTGTTTTCTCAACTTGTGTGTTTGTCTTTGAAAGTTTGGATTAATAAAGTACATCTGTGTGCCAGGAATTTCATTTAGCTGGAGAACTAATGAGCAAATAAATATGATCTATAAAAACAAGTGTGCTGGGGGTGAAGAGCAGAGACGTGACTCAGCAACATACGTGCACAATAAATTAGTGATACAAACACGTTTGTTACCTTCAGGATCAAATGACTGGAAGACCCTCCTGGCCTGTTCTGATGGAGACTCCGGGCCTACCAGGGACATCTCCTGTACAGTCACAGCCAGGGAGGAGAAACAAAAAGGTAGAGAGAAATAAGACAGAGAAGAGAGAAGATTAAAAGGTGAGAGATCATTCTTGATGACCTAAAATTGACCATGTAGAGCTTTGTGACCCACTTACAGAGGGGTAGTTGAGGGAGGAGAGCTGGGCTTAGATCATATTATAGGGGAATGTGTCTTCATCAGTGTTGAAACATTAGAACCACTGAGTGAGGAATCAGGCAATCATTAAGACCTATACTCTCAACTAAGAGATTGTGATTGTGCTCGTCAGGGGTTAAGCCGGACTAATGTACGACAAACTGCAGCCAACATACAGAACCACATGTTGTCACAGAGTGTGATGCACTTCTAATGTGCGCTGTGCATGTGGGTGCCTGTTAGTAATCTAAGTGGTCAGCGCAATCACCAGAGCCCATCAGCTTATTAACTGATCTGCTGATAAAGTTAGACGGTTTGTTTTTACTCCAATCGCGCAATCAGGAAATCGAGTCTTACAAATACAGCCCATGATTTATGACACGGCTTACAGTGGCTGTTTGTTGGTGCAATTCGGAGAGAACAATGTTGGCAGGGTGAACATAAAGAGGGTGATGCCTTTTGTCTCTGGCATAAAAACCACGATAATCCTTAAACCAGAAGACCTCAGCGTGCTCCAAACAGAGCCTTTGTCAGATCAGTAAACAGCCCATTAAACAATGAACAGCACGCACACAAGACCCTGTGAATACGTGTGATGTCGTCCACATTTGCAGGATTCACCAAAAGTTCCACTGTGTTGAAACAACAAATACACAAAAGACACCCAGCTCTTGGCAGGAGGGGGATATGCCCACAAGCTTTTCGCCTGTTTGTGCTTATTTGAAACAGGGATAAAATTCTTTTTATAAGGCACATCGAACAACAAGTCAGAAATCAGACACCCTCCCCAGAATTCATGTGAACTTGTTCTTGTTAACATTTGAAACTTCCCGTGTGCAGATAAAACATCTGAGAGTGCACAATGAATGCAAGGCTGAGAGGTCACCAGCCACAGCTTCTTGTGGTATTTTAAATATACTGCATGAGTAAGTATTTACAGAAACTTGAGTACAGTGAAAAGGAGAAGTGATGGAGATTTTGGAGGTGAGAAATCGGAGGGTTCTCACTGTTCCGCCATGAGGGACTGTATTTATGACAACGAAGCGCTGGAATAACACCCAGTGTTTTTGGAGAGCAAATGAACCCTGCTCATCTCCTTTAGCTGGCCTTTATTAAAGCCTGGGCCTCAGATTCACACAGACTGCTTGGGTTTCACGGTCCACTTATTACTGTACACAGGGCTTACTCAGGGAGAGAGGGGTTCAGGGGGGACACATCGAGAAGAGATGACTCCCAGCTGCCCACTCTTCAGATGCAAAGACAAACAGTCACAGAAAAGGCGAACATGCTATCGCACACTGTTCTGTCACACAATGTATAGCAGTGGCCTGATGTGTTAACATTACTGGCTCCATAAATCTGACGGCAGATTTATCATTAGTTACATATAGTGTTTCATGTGGACAGAGGTATTTTTGCTGATCTTGGAAGAAGTGCTGAAAAAGTCCCTTCAGTACATTTCTGCAGACAAACCAATTAAAGTAGAATTAACATTGAAACATGAACTGTTTTGATAAACTCTAACTTTGCCTTTTACCTGAACAGAAGAAAGGGTTCTTTAATGAAAGTGGTGAAAAGACCAATAAGCCTTCTGAGTTTGTTGGTGGGTCAGACTTTCAGAGCAGAATGGAAACATATAGTGTAAATAACCTGATGGTATGTGTATGTGGACAAGAGACAAAAACAAAACAAAACATAGTATTATGGCAAGTCAGCACATGCTAATATGGCTAATGAGAACATAGAAACGAAACAAGCAGACAATGATTCAGGTTCATGCACATACACACAAATGCACTTGTGTGTATGTGAGATGACAGGTCTGCCTGCTTCTCTTTGATCCCTGTTTTATTAGAGGCCTAAGGAAGATGCCGCTGAGTTGGAAAACATGTCATGAAGTGAACATGCTCCACAGGGAAGGGGTGTGTGTCTCTCAGCGTTTATTTCCACTCAAACCCACCGTGTTGCTCTATGTCCTTGTGTTGGAGAGAATATTTCAGCAATAGAAATTATTCATTCCATACTGTCAAGAGTGCCAACACTTATACCTGTGTAATATGAATAGACAACCCAATAAACTCAGATAAAAAGGTTTAACTTTGATCCATTGAAATGGAAGTGGAATTCAAATGAGCAAAGGGCAGCAGTGTAAGCAGGTGGAATGTTCTTATGTCTGCTCAGTGAGGACAGCTGACAACACGAGGATGGACAATAAATATGAAAACCTATTTTTCATGTATCAGACCAGACTTTACCAGGCATCACCTATATAACAACCACCTGATCTCTTTTCTATGTGCAGTTTTGGAGAAGGTTCACAGCCTGAAACATTGCCTCTCTTAGGTTGACAATTCATCCCCCATAGACCCTTTTCCACTCTCGTTCTTTCTCTTGCCTAATAACATCCCTCTTTACCTGCCCCTTTCCTGCTTTGAGAGGGTACTCTGACTCTCAAGTATTTCCTTCCCTCCTAAGCTTGTCTTCCATTCTTCCGTCCCTGTTCTGTCCTTTATCTCCACACGCAGGTAGCTACTTTAGGACAGAGGGTCAGGACGGGACTTTTCTAGAGTTACTCTTTCTTTCTCTTTTTACTTTTTAGTCAACCAAAGAGCTATTGTGTCTGCTGAGAGGTTCTGAGTGGCTATACAGTGCATCAGAAGGGATCGGTTTCAAGGCAACAAAGCAGAGGTCCCGTACGGTGTCTCCTGCCTTGTTCCTCGTAAGTTCCGACAGATTCACTTCATGACAGCATGAGGAGGAATGCGAGGAGCCAGTGCGTGATTGCTGGTTCCTGTTTGTATATGAGTGCTTGTGTTTGTTTGTTATATTCACCTAATTAGCCTTTGTCCCATGTAAGAGGATCGGAAGTAATGGAAAACCAAACGGTCTTTCATGCCGAGTGCATGCAGTATCGACTGTATGTTAATGTCTGAGTGTCTGTTTCAGGTGTGACAGATGGGACAAAGTGGTGATTTATGGCACTGTCTTGGATGAGAAAGACTGTGTCTCACCAGAAACGTGAGGAGACACCAGAGGAGAGTTATGTAGCGTGATGATGGGTCCCATAACAGAGACCAACACACAGGGGAAAAGGCAGGATAATGCACCACACACACACTAACACAGAGAGCCATTCATTCCACTATAATGGCCTTTGGTCTGACCTGTCACTGATTATTAATGACTGTTAATGTACACTGCTTTGTTATGTTGTATTTCTGTGTGGCCCGCACCCTCCCCTGATCACACCAGGAGTGGAGAGGCATCCGGTTTAACAGAAAACAGACTGTTTGAATGATCTTTTATATACATTTCCTGTTTCTGTTACTAATATTAATCCTCAAAAGTCAAGCTACATACAGGACATTGAGGGTAATGGCCATAATTTTGTGTTACTGTCAGCATTCTTCTCATTGTATTGATGTGACTGTATCGAGATATCATTTTCTACTTGCTGTGCAATTATATATCATTAGTGAATGCTGCAACAGTTCTTTAAATCCAAATTTCTATTCAGATCTACACCAAATTGATTTTCTAAATCAGGGTCCCTAAATTATTCTTGAAAATGTTGAGAAATGGTGGCACAATGTCCTTGACAGAGTTAACTATAAGGGCCCATAAATGTTACTGAGAACATATACACTTAAGGGTCTTGTGTTTACACCGAAGCAAGTTACACTATTATTAGTTTTGTAATGATTTCAGCCTTTGAGCTCTTTACCAGTCCTTAAAGGGCACGCTGTGAGTGTTTGCAAACACACAGCGCCACAATGGCTGCTCTCCCTCCAAGTAAATCACTGACCCAGAGCACAACGACTGTACACATACACATACAACACACACCTATCTCCCTGGAGAAGCAGAGCCACAGCCTGTGAACCTCATCACTCAGCAAAAATGTCACAAGGGGATCACCCCCACCGCCATTCCTGAGTGACCGTTTAAAGTGCATCCTTCCTTTTTACTTCTCTACTTCCCTTCTTCCTCTTCCCTTCCCATGAGGGACCAATAATTTGAAGAGGTTGGTTGATGTATGCAGGGGAAACCTTTTCTTGGGGAACCAGTCTACTGTACACTTGATAGATACTTCAAAAGCAAGAGGAAGTAAGACTGAATCCTCTTTTACACATAACGCATGATACGTCTCATCCATCACCTTTTCCACTTGTTCACTGCCATCTCTCTTTCTTCCCTTCAATCCTTCCTCTGGCGTCTCAGAAACTCTTGTCCAAAAACAGATCCCATTACATGCCATTATACACACCCAGGCTCTCTCTAACATGCACACAATACAACAGAGGGCAGAGAGTGTTGGGGGGGTTGTTGTGGGTAGGGATCAGAGATGGTGGAATTGCCATTGTGTAGGTAGATTAGATAAAAAAAACACTAATGCCATTAAGCTGATGGCCTGAAAGCCACAGTCACACACTGACAGCGACTCGGGAGAATACACACCCGTCCCCAATGGCAGACAGAAGGAGCCGGTGACACATCAGAGGCAGGGATCAGGTTTTCTTCTTTTGTTAACCTGATGGCTTTATATTGAAGCTAAAAGCGACATAACCAGGTAGAGTGTATTTTTGTATCATCAAGGCTGGGAAATCTCAGTGTGCTGCGAATAAGCCCTAAACATAGGTTCCCTTTCAAGAAGGACAGGGCATCACTGAGTGTTCTCGCCCTCTTCCTCCTCGTCTCAAAGTTCTAATGCCGGTACAGAGAAGTGTCAGCTATCTACGTCAGTATAAATGCATTTGTGTGTGTGTGTGTGTGTTTTGCCAGTCTCCAACGGGACAAATGGATCCAGATGGGAACTCCAGAATCACATTCCCTACAGGAAGCCATCCACCTAAAGCTACACACACATACAACACTAACGCTAATCAGGATTAGGTTCCCTGCTCTCTGGAATGTGTGTTTGAGCCAGGCTGTGTGTATATGTGAATATGTCACCAGCGCTGGGGGAGTTGTATCAATCGGTAAGTCATCAGCGCATGCATGACGACTTTGGGTCATCACTGAGGCAACATTTGATCCACTCGCCTCACGGGGTAGAGCTCCATGCATGTAAGTGAGCTTTTAATCAATGGTATTTTGAGGGCGTGGCATTATGATGGAGATGACTGCCTGGGATCTTTCGGTCTCTCCTGTGCCATTTTCATGACAGCAGAGAGAATCAATTTGCTACAACCAGAACTGCCAGCTTTAATATACAAGCTACATCAACGTATTGCATTACATGTTCACTGATAGAGATGATAAACATGCTTGTTTGGCTGTAACAAGGTTAAGTGGACACACGCACATGAGCAGTGATCTCATGAATCATACTCCTATCCAAGAGCTTACATTTTCCACCAAGTTCCAACCGCAGGGTTGACCTCAATTAGGCTGAGCCTTCTGTGTCTTGTGGCATAGTCCTGTGCTTGTATATATGTGTTTGGGTGAACATCTGAGCTTCTGCAGTTGCAAGAAGATGATGGCAAGGCATTTTTCCAAGAATTCCCAAAGGTTGTGACCACATGAACCTGGTTGTTTTCTGCACTTGTAATTCATTTCACCTAAAAACAAGTGTAGATCCTGCAGCACAGATTTGTCCATCTTAAGGCTCCAGTGTTCAACAACTTAAAATTCTGAATGCAGACTACACTTTCATTATTACTATGGTATACGTGGGTAATTGGCTTTTGTTTGGTGTTAATGTCACTGGATGGGTTAGTAAACCAGCATTTGCCAATTGTTGACTTATGCCATTCCTGCTTTTATCGCTTTTCTCATTTCGTACATTTTTTATCGACTTCTGAGTTCCTGGGACTTTTTTCTACAAACATGTTCTTATGAACAAATGCCAGAACAGAAAAATGTGTGATCCATTTTCGTTGGCACAAACCTGGCAGAGAAGGCAGACAGATGTATACACTAAAAGGAGGCTCTCGTTTAAGTCTAAAATCAGCGGCTTACACAGGATGGCCATACATTATGTACACAAACTCATTGTTTGGTAGATCACAGATCGCTGAGAAACTAAAATTGGGTGCTCTTGTGTGTGAGAGATAAAAAGAACATGATGATAAATGTGTGTGTGTGGAAACAGTTTTTTTCCTTCTTAATGCTGGATAGGTGAAACGCCAAGAAAAAGTACTGGCCATATATGACTATCTCCTGCACTCATTTTCCCTCCTCACCCTTTCTGCCTATTTTTTTCTCTCACATTGATATCTGACCTGGACTATATTAAATCTGTTAAGCACGCGCCATACTTTGTTTTTTTTAACCTTTTGAGAAGACTGGCTTCTATTATGCACTTTGTATCTCTGTGTTTGAATTATGTGTATGCTTGCTGAAAGATGACTGTATTCAACTTGCCTTGGTGAAAAACACAGAGAGGTGAGTCTCACTGCCAAGGATCCAAATAGGGAACTTTGGAGACTTGAGGAATGCCCCGACCTAAAACACACAGAAACAAGTACACACACACAAAGAGAAGAAGAATACACAACAAATGAGTCTATTTTGAATAGTCTTCATCATTCAGACTGTTCAACACACAACAAGTTATTACGAAGCACATTGCTATTTAAACATGTGAGACTGCTACTTATCTAAATGAAAAAGTGGTATTTACTGAAACTGGTATTAACAATTATAATCTTGGACATATTTCCCACAAGGATCCTCTCTGTTAACTTGCTTTTCTAAATAACGGCCTCGTGTTCAGCTTGAACTTCCTTTTCTTGCAAGAACAATAAACCAAATAGTGCAACATTGCATAAGCAGTGCACAGTAAGCAGGCCCCTCAACACTTGATATGAGGTGGTCTTTTAAACTACCTCAAACATCTTCATTTACTTTGGCAACTATTCACTTGCTATTAACATTTATTTACCTTTGGAGAATTCATGACTCAACTCCAGCTTTTTTGGGGCGTGCTAATGTGAGCAATGCTAAAACAACAAACACAATTCCTGTTTTTCAAACATACACTGAGTCACGTCACATCTTTAAATGGCTCTTGTTATCATGTTTTCAGTGTTGCATGTGTGACAGCAAAGGCACACATATTTTCACATGGGAGCTTGTGAATCCATGTCCCAGACTCCCGGGTAAGAGTAGGAATTTTTTCGGTAATTTGTTTACTTAGCACTTTCAGTATATACAATGACAGTCCATTCCAGCTCCGAGTGAATCTTCATTCAAAATAAAAAAAAATCCAATCCTCTGCAGATTTATCATAACCAAACATTGAATCATTTATTGTTCTTTTGCATGATGCTCTCAGTGCATTTAAATGTCTGTACCTTGCAGTAGCGTAGAGATTCCATAAGCGTGAGGAAGCCGACAGATGCCTGTTTATGAATACCATGGAGCTCTACGAGACAGAGGGAAGAAAAAGAGCAATAAAATTTTGTAAAATTATGTCAAACTGGCATTAATTTGTGCCTTTTGTGCAATGCTGTGGGATGCAAGAATTATAGCCAACTGATGGATGTAGTTTAAATCTGGGGCCACAAACTGAGCTCTGGGTGATGCGTGTGAATATAGCATGTTTTTGCAAATATGCAGTAACTTCATGGAAGTCATACTCATGCCAGAACACTCCCTGTCTCCATCCCAGACATTAGAGACTGCATGGCCGGTTACAAGGAGGTTAACCAGACTCTGACTGCAAAAACAGAAAATAAAAAAATATCAGTAAAGGGTATGAGGAATTCGAGAGCATATAAAAGACAACCGACGACGTTTACCACACAGAACAGATCCGGAATAGCATAAAACTGCTGTAACAGTCTAAATGATGTGGACAGTATGAGAACAGAGTGTTGTTATACCTGCCATGACCATGTATAGGGTCTATAAGAGGCTCCATTGTGTCCTGGATCTCATTCCGTATATTCTCTATACCCTGCAGAGAGAAGACCAGAGACAAGTCTGTATTTACTTGATGTTTAAGCACTGATGTAAAAAACATGAGAAATGTATTTAATGGTAATACATAACAGTCAAAAGCATCAAAAGAAGGTGTTTTGTGTTAGATACTTTGAAAAAGTGTCTATATTTCTCATTTCACACAAATAGATACAACATGGAAATGAGACACAACCAATCTCCTTGCTTCCATTCCATATGTCATTTTTCAATCCCTCTCTCCATGCAGCCATTTATTTGTGTTACCTTGGTTAGGATGACTGAGTAGAGGAAAAGCAAGACACCACAGCACCCCCCCCAGGTGTGGTAGAGGGACAGCACCTCATCTCTCAGCTCAGACACTGACAGGACGGTCCGCTTGCTGCACGAGAAAAACAAACATCAAGATGGTTTAAGAACAATTCAAAAGTCAAAATAGTTGTTGGATCCTAGCAAGCCACAGTCAATTAGACTGATTTATTGAGTATATCTGTCATGGCAGGGTGGTAAAGAAATCAATGGGGCACAAATCTATTAAACGCACCAGAGGACAAAGGAAAATCTGTCCTTGTCTGTTGGGAGCCCCCTTTCTCTTCTGATTGTCAGTAGTTAGTATGCACTTCTTCACTCTGTCAGCGATGCAATTTGCTGACTGTGGTCTCTGCTGTCGGTGTGCAACGTGATGAAATTTCAATATTCCTCTGGCAAGTGCAGCCTTGCATTCATTTAGTTTCTGTGTGAGTGTGTGGGTGTGTGTGTGAGAGAGAGAGACAGTTTGTGTGTAAGAAAGGTAGTCAGTGATTTTTTTTTAAGAGGCAATCAGTGAAAATGCTGATTAGGCAACAGACTAAATAGCAAATTAATTGTGGAGGCTAACTCTAACAGATGAGATCGATCACATACATTTCTCCTCAGCTCTCCTGATACTATCCTCTGAGAAATGTGCCCTTCTCTATTCCATTTCTGCATATTGGCAATTGTAAATCCAGGATTTATGAGGTTGTGATGCATTCCAGAAACCTGCAGTGTTATTTGAGAATATCTGAGTTGAGGAGGAAACAGTAATGAGTATAAAGATGAAAGGTGTTAGCTGTGGTGAGAATATTTAGTGTCACTTACTGAAGAACACTGTGAAAGCGCTCAAAGCCAAGATCCTCAGCAGCCAAAGCAGCTAGGCAAAAGAAAACACACATACACTGCAGGGTCAGGGTTACACAGTAACACAACACACTGTCAAAGCATCCATGTGTCTGTGCAGTTATTTTTAAATATTCATCTTGCGTGTGAATAGGACAGACGTTGGACTCACTAGGAGGTTGCTCCTGTGGTGACTGGCTGCTTTCTGGAACGTCCTGTGTTTGCGACTGTGACTGCGTCTTAGTACGTGTGCTAGTGTGTGGGCTCTGTCCCTTTGCCCAGGTCACCAGGCAGAACCCTGTAGAGGGGCTGGAGCAAGCCGACTCCAAGATTTCACTCAGTGTGGAGCAGAGGGCTGTTTTCTGTTCCTCCTCTAGTAGACACACAAGCAAATTGTACATGAGTTAACCAGCTATTCAGCTACATATTATAATAAAAGCAAATGTACCTGTACCTGACATCTGTCTCCAGTTGGAACATTCTCTGCTAAAGATAATGTTCTTAAGAAGGAAAGCCTGTGAAGAAAAATATTTAGTCTATTTGCAAGAAAATACAACTATTGTTAAAGTTCTGTGAAGGGCTCAGTTTTTGTGACTTAGTTTTACCAACTGCAAACTGATCATACCTGGACAGGTGCAATCACAGCACATGGGCCTCCTTCAAACTGCTCCAGAGCTGTGTGCTCATTCTCACTGAAAACAAATCCTGTGATCGAGACAAAAGAATCTCATGTACAAACAGGACTATATGAGAAGATGGATATAACTGTATGTTGCAACACAAGTCCTACTCCCTCTGAACTCTGCAGAAAGGCCAACTAACCACGTGAAGGAGCTGTAATGTCTACGCACAGTGTTTATTTCAGCTCTGTATTTTACTGCTTGCCTGAACTTCAATTTAAATTCCTGTGGTATTGTGTTGGCAAAACCCAGATACATGTGGAATGTTTCTGAATTAAGTGGTTGGGTCTTTCGTTTCTAGAATCCAACTGCGTATCATACCTTGGGTCCATCTGCGGAAGATAGAAGCAGACACTCCTCCACCGGAGGGTCTTCCCCAAACCAGATCCACCACCTCTTTATTTAACTCCGACATGACAACTTTCACTGCAGGTTAACCCACAGGCTCTCCCTCTTCAGTGCGACAGCCAGGTGCGGACAACAGGGATCTGCTGAAGCCAACTCTCTAGCTCCTCTCGGGGTTGACAGTCCACTTCTCTCGGGCAGGTCCAGCCGGTGGCATTGGCCACAAGCGACCTGTGTAGCTACACACGGTCTGTCTCCAGGGGCTGGCAGCAAACTGGCTGGTAGGACTGACATCAACCTTGCCACAGCAGCCTGCAAAACAAGGCATACACATGTTAAGATCAGTGGCAGATGCTAACAGCACACACATAACTTCCCTGTTAGGGCGACAGCAGTGTTGTTATGCACTATGTTGATCGGTATAATGTTAATGACTCGCTCTGTTTACCTACCAGCTAAAAGCTAACAGTGTGGTTAACGTTATCAGTGACACGTTAGCGACAGCGGGACAGATTTCATCTAGGTTCGATGCCGCGTTTTCAGCCTCTGAAACTGCTTCGGTGTTGGGGATGTTTACAAGAAGGCTTTTACCTTTTTAAATGTCTGCAATTATCATTAGCCTATGCTACTAGCAGCTAATCTTTCATTGCTTTGTCATTCAGCGACTTCTCACTAGACAGCGGAGCCGGCAGAGATTGAATGGACTCATTCTGCTTCATGGCGGTTAGAAGTAACTTAAATATAATTACCTTGATGAGCAATCGAGTTATTGGTTTCCGTATCGATTCAGTATTTCGGTGGCTATTTCGCTATCCAGCCAATGACTCTGTCAATCGTTTATTTACAACAGGGTTGTAGAAAAAAGCGTGCGTCCATTTGACGTGTCTGCCCATTGGTTGAAATCCAGGGGGTTCCGGATGCGTCAAGGGGTACAGCCTTCACGCGTTATCTGATTGGTCCACTAGCGTGTCAGTCCCATTGAGCGCCCGCCCACAAGTAAAAGCGTTTCATGTGTTTAAAACCAGCCTTTTTATTCGCTTGCCCGGAAGCGCAAAGTTTTTCTAACTGACTCTCAGTGGAAAACGGGTCTATAAATGTTAAATATGACGGAAGGTTCAGAAATAAAAATCACATATAATCCGGTGTGGATTTTTAGACCAAGAGTAGTTCTGTCTGCTCTCGGCTTCCGTACCACTCACCCAGTGCCCGCTCCGCGCATGCGCTCTGCCTACCTCCACACCATCAGCTGCTGCTTTCCACGCGTGTCTCACACTTCCACTGTCTTTAACTCTGTCTGAAGCAGAACTGAGGGACTTTAAGACGTGTAGTTGCTCGCCATGGGGGGACAGGCTAAAGGGAAGAAGAAAGGTAAACCGAAGAGGAACGAGAACCGTCCCAGCAGGGGTGAGTGGCCCTGCTATTTACGTCAACATTAACGTCAATATCAGCAACAACAAGTTGTCCATATTCACTTGTTTCGGGAACACAAAAGATAACGTCACCCTCTCGCTTCTCTCATCACATCTAGATCCAGGAATTGTGGGATTGACGCCTCAGGAGCGGATGAAAGTAAGGATGCACGAAAAAGCGAAGAAGAAGACAGCTCAGAAGTACTCTGTGCTGCAGCTGCTAGAGAAGGTAACATCATGACCTGAAGCAGAGACACACGTCACATCTGCCATGTATTTACAATGCTCTCATGTTCATTATACCCTGTGATGATGTGTTGCACAGACAGAGGAATGCATGGACAGCTTTGACTTTGAGATGGCTGGCCTTTTCTGTCAACGAGCCCTGGATGTGGAGTCCACCAACCTGCAAGCTCTAGACATGCTGGGACATATCTACTCTGAACTGGGAGACACTGCTAAAGCTAAGGGAATATCCTTGCATACGTTCTTCCTGTCTTTGTTTTGTGCATGTCATAGATTCAGTCAGTTCACGTTTCTTTGTTCCTTTGCTGCTTTGCTGCAGCGGTGGGTGTCATCGCTTCCTTGACTGAGACTTTAAGCTTTTCTGCGTGCAGTGGAGCTGAGCCCAGATGAGGGCCACAGTAAGTATATGTACCTGGGACAGATCCACACAGGTCAGGAGGCTGTGGACTATTACACGAAAGGAATACAGGTCCTACTGTCTGTACTGGACAAACAAGCACAGTCAACAGTAAGTGTATACATGCACGGAAACAAAATGCTATTGTATTTAAGACTACTACTTAAGTATTATTATCTTTCTTTAACACAAGAGGGTGCTGTTGGACCACAAATAAATTATTCTATCTGCCTTGAATTATATCCCTTATAAACACATCTTGATAGTTTGAAGTCAGTCCAAATATTCTGGAGAGAAAAATACATAATGCTGTGATAATACATTTATTTTTATAGAGACAATTCTCACATCTTTCTTCTGTAGGTCATTAACAACACTGGGATTACATTATTTTTAAGGTTTTCCTGTACAGTAGCCCAACCATTTTCTCAATTATAATTCAAGTACGCATCAAAAACATTGCATCATACAGTGGACAAAATCATGTGCCTTTGGTGTGTAATACTTAAATAAATTTAAACAGAAAAAATATTACAGGAATAATGTAAATCTGTACATATAAATACATGTATATCTTTATCTGATGCATTCACTTCTTAAGTGCATTCCATTCTTTAACCTGCATCATAACATTTCTCTCTGGTATCCATTCTAACTCATCACAGGATTAATAATAAATAGAAATATCATTTTTTTGACATGACAGCCTCTTCATGCAGTTCTGAATGGTTATTATCTTTCCATTGATCCGACTTGAAGGAACTTCCTAGAAAAAGTTTCAGTCGTATGCCCTCTGCTCCTTCAGCAGGCTCAGGCTGCAGCTGCTGCCCAACCAGATGAGGACTCTGAGCTACCAACAGCAAAAGATGTCTGCACAGCATTCTGCTCCATCGCTGAGATTTATCTCACAGACCTCTGGTACAGCTGCAAACACAGTTACCCTCTTGACACAATTAACCCCCTTTATTGTTGCTGCTTTGCAATGTGCGTGTTTGTGTGTGTGCATGTAGCATGGAAGAGGGCGCTGCAGACAAGTGCAGAGAGTTTATTGAGAGAGCGTTGCACTATCACCATGACAACCCTGAAGCTCTACAGCTCATGGCCAGTTACCTGTTCAGCACAGAGAAAAACCAGGTCAGTATACACACACACACACACACACACACACACACACACACACACACACACACACAATGCTCAGGATGAGTTATCACCATATTAAAGCAGGATTCTGCTGAGTTAATTATTCTGAGCAAATTGAATTGTATGCCATTAATCAGCAGATGGACACCTGCATTAACATGCACATACACAGACAGGTCACGCCAATAGAAATGTTAATTACTGGCCAGATCGTTGAGGTCATATAGTCATCTGATGAAGAGAAAGAGATGAGGAAGCGGCCTCCTCAACTAAATTTTGAAAAGTGCAGCATCTGAAAATGAAGTTAGCAGAGTATAATATTTACATATGACGGAATCTGATTGGACTTATTTGTTGCACTTTTATGAAAGAGAGACTCATTCAAGGCCAGACATCTCTGTGTGAAACCTTCTGCTGTAAAATATATTTGATTTCCTCTCTGAACTTGCTCAGTATTTACTCTTGAACCTTTTAGGTCACCGACCTGTCTTTGAGATGTGTAAAATTGCCTACTTTCTTTCTCACAGTTCACATATCCTGTAGAAAAAGATATGCAATAGCTGCAGGGTAGACATCACGATTTGAACACACAATAACACTTCATTGAATTTCCCTGGAACAGATCCATGCAGGGGTCAAGATATAGTGAAAACAACATATTTGCATATTATCCAGAGTAACCAGTGCATAGTTTGTGGAAAATTAAATTGTTTGACCGTCTTTGTGTTGGCCTTGTGTCAGCAGTGGTTATCGCTATACTTGAAGATTGCCCTGAAATTTTCCCATGATGCTCTTACAGTACTTCAACCAAACATTTCAGATTCTCTAGGTGGAAGTGATTTGGTAATACTAGCTGTAATACTCATTTTAAGCTACAGGGGTCAGGCTGGCTCCAAATTCACAAATCACAAATCACATTGTCTCGCTTCCAACAGCCAAATTCCCTCTGGAAATAGTGAGAGAATAATTAAGAGTAAAAATAACTAAATTAACATCAGATGAATCAGAGGACATAGACATATATAGAGCATTTAAGACTCAATCTGTTGGTGAAAGTGTGAATCGTGTTTGTGTGCTGTTTTGTGTATTTTTGTCAGTACTTCGTACACGTTAACATACATGCCTTTAAACTGAATTCCCCAGGAAGGCAGAGAATACCTGTTGAAGAGTGTCGGATTGTGGCTTCCTGCCCAGAAACAGAGTGCAGCTTCCTCCAGCACAGACGAGCACATGCAGGTGAATTGGCGCTGTGCTTAGTATTTTTTGGTTTCTGACAGCATCCAGGCCTCCTAAGATCCCAGGTTTATTTATAAAGCTCTTTCAACTAACAGGATTGTCACACTGTGCTTTCCACTGAGCACAAATATAAGGACACCAGTAGAGATGAAAAGTAAGAGATAATAGAATCAGGGATAATACCAAAATAAAAGACAGAACAAACGGGAGAGTGTGTGAAGAGAAAGCGGATATGAAAGCACAAAGCAACACGAGAAAAAAGGTCTCGAGTAAAAAGTCAGCCAACGACCACAGGGACTTCAGCAAAGAGAAATAAATGATGTTAATGTCAAAAGTTTGGATGAGTAGTGAACTACTCCGAATAAATATTACCCGGGTTTAGGAGATGGAGCAAGTGTGATGAGATTGGTGCCAGGTGATAAAATATAAGCAGTTCTGTTGTTTATCCATTAAGTCAGATTGACGCTTTACTTGTCTCCTCTATTTCCCCAGAGTGAGATCCCTCCGTACGAATCTCGCATCACCACAGCCAAACTGCTCATCGAGTCTGAGGAATACGAGGTAAAAAAAAAAATTGTCCTCCAGAAGTGTTCTTGCAACGCGGGGCCACTGATAACCGAGCTACTCTCCCACTGTCGCCCTGCGTATGTATAACAACGGGACCGCAGCTCGCCGCATGTTGGTGTTCATGTGTGCGCGTGCTCCTGCTTTTGTGTGCACTTTCCTTGAATAGCACTGAAGGTGGGAAGGCCTGGCCTGGTCTTTATCCCCTCCAGAGTTCAGCGTCAATAATTCAAGAGTGGTATTTACGAAGAGGCTGAGGAGGCAACGCGTGGGAGGAGAGATTTGGAGAATAAATAGGAATCATTATTATTCTGATGAATTGCAGCCATATCTGTGATACAGTGCCCTTGTCAAGTAAATCACTCATCAGCGCCAGTTTTAATGACTTTGGTTTTAGTGGCGCTGTAGCTTCAGTTCAGTGCTTAAAAGAACTGTAATAGTCGTTAACGTTAACACTTGAAGCCATTTTGCTGTGCTTGCTGATATTCAAACACACACACACACACACACAAATGCTTACCCCTGCCAGAGTTGCAGTTACACGTTTGTGTGTGTAGGGGAGAGACGGGCTGTCAGGTGTATCAGTAAAATGACAACGTCTCGGTCCGCGGTTTCCGACGTGTCGTTTGTCTTCATCATCCTGTCAGTGTCATCAAGCCCGAAACACAAACTGCATCCGTTTTCCAAGCTCTTCAGAACATGAATATTTTGCTGTGCACACACATACACCATCGTGTAAACATCAGTTCACAGTTCTGGCTGTGTTTGCTCTCAGCCATCAGCTATTTGCAAGTTTGTGACGGAAATCCAGTTAAAGGGTGGAGGAAGAAGCCAGATATTTCCCAAATCTGTCTCCCCCTCCTAGACCTGGACATTGCAGAGTTTGATAGGAGCATCCTCTCTTCTCTTTGCCTTACTCTGCTCCTTTGTCACACATACACACATTCATTTCTCTGTAGCCTAAAAGATTAAACGCTTTCTGGTTAGTTTACTGTAGCATCAAAGGATAGCAGCACATGAATGGCGTTATTTGCCAAAAGCACCTCATGTCTCTCTTAGTTGTAGATTAAACTCTGCCTTTTACATTTAATCCATTGTGTGCGTTGAGTTACAATAGAAGTAAATCAGGAAATTCCAAAATAAACTGTGTACGGTAATCACCATGGCAACATAATCAAGATGTACCACAATATGTTGATGGTTAAGGTTGATTTTGTTTGGACAGCAATTTTCCAATATTAACCTGACTGAGAAAACAATCTGACTACTGTCATTCACAAAACATTTTCCACTTACCTCAACCCAATATTTTCATACTAGGAATAAACAATAATCAAATCCAGACGTGAGTATTCTGACCTCAGTCGCTCTCTTAACGTTTCATCATGTACCGTATAAAACAACCCTCCCACATTAAACATATTATCTTTACTTTGTAATATGAAGTATCTCTGCATCTTTTCTCTGCAAGTTTTCTCCAGTTTTAATCGTTAAAACGTATTAAAGATCTTATTACATTAACAGAGGCGGTCACCGACTGCGAGCCAGTGTGCAGCCTCTGCAGTAATTATGATGCCGAACCCAGAGGAGGAAAGGGTTTGAACAGATAAATGTTACCATCACTGCTGCTTAAACTGCCTTCATTTAAGAATGCAAAGTCTGTCGAGCCCACAACTGTAAAAAAATGTGAGAGAAAATCTTTTTAAAAGAGAGATATCTGGTTAATTTGTAAGCAGAGAGCACAGGAAAAGCTTAACGAGGAAATCATATTTCTTCTTGAAGTGGGGATAATATGCTACTTGAGTTACTTATAGCAGAAGGTCAAGCTCATTGAAACCGACTGATGTTAAAAGTTACATGATGCAATTGTCTCATTGTCTTTGTAAGTTGACTGTGGGTTAATGAATTCACGAAAACATCCATTGCTGCTGCTCATTTCTTCAGTCGTCTGTTTCACTAAGACGTGGATCTGTGCCACTTAATTTAGGGGAGGAGGAAATTGCTTATTTTCCCCCTCTTGTGTTCGTGCCAAATCTGTCCACGGTTTCTGTAAATGAGTTGCAGCGCACGAGAGGTTGAACGCGGCCGTGGAACACCTGCGTATGTTGAAGTGTTTCTGAGACTGTTACAGCAGATTTAAGATGATTGCTGGGTAAATGGTTGAAAACGGATTGACAGCAGTTTAAATCAGAGAACGACTGATATGGATTTTTGAAAGTCAATGCAGATACCAATAGGAGGCAGAAGCCTTTGACGGCAGTACACAAGTCGATGCAAATGGATTCCTGAGATGTTGTGATCGCACTAAAATGAGAAATATATAGAAATTGAATTCTGAAATAAATGCACACATTTTGTTTGATTGTTTATGTTGTTTAAATATAATAGGCACAAGAACTCTGGTCCTGCAAAATGTGGGCTGATTCGTGACCAAATAAAATAAGTTTAGGTTACTTATTTAGTAATAATTTTGTGAGGATTTTTGTTTTTTTAATAATGCAAATGCTGAACATCTGTTGGTCCCATCTGTCTCTATGCCAATTTAAAATGAATATGTTTGGGTTGGTATTTCAAAAGAACCACTTTGAATGAAGGGCTGGAGGAAATCTGACTTCATGTTGTAGTGCTGGTTTATACTTAGCGGTACTTGTTCATTTCAACACTCTACAGTTACTCAGCCCGCAGAGACCAGTCCTCTTGTTGTCAGACACCCACTCGCACATGCACGCATTTAAATAACCATCTACGCCACTTGCCACACAGCTGACAGGCTAACATATGGACTCCCCTGGCAGCCATTAAGGTGTGTGTTTGCTGTAGTTATCACAATGACTGATGGGAGGTTAATAGGTTTATAACGTTGTCACTCGTTTGCCTTCATGTTTTACAATTTAACATTTCATTTATTTAAAATTGGCTCACAATGGAAAGCAGTTTGTAATTTTGAATTCTGCTTGGACATACGGTGTGTCGGTGAGTGAGAGTGTGTGTGTGTGTGCGTTTAAGATACGGCTTGCCCTCACTTGTAAAGTGATTTGTCTTTCTCCTGTCTCTGCTAGATGCTCCGGTAAAATGATTCTGTTAAACAAAATTGCCTGAAGATCACACACACACACACACACACACACACAGTGGCCATTATAAATTACTTCCTCTCTAGAGTCCTGCTTTTTTTTTTCCTTTAACAGGTCTTGAAATAAAGAGGACAACGTGTACGTGGAGTCTTTGGCGTGTGTGTCTGTGTCTCAGTGCTTTATTGCTGTTCATGGACCAGTTTTGCATTCTTTATTAAGATCCTTTTTTGAACTCGTCCAGTTTTTTCCTCTCTTCCTCTTATCTTCACAAGAATATTAATCTTGTTGTTGTTTAGAGCGTGAAGCGGCTTAAGAATCTCTGAATCTTTAATCACTCGCCCCTGGGTTGACCAGTGTGTTAGTAAGGAGTGCAGCTGGAGACGATATAATGGTTATCATCACTCACTTATCCTGTCTCCCAGATATCTCTTGTTGTACTTTTGTTGCTCCAAACCCGCCTGCTCTATCAGCTGTTTAACACCCAGACAGATCTGTACTCCTATCTATTATATCTAGAGCTTGGCTTGAATTACAGCGTGTGAGTGCATGTGTGCGTACGTGCGGGGTGTGCGCGATGTGGTGAAAGTGAGGGAGATAATTCAAACGCTGGGCATGAATCCATTCATCATCAGCTGGGATTAGGTGTTTTTGTTTGTGTATTTTCAGTCATTAATTAATTAAGGACAAAGGGTTTTTCAGCTCATAATTGGTCCTGCAATCCATCAACTGACTTCCTGACACTCACATTTGCACACCCTCAGCAGCATCCTCTCAATTAACCTGGCTCTACCTCAGTCTTCCCAGACAACACACCTCTTTAACGCCACTGGAACCACGTAGGCTTAATGAAAGGAGAACTCCAAAGAGCGAGAGGGGGGGAAAAAAACTCGGAAGCTCTCCAGCTAATAAGACCGCCTTAACAAGAAACAAGTGCTGCTTGTTGTGCTCACTGTTGTGTGCAGCTTTGTTACAGTGTATGACTGTGTGGTAGTGCGTGCGCGCGCACGTGCGTGTCTTTTATTCTTGCCCTTCACCACGGGTGATTGGCTAACAGTCGCCTCCTACCTGAAGTTGACAAAAATCAATATATCATCACCTGGGGCCTCATACACACACGCAGCACAACCACAGCATCTGCAGAGGGGGGAGGCAGAGAAAAACAAACACCCAGCCTACTTTAGTCCGGTTCTGTTTTCTGTAATAGAAACTTCCCACAGAAACTGACCCAGACTGTGACGCAACACAGCAAAGGTCAGTGAACATTAAATTCCTTTGAGCCCTCCAACTCTCTCTCCAGGACACTATAGAGAGGAAATTTGAGAAAAATCATTTGAGGTGGGGGGGACATGGAAACGGTGGCTCAAACTAGCTGATCTTTAGGTGTTCCATGCACTCCGTGTCGTGTTGCGGATACTAAGAGTATATTGACCATTAATGTCAGTAAATGGATTAAAGGGCCAGTGAACTTAGCAGCCAAACTGACTATTGACTGTGTGATAAGCACTGGTGAGCGTGTCTATCGGTGGTCATGTCTGTTGTCTTGTTGATATCGACAGCGTTGTGTTCGCGGCACTCGCCCCACCGACACTTATCAGACCTTCTGATCGCCTTCTGATTGATTGAGGGACCTGTGAAGAGGCACCCACCAACAGACTGAGCTCTTTGTGTCCACACTGATGAATGTCATAAATCAAATGATAATAATAACCTTCACTCTTTTTCTCCCACTTTTCTCTTTACTTCTAAACCCACTCCCCCTCCCGCCGTTCTCTGCATCAGATGGCCGTAGATGTGTTGGAGGGTCTTCTGGAGGAGGATGATGAGGTGGTGCAGGTAAGCAATCCCATGGTGTCCCTTGGTGGTCAACTTGCCTGTCACTCATGCCTTTTTTTAATTTTCCTATTTTTTTTTGTGCAAAATGCCAGAACATGTTTTTTGGTACAAAATGAAAGTTATGGTGGCGATGCAAGTTTGGTGGTATACATTCAGTTCTTGTAATTCCTGCAGCCTTTCTCTAGCCTCATTCTAGGCCTCTGATTCCTTTGCATCTTCAATTTGTTCAGCAATTCCAATTTGTCCATAGTCATGCTCATTGACAGCCGGCTACAGAAAGAAACAACCAGCTGCAGCCTGGTAGGTGGGATTAAGAGTCACAACTTCTTACATAGCAAGGACTAAATCCCGTGTGGACAAATACGCTACATATTATTGAACAGAAACAATCTGCACATTTCTTCATCTTTAAAAAAAACTTGAATTAAAAAATCCCCTGAAGTGCATCTTCATGTTAAGTGCATCCATCAGTTCCTTAACTGAATGGTCAAGGCATGAGGAAATACACTGCCTTTCTTATTGGGGCATTTCATGAAACAATTTTAAGTCTGAGTGAATGAAATGAAATAGAAAAGAAGGCCATATGGCTTACTGGTGCAGTGCTTTTTTAAAATGTGTCTGTGGGTACAGGCCGATTGTTTGACCAGCGCTAATCCAGCTTGAAGCTTTCTTGAGGGCATCATCCAAACAAACATAAATTAACCATTACAGAAACATCCCATATTTACGTGAGGGCCGTGGAGAAAAACAAACATCCTTTTATAAATGCATAGGCTTTAAACTTTAGTTTGTGAAGGAAAGAGACAGTAAATACAATGTAACTATGAAATTAATTAAATTTCCATTGTGCAACACATTATAACATGAATTGAAATTATCACAGTCAAAACATTTCAATACATACACTTGTAGCTATGCCACATGGATATCCTGGGAGCAACCTATGTTCCTTGAATGTTTATGGCCTAATCAAGTGGGTCAGTGTATGGCAGGATAAGGATTTTAAAACAATGTCATTAAGAAGAATATTCCATCATATTGAATGAAACATTAATTAATATGAGTAAAATAATAACCAGTTAAATTAGAGACACAACTTTAGAGAAGTGCCTATCTCAACTCAAGTGCAGTTGGCCCTGCACTTCTGTTGCTCCTCACTGATGCGCGCCGACCAAGTTTTAGACCTGCTGAGCAGATTCCGAATCTCTCTTTCTGTGTCCCTTTGCAGCCAGTTTTATATAATTATTATTGTTATCATCGTTATGATGCAGGAGCCTCTGCTGGATCCGAAAAACACATCATCCCAGTGGGAAAGAGAACTGTTTCAGCCCGTGCACATCGCTGCTTCTGCTGAGCCAGTGACTGTGTGTGTGCGCACATGGAGAAAGAAGTATCTACACTCGCGCTTTTTGCAGCTCTAGTTGTCTGCTCGCAGAGTACTACTGAGAGCCTAAATGCTTATTAGATGATGGCGTAAGTGGCAGTATTTTGCTTGCTTTAGTCGGAGCCGTGTGCTGTCACTGTGCCTCCAAATCCTCCCCGTCAGTAACAGAAGAAGTGAAGGTGTGCCACTGAGTGTCAGATAAAGGAAAATGGTGGTGTCTCTCTCTCCCTCCCTCACTCCCCCCTGGGCTCCGACACACACACACCCCTCAGCTGACAGATTGAGAGCAGTCATTGGGGGGCTGAACTTTTAAACTCGCTCCAGAGACGCACAGCTGTGACACTAGATTTGAGCGGGCCTGCAGCCAATCACTTGTGCATACAGTCACTGCGTCTGATGGTCAGGAAGTGTTTTGTCAGATCCCATCACAGTTTTGTAGGTAGAGTCACATTTGTGATGTCAGACACGTATGACAGACACATTCAACTAGTTTCCCTCCATCCCTCCTCTCCTCTTCATCCCTCTTTCATTTTCTCCCTTAAATGCAGCAGATAAGTTGTTAGCGCTCGCCTCCGTCTTCTGAGTTTTGCATATCACAAAATGGGAGCCTCGCTCGTGTCAGTCTGCGCTAACAACATAGCAGGTTCCTTGCAAATCTTGTTTCAAAGTTATTCCGTTGCTTCATGGTGCTTTTGTTCTTCTTTCGGCGGCACCATATGGGAACTAAGATGTGGCTCCGCTTTGAAATGACTATGAAATGATGTTCCAGCGATTTTGATTGACACACGCAGCATTCATTTGATTACGTGTTCGCCTGTCTGGGGTTGTGGTCGGGTAGAGTGGATCCTCTGAAGTTCTTAATTTGTAAACTTTCTCATGTTTTAATTTTCACTGCAGCTTCATAAACCATCTTTACCACATAGATAAATATTCCACAGTGGACATAATTCTGCAGCTCTGTTCTTGCTGTTTCTGAAGCCACACAGCGGTTCTGACTTGGAAGTCCAAACTTGGATTTTAATCTACCTAAATTTGATTCTTTCCCTTTGGAATACACACATGAACACTTTTGCGTTCACCGAAAATGTTCTGGTGATTTAAAAAAAAAAAAAGATGTCATATGGGGGTTGTGAAACATTTGTACATTCCTCCAGTGCTGGCTCTGATAAGTGTGGCTGCAGGGGGTAGCCTCCCACTCAGCATGCGGAGCAGCCAATCTGAATTCAGCGGGGCATGCCTTGATGTGTTTGTTAGCTAAATGGTTGATTTGGCAGAGGTGCAGGTCTCTTCTGCCTCTGCCCTCAATGAATAATGAATAAAGCTAATATTCATATCTGGGTGCTTGAAGAACAGTGGGAGGGTGAACTCTGGCCTCAGATGAGAGGCACGCACACACCTCCAGGTTCATTGAGAGTTGACAATGATTGCGTAGAGAGGCTGAAGAGCAAGCATTGCAAAGTGGATGTGATTATGTCAAAGGAAAATTATGTGATTATGGAAAAGAAAGCAAAAATGCGGATTGGGTTTAAACATGCAAACTTCCCCCACAGTTTGAACTCCGTGGAGCAATGGGATTATTTCAAAATGGTCAAGTGAAGAGGCGCTTAACACCTAACTCCACACAGTGCTGCATGAATTTAATGTTTGTTTGCAATAGAAGGACCTAATCATTACCAAATATTAGCGGACACATGTGCTAAGCTCTGTGTAACAATGACAGATTCCAATGCCAAAGATATCCCACTGAACCCAAAGGCATCAACACACAATAATAATCTGACCTTTTTTGTTCCAACATGTTTACATCACAAGTCCCAAGTAGAACATAGGAAGATGAAGAAAATACATAACCTTAGTCTTACAATTTAATAGCACGCTATTATCCACAACACAGCTTTTCAGTTTGAAATATGATTTGGATGATATTTTCCTTAGGAAATGTATTTTTCATTGTGTTATATTATGCTTCTTTTTTTTTATTTATTTCATTCAAATAATTTTACCTTTTTTTGCCAGAGAGATGAAAATACATTTTTGTTATTACGGATGTCGATGTAGACAAGTCACAGATTTGAATTTACTGCCCAACATATGGGCACATTGGGCTCTCACACTCTTGTGTGTGTGTGTGTGTGTGCGCACATGCATGCGTCCATGTCCAATGTGTGAAACCTGTTTGCCAGAGGGGGATGTGGGATTTCATGCAGCCATGCTCTGTGAGGGTTACAGATCTATTTCTCTTGTCACTGCTCACTTACTGCAACAAAGAACACTTTCTCTGTTGCATCTTGCCCCCACCCACCCATGTCTCTTTCTTGGGTCCTCCCAGGTGTGGTATCTCTCCGGCTGGGTGTGTTACCTCCAGCTGGAAAAATCAAAGCAGCAGCAAGAAAGAGAGGGAAGGGAAGTGACGGAGGAGGAGGCAGAGGAGCGGAAGGCGCTGAAGGAGGCTGCCAGATCGTACCTGACCAACGCCAAGAAGGTAAAAAGTGAAAAAAAAAAACCATGATCTGCCCCAAAATGTGATTTTCTATGTGACTTTCTATGCCCAAGTTGCATCCTTCCACCAAATTTGGTGAAACCCACCACAAACGTCCATGGTGATAATAGGCACTGGATATAAGATACTACAAAAACTAGCTCCACTTCAACATCAAGAAGGTGCTTGAATACAAACACGCATGATACAAAACGTCCACACTCATCTCCCTGCATCAGATACTTTTGTTCAATAGCTTCACTGCTTAAAATGGTACAATAGTAAACTATCCTGTTGAATGTAGGCCTTTTACTTTCAGACAGAATGTTGTTAAAGCTGTGCACTGTGCATGGCTACTTGGCTACATCCGGATAAGAGTCACGTAGATAAAACAAAAGTTTTGGTGACAGACGGAGTTAAAGTAGTACAGTGTAGAGAGGATGAGAGACTCCCAACCAGGCTTTATTGATGCTACAGGAATGTCTTTTTGTATGGCCTCAAAGAAGTTCAAATATACTCTCTGTCTTTCACACACACACACACACACACACACACAGAGGGGCTGATGTGTCTCATTCATCCTGTCATACTGTCAGGGAGTAATGCTTCTATGGAGCAGTGATTCATGTTAGTCTAAAATCCAATAGGCTTGTAAATCAGACAGCACAGACTGAAGGATGGCAGGCCCCACCTCCACACCCCCCACTCTTCTCCACCGCGCCCCCCCCCCCCCCCCCCGCCACGTAGTGTTCCTCCACAGATGAGTAGGGGCAGCAGAGCTGCAATATATTGATGTCTGTCCCTCTGCCCTGCAGCGTAGTGACAGGCATGTCTAACCAGCATCCACTGAGGATGTCCGCAGCAGAGACAAGAGCGGGGTGGGCTTTGAGCCGAGGAAAAGGGAGAACAGAAACTCTGGGGATGGAAATAATGGCACAGTGCATGCATATATTTGCGCTGCTAGCTCTGTTGTGAGAGTTAATAAAGAAAAAAATGGAATTGAGAAAAGGCGAGAATTAAGTACTTAGAAACGTTTGCATAGAGAGAGAGAGAGAGAGACTGGTAAGAGAATTGGGTGAGTTGTTGGAGCGTGAAAAGTAAACAGTGAAGTATGGCGAGTGAAGCAACAGGCGCAGAATGATGTGAAAGGGAAATGCACAAAATCCTTGAAGAGGTGAGGGCGAGTGGTGCACTTATTCTCCAGCTCTTTTTGCTCATGTCTTTGCATCTGTGCGCTTGGTAGAAGAGATTCTCCCATGTTTCTACCAGAGCTTTGTTTCTGAGCGTCACTATGACTTTTAATTATTAATGACGAGTCAGTCTGCTAGTTAAAATGGGCTCCAACATGGAAATGAGGCCTCAAAGCCCAAAGGCTTGTTTTGGCACTAGTCCACTTCTCTGCATACTTTATGACTTTGCTAAGTTTGTGTGTGTGTGTGTGTGTGTGTATGTGTATTTGTGTGTGTTGATGCACATTTTTAATATTGGTTGTGTGCCAAATTGCATATCTAATGATTATTATTAAAAGATGTCCCAGTTATTCAGCACCTCACTGATCAGCGCACACACACAAACACACAAACACACACAAACACACACACACACACACACACACACACACAAAGAAGATGTGTCCAGCTGAGATTCACTGAAAAGAATGATGGCAACAATGGATGAGTCGAGAGGACAAGAAATAAGTGTAGGAGAGGTGGGTAAGCAGGAGGAGACACACAAGGGAACAGATTGGACGTGTGTGTGTGTGTGTGTGTGCACGTGCAGTGGGGTGCAGGGGGTGTAGCTGGTGAATAGTAAGGCTAAAATCAATAGTAAACCGGACGTGAAATGGAATCTGAGTCCCTGCCAGATAAGGTGCGATCGAGGGAGGATCTGCAGCGTATGCACAGAGGACAATGGTATATACGTGCATGAGCCTGCATGTGTGAAAGTGTGGGTGTGCACAGAGGGAGCCAGGACAAATGGAGGTCAAAAGCTTTACTATTTGATGTGGCTGAAAGGGTATCTCACGAGCGCAGATTGTGGGTTGGGCCGGGCTGAGGTGCGCTCGTCATGTAATTTTAATGCCGTCCCCTTCCGAGGATGTGCCCGGAGGACTGAGGTGTTAAGTTATGTGCATGTATGTGAGCCTTTGACTTCCAGCGACATGCAGTGTTCGCACTCAAGAAGGTTTTAAGTCAGCCAGTATCACACGTTACCAGTGAAGAAGTGCATGTGACACTGAAGCGCAGAGGTAAATAAATGTGTTAAAACGACGCGAATATTTATTCTTGTTAACTGTGCGTTTGTTATTTACATGGGGGAAGAGTTGCAGTGATCTCTTGCTTTATTAGCTTGGATTAATGACAAATGAACTCAACAAGCTTCTTTTTTCAGCATATAAAACTATTTGAACAAAATTAGAAGAGGAACAATCAAAGTATGCCAGTTGTGATATTTTCACACTTGAAGCCTCAAGTGTTAAAAACAGAGTTGACAGATCATTGCCACACTGACTAGTCAGGTTACCATCTTGAGATGATTTATCTGGCTGGTTGTTGAACCACCATTCGTTTTCAGAGGGTGTGTCTCCCTCCTGCAGCCACAAACAATAGATCAAACCTTAAAGGAGTTTCTCCTCGTGAAATGAACACAGGTGATTGTCCGACCTCTGACAGCATGTCGACCAACCTCGAGCTTAAATTAATTTGAATGTACTTCAGAAGCTACTGTTCGAGCACTTTACACCAGTTACCAACTTAATTTGTAGAAAACAAATATTTTAAAGCTCTGATATCTTCACACTAAGCATTAGGGACAAAGTCAATTGTAACGCTGTTTGTCGTTGATCTGTGAACATCCATTAGCTTTCATAGGAATTCTCTCCCACCTGGTAACAATAGATGAGACCACTTTTCATTAAAGTGCGTTATTACAGCAACAGCAGCGATTGTCCAGTTTGGTCAGATGAGAGAATATCGTCCAACTGATTGACCAGTGGACCGGGTTCAGTCCTGCTTATTAATCAAAAGGCATGGACCGAGTACAGAGACATTTGAGAGATGAGAAGAGGGCAAGATTTATTCTGCCAAAATAGATGTGAGTGAGAGTGCGAATAAAACTTGTGAAAGTATGAGGAAGTGTCCATCTCCTTGACAGGCAGGTCATTTGGCGAGAGTGTGCGTGCGAGCGAGCGTGCATGAGGGGAGAGCGGTCAGGAGACGAGCAGGGCGAATGAAAGCATCAGGAAATGAAATGAAACAGGAGGTAAAAAGAAATGGGAAGTTGAGCGTAGATGTCGAGCCGAAGGTGAACAATGATGGAATGATTAGTCCCTCAGCACATAATCAGCCTCTTTATTCTGCCATGTGGATTGTATAGAAAGGCTTCAACGGAGAAATGAAGTGGAAAAAAATGATCGATGAAGAGTACAAGATTGCTTATTATTACACCTTTGTCCATTCCATACTGGGAGACAGACACAGATAATCCATACTGAGCCCTGTTATGAATGTATCCAGATAATTAAATTACATGGCAGAGACAATTATCCTTACAAAAGTCAGCACTTATTTTTGGAATTGTTATAAAGTTACAACATGAATGTCTCCACCAGAGAAATCTTTTCATTGTCCAAAAGGGACAGACCAACATGGCCATCCACATGGCGCTGATGTGTCTGTGCACCCCTGTGCATGCTACTGGCTGTGTGTGTGTGTGTGTGTGTGTGTTAGTGAGAGTTCTCATGGCGGTGGTCAAGTGTGCTCTGGGCCGTGACTCAGGCCTTGAAAGTTGAGCATAGTGGACCATGAAAAAGTTATACGATTACACTCTCACAACACACGCTCTCCCTCCCCGCCTCGGCAGCTCTCTGGGCCGTGAAAGTGAGAAGCGAAAACATTGGCTGTTGTAAATGAGAAATGCTTGTGTCTTATGCGACGGCGGTGCTGATGTCAGCAGCGCTCGACAGAATGTGTAAAGAATAGCTCCTGTTTGTTTAGTTAGCTGAAAGCATCAGCGTGAATAATCACATCCTGTCCAGCAGAAACGCTAAGGTATTGATTTGTACTAAACCTACTACTATATTCATGCACTTTCCAATTAGCATTCTGTATATGAAACCATACTGTGTTTTCACAGATTCCTACATCATTTCTATTTATAAAGAGACACCTCATACCCAATGTTCTAATGTGCAATTATTCTGGGTATTGAGTCGAGCATATTGTTATTGCAGCTGGTATTCTGAGTGTTCGCTGTGGATAAACATCTCCAGGCATTTCAGAGTGACACTGGCAGAATTAATAACCTGCATGTGATTTGTGTGTGTGTGTGTGTGTGTGTGTGTGTGTGTGTGTGTGTGTGGTGCTCTGAGGAGACTGAGAGGGTCACCTCTCTCCAGTATCAGGCCCTGTCCCTGGACACGGGTCATGCTCCAGCTCCCAAGAGCTGCAACCTGCCGAGACTGCAAGCACTTAAAACATATATACACACACGTACACACACCCTTTTTTTTTTTTTTTTTTACACTCCAAATGAGTTCCCATGGGAGTATGTGTCTCCTGTCAGGACCTGCTGTTGCTTAGAGACTGGTCCCGGGGCAAAGCAGTCACACACACTCTTCCTCACTCTCCTGGCCTCGTTACACTTTTAGTAAGAATGATGATGGCACTCTGCTTCTTATTGTCCCCAAGCTCCAGTAAATGTGTGTTTGTGTGTGTGCGTGCCTGTGTCTTTTAACCACATTTTGGTCGACTAAACAGAATATTATTCCTGGATCACTGAAACCACTCCTCACCCACCCTTTTTTTCTGCCTCGTTTTGCTTCTGGAAATAAAAGCAAAAATTCAAAATCGCCATATCAGTTCCACTAACTCAGGATGTGCACACAGCGCTGTGTCCTTAATGCTAGTGCCTGTAGTTTTATCACCAGCTCCACTTTGAGTTCAGTAATTATACACGAGCGTAGTATTTTACTGAGATAAATCTGCTGCCGTCTTTGAGAACGGGATGTTTTTTTCTTTTTTTCTTTTTTTTATCTCACGTCTTCACGCCTTATTTCACTGAGATAACAAACGTGTGCACATAACCATATGTGCTCCTCGACACACTCAGCGGGCGTGCGCATGCATGTTGCAACAACACCGGCAAGATAAATGGTCTTTTTTTTGTCTCCTGTGCAGATGAATGGTGCATCAAATGTGCTGATTTGCCAAATGAAAGACAGAAAGTGTTTACCAGCGCTTTGCGAGCCGTGAGTGCCTGGCTGACAGCAGGCAGCTGCCGTTAGATATTTCCGAGGCCTAACCAGCACTTAGAGACTGAAAACCTCTGGGCTGCTCACTTCCCTCCACTCCATCCTGCCGCTTATTGAAGCCGCAGTGATGCACTGTTGGCTTCAGTGATGCAACAGAAGCGCTTCTCTCAGGAGTCCTTCCCTCGCGTTATCTAATTTCTTTTATTTATCCGCTTCCTTCTTGCGACTTTTCTCCCATTGAGCCCACTCTCCTGCTATTGCACACTATCATACTTAACTTTGTTGTGTGTCTCCCAGCTGTACAGTAAGCTGCGATGCGATGACCAGCCGATTTTGGAGCATGTGGAGAAGCTGCTTGTCGAGCTGGGAGGAGAGATGGAGGGAGAGGAGGAAGACCCAGTGCTCGATGAAGACTATGAGCCCTGTAGTGACGAGGAGGGGGAGAACGCGAATGCACCAATGGAACACTGACCACACACCTGATGTTTGTACCCAGTGATTTCACGTATCCCCACCATCCCTCTAGTTTCATTGTTACCCTGTGTTCTCTAAAGTGCCTTTTTACCAGTTATCCTTTCTCACCCATTTATCAGCGAGGAAATTTGACCATGAAATGAGATGCACCAAAAAAACAAGTGGTATTAAAAGCTTCTGTGTACTCAGTCTCCTTGAGGTCAGTTGTTTGAATGTTTTCGGTGAAGTAAGTGCCTGCCTGAGTAATGCTTCCCTTAATCACAATGGCAGAATCATGTTGATAAAAGAAATTAGATTCTGAGCTTTACGTCTCACCAGCAAAGCAATTTTGAATGCTTTTACTTTCATACACACCCACGCATGGTTTCTATAGGCAAAGGTACAAAACACATCATATCCAGACCAAAAAAAGGCACAAAAGGCAGTACATTAATTACTCGAGCTCCTCCTCAGTTCAGCAGCAGCAGCAGCAGTGTTTCCCTCTCAGGCTGCAGCGAGTACCGTTACCAACAAACAGTCAGGGCTTATGTGGGAAAGTCTTTTTACTTCAGCTCTATCTGGAGTGCTGGAATTTCGATGCCATTCGGGTTATTCTCAAGCTTTGGATTTAGCCCCCCCCCACCCCCTTTCCCCTTTGTGAACTCATTGGATTCAACAAGACACGACAGAATAGAGAGAATTTGACATCAACTTATGCAGCAGCGCTCTCTCTGCTGTTCGCAGTGTTTGAAAGAGGAGAAACATTTGCCAAGTGAGGTTTTTTAAATTTAGTTTTCACATCGCAGCTTTTTAAAACTCTCAGACAGGGTTATGTGGTGTTATGCCGTGGCGGAATAATGGGCCGTTGCTTTTCACTTCCTTTTATGCTTGTTACACTTTGGTGAAGAGGTAGAGTTCGTACATCTGAGTGGTAGACGGATACATGCTGAGGACAGAGATTACATCTCTACGTTTTTTGTAATCAACAGCAAAAAAAGAAATCTACAAATAAGACAGCACCAGAAATCACTGACTCAGACCAGTGATGTCAGACTGAAAACTTTAAAACCTGTGAATATTGAATAGGTTTTTTTTACATTACAGCCCCTTTATTACCAAATATCAGGCTATTCCAAATTGGGGCTGCCATTTAAAACAATTCTACTGTCTATTTCAACGTAGCAGAAACATTTTTCTTTCCTCCAGTTCCCATGCATTTTTGGTTTTTCTATTTTTCAAAATACACCTTCAAACCAGCTGCCTTCACCAGAGTGACCTCTCACATAATGTTTTTACCTGACTGTTAACAAAACGCAACACACCACGGACATCCACGTCGCGCAGCCTCTCTGTAAAATCTCATGAAAGTTAAACGGCAACGTTATCTGAGATCCTGCCCCTGATAGTGACCCAGCTGCAGGTTGTGAGGCATTTTCTCCCCAGATGCCTTCAGCGGTAACACGCATCCGCCATAAAGTATTTGCACTGGCCCCATTCCTGTAAACAAACGCAGCACACACCTCAGATATTCACCGTGGTGCAGCCTCTGAAGAATTTCACAACAGGTAAAATGGGAACTTTATCTGAGATCGTGCCCCTGATAGTGACCTGGCTGCATGGTGATAGGCCTCTCTGGGAAAAACATGGGTCCAGATACCATGATCCAATTGTGCATTTATGCTCAGGGAGCATAAAATATAGCTGAGGAGAACATTTGCGGGCATGATGTGGTGTGTGTGTCCTTTGTCGTAGTTTAATATGATACGATGTGCTCTTATTTGTGAAACTGGGCTTTGCTCGGAAATATTCATGTCAGCGATGTTCAGTTTATGATAACGCACCAGGAGTACAGGCCTTGGGGACTGGCTACCTGGAGCAATGCTGTCATCTAACGTTTGGCTTTATAATTAAAATGGTCTCTGGTGTGTGCGCACGTTTTCCACATCTGTGTGTGTTTGTGTGTGTGTTCCAGCTTGTGTCCATGTGGCTCATCTGCAGTGCAGTGTGATTAATGACTCCAGGGGTGAGCGAGCATCAGCGGTCAGCCCTCTCTGGTTATTCTGAGCTGACCCAGTGTGAGCGGGGGCCATAGTGGACGCGAAGCCTCGGGTGATCGCAAAATCCTTGGCCACTCTCTCACCTGTACATCAGCCGCAGCACCGCAGGAATGTTTTCTCTTGCTGAGAGAGGGGAGTGCAGTTTCTTCACAAGGACACACATTCAATCACAGGGAAAGGACACTCGCTGTTTGCTCACATTCTTTCCCGCTCGGTGCCGAAAATCATTCTGTGAAAGGCAAAAATGAGTCTGAGAGGCCAAAATCTCATCTATGAATATATATTGCCGCGCCACTGATCTACAGGGTTTGTCCTTTTTGTTTGAAGGTTTCATCTTTCAAACGTTTACGGAAAAAACATCACAATGTATGCACAGTTAATGCCTGAGGCACATTCATCTATTGAGCAGACTTGCCTTCTTTACCTGTATGTCAAGCTATCTTTGTTGAGACCTTAGCAGCATGTGCTCGGTCTCCAGGGAAACATTATCCGTAATTATTGGATGTGTGTGTGTGTGTGTGTGTGTGTGTGCCAGAATGTGTTTTTTTAATAATCAACATTAATGAGATGAGCAAAGGGGAGTATAATCCTGGATTAACATCTTAAAATGCACGTGTTGTCATAACAACATCCTGATTGGGACTTAATCATTGAAATACAGTCTCACACACATACACACACACACACGCACACGCACGCATGCATATGCACACTCAGATCAACACAGAAACCATCAAGTGTCCATGCATCAGACAAATGAATGCTTCAAGCTGTGTGTGTGTGTGCGCGCTGTTTATCCTATGTTGGTGTTTGTGTGTCTCTTTGACTTAATTAGAGAGTGACGCGTGATGCTCCTCTGAAGGGATTAAGGGGGAAATTATCAGAATCTGGAGATTTAAAGCTGAAACCAGTTAAACGGAAACAGAGGGAGGGAGATCAGGGAAGGACTTTGAGAGGCAGTTCCTCTTGTTACACACACGCTCACATGTTTTTTTTTTGAGTAAATTGTCCTCTTGAAATTATGCTGGTCCTCTTGAAGTCCACTTAAATTTGCTTCAAAGTGTAGGACAGGCGAGAGGTTTTATTGGTATGTGATGCTAGGTGTGGACACTGTAAAGTGACAGAAATTTGGGACAGCAGGACCAAGAAGAACAAGGACAAAATCGACTCCTCTGACTTGAAGCATGTGGCTCAAGTGTCACATTCTTTTTACTGTGCAGTGAGTTAATCACATAAAGGGACCGATGACTAGTTTACCACAGTTCCTCCTGACACTCGCATGATTAAAGTGACCTTTGTCCTGTTTAATTGTGTCCGGTGAGGGATGGATGCAGCGAGGAGGACCGGCGCAAGGGGTTAACGCTCTCAGCCTTAACGTGATCATTAAAAGGCGTGGTTTACCTTGGAGTGGCTCTGTTGCAGGGTTATCAATCAAAGAAGCAGGAGCTCAGCATCCATCGTGTGTCAGATTTGATTGTTTTAAATGAAATATTTGTTGAGGAACTTTTTGCATGAGAGCTGGTGTTTCTCCTTGTCGATGTGTTCTGCAGAAACTCATTACATCTTTTAATCGACCCTCAGAAAAGTCCTCTGAATTGATCTGTTGGTTTTGCTCAATAGGGCTATTTTAGACTGTTCTGCTGTCGCCATTGTCTGAGGCTCGAATGTGTGTTTGTGTGTGTGTGTGTGTGCTGCTTTTGTTTTGTGTGTGCATGCATAGTAATCTTTGGTGGGAACATCT
Organism: Pseudorhombus dupliciocellatus; assembly: GCA_016785235.1. Classification (NCBI taxonomy): domain Eukaryota; kingdom Metazoa; phylum Chordata; class Actinopteri; order Pleuronectiformes; family Paralichthyidae; genus Pseudorhombus; species Pseudorhombus dupliciocellatus. The sequence continues at coordinate 1,832,316 of JAFBJW010000041.1, read as the reverse complement.
GTCCCTCAGAGATAACGTAACTGGGGAATTAGCCATGCTGTCGTACATCCGAGCATCTCACCATTACAGCCCCCTAAATTATACCCAATTACACCTTGTGCGTGTGTGTGTGAGCGTGTGTGCATATGCGTGTGCAAATGAATGTCAGCAATGTGCTGGCAGTGTCATGTCCTTGGGCGACTGTGCCAAGTGTAAGCGTATGACCGAGCCCACTACCTCCGCTAGTCCCCTAATCCATCGTAGAATTTAATCCTACGCATTTATTTTTATATAACTTTAACCCATGTCCTACACACACACACAGGTTTCCTCTCCAAATTCACCACGCATATAGTCAGTGAATAGAATGAAACAGAAAGTAAAAATAGGCAGTATTTTTCATTAGAGTTGCTTGTTATGTCTCTGAATTATAAACAGTGATATATCTTTTTGATGTAAAAGCTCTAAACAGCCTGGAGCTACTTAGCTTTCCATACATCACACCGGCAGTGACAGCGGTGTCTCCTGACGCATCAGTGGTGACAGATTACTCTTTGAACTTCTCCTTCATGCTGGTTCAAAAGTTAACAAAGTAATGCATCATCCTTAAAGCCACCAAAATGTGGAATCCTGTGTGATTTAATGATGTGACTTACTGGACACCTGACTCTTCAACTGAGGGAAGTGTCTCCTCGGCATTTAATGGGTTCTAGATCGCGAGCAGCTCTACTCCTTTCAACTTTATTTTCACACATAACTTTTGAATCTCATTTGTGGAGTAGTTACAATAGTAGACCATCCTTTTTGTGAGCCGCAGAAATTCAGGAGAAGGATGTAAATTGGATTTGAACAGCCTGGTACTGTATGTTACACTCTGCCACCACTACAGGAAACTTTGAATGAATGTGACTGCAGGAGAAAAGGTATAGGATGGGGTTTCTTTGTGCAATAATAATAATAGTGCAAAGCACATTATGTTGTAAAGGTCTGCATTCACACATGCATGCACAGAGTGGAGAGAGGAGAGTGGGGTGGGAGGGTAGGCACAAAGAACGATGTTTGATGGTTTCCTGTTCAGTCAAAGAAAAGCCAGGGGAGCTGAACACAGCTGACCCGGTTGAATCAAAGAGCGAGCGGCAGGAAGCAACACCACAGAAAGAGCAGGAGAGGAGACGCGTCGCCTCTCCACAGCATAACAATTTAGGTCAATGGATCACGTCAGTCACCGTGAGGCTCTTTGTTCTGATCAATGCAAACTCTCCCCACAATCTAACAATCACATGTGGTGCCAATACATCCGTGATCCGGCCGAGGCAGGCAGCGAGCGCCCGCGACTGAGTGCCAGCTTTAGTTCTTATACCTCATTAATTCACAGGAGCGATTGAGTGAGGAAACCACTTCTTCTCCATCATAAATCACAGTCCCACGTGCACACACACACACACGCACACACGCACAGCAGTAATACGTGAACACACCAGGGGGCAAATCATGGTCTTAGGTAATGATTTAATCAGTCACTGACAAGAAGTAGTGATATCGTGTTTACTAATTTCCATATGAACGCGCCGTGTAACAGTTTGTGCTGGTGTGAGAGACAGCATTTCGCTGTGAGATAAATTGGTGTGCGTATTGATGGACACACGGGTGTTTGTAATAAAGTTTTAGCCTTTTGTTTATGAAATGTTTTCCTCACTTTGCTTTTAGACTGAGTGATGTTAATGCACCTGAACGGGAGAGAAGAAAAGATTTTGTATTTCCTCTCTGATGATCAGGACTGGAGGGCTGAGAGGCTGCAGCACATTTGACTAGTGGGCTGTGCACACGTGTGTGTGTGTGTGTGTGTGTGAGAGAGCTGCAGAGAGAGCAGAGGTAGAGATAGAAAGGTTTGATGCTGTAACAGCTGCTAATTATTGCTGCTCTACATTTCACGCAGTCTGTTTGATCTCCTGTCCTGTGGAGACAGATAGGGATTCTCTGTCTGTGTATCTCATAAACTCACACGTTCATACACAAACACTGACACACACACACACACACACACACACGCACACTCAGGGGTCACAAGGAGGAGAAAGAAGAATTGTGCTCTAATTACTGAATCTCAGCAGGACTTGTCTTACATTTCTAGCCAGCACCTCAGGACCGAGCGCACGTTTTGTATGTTGCTTTTTGTGTCTACTTTTTTTTTTATGTCATTCCCCACTCCTCTCCCATTGTGCGCCCCGAGTGCATGGGCTGCGTTGGCTGATATCACAGAGGGCAAATCAATCCTCTCAAAGCACTCTGGGTAGTCCTAGTCCATAGACCATCTGGATGTCGCAATGCTGTGCCTCTCTTCTGCGCTCTGCTCCCAGAGAGCCAGCCACTGCAGTCATCAACTGCTTGGCAAGCGGGCTTCACACAGTACATCCTTGCTTCTCACCAATCACCACGCGTGGATGCATATCAGCAGTTAGCAACCACTCTAACCCGTGACCGGGAGTGCAAGACAGAGACTGTATCAATGCAAATGGTGTTTGTTCGTCCAGAACGGGAGCAGATCAAGCGTCTGTTACGTTGAACCTGAGAGGATATTTTATTGATTTGTTGCTTTTGGGCATCTTCAGCACAGTGAAACAAGTTCAAAGTGGACATTATAATGAAATCTGGTCAGGGATATTGTTGCTTTATTAGATAAACACTTGCAGAATTATTGTTAAAACAACATATATTACTTTTTTAAGGACAGAATGTAAGTCTAACTAATGATTGTTCTGTGTTTCCTATACCGTTGTAATATATTATTTGGTAGATAAAGTTTTCTGCCTTTATTCCCACTAGGTTAGTGGTTGTCAACCTGAGGACCAGGAGATGCAAATGAATCCAAAGAACTGCTCAAATACTCACCACTTCAGGAAATAAGAAAACCACAATTCATTTACACAAAATTGCAATTATTATTCTTTTCTGTTCCTTTACTCCCAACAGCCCGATCCTTCAGCAGTGGCAATGCTCTAAAATCATTGACGAAGGGTCACACATGAACATTGCGTCATGAGCATGTGGGGATCATAGGAGCGAGAGGCTTGGATGCACCGCTCTGCGATTTCTTACGGAGGACTCCAAGGAATTCTGGGGCCTCTGCTGGGCAGCGGTAAACCACAGAGTATTAATTCTTCATGTGGATTTTTGTTGCAACATGTTGCACAATCGCCGCGTACCACACAGAATAACACAAATGCATCGAAGCCCATTTGTTTTCAACTAAGGTTTAATGCAACAGACCAGTTCCATTTAACGCTGCCTCGACAACCGATGTGTTGAACACTGCGTGAAAACAGACCATGTCACACATGAATATGACGAGTTGCTGAAGTGTTTGTATCACCGACGCCACAGAGTGTGTAATAATCACTGAACTACAGCTAGAGGTTAAATTCACCCTTTATTTGATTGTTTCCTGTGAATCTAACATCGTCACTCACTGTCAGAATATTTACACTATAGAGACGAAACAGGTCTTTACATGTGTTAGATATGGAAATGAGCTGTTCTTAATGGTGTACGTGTGTGTGTGTGTATCAATCCATCATTACCTCTATCTAACACACAAATACAATATACACCGAGGTTTTAAACGACTGTACTCTGCCCCTTCTCTGGCTGGAATGTTGTTTATGTTTGTTGAGAGTCACACTCAAACTCAGATAACCTGTATGAAATGGAGATAAGGTTGAGAGTATTCCCACTTTCTCTTGCCCCCACGCGTTCTCTGCCTGAGCCATACTTCAAAAGGAAGCTGGTCTGTTTGTGGTTCAGAAGGGAAGAGCGAGGATGACACGAGCCCGGCTTGTCTTAGAATAGCAGGTGCACCTTTCCCTTTATTCTTGGCCCGAACCAGAAATGATTGAAAAAAAAAAGCAAAGGATCAAAGTCTGTATTCTCGCTGGCTGCTACAACACAGCAGAGGCTAAATGGAGAAACACATTTTCATTTGAAAACCGTCAATACTTTGGCTGGAACATGTGAGTAGGAGCTGGAGTTGACACAAGCACTGACATATCCCTCTTTCAGACAGCTGGCTTTCTGTCCGAACTAAAAATGCCCTTCTATCTCTCTTTCTTTCTCCCACCAGTCTGTGTTGCTGAGGAAGAAAAATAAATATGGCAACCACTCTGTGAAAAAATCATAAAGCCTTCTGTTGAAACCTCACCGGCCAAACTCTGTCCATGAAAGGCTGCGGGTTCAAGGGCTGCAGGGCTACTGGAGAGAGCTGGGCCGCGTGGAAGGCGGCCGACTGAGGGAGCAGCGGGATGGGCTGATGGGACAGGAGGATGGAGGGAAACAGGGAGGAGATGGAGAACGGGGAGAGGTGAAAGTGATGGGGGAGAGAGTGGTGGATCGGCGGGAGCGGGTGAGGGAGCGCGGCAGGGTGCGGGTGCATGGCGGGAGAAGGGGGTGCCGCGGGCGAGGATGGGGCAGAGAGGGCTGCGTGCTGGAGAATGATGTGATGCAGGCTGGAGAGTGGTGGGGAGGCTGGGAGAGGGGGGAGGCTGGGGACTCTGAGAGCCATGGGCCCAGCAAAGTTGTCCTGTGGGGTCACGTGTGGGGGCAGGAGGCTGGCCTGCAGGCCGGGCTGTGCCTGCGTTTGCAGCGTGTCCGTGTGAATCTGGCTCTGAGGCTGTGGCAGGTTGTGCAAGGGCACCGGTGTGAATTGTTCCTCTGTCGTCAAACGGTTGTCTGTCTGTGTGGCGTGTGTGTAGTCTGTCTCCGTTTGTGGATCTGCACTCTCCTGCATCCGTTCCAGGACTTTCTGCACGTGCTCTCTCGCCTGCTCTTGCAGGAGGCGATATTTGTCCATCTCCTCAGCCGTAAAGCTGATTGGCGGTGCTGTCTCTCCACCTGTCCGTGTGTCATCGGTTCTAATCTGTGATTGACAGAGATTTGGCATGCTGCTGGGGTTTGACTCAGCCACGTCAACAGGATGATTCTGCTTGATGACGGCAGCTCCGGGGTCCGCTCCAATTCGTTTTGCTTCCTCCTCCTCCTCCTCCTCCTCTCCCTCTTTGTCCTGTCTCTTCTCCAGCAGCCACTTTTTCCTCCTGGCCCTTCTCTGGATTGCAGGTAGCTTCCCGATGAGAGGGAGAAGCAGCGTCCTGGTTTGTTTCTGTGGCAGAGACTTGGTGGGGGACAGTCCTGGAGGAGTTGCGCATGAGCTGCTGGGGGTGACAGGGACTGAGGGTCTGTGTCTGATGTCAGACTGTGGATGGGACTCATCTTGCTGTGAAGCATTTGTTTCACAAAGATGAAGGCCTGGAACTGTGGGAGGAAGAGCGGCTTTGAGGGGGGAGGGACGGGGGAGGCAGCTGGAGGTAGGGCTGGATGAAATGGATGTGGAGCTCCTCTGCTTCTTTGCCTCCTGAGGGGCCTCGGGTGAGTTTCCTGGAGCTCCTGAAGACATCCTGGAGCTCCCTGTCAGGCCGTCCACTGTGCCTCCTGAGCAGGTGCTGCTCCTGCTCCACTCCCAGCTCAGCTCAGACATGCTGGTGCTGCTGCAGGGGCTGCAGGAGCGTGGGCTGTGACATCTGCTGGCCCGCGTGTTGATCACACTCTGGGGGCTGTACGTCTGCCTGTTTGTCCACCACTCAGGGCTGGAGAAGTGTCTGGAGCTGGAGCTTCTGGTGCCTGTACATCTCCACATGCAGCCCAGGCCATCTCTGCCATCTACCCCAGCCCTGGAGCCTGACGTGGAAGTGTGGGCACCCCTGTCTTCCCAGCTGTCGCTGCTGCCCCACGTCCATCTGTCCACACTGCATCTGTCCCAATCCACATCTTCTGTGCTGAGATGCCTGCTTCTCCTGCCCCAGCTGCTGGGACTGGGGCTGAACCTCACCACCTGATCCCTCTCGACTGCTCTGTTCCTTGGTCTCAACCCAGTCCTTGACCTTCCCTCCTCACTAACTCCAGGACAGTTTCCTCTCATCCACTCCCACTGCTCTGGATCTGAAGTCAGGCCACTGTCTCTGCAGCCCGAATACCCTCCCGCGTTCCTGCCCCGCTCCTCCCAGACCTTGCGATGCCTCGAACTCGTCCGCATGCCATGAATGAAATTCCTGTCCTTGTGGGGGGGCTCCCTCTTTCTCCCCGGGCTGCTACCACAGCTGTTGTCAGGGTAACTGCACTCAATGAAACTCCTGGGGTTGCTATGGTGACCCCGTTCCCAAAACAGCTTTGAGTTAGATCCCGGTGAGAAGGAGTGTAAGGAGACGTGAGACCGCCACGGAAAAGTCACAGCAACTCCGTCTCGCTTTCCCTCCCCCTCGGTGTCTCTGTCTGCTGAGTGTCTGCTGAGATGGGAGTAGGTGCTGCAGTGCTCTGCCTGTAACTGGGATTCAATGCTGTGGCTCCTGTGAGGCCTCCTCGTCCTGACAGAGACAGATACTGGCTCGGCCTCACATCTCCCCAGCAGACAGCTGCTCCCTGCTCTCCTCACCCTCCTCTCCCCAGTCTCCCGTTGCCTCCTCCTCTTCCCCCAGCTCCCTCCAGCTTTCCCCCTCCTGTCTCTGACAGCGGAGACTGCGGAGACAACGCTCCTCACTTTGCACCTTGCTGATTGGCGGTTGTTTGAAGGTTTCTCCTTTTCGCTCCTCTTCCTCTTTCCCAGCTTGTATTTCTTTGTGCTAACTTTCCTCTTTTTGCGTGACACTTCTGAGACACCCACGAACGGCTGTGCAGCGCTGGCACACTTGCACGTTGTCTCCCTCCCACACTCACACCTGGATGGGCTAATGCACATCCCCTGTGTGCCAGACTGGGTGACAGACTCTAATTTACAGCTCAGGGCTGTGATGGTTCTCTCCCCGATCCCTCTTGCACCCCCTAATCTGCCTCCCAGAGGATTCCGGGGGTTTGTGTCTGAGCTGTCACTATGGGCAGGGTCAAATGGATGGGAAGCTGCCCTCGCGCAGGTCTCCATACTTAGACTGCAGCCTTCCCTTCCTGGTGCTGTTTCTGATGATAAAAGGTTATTTCTTAGGAACAGATGTGCTTTCGTCTCTGCGCCGGTACGTTGCTCCGCCTTGAAATTCTCCTCAGCTATTTTCTGTCCCGGTGCTCTCAACTCACGTCTCGTCTGTCTTTGTAAACAGGAGTCAGCGTCTGATGTGAGAATAACTGACACACGAGGGTTTGATTCATCTGAGAGAGCACACAGCAGATTCTGTTGTGACTCCTGCAGATCATCTGTGAGTCGGGGGTTCAGGCGGAGTGGGTTGCAGCTGTAGGAAATGTGTGGTTGAGACTTGGTGAACTTCAGTAAAGTGACAGGCCATCTTAGAGGAGTGGAGCCGTCTCTCCCCAGCACACACACGTGCTCTGTTTCTGCCTTTCGCTCTGTCTCGCTGTCTGTGTGCTCGGTGTCCATGTGTGACCCGGCTAGCGCCCTGCCCCATGTGGTCACCTGGGTCTCTGAGGGTGACAATAATGAGTTGTGGCTCTGGCTATCAGGTGATGCTGTGGAAATAAGAGAGTGGTCTTTCACAAAGTCTGTTTTTTCTGTCTCCTCCTCCTCTCCCGCAGTCTCTCCAGGGACTGGCCCCGTATCGCTTGGCCCAAAGTTGTCAGAGCCGGTCTTACTGTGGTTCCTCTCCTCAGCTGTTCCAATCTCTCTGCCCATATCCTCAATTATTCCCTTTATCCTTTCTTTCATCTGCCCCCTTTTCTCTCGCTCCTCCTCCTCGAGGTCCGAGAAGACAGACGCAGCAGGCTCCAGCCGGGGTCCCCTGCGTGAGAAGCAGAAGGACACCCCAAGTCTGCCGCCCACCCTCTCCTGCCCAGGGAGAGGCAGCTGGGGATACAAGCCTGTGCAGGGCGGTGGGTTCCCTGCATTAGGGTCTGAGTTGGACTCCAGATGCGTGATCGGTGGAGACTGTGCTGGAGCAGTAGCCAATGGTATTTGGCACAGAGATCGGCATGGATCTTCTACCTGGAGACTGCCTGTCCTGGATTTCACAGGACGGGGTCTCTGGGTGTGGTTGAAAGGTGGAGTTTTGTGGACAGGGCTGTGGTCTCTTTGGTCCACGTCTCTATCTTGCGACTGGCACACAGCCCTGACTGTACTTCTCAGCCCGTAAGTCCTTCCTGGGACTCTGCAACAGGTGACAAGACAAATATACTTTAGTTACGGTTCACGTGACTTGGCTTGGTTCTATTTGATTAATGTGGAATTAAAAACCCCTTTGAATCTAGTTCCCGCTGACCTCTTACGGCGAGACTTTGGGACAGCGCTGCTGAGCGTGGTCACAGAAGCAACGATGCACACTCGCCAGTGGGTGGGAGGTTAATAAAGACAAGGTCTTTTCTTGCCAGATGCCACATTGCACTTAAAATTTAAAATCAGGTTGATAATTTAGCAAAGATAAGGAGTTTATGGTTGGTATTTAATAGGCAAATAGGGTGCCAGTTCTTTGTGAAGCCTTGGGTCACACTCAAAGGTAAGGCATTGGCTAATATACTCTCATTAAAGTCTTCATTAAAACAAGGTGCCAAGTGCTGAGAAAATGAGTTATAGAACTTAGAAGATAAACCATCTGTTCCCGGGGATTTGTTATCCTTCAAAAGTCCTATACAGTCACAGATTTCTGTTGGCGATAAAGGCTAATCACACAGATCTATTTCTGAGTCATTAAGTTGAGGAATATTCAGCAATTATTCATTTATTCCCCTTATCACAGTGGTTAGGGGATGTAGGAGGGGGGTTGAGGACACTCAAGGTTATTCCAGGTGAATCATGGACAAGTCACCAGCCTAACAAAGGGCTGACAGAGGCAAGACAATATTCATGATCCCATTCACACCGAGAGGCAATTCTGAGTCACCTATTAACCTAATGTGGAATATTTCAAAACCAAAACACTGTAGCTATGAGGGAACAGTGCTTATCATTCACCTTTCAAAAAATAGCGTATTGTTTTTAGATTGATATGGATGGAGGATTTCTCTCAGACAAAGATTCTTGTAAAACTTGATGCAAAAGTTTGACCCAAGCTTTGTTTAAAATGTTCAGGTTTTAATGTCATGTTTAATTCACTCCATCTGGAGCTCTTCCACGTCCTCTGCTCTGCAGAGTGTCAGCAAGAACGTGTCTTGTTATATTTACTTCACCTGTGGCCGATCTAGGCCAGCTGAGCGCTCTCACTTCTGTGGCCGCATCCATCAAATCTAAGAAATGTTGACTGGATGTGACATACTGTAACCCCTCTGGACTCCTGCCCTTGGTCTCATTACACACACACACACACTCCTCCCACTCACCGCTGAGTTTCCTGTTGCAGCTGTGCAAGTTGGTGCAGGCGCCTCAGAGCCTTCTCCTGTTTGCGCTGGTCCTTCCATGATTTCGAGGCCACGTTGCGGGCGAACTCCCGATGCTTGAGGTCCTTCAGCCTCTGCAGGACAGGAGGATGTAAGGGGGCATAGTGGGAGGGACAGAAAGGGTACGTGGAATGCAGGGGGTATAGAGAAGAAGACGGGCGGTGTGAGAGTGGGGCAGAGGGGAGGGACATTATGTTTTAGAGAGCGTCTCTGCAAGCAGCTGTCTTTCTAGCCACATACACATCAATCAGCGGCGTTTGCAGATGTTCTCCTCCAACGCTCATGTCCAATTAAGTCCATTCAGTGTGGAAGAAAGCATTTTTCCTCCAACACACAGCTTGAGAGCAAATACAACCCAACTGCTGAATAGTACATTAGCGACACAGTCAAGATGAGTTGTATGAGCGATTTAATGATGATGATGCTCTTTTCGCGGCTGTTGCACTGACACTTTTTTTTTAATTGCATGGCCCTCTTCCAGAGGCATGCCACACACATTTCTGGAATGGTTAACCCTTAATCTGTCGTCACCGCTCAAGAGAGTCTCAGTGAGATCTGCCTTTTTTTTCCTAAAGGCTTTGGTTTGCTGATGTGGAAATTACACATCACCAAACACAGGGCACGGCCACTTATCGCTGGCAAAATTATACGGACAGATTTCAGCAGCAGACATGCTGGACCATTGTTTGAGCAGAGCGTGTGTGTACAGGTGTGTGTGTGTGTCTGACATTCATGCAAATAAAGAAAAACAACATTGTGAGTGATTTCTTCCAGTACATTGGTAGGTCTTAACTTGCATTTTAGTGTAGAAAACATAACAATTAGTTTTCTCTGATGTGTCTATGTGCGCTTGTGTAAAAATGTGTCTATAGGTGTGCAAGTCCTCTAAACAATGATTCCTGCCTCTCTCTCTGGTTTCCTTTTCTGACACACTTTAATCCCTCCTTTATCCATGCTTGGCAAGTGTGTGTGTTTGTGTGTGTTAGTGCGTTGCTATTTGTCGGTGTGTCGGGATGAGTCGAAGCTAAGGAGGGACTAGGAGTTAGCTGCAGTATTGTGCACCCGCATCCCACCTATCTTCCGTCTTATTCTCTTCCTGCTTCACAGTGCTTTTGAGCTACCTCAGAGTGCAATCCACCCATGGCTTATGAATTCAGGCGACGTTGTTTATTTTATATATTATATTTGTGAACTTATCCCGAAGTATAAGTTGCAGCAGGATTACACCACTCTCACTTTTAGATTATGTTACGCTATTATCCACCCTTACGCTCACATATGCACACATCAGAATGGCCCCTCAGTCATCAGATTTATTTATACGCTCACTCTCATTCACACCCAGATCTCACGCAGCGGCTGACAGTCGTCAGGTTAATCTCAGCTGAGTCTTACACAAGCGGGTGTCTTTTTACATGATCACTCGATGCTTAACATCCCACTGTCAGCTCACTGGAGACGGCGTTAAATATGTGCCAGCGGAGCAGCCCTTGTGGGTCTGTATCCGTTAAACGTACATGTCTTAAAGTGAAGAGCTTTTCCATCGCAGATGTGTGCGTGATCATGTAGGGAAATCGGGGTGTATTTGTTCGGGTGCGGTGAGGAGCTCGGAGAGGCTTTGATGCCAGACTCATTCGATGGGAAATATTAATCATGTTCAAGCAGAGGCATACATAATGAACTGTTGCGGACAGAGCCAGGAAAGGGGTGGAGGAAGAAAAGATCAGAGTCGTAGTAATGTAGCTGTCCATGGCAATGACTGAGAGCAAGAGCAGTGTATAATAGATGGAATTTATGAAGATGAATGCTGCTCCTTCCTCTTGCATTTGCACTCTGCCAAGTTATTGTTCTTTCTTAAAAACAGGTCCCACTGCAGACAGACCTGTGGCTATAATTAGAGCCAAACACAACTATAGCGCACAGAACCAGTGAGCACACAGGGCAGAGATGTTCCAGTTGCACACTTTAAAGCTGATGCTTTTGTCTTCAAAGATGATGTCATGTCCCCAGCAGCGGGAAGTGATATTACTCCTTCTCTCCAACATGCCAGTCTCACTGGGTGCTGCGAAGCTGGATCCGTCTGTCAAAGCTGCGATCAATATTCCTTCAGATGTGTTAAGGAGCGCTCGGGCTGAGGCAGCTATGAATGACTCAGAGCTGATTGCTCTTTTATTTAAAAGGGAGTGTGATTCCCTTGTAATGAGCAATTTCTGTAATCAGGGGTAAATGCTGATAAAGCGCCGTATTCAGACATGTTTATCCCTGAATCAATGACAAGGAAAGGAGACAGAGCAAACGCATTCAGCTTCCATTCCCCAAAGCCAATACTCCTGCAGGGAAGCTGTCTTCAGCTAGAATTTCATCTGTTGTCTGCTTGGTAGGCAGTGTGTGCATGCATGCATGTGTGTGTGTGTGTGTACATGCATGTGAGTGTGAGTGTGTGTGTATGTCCCTACAGTGCCAGTGGCTACTGTCAGCTCAGTGCCTCATGCAGCTCGTTTCATGTGCTTGCCGCTGGCTAAAACAAAGCATTAACATTGGCCTGCAGTTGCTTCAATTCATTTTCAAAGAACAATGACAGAGGAGGAACAGTCTTACTTAATGTTTATTTCATGTTGCACAGTGTGGGCGTTCAGAAGTGGGAAGCGGCTTGGCTCGGTTCAGAGATTGCCTGTATTTGAGGACTCGGTGTGTACATGGGTAAAGCGTACGTCTGTATGTGAGTGTATGTCTTGGCATGACAACAGATAGCTGTAGGAGAATGTGCTATCAGCAGAACCTTCAGCTTGTTAGTCCAGAGAGGAGGCTGTGTATGAAAATGGATGTGAGACTCTGGAGAAAACCTGCTTCCGGGCCTTTTCCTAATGGTCCATTGGCCTCATCCTGTCCAAACCAGAAGAAGAGAATTGTACTTGAGCTATGACTAATAGCTCCATGTTTTATTTGGTACAGAATATTTATTTTTAGGAAGAAAAAATTGAAGAATAATTTGAATTGCCTTGTAATACAGCCATGTACCAGATACATACAAATCAAGTGCTCCTAGTAATGAACTGAGGAAAAAAGAGAAATATTTATATATTTAGCATTAATTTAGGACTTGGAGATTAAGTAACACTTAAATACCGTGTGCATGATAATTCTATACACTCGCAATGTGTGTTTTCGTGTTTAAACAGCTCAGAAAAACACGAGTGCCTTTTATTGCTATTAACTGACAGCTCTCTCTGCTCTTTTGTTCTTCTTATTTCATGGCTTCATCCCTCGTCATGCACACGCCAGGGTAAAAGTGAAAAGGGCCAATCTGCAGTATCATTCCAGGTGCAAACGTGCAGCTGAACTAGATGAGTTCTGAGGTGCTGTTGGATAAAGTTAATGTCCTTCAGCTGAGTTCCAGGCCCCTTAGCTTTCAAAACACTGCATTCTGGCAGAGACAGTATTATTCAGTCAAGTGTTACCCTTTCAGAAAGAGAATTGACTTGTTCCTGCTCCGGTGTCTGTGATTGCATCGTCTGCTAACTCTGAGCTTTGCTATACATCGCACTTTGCTGCTGGACATCTGAATGTTCTGGTGAGTTAGCGAAACCCAGTGCTGCCCTATGCGAAAGGTTTCAGGACGTGATGAGCAGACTAAAGGAGCCAAATATATTTGCCAGGCCATTCGTTGTGGAACCAGCTGATGTTCCTGACTGCTTACAACTCCAAGCAACTGAGAAAGGTCAAAGTCACCGCAGGTGAAACAGTCTGCAGCATGAGGAGCTCTGCAGACCCATGTGCACGTCCTGAGGACAATGACGTCTGTATGTGCTATGGTCCATCATAAACAGATCCTCATCGTCATTACCACCTGACATCAGATACCTTGAGGAAGAGAAACAGTGCCTGACGTCACATTAGAGGCTTTATTGTGTTATATATAGATCTCAGTTAATTAGTATTTCTCTGAAGGGATGTTTCACAATGATTACTCTTCTACACATTCGGTGGGGGCGGGGGAATAAAACAAAGATTCAACATTTACTACAGAACGTCTTTATGTCATTATGTTGTTCAGCATCTTATTTGTTTAGATGAAAATATAATAAGTACTTCATGTCTGTGATTGTGTGTCAACTTGGTGTGTGTGTGTGTGTGTGTACAAGATGAAGCAGTTGTCACACTCCTTCTCTTACCTGCTGGGAAGCTGTACCCAGTGGGTGGATTGACATGGCAATGTAATGTATGTTTCCATCAGCACGCTTAACGTTACGACATCATCAAAAACAAACGCCTGGGTGTGTGTCTGTTTGTGTGTGGCACGAAGCGCGCGTACCTGCTTGTGTGCGTGGTCGTAGGAGTTGATGTGGTTGTCAAACTCCTGGTGTCTGAGGTACTGCTTGTCACACAGCTCACAATAGAAAAGGGACTTCAAATCCTCCGATGAGCAGCCCAAAGCCCCCTCTGCACGCTCCTGAGGAGAGAGAAGGAGGCCGGTGAGAGAGTTGGCGCGATCAGGGGACAAAAATGAGTGAGAGTCGAGATTGATGCATAAACAGGCAGAGACATAAAGGGCGAGAGGGCCAGAGATAGAGAGCAGGAAGAGTTGTGTGTGTGCGTGGGGTAGCTTGTCAAAAGAATGGCAGATTGTTAGCCATTCAGAGCAAATCTGCATCCCAGAGACATCAGCAGTAATAGCCTCTACATGTGCTCTGCATAAAACATAAACGGCTTCCCATTAAAATACGCTGCCTGTGCTGCTGCTGCTGCTGCTGGTTGGACAAAGGCACTGACGACCTGTGCTCATATCAATTTGAGCCTGGGGACACATTTAACACAACCACTATAACAGAAACCTGTGCTTGTACTATGGTGGCAAAGAGTCTCAGAGACAGAGAGTGTGACTATAGAGGAAGAGGCCGTTATGGCTGGCAGACAGAAAAACATCTCAAATGCACAAACCAGATGATTATCCATAAAATAACGGTTAAAACGTTCTCGAAATGGACTATATCAGTGCACTGTTTTCTTGCATACGAGGGCTTCTTATTGCTTGAGATGGTTTATCGTTGCGATTATTATTATTGCTTTGTTGGTGCTATGACATTTAATAAAGTCATTTAGTTTTCACGTTTGAAAGCAGCTGTAAATGAGACATAAATCTGCATCAATAGCCCATGGACAGATCTCTGAGGGGCCATCAGGGACTCGACTCAGAATTATCTAGCACACATGTGAAACCGAAATAGTTCACACACTGAAAATCGTCATTCGCATATAAGTGAAACACTTTAACATACACAACTGCAAACAGCAGGTCAACTATATGGCTTCCATAATGTAGGTAGACTTTAATGGCTACCAAGTGGTTTGAACTGAAATCCTCCCTTGCCCATAAAAGAGCATTTCAACTTATTATCAGAGTGAAAGCTTGTAATCTGTGTGTGTGTCGTTTTTCAGTGGATTGTGTGTGTGGCGGTGTTTCATCTAAAAGCTTTAGTATAGTGTGTGAATGCGATTGATTTCATATGTGTGTCTGCATGGTATTACTGATCCCAGTCCCCAATGCAGCCCCCCCCGCCCCATACAGATACACGTGCACATACACTGCACAAATGGCACATTGACCTCATAGGATAAATCTTGTGCATGCTCACATCAGCTAGAGGGTTTTACTTGGTCGGGGGACTAGTACAGTATGGGGGGGTACAATCGCTCTGTGCGTGTGTGTGTATGTGTGTGTGTGTGTGTGTGTGTGCATCCATGCCATGCTCTGCTTCAGAATGTAATTTCCCTCAGGCTAGTGGCTGCCAATAAACACTATTGAATTCTGTTCTACACTGACATGATGGGAATTTAATTTGAGGTTGTCACTTCTTTCTCTCCCTCTCTGCCTCTTTCTTTCCGTCCGTCCATCCCCTCCTCTCTCTTCCTCTCCTTACCTCTTAAGCTCTTTTTTTTGTCCCTTCCCGTTCTCTCTCCTCTAACTCACTGTTTCCATTTTCCTCTATTTCCCCTTGTACACCAACTACACCTTTCTTTCTCTCTCTTTCTTGCTTGTTCCTTTTCTGTTTGGTGTGCCCTGGGTCATGCAGTGACAGAGTCTATTGGCCCCAATTTGCTTCAGTAATATGCCTGCGCACAGGAACAGAGGTGAGCGGAACAAAAGAGAGGGAGGATAGCAATGCAGGGAAGAGGAGAAACGACCCCTGTCTGCCCTCACGGACATACTCACATACAGCACCCGCCCATCCCACCACACACACACCCTGAAACACGTTAGCACAGCTATTACCAAACAATCCCTGTACATGCCATCAGTTCACACATATAAATGCTCTATCAGTGACAGAGTGACATTTATAACCACACAACACACATGCGCACACAAGGTAGTAGGTACAAGAGGTAAGGTGAAGGAACAACAGAACTCTCCCATACTTAAATGAGCAGAGAGGTAACTACATACATTGATCCTGTGTGTGTGTGTGTGTGTGTGTGTGTATCGAACTGGCAGGCTTAAGTCATGACCAGGAAATGATCCAATCACCCAGAGCGGCCTTCCTTTGAGTGCTGCTGGGTTGAGGAGATTGAGATAATGAATGCTGTGTATTTGTCAACCTTTGGCTCGCTATGCATGTCTTCATCGACTCATTAATATGTGTGCACATGCAAGTGTGTGTATATTTTTGTCTGCATTTGCCTTTGTACTCTTACCCTGTCTTCTCACCTCCCCACGATCTGTCAGGGTAATTATTTTGAACAGTGAAATATATAGGTTTATATAATACATGGGTTAGGGACATATACAATATACATACATATATATATAGAGAGAGAGAGGGGGGAGGGATATAAATATATAGATACAGAGTTTCTCTCATGAATTTGATTGTTTGTGTCACGGGGGGTATAGCTCATGTTGTGGGGCCCCACTGTCACATTAGTGGCCTTGAACATCTTATTGTTAGTAAATATACCTTCATCAGTATGAGGGCTAGGCAGGTAGAACGTCTGGTCCCTCTCAGGCAACTTTGAATGCAATGTCGGCATGAAGAGACAACTGTGTGTGTGTGTGAGTGAGTGAGTGAGTGTACTTGTTTTGTTATCGCTCTTATCTCTCCTGTTACCTCTCCAGGAAGGAGTCTTAATGAGGCAAAACCTCTATTTTCAAGGCCTGGATACGGTCTGTGGTGAGATGTGAATCGTGTTTAGGTTATGGTGAGGTTCATGCATGAATTGGTCATAGTTACAGTCAAAGATTGGTGAGGCTGCCCACTTTAAATGGACGCCCACAGTCCTAATAAGAATAGCTGTATAATTAGTGTGCTTTTTGTTTATTGTTCAGACACATCCTTTCCCCTGTTTCCTGCTGATTACAAAAAAAATAAATAAAAAATATGATAGCGGTATATACTTGCCTCAAATAAATTCCACTAACCAATATGCACAGACATGCATCTTCACATTCAGCACACCAACACAAACACGTTCAGTTATGCATGCACAGTCACGTCCTGTCAACCTGATATACCAGTGCTAAATTAATGTAGACCTCAATTTACCTCAGGAGCATAAATCTGTTTGCAGGAAATAAGCACAACTGATACACGCAGACCTGAATGGACACTGATTGTTTGTATTATTAAGCTTGTGTGTGTTTGTGGACGGCTGTGAATACTTTCCCATGCCTGCCCCCCTTCACTTATCCTCATTTTGTGGGAGAAGTACCACGTTATCTCTCTTCATAGCTGAAATTATGCGACAAGTATGAGTCATTACGGACCATAACTGGAGATTTAGACACAAATGTGTGTCATTTTGTGTGTTGAGCTATGGTGGAGATGAACAGGTCCCGCTAAAGTCTTTTTCACAAACGGTCCGTCAGAGCTCAGGAAAGTGTGTACTGCGAAACACTGATATATAATATATTCATGAAAAACCTCTTCAGAAAGAAAAGATCCCTCGAGGAACCTCAGGGAGTCGAGCAGATTGAAACTGTGGCAGCACCTTTCTGATGCAATCACACTGT
Source organism: Pseudorhombus dupliciocellatus (assembly GCA_016785235.1). Classification (NCBI taxonomy): domain Eukaryota; kingdom Metazoa; phylum Chordata; class Actinopteri; order Pleuronectiformes; family Paralichthyidae; genus Pseudorhombus; species Pseudorhombus dupliciocellatus. The sequence goes on along the minus strand of JAFBJW010000041.1, from coordinate 1,814,978 downwards.
CATTGCCATCATGCCCAACAAAATGTCGCTTTTTAAATTAATTTACAGCAAATAAATCCTAAGCACAGACTGACAGATATCTGTTTATCTGTGCAGTTAAAGCCGCTACGCTGAAGAGGAAATCAGATGGCGCTTCCATAGCATGTGCCTTTGTTATAATATCTCCTATTAACCTCCTGACAGTGAGTTGAACTGCAGGTGGAGCCCTGAAAAAAGAAAACCATATCACACAATCAACAGAATAGAAACCCCAGTGGTGTTCAAGGTCTTTTATCAAATACATATATCAAAGTGGTTGTGAAATATAAAATACAAAAGCAAGTATCATAGAAAATAATTTGAATAAAAGATGTCTTCAGTATATCAGAGAGTGGAATGAAGTCAGGCGCCTTGTACTAATTTGCATGTGTCTTCTACATGTTTTCTAATATTATATTCGTGTATAGTTTGTTTAAATTCAGTTGCATTAAAGTAAAGAATTAAAATTGTGTTCAACAACTTATTGCACTTGTATGAGCTAAGACGTTTCACTTGTCTCGCTGGTCACTTTGCCGTCGCTTGTAATTAAATATTGAACAGCATTTTCATGGATGGCTGGACTCAGCGCAGAGGCCGTGCGTGTGAAGTCGCAAAAAAACTCTCATTTTGAGAGTTGTTTTTTTCCCGCTGCCTCTTCATTTTGATATATTTCCTGTTTAATTTGATTTTCTGGATGAGACCCAACGTAGGGAGAGATCATTAAAACAGTACGCTGAAACAAATTCGATGCCAGTGTGGAAGAGAAAGGTAGAGTCTGTCGGAGGAAGCAGAGAGGCAGAGCAACAAAAAAAGAGCTTATTTATGCCTACTACATGATAAGATAACCCCTCCATGAACTGATCCTGGTATAAAAATGCTGTTCATGACTTTTTATTTATTAAGTAGGTGTAGAGAAAGATAAATTAGCTTTTGCACTAAAGTGTGTTTCCCTTTCTCCCTCCGTGTCTTTCTTTATGCTTTTATCAGTACGAGCGCATAAATAAATGTGACTGGCTTTGCATAAGCAAGTGGTGAGTGCATGAGTCGCATTTGTGGAGGAGCATGAATTTGTGCCACGACAGACCGTCATCGCTGACTGTCATCACACGCTGAGATGCAACTCGATCACATGCGATAATTGTTAATGCCGTTACAACTGCAACCTCATTCTGGGTGGAAATTCCAAAACACATCCAGACTAGAAAAAGACACACTCTGCCTGGTTAACTCATCCATGGAGAAAGAGCAACTGAGCCTGGCAGCAACACCACTGGTGGTGGGAGATTCTCTCAATCTCAGTGCATTGAAGTGAACTCCTCCTCCTCCTGGTAACAAATATATAAATAAAGTAATGACTTAATGAATAGGTCTGGCTCTAAGAGAAATATTGTTACAGTAATTGCAGCTGATACAAACTCAGGCCATCCAAGGTTACATGGCAATTAACAGTATGTATTGTTATAGAGCTATATATACTGTGTGTGTGTGTTATATTGCTGTCAGTGAGATCCTCTTTGCATCTAAATATTGTGACAAATTATTATTATTTCAAGACTGTCTTGCTATGAAACCTAGTGTTCTTTTATAATTCACAGAACCTGGTGAGGGACTGACTCGTGTGATGGATTTGTTTATAATTTACGTTATTGTGTGCATGTGCTGCGTTTCTATTCCTTTTAATATTGTATAATTAATGGAGGAATATAGAACAATGGGCCTATGTTGAATTTCTCATAGATCTCAAGGTCTTCCTTAGCTGCCTTCCATAAAGCAACATTAATATCAAGGCTATATTCAATATATATAAATATTACAGTAATTCCATTGGACATTAAGTGCAGTATTAATTCTGCTTTCACTGGAATCGTTCCCATACCACGCGACGCCTGCATTATATGCTTTCATTCAAGTGATAAGAGAAGAGTCAGAGACACGTGGATAAGAGACATTCATGAATTCAGAGAACTTCTAATTGCTACTGCGCCTTGTGAGAACCATTCAATAAACAATTCATAACTGTTTATCAAGCCCAATTACGCCTTTAATTATCTTCAGCTATAATTATCACCCTAACTTGGCCACAGTAATGAAGAGAAACAATTTAATTTGTGACCAAAAAAAAAACATATTTACTTCCTGATCTGTCCTTCCCTTTTATCACGGGTACTCACATTCATTTTCGTCTCTGCCCGTGTCTAACGTATCCCTGTGATCCTCTCCCTCATATCACACACACGTGCATTCACATGCACAAGCAGAGCGAGGCCTGACTGTGTACTGAGGTACCTGACCATTCTGCCGTAGCTAATGGACGCTCACCTGAGGGCGAAGTCGCTTGTTGCAGTAATGACCTGATCTGGACTGTAAACCCATGAGCACATGCGCACATATGAAGCTGGACATCGCTGCCATCTTGAATGGCTCTCAGCAGAGTGCATACCTCCGCCAGTGTCCAACAGTGTCCCTTTATGAAAACACATTTAAATAAATGGACCAAAGCTGCGTTATAATTATTGGATCTGCACCAAATCTCTCACAGATATAAGTCCCCTAAACCCCTAATGCCTGATGTCTGTTTTTATTTTTCATCTAGTTCCATGATTTGCTCTCTGAGACATCAAGGATAAGTTGCAAAAGTTCAACATGAAAAAGCTCCTGATCTCCCCAATACAACATATGGGTTCCTCTATTTTGGTAATTATCATCATCAATAATCATCAGTAGTATTTACAAACAAACAGGGCTGAAAGCATAATCTGATTAAATCCAAACTCACTGCACAAGAATCACTAAAAATTACAGAGACCATCTTTGAAAAAAATGTTGTTTGCTGTGACTTTTCTCTTATTCCATGTCTGATCCAGGGTTTGATGGAGTCAGCCATCGGGGGGGAAATTGAAACTCTTTGGCTGCACTGTTAGGGAGCAGTCAGCGATGTGTTAATGAGCTGATATTTACAGACATCCCCTTAAGATGCTTCCATAGCCCGTGCCCACCCATTAAATCGTCTGTGAGTCCCGGACTTTGTTTATAGGTGCAACTGTCTCAAAGAGTTTGTGTGTGCTAGTTTGCCCCCGATCAGTACAGCCATTAGAAATATGGCAGCCATTATGGTCAAAACAAGAACACAGAGCAACACTGCCAAAACCCCAGATGCTGAGCGTGGATATGACTTTACAGCCAAAAGCACAGATGTGTTAGTACCAGTGAGCTACATAAACTCACACACCGTGAGGTATCTGTGCACAGACACTGGATAACAGTATTTTAGATTACAGCAGCGTCTTCCAGGGACTCTGTGCCAGCTGTGTCATGACTCGATGTGCTTTCTTCATCATGAATCACTCGTGTTTGTCTGACTCCGGCTCTTTCTTTCACTCCCACTCAAAATATAACCAAATGTTGTGTCTCCCTCTGACCTTTGCATGTTGAGCAGCGTGCAAGAAACAAACTGAATAAATAAATGATGAAGAGATTATATTTGCTAATTTGCTGTGTGCCCTTTGTTGCCTTGTTGGTGAGGAGTGCTTCTCCCTGGATTTGATCCTTAAACAGGGTGGGTGCGACCTTTGCAGCAGATGGTTTGTTTGCATTTGGTTTTACTAGGTGCTGGATTTAAATTAGTATCACTCCGATGCGACTTGATAAGATTTGAATTTTCACAGCAGGGAAAACAGTGATCCTCATTTGAGACCTTTCCCTAACAACCTCCTCTTGTAGACCTGGCAAATGGCTGTACCTTTTCAAATCTACAGTTTTATCAAACTATAACCCTGCCACCCACGACGCTCACATTTAAGTTCAACACACGTGTCACTAAGGGCGTCCAGATCAATATGTGGTTTTCTGCCGGTTAGCAAGTCACTGAAGTCTGTGATCTACAGACATTAGTCGACAGTGGGCAGCTCCTCTGGAAGTACCCTGTGTTTACTTTCAGTCTCATCCTCACTAATGAAGCAGATGTTCAGTTGGACTGCGTCCAGATGGCTAACTCCAGCAGTCAAGAACATTAGACTAAAAACATCTTGGTTTCCCATATGCTGAGGATTACTGACCTGCTGCCCTGCCCTTACAAACGGGCGACATACCCTAATGCACGTCTGCTTTTCTGCCCTGATCGCTCAAAATTGGTCTGTGAACCATCGGTGGCATATAACAAAGTCTAAGCGCTCAGTTACAGTGCTCACGTATTAGTACTTTACTAAAGTAAATGCAAGGTATTTCAATTCACTGCACATACGGACAAAACTGCACTTTCTACTCCACTATGATTTTATTTTGAAGTGATAACATGGGATGATTTAGTCCAATGATCAAATCAGAACATCAGGGGTAACATTAGCCCCCATCACTTCCCACAAGAGCAAATGAAAGCATTACTGCAGCTAATCTGTTACATTTACTTTTAAGTCAGTACTTGTTTGTCTCTTATACTTCTAAAAACTCTGAGGGCTTCCTGCACTTCTTCTTCACATGTTCCCAGTTTGAGAATAAGGAGACAGCGTGAGTCATGGGTCATCAGTTCTGCATGGAGCCTCAAGTACACTCAGAATTTACATCATGTGGACCTCAGCAGACCCTGATCTGACATCATATATATGGAGGTTCAAGGATTGAGAATAATGGGGTCGTAAAGATGGACTGTTTGATGGCAAGATAATTATAATGCGCACATTACTGATATAGATTTTTTTTTTTTAGTTTGTGTCTCAAAAACCGGGAACACGCTGACCCAAATACTGCATGTAATAAATTGACTCTGGATAATTACCTCATAAAACCCCACCTCAAATAATCCGTCTATTTGGAGCTGAGAGTAAGCACTTTAACCTCGTAGTCGTTGTTTTATTCCAAATCTAATATGCCATCTGAACATCCGAAAACATGCCATTGCTTTAAATACGCAGCGGGCTTCACAATGAGTGCCGCTTTCATGCTCTGTTTACAGTAGATTTACTGTGTTCGAGTTTTACTGTTGAGAATAAATCTGCTCGGAATGTATCTGGACACGCATCTATGCCGCTGATAGATTTTTAAGAGCTGAACTTGTCTATAAAAAAGGAAGAGCTGCAGGATAGCCTCCTGACACCATATATAACGTGTGACATATCACATCTAAATATAAAAGAAAAATAATGAGGGGGTTCAAAAGCCGCGGAACAACCGTACCGATTCTCTGGGCCACAGGGCGCCCGTGGCACGGACCGATCACAGAGCTCTCCTGCTGAAGTCATAAATCTATGATTAGTCACAAGGCCCGACCAAACGATCACTCAGCGAGAGATCAAAATTGAATTCCCTGTCCATCACGGTGCAAGGCCACGCCATCCGTCCACCCCTCCCTGATGTCATTCTCTCTATCGCTATCTATTCCTCCTCCCCGTTCAACAGGCCTCCCTCGTATTCACGGAGTTATTCATGCCCTGTATCGCTGATCAATCTTCTGCTGAGCCACATTTAAAATCTGCCCACCTCTCAACATCCTCCTCAGCTTCTCTCAATCTCTGCGAGTGCGTGCCGCGCCGGTTACAGTGTGAGCTGCAGCCTCTGGCTCATGCAGGACAAGTTAAACTGATTCAGCGAGGCAGAGCATAGCTTAAAGACGCACCAAAAAAGCAGAGGCCATCTTAAGACATTTTCTCCTCTTGAACAGACATGACCCATACTTTCTTTCCAGCTGTTTTAAGCATACAATTTGCGTTGGGTGGGATCAAGGCAGATGCACAAATGCATGAAAGCGTGCGTGGAAATTCCTAAAATACCCTGGTGCTCGGCAAACTGTGGCCTCCTCTGTGTCTTTTAATGTTTTTGTTTTTTTTTTTATCATCCAACCACTCACTCACTGCGCTCTTCAGGGAAATGCATTTGTTTCTCTAAGAAGAGAAGGTTTCCCTCCTTCTCTCTCAGTGCACATTAAGGGGAACATTATAAACTAGTTACTGGAAGACAAAGGATTGTAGGCAGAAGGAGTGCATCTGCAACTTCTACATAAATCTACACACATAATTAATGGAGGGAGGCTTTCTTGCACCCGCTGAGGGTGCATTTGGCGAGGTGCGGTGTGTTCCACGGAGAATAATCATGGATCTTGATGGTTTATGTGGGGTTTATTAACTGGTATTCCTGAATGTGTGTACTTTGGTGCTGATCCAAATAAAAACCCAGATCTAATGACTCTAAATGTGGTTTCATAATGACACTTGGGAGGGTGATGAGATAACCCTTTTCATTCTGGTACTAATCCATGATTTTTATTTCCTACTTTCTCTGTAGGACATTTTTTTCTGTATTTTCACCGATTTCCCAGCAAATGGATAAAGCCTTAACCTGATATCTGTGAGATCTGGGAAAGCTGGGTTGAATTTAAGGGGATTGTAAGGTAGAGGTAGTGCATTGCACTGAGAACCATTCAGTTTCCTTTGTGATACATACATCCTCTCATATCCCTCTCCTCCCACCATGCAAGGAGAGCACTTGTCAGTTATGTGTCCCTCCATCTGTGCGACTCTCAGGTTTCTCTCCTGTCTCGCTAAATGTCATCTCCATTATTAAAAGCGTTTCCTCTCCCAACTGGCAGAAAAATGGAATTATATGGACCATATAGTTCTGACATTTAAATTACAGGCACAACTGAAAACCCCCTGCATGGATAAATGCATATACAGTGTAGTTAGGTTGTCACACACATACACACCTTCACATCAAATACGTTGCGCACGCTCGTGCCGTCACTCTGTTCAGACGAAACAGGTGATTGACTGCTTGAAAGAGGATTGCGTCTGTATCTGTTTCAGTGATCACACGATACGACTGTAATCTGTCAGAGTGTGATGATCCAGATTAGAGAGCGAGACAAGTTAAGAAGATGAAGGTAATCAGTTTGGGAAGTGACAGATTTAAAGAACAGGATTAATACCATCAAGATTACGTGCCACGCTCTTGGCGCGCGGCTAAGTCTCGCCCAACAGAAAAACTTACAGATGAGGGAGAAGATGCTGAAGAGGAGTGAGGAGGAACCATGGGACGGGGTTGTCAGTAAATTGAAGACTGATTGCTCCCCCTCTCAGAAATTTATGAAGCAGTTTCTTTCGAAGGCAAGCTTGTGTGTGTGTGTGGTCACTCAGCATGTTTCCGTTGTGATAACGAAAGTATGTCCAATGAGAGTGAGTGATCTTTTCTCTGGCACATTAGAGTATGGATGGCTAATGATACGACAGATGTGAATGCAGCAGTGAACTGTTGGCGTCAGGAAACACACACACACACACACTCCCTGAGATGGCTCTGTGGTGCACATCAGTCCAACTTTATTAGAGCTGGTTCTGCTGTACTCAAAGATTGTGTAGCAGTTAAGACCCCGTGCCGGCCAGGGATTGAAATCCCGCCAGAGCACTCTGCTTTCAACATCCTGCTCTTCCTCCTTACATCTCTCTGCTCTCCTCATCTCTTTCTTTTTCTGCGTGTCCTCGCTATCGTTCCCAACTTCTATCCAGCCCGTATGGCTGCATTAATATGTGTGGCAGTGTAGCACAGGGTTTAGAGGTTTATGTCTCCTAATAGACAGAGATTTGTCCTGTCACACCAACACCCACATGCAGCTTACAGAGAGAGAGAGAGAGAGAGCAAGGACCACTTCCTCCACTGTGTGTGGAGGGGAGAGAAAGAACATTTATGTTTCTGTCTTATCTCCAGAGAGAAAGGTTCCATTGCTGTACAGACAAATCATAAAGCATTCATTTGTGGCTTTCTCATCTTTTCTCCCACGCTTTCCATTTTCTTCTTTTCCCCCTCTCCCACTCTTTCTCTCTCTCTCTCTCTCTCTCCTCTACCCCCTTTCTCTGCCTTTTTCTCTCGCCCTGATTGGATTAAGACCAAAGAAACAGAGTGAGGAGATGAGGAAGGGATGAGAGCTTATTAAGCGTATGCAAGAGGTGAGATGACATTAAGCTCTATGGAAAAAGATTGAGGAAGAGAGAGAGAGAGAGAGAGAGAGAGAGAGTGTGTGTGTGTGTGTGTGTGTCCATGGCATATTTCTGAATTTTTTTCTCACTGAGGGAAGAGTGAGGCGACGCAGGAAGTGAAGCGTTTAGCTGTGGAGCACTTTAATCAAGGTGCGAGCAATCCTGCATGACCCACTCTGTCATCCATTATTGATGCCTGCCTCAGCCAGGCTGATGAATCATTAAGCCACTCATCGGGCCTGGGAATTCTGCCTCCACCTGGGCCGATGACACTCATATACATAAATCACATGATGCCATTTTTCACATGCTCACGCTTAAACACAAACACACCCCCTCACACAGTCTTTCACACACACACAGAGTTCACACTGTCGGTGTTGGTCTTGCTGAGCATGGCTCACACTCTCAGCTCGAAGTTTCAATCTTTTTTTATTTCAAAAAAGGATTTCTGCCTTAAACTTAAAGACACGTTTACTCCTGCCCTGTAACTCTTAATGACAAAAACCTTTGACACCTGCATCGTCTGCATAGAGATTAAAAATAAGAGACCTCTCAAATCTGTTCCCATTTATACTGACACACACAAGTGCATGTGGAGAGAAGAGTGTTAGAGAGGGAAACAAAAAGAGGCTGGGTAATGCACATCTTACAGAGTTTGTGTTTTCTTTTTGCCTCTGGTCTTCATGGCAGAGGAATCTTGGGGAAATTGATAAATACCCATGACACCCGTGCACACGCACGCACACACACACTCACATTCCCACACGCAATCCACCCACACGTTCCCTCTCATCTTTGTGGGGTTTCCCTGCCTCTCGCTGACTCTACCTCTATCCCCCTCCTACCCTGCTGTTCCCATGTCTTTCCATTCAGCGTTGTGACTAATCCTGTACCAAAGGGTAAGAATATACCTCACAGCGAGGGTAAAGCGCCCCCATAGCAGACTCATGCAGAAAAGCACAAACATTCATGCACAAACAGACAGAGGGAACAGGCATCCTGTCCACATGACGGAGGTACGGCCAAAGCCCAGTAGCCGGTAGCTGGAGGCTGCTTGCAGACCACTCTGATCCTGCCATCCTGGCAGCACACAGCCAGGACATTTCTGCAGTGCTAAGCCGAGCGCCTGGCAACTCCAATCTTGCTAAACACAGGAATGCTGCTTCTCATGATAATTGCGGTGAGCTGTTCCATCATGGCTGATGTGAAGGCTGATGTGAGGCAAATGGCATGAATTATTAGTGTCTGCACCATGGCTCATGCTGCTGGTGGAGGTAGGTCTGATATAATTTGATGCATTGTTACTGATGCATGACCGACCTCTGAATGTCCAAGTAGGTCCTATCTGTTTGGATACATAAACATTAGAGTGCACCAGAATGAAGGCACCAGAGAGCATACACAATGTTATTGTAATGCAACATGCATTTCTGGCCCACTTGTTTTTTTGGTCCTTGTGAGTGTACAAATGGTATCTTGTTGTACACCTAATATACTGAATACACAGTGCACACACAGACCTGGTTATTACTGGAAATATTACCAACACGCAATTAATAAAGTAATAGCTCAACGATGTTCTGTTCATCGCTCTGAACCCTTGACCTGAAAACTGACTTTTCAACCTTTTCAACGCCTTCCCCCTCCCCCCCCCCGGGGGGCCATCAGTCAGAGGTCTGACAAAAGGTGAAGGGTCGGGGTTGGCTGAGGCACCCAAAACATACAAGCCTCACCTCGAGACTCAACAAAATCCTGTGGTGAAAAATCCCTTCGTCCAAACACATTTTATTTTTTTCTTGACAAAATATTAGAATTTTCCACCATGACATCTTCAGGCTCTGAAATGAAAATGTATACAACACGCATGGCGATTTACATTTCAGCCTCTCAGTTCCCCTGATTCAGGCAATAATTAAATGAATCTTGCTATGGCACAGCGTATTCTGTGCGTGGCTCAGCAACACAAAACGCAAAAGCCTTGATCTTATGTCAACGATGGTAGGAAGGGAAGCTAAACTCGTTCACATCCATTAAAATTCCTCCGCCACTTTGATCTATAAATGCAATGTGCCTGCTCGACTTCTTTCAGCCGCAGTCGTTTTTATAAATCGTTCTTATCCACGCGAAGTGTGGAAGGAGAATACCGACCTAATATCAAGCTGAGGACAAAATCCAAGTTGCTTTATTCACCTAGGTAACCTAGGCTCCCGGGACTTCGCTTGGCTTGGAATAAAATAATTCCCGGGCTTTTTGCGCAGCCAGGACTCTCCGGTTCATATAGCCTCACTTTCAATGAGTCATGTTCCCTCCTCCAGAGAAGAGATAATTAATTTGTCTGAGCTGCTCTTAACCCTGGGTTGCATGTCAGCGGTGGAGACACACACAGTCATTCAAGCACACAGGTGGAAATATCTGTAACATGCACACCTACACGTGCATGCACGGCAATTTAATGGAGCTATAATTGTATCCCTACATCTGTTCCGAATTTGGTATGAGCAGCAGAATTGGAAGCAGGGTCTGTGAGAACAGTGGAGGTCAGTGAAAATGGAAAATCTGACCATCAAATAAAACCCACACTCTTTTCTCTGTAGGATATATGGCTGCTGGAATAATGCTCCACACACACACACACACACACAAATGAATAAAAATTCAAAGGCCTAAACAGTTGAACCTTTGACCTGATAAAAAATGAATGGGTTGGAGAGATGAGAAAATAGCAATAGGAGTCAGAGATAAGAACTAGAGACATGAATGGAGGGAAAGATAGAAGGAAATGGCAAATAATGGCTTGGAAAAAAGCAGAGTTCAACTGCGAGCAGAAAACAACCCCAGCAGAATAAAAGAGGATAAAACACAATTCTTGAATGAAATAAGGTCCTAATGACTAAAAATCCAAAAGGGCTTTCATCCTGTCATCTCCTCTCTGTCGTCTTTCTATCAACGTTGTATTAGGATTTGAGCGTTGATGCTATTTGGGTAGAAGTGATTTTTTTTTTTTTTTTTTTTTGTGCGTCTGATTTTGTTTTGAACCTGTCTCTCAGTTTCTACCTGAGCGGGTGTTCCAGATGGTTCATCAAACATCCTGTAATTATCAAACACCCACTAATTGTATGTGAGTGTGTGTGTGTTTATGTGTTTATGTGCTGGTGTGTCTCCAGGTAATTATCCGATGCTGCGATTACTAATGACCACACAGACAAACATCTGTCCCAAGGTAATATACAAAATGAGAGGTTGGCCATCTGCTGTGTGTGTCTGTATGTCTGAATATGTTCACAAGTGTATTATAACTTGTGTGTCACTCCCAGCACGCAGCTAGATTTGGAATCTGCATTTGAAAGGTCTTACAACATCTTATGATCAAACCTGTGAAACCTAACAATGCAGCCTCCCTGTTCGTGTAGCGGCAGACAACCTATCACAAAGCACAGCCTGCCCACACTTTACCCTCGGAACGTGCTCACACACACCCACACGGAGCTCACACAGATCAACAAACATCCTCGCAGTTGTGCCACAGAAGCAGATTTTTCCCTTTCAGACGTCAGACCTCAAACACTGATAAATAAATGCCTCCGATTCACAAACTGCTTGTGATTTCTGGCAGGGCTTAAATGGAGGGTTGTAAATGTGGAAATGTGCGAGTAATGAATGTGAAAAATCACCCCGTGCGTGAATGAAAAGCATTTCTTTAGTTTCTAAATGAGCTCAAGTCACTCAGGGCGGCGCACGTGTGTGTGCAGCACATCAGAGACACAAATAAGAAAAGTGAATGAGGATCATTTCCATCTCAGAAGTGAAGGAGAGACATCCAAACACAGGTGGAGAAAAGCGCTCAGGCTTCCGTCTCCTTCCTCAACATCATTCCTGGGTTGTAAATGTGGAAATGTGCGAGTAATGAATGTGAAAAATCACCCCGTGCGTGAATGAAAAGCATTTCTTTAGTTTCTAAATGAGCTCAAGTCACTCAGGGCGGCGCACGTGTGTGTGCAGCACATCAGAGACACAAATAAGAAAAGTGAATGAGGATCATTTCCATCTCAGAAGTGAAGGAGAGACATCCAAACACAGGTGGAGAAAAGTGCTCAGGCTTCCGTCTCCTTCCTCAACGTCATTCCTGAGGAAAGGCTGCCGGGTTGTGTCACTCATGTTTCATTTGCACTTGCAGCACAATCAGAGAGGAAACTTTGAGGGTACAAGAAGAGGAAAAAAAATGAAATCACAGAACACTTGAGAATGAGATTTTATAAGTCAGAAAATACTGAAGCAAAGTACTAGATGTATATTTCCTCTGGGGAATCATCCCTGTTATCAAGTAGAGGTTATTGAAGCATTAGTGCTATGAAGCACTAATGAATTCATTAGCTAAATGAAATGTCAATAAAGGCTTGAGAGAGTGTTAAAATCGATGCCAACTGTCTTTCTCACCCCCCTCCCTCCTCTCTCTCTTCATCCTATCTCACCCATCTGTCCCAATTATACACCTTTCTCCCCAACACACACTCACAGTCGTGCGCACCCTCTCTCCAGGGTGATGAGTGTAAACTGTGATGGAGGACATTAGCAGTGATCAGTGGGAGCACTTTGCAGCGGTCAGCAGGAATGGCCCAGTCGTACAGGACTTTAGTATTCTGCAGCACTCACCTGCTCGTTCTCAAACTGCTCCACCCGCGCCTGATGGCTGAGCTGCTGTGTGTGTGTGTGTGTGTGTGTGTGTGCGTGAGTGAGGAATTAACAATACACTTTATCAATGTGAGTGACTGCTGCATTACAGGCCTTGACTCTGAAATAGCTTTCCTGGCAACAGAAAAGTCAACAAGGCTACAGCTGGTTCTGAGCTCATATAGCTTTTTTCTTTTCTTTTCTTTTCTTTTGTTTAATCCTGACCTCTCTTTGAAACAGTCGCTTTGTTTCTGACATTTGTGAAACTTTGTAAATGTCAAGATGCTATTACAGGCCTGATGAATCCAAGGAGAGTTCTTTGATACCAAGCTTGTTTCACATGTTACTGTGATCTTCATTATAAAGTGCACAAGGAGTCCAGGGTGCCGTGGTTACGCCCGTGAGCAAACTGGCGTGCCAAATGGGGAGCCAGTTGGCTCATCTCACCTCTGTCCCCTCATCATGCTTTAGTATTTGGAGCTAAGTGTCTGACTCACCCGGAACATGGCTGTGTTTTTGTGCGGCTAAAAAGCTGTTTCCAGAAAATTGTTCGGGGCATATGTTTAAATGCCACCTCATTTACATAAACACTGTTCAGCTCCCTGCGGAATGTACATGAGGGTGTAAACGTGGAGTCACATCACACGCGCACGCGCCGCCGCATTAGCTCTGACTTTGACACTGTGCTGTATAGCCAAGGCTTCATCTGTTTTCTGAAATATACATCAAAGTGGGCCTCGGTGGATGCAGCTAAGTATGCACACACACGTACAAGCACACACACACATACACACACAAGGCCATAATATTCTACAGAGGAAGGGTTTCTGCAAGGAGATGGGGAGACAGACGGGATAAGAAATGGAGACAGGACAAAAACTGAAGGTGTATCAGTTTGAGCTGAGTCCGTCCTCTTTGCACACACTGCTCTGCAGCCACGTCTCCCGTCCTCCGTCGGCAGCGACACCAAGAACAGAAAACACTCAAAGGGCTAATGAGAGTTTGACGAATGATTCATCGGTGACGATCGCGAAACTAATATAGAGGAACCGAAATCTAGACACGTCCCAGAGACCTATCACAAGGGCTAATTAGTTGTGATAAAGTACTAATGAGCAAAATCCTGATGTAGACGTACGGCAGCACTCCACAGGAGAGCCGGCTCGACAACGGACCAGTGAAGTCTGAACAAACACGGGGGGGGATTTGCTGTAAAGAAGACGAGGGGGGCTGCGTGCCAGGACGGCTGCTCTCTGCCACCACTGTTTTCTTAATGCTGCAATGCCTTATCAAAGTGAAGACGCGAGAAGTTACCCCCCCGACAAATCCTCGTTGTAAAATCCTTTGTACTCCACTGATCTGAGCTAAATCAAAGAGCAGCTTGTAGCTGTTGTGCTGGCTGCTGCTGCATCCTTTACAGTGGGAGAGACAGGAGCCGAAGATGCTGCTCAGCATGTCTAACGGTCTTGAAGAGGTGTGCTACTGGCTCGGGGGCTGAAGGACTATGTTTCACCTAACCCGAGAGGTCACTTTTGAACTGCTCGGCGTCTGGTGCAGCGTGTTTATCATGCTGACAGGCCCATAAATTGGCCCATGTCTAAACTAATATGGATAAATTTGAACCCACATCTTTTTTGACCCTCCATACTCACTTAGCCAGCATATTCCAGCGCTGAAAACTTTCCACATGTAGCTTTATCTGCATTAGTTTGGCCTTGGAGGTAAAGGATGCCCTCCCTTCCACGGATGACATCTAATACAGTCTGTAGCTCGGAGGAAAAAAAATATGTATTCAGCTGCTAGTTTTTCTTTGCCTCTGTTCACAAGGAGGTCAGCCACAGTTGAGCCTTTAAGACCCTAAAGCTGGTTTGTTTTCAAGCCTTCAGCCGGGTTTCGATTGTCGATATTCCTGTTTTTCAGAAAACTTCTGAGTCACAGCCACTCAAATTATTTTCCAACATGTTTTTTCTTTGATGCCTTTGATTGCCTGAATAAAACTGGGTAAAGCTGGACATCTTCTGACTTAAATCAGTGAATGTCTAATTAAAAAGCAACTAATCAAGCTTGAAAGTTTCTTTGAGCATTTTACTGGTGACTATATTCTTTAATGAATCATCCTCCTGATATTTATGCCTCTGTGTCGGCAGCATTACGTTTTGAGGTTGTCCGTCAGTTTGTCCTTCGCAGTCCTGGGAATGTCATATCTCAAGAATTGCGTCTGGAAATTTCTTGTGCAAACATTAACCTGGACTCAAGGATGAACCGACTACATTTTGGTGCTCAATAGGTCAAGGTCGTTTGACCTTGTGTTATTTTCAATTCACTACATAAAGACGAGCCAAATTAAATTTCACTATATGTGACACAGGCATTTATATGGACTGGGTCAAGGTCACTGTGGACAATGATATGTTAAGATCGGTTTCAGGGAACGTATTAAAATGTACAAATGTTTACTTGGTCTCAAAGATGAATTAATTCGATTTTGGTTGTTGGGGGTAAAAGGTCGTGGTCACAGTGACCTCACAGCTATGTGAATGGGATGTACTACGAAGTTGATTTATTTTCATCTGGTACGGTTCACCTGGGCTTACTGTTTACTGCTTAGCTTTCAATGGTCAAAGGTCACAGTGGCATTATATGACTCTGGGTGAAGAAATATATTCAAGGGAACTGCAGTGGTTGAGAGGAATACAGCCCCAGTGCAGTAATTCTAGTTTCAATTCAAAGATGTTGACTTTCTGGTAAAATAAAACAGAAAAGTAAAACAGACTTTGATTTGAAAAGCTGGTATATGTGGAAAAATTTACTTCAATCAAAAGATACTTAAATGATTCATCACGTTCCCAGTTTACTTTCTTTGCATCATCTGAATTCATTGTTTGGCCAAAGTAATTTGTTTGAAACTTAAGATCCAAACAACGCTGAAGAAGCACTGTGGTCCGATGCCCGCCTCTAACTGTCACCGCAGTGTTAGTCTGCCAAGAATGAAACGATGAGATAAATCATCCATCTCATGCAGATCATGCGTCCGGTATCTATTAATTGTCTGAGATTCCCACGATGTAAATTCATAAATGAACAGTTGTCGCTGACAGCCTGAAAGTAGGGAGCCACACTCATTATTCACAAAAATCAATGGACTGGACAATTTGCTGCATCTGAATCCAAATGAGACCTTTAATAGAATCATGAGCATTTTATGTAAATGATGTAGGTGTGAAGTTACATGTAATTAACGTACAGTGAGACCGATGAGTCAGATGATGCCATTTAAAGCGTGCTAATTTGTACTGCATGTATACAAAGAGGGAGTGACTGATAGAGTCAAAGAGAAAATGAGAGTGTGCGTTTATGAGTGAATGTAAATCTTTTTAAGTAGATATGTGAATATTAGTCTGAACATCATCTCTGTCACTGTGACTGTGCTCTCCTCAGCACTATTCAGTCATTCCCGTCACATAGTGAGCAAGGGCCTAACATGACAGACTGGTAATGACTTGAGTATGCACACACACATACACACACGTACCAGCTGCTCCTTTCCTCCTCTCTCATCAAACTTGTCATCGGCTCTGCCAGTTTGTCTCGTCTCACATTAAGAGCTCATGAATAATGTGTGATTACCAGAGAGTTTCCCAGCAGCCCCTGGATCTATAACACACGTTCAGCCTCCTTAACAAAATCCAAAATGCATATATGTTCTGTCATTTTGTCTTTACTTAATCCTCTGCCCTCTCTCCATCTCTATCTCTCCCCCTCTCTTATAAATGTATACACACTCTCTCGCTATTTCACTGAAGTGCACACAAACTAAAAGCCTGTTTTGGTGGCTCAAAGGAACCACAGGCACCAAGGAAAGGTCAGGCACTTACCCCACAAGTCTGGACAGGTGAAATACACACACACACACACACACACACCTAACAAATACTCCCCAGGTAATTAGAGCTATTTTCGTCTGGGCAGCTCATCTACTTCCCAGAGCACCAATGTAATTGGAGTCACTTTAATTCCCAAATAGAGACGGAGGCATGGAGGGACAATGGCTTCATGGTTGGATACTCACTTTTCCCTCTGTGTAAAATATTCACATTTACTATCCTCTGCTAAAGAATCTCTCTGTTGTGGTTCAGGAGAAATAATAATCCCTTCAGAAAAAAACATCCACCTCTGCCATCCACCTCCAGATGACAGGGCCTCTGCCCTGTTTACACACACATATAAATACACCGTTTAAGGACAACTGCAGTCTATAACTTTATACACTAACACAAAAGACATCATTAGACCCTTATCATGAACTTGAGCCAATAAAAGGTGAGAAAGGGGAATATCTAACTTCACTGAAACTCTTTGAAAAGCTCCGGGACTTAAATCAGGTAACTACGCACAAACACGTTGTCCTACCGGTGAGTCACTGGCTGCAGTTGGACACAGCGGTCCTCTGAAGACCCCCTTTACGCGCCGAAAGTGTCCATTGCTCAGGTGCGTGGAGCTGATGACCAGGTAGTAACACGCGCTGCACGCCATCCCGGGAGCCTCTCGGGGTGTGGGGCTCATGGAGCAGGCTTCCTCGGTGTCCTCGCGGTCCTGTGTCGGTGCCGTCGGTGGCGTTCCGGACGTCGCCAGACGAAGTGGTGCCACTCAAGGGTGATACTGCGCAGGTGAGAGCAGGAAGTCTCACTCCTGTCCTCCTTTGGGAAGTCTGCGCATGAGGAGAGAGGACAAGGATGAGGATGGCTCCCCGGGAGAAGTGTGAGAGAGGGACAGACAGAGACAGACTGAGAGACAGTTGTGTTAGACTGACCGAGCTCCACCGCTTGGCATGTTGTCGTCGGCCAGGCTTAAATCAATGAATGAACGCCTGTAGAGCGCCAGAGGAAGAGAGGTATCCATCCAGTCCCAGCCCCCCTCCTCTCTCTCTCTCTCTCTCTCTCTCTCTTTCTTTCTGTTTCTTTTTCCCACTCCACTGGTCCAGTCTGCAAACTGGATGCAGCCTCAGCCAAGCAGCAACAGCAGCAACAGCCCAACTGGGGTTCTCATCAGCGAGGAGCAAAAAAGGAGCAGACGCGCTCGCAGGTGCGCCTCCGCTCTCACGCACGTCGAGGAAGAAAAGCAAGGGGGAAACATCTGACCCAGTTTTTTCTCTCCTCTCTGCTCCCTGTTTGATTGACACCCGGCTCGTGGGTGAGATGCCGCGGTGCGTGGTGCGCGGAGACGCTTCAATCCATCCAGAGCCAGGGTCCTGTAGTTGTTATGATGAGGCTCCAGCGCAGGCGGGCTGGAGTGGCTCCGATTCTGCATCAAGAAGGAAACACACACACACACACACACACTCCTCCTCAACCCATCTCTCTGACTACTCTGTGTGTGCGTGAGTGCGTGCGTGTCTAGTGTGCGTTCTCAGGAGCTGCACCCCCGGATTTCAATCTGCAGCCCGCCCGTGTCTGTGTGTGTGTCTGGGATCACTTGTGTCCGCGCGCTGTGCTAAAGTAACTCTGAATTGGAGTGTGTGGAGACCCCCCCCCCCCCCCCCCCCACACACACACACACACCACCACCACCACCCCCGTCTCTTCTCTACCATTTCTATTTTCTCCGGTGTCTTCTTCCATCTCCTTCTCTCGTTTGCCTGTGCGTCACCAGCAGGGAAAGAGGGTAAACTTTGTTTCGCAGGGCGTGTGGCACTGTGCGTTATACGACTTGGAAACGTCTGCAAAGTGAGCCGCAGACACTATGTTTCTGTCAGTCAGTCTCCCTCTCTTGTCCCCTTCGGTCCACCCTCATCCCATGTCTCCCCGTGTCTTTCCCTGTCTCCCCTCTCCTTCTCCATCGGAGTAAAAGAGTAACGCTTTATTCATAACAACAAGGTCTCGGTGTCATCGGTTGCCGATGATGTGTGGTCTCGGATAAAGGGGGTCTTTCTCCAGCCCGGCCTGTCTGAGTGCCCCCGGGCTCCGTCACAGAGCGCCTCGGAACCAGCTGCAGCTGAGCCCCACAGTCTGTCTCGGCGGCGAATGGCGCTGTTCACCGCCGCGGTGCTGAAACTATTAAGTTGCGAGCGCCCACTGGCACTGAGCGGCGCGTCATGCATATTCAACCCGGGATTAAGGTGCCTTTTGTCCGCAGACAGCTCATGGTTTCCGAGGTAAACATAGAGTGGAAGGACACACGGGGACGAGGGTCCACTTTGCTCTCTGTCAGCTCCACTCATTTCATCATCTCTTTATGTGCTGGGTCTTTATTTAAATCAAGATAGCCATCACTTCTTGAGAAACACCTCAACACAAACACCTGCCTCTTATAGGCTATTTATCTTCCCACGTCAACAGGCTTTAGAGTCGGTGCAGCTGTGAATTCAGCTTTAAATATCCCCCTCCAGTGACTAAATCAAAGTAACATAAAACGAAGTACTGTTGTTGTTTTTGATGCACAGGAAAGGAGGGAGCTTCAGCAGCAACTTTCTTTTATCGCATGTTTTATTCAACAAACTCAAGTAGCAAACTTTTCATTCCTCCACCCCAATTTCTGAGGCCACTGAACTTAGGACCACTTCAAAAACAAAACATGGCTGATCCTTGTACGCTTGCAGCTTTCGCAAACAAACTTCTGCCCAGCAACCTCCTACTCTTTGTGAAACATGTTGCTCCACTGCAACCTACTCATTCTCTCATTCAGCAGCCTGACCAGTTTCCTCTGTCCAATAGGCCCCTGCCACTTTTCAACCCCCCACAGAGCTGTGTTGTTCAGCCGAGCTGGATTCTGGGTTTGTTTGATCAGTTATGATTGAAAGAGAATGTGATTGTGCTGTTTTTATCTGCATAAGAGGTTTGGTCCATGGGGACTCTGCAGGTGTTTCATGTCCATCTGTGTGGTTATATCCCAGTGGCCTTTTTACAGAAACACACACATACAGGAGCAGATAGAAGCTTTACATTAACAACTTTTTAAAAAACAGACGACCTTTAGGCTGTCGATGATATGGTTGAGTGAAAATTGTGAGTCAGGGTGTGTTCAAGTACATTCAGCCTGTGTGTGTTTGTCCTCATATTGTCCACATGCCAACAACGTGTGTGTACGCACTGCATGGTGGGGAGTTTATAGGAAGGAACGTCAGTTCCATAAACTCAAACTGAAGGTCAAGAGAAGAGACCATATCCAACTTAATGGTCACATATTTTGAGAAAGATTTTTATTCAAAATGTTACTTTTTATAAACAAATAATTCATGAACAATTCTTGTAATTCAATATTGAAAATTATACAAGATTTTTTAGGTGTGAATTTTGCCCCCGGTCAAGCTCATTAAGATTTTCAGTGATTTTTTCCTTGAGTGAGTCAGTCTTCACTAACACAGGTACCACATTTTTCCTCCACTTGTTATTCCAGTCTCAGTCATTTGCTTCCTGTTAATCTGCGCAGGATGTTTAGCCAGCTCATTGTAACCTTGAGCTTGAACAGACTGTGTTTTTGTGGCTATTTACACTGCACTGATGATGATCAGTCCCAGTGGCCAGCATTATCACTTTGTTGGTTCCTAAATGAAACTCTCAAACAGCCGCTGCAATTTCCTCCTGCAGCCACTGACCTGAATCTCCACAGATCGTATCTGCAAACTCCCTAATGACAATAAAGGTTTCGGTGTGCCCATAGACACCAGTGCATCATCTACATGCATGAGCTCCAGAAACTCGTTGTGTGGCAGTGATGGAAACATGTGTTTTTGTGTCTTTTCTCAGACTTTTTGCCGCCTGGGAATACACTTCTCTCACACAAGAAAAAGGAAACCAATTTCACGCAGGAAATTACCTCTATACTATCTTCCAGCAAAAGCTTTAGTTAATGTCTCATACACTTAAGCACTGCTAGGTAATGTATTTTCTATGTCCCAGAGTGCCACTGAGAGGGAAACAGCAGCGGTAATGATGAATGCAGAAGACAATAGCACAAACACTTAAGGCTTCTCTGTGGTGATTGAAAAAGGGTCCTTGGTATTTGTTAATCATGTTCCTATAATGTCTGACACCAGAAAGCGGCCATCATGCAGGTGTGAGATGCAGCGATGCAGTGTGATCCGGCTCCCTCTGCTTGCACTGGGCGTATGCAGGGGGGGTTGAGTGGGTGGGGGTCTATTTGCACTGATCATCCACAAGAGGAAAACCGTTGTGTATATTTTAAACACTCTAATTCCCCGAAGTACCTCCCCCCTCCCTTGCTCTCCCCATGCTCCTGGTGCACTCATTACTGTTGAAAATGATGCAGTAATACTGAGAGGGGAGGAGGAGGAGGAGGAGAAGGGTGGGTGGATCTGATGGAGGCAGAGTCAGAGCAGGAGAGACAGATGGGTAGAGAGACAGGAAGAAAGAGAAAGAAAGCGAAAGAAGGCAAAAAACATGGTGGTATCCGTTTTCCCCAGCCGCTGCCTCTGGCTCTTTTTTTTTCTCCTGTGCTCCCTCCTTATAAGCCGTTGAAATATTACAGTTAGGTTTGGGTGCATATTGCTATCTTCTATGCGCAGTGCATGAGATTGCTTATGAATGTATTATGATCCAGAAGTGGGTACGTTTTTGTGTGTGAAAATAGATGTGTGTGTTTGTGTGCCTGTGATGTGTCTGCGTGCGGGACAGAAGTGCGCTGCCTCCACAGACTCACCGTGGCATTGCTGTGAAACTACTATGCAAAGAATGTGTGTGTGTGTGTGTGTGTGTGTGTAGGCAGATAAATATTCCTGCAAGAAGATTTCTTTACTGCTTAAATAAACAAAAGTGCTGAGTGAGGGCGATTTCTTTCATCAGATAAAGATTGCACGGTTCAAGGTAAATTGTCGCCTCTTTTTCAAAACGGCATTAAATGTATGAACACAGCCTGATCCATCATTTGACTCCATCATCTATGTAGGATGCTGGTATGTGTGCCTGTGTGTGTGTATGAGTGTGAAGAAACATATGTTTGCAAATATAAATACAGTATGGGGCCAGTGAAATTAGGATTTACCACCCTAATATGTGCATTAGTCAATGCATGCTGGTGAACACTGAGATTTATTGCTCATCGTGTTTGTGTTTTTGTCTCTGTGGGCATGAGTGCACTTGCACAGTGTGTGTGTGTGTGTGTGTGCGTGTGGACCTGCACCGGCGTAAATCTAAAAATGCCACGAACAGTTGTGTCTGCATATGTGTGAAGCCATGCACACGATGGTCCTGCGCTGCAGATTGATAGGAATGAAATATTCTGTAATCTAAATGTAAATGGAAGTGAAATTTACCGGTGGGTTCTATGTAATTACCAGTGCCACAATTTATTAGAGCTGTGTTTGTGTAAGGTGGAGGAAAAGAAAGAGAGAATATGGAAGACAAAGGGAGTGAGAGAGAGAGAGAGAGAGGATGGAGGGAGAAATAAAGAGAACAAATGGGGGAGAGAGCTGGGGCTCAGAATGATAGAGTAAGAGAAAGGATGATTTATATTTAGTTATGGTTTAATGGTTGAGCACAGGCTTACTGTGAAGGGAGAGCGAATAGGAAATAGGAAGCTGGTCAAATCTGGTCAGAGGGCTCCACTGAGACGGAACCCAGAAGAATAAGAACGGACTCTCAGAATAAAGCTGAGACGAGCAGAAGGTAAAGTGTGGGACGAGGGCCAGATTTGAGCCTGTCAGCGTTGACAACATGGCTTTGGATGCAGACCCGATCTCCTAGGCAATGGTCAATTAGTCACTCTCTGGTAAAGCGTTCTGATATGTCTATGATATATGGGCAGTGTTTGAGTTGTGCTCTGTCCTGATGTGAACCTCGCTGGCCCTGCAGTTAGAGGGAAACGGTGTCAGAGGCGGACGCGCTGAGAAAGATAGGGATCGTTAAGGTGGACTGCTGCGCTAACACTATTAATGACGCTGCAACTCATACATATGCAGAGAAGAGGTGCATTTACAACATTTCTCTTTGGGTCTTTCTGGGGATTTGTATTTGCCTGAATGTTCTCCCCCCAGAAAATCCCTTTGTCACACTGCAACGGGGTAGATATTCAACGTGAAGATTCAATGCACTACGACGGCAATTTATTTCACGTCCCTCCCCCTCCTCCTCCTCCCTCATTTGCCCTCTCTTCCTTCAGCAGCCCTCTCCCCTCCCTTGGCGTGCTCCCTGGAAGCTAATCAGCATATATTCTCAGCAGATGAAAGTAATGGGCCTTAGAGTTAACACCGATGCTGGAATACACAACATCCCGTCCAGGATGGATGTGACCAGTCCTACATGTGTGTATGTGTGTGTCTGGACACACGTACGTAAGTTCCCTGATGTGTTTCAGTGCACTTGTGACCCTCTTGTTATTCGTGTTCCTGAGCGACGATGTGCTCTTGCTGTGAACTTTCATCATATGCTCGTTCAGAATTGTGATGCCTCAAAAGATGCCGCTGTGTCTGCGTGTCAGGAGGCATACGAATGTGGCTCTCTTGTTTGTGACAGTAGAATGTAGTTTGGGAAGGCAGTTAGCTTATTTATTGGGATATCACTGGTGCTGTGTAAATAATAGATAAGGTCTGCTGAAGGGGTCTCTGGCTCGTCCCGGAGGAAGAGGGGGAAACGCGCTCGGCCAATTTTAGTCAAACACAGGAGCACACTCAAGAGCCCTCTCATCTGCAGTTATTGTGCTTCAAAGCAATGACAGTTGAGATTAAATATGGCGTTAGAGAGACCAGAGGCTCCCCCTCCGTACATCAATAATCAGAGAGCAGAGGAGAAGAGAGTCAAGGAGAGGAGAACATCTTCGGCCCAAGCTGATTCGGAGAAGCCCTTTTCTGGCATGGCTGGGGGCCCCTCTGCTCCTGGCCGCCAGCCACGCCAAGCAGCACCTAGCAGGGTCGGAGGAAGTGAGGTCACGTGACTCATGGAGGCAGTTAAAAATCCACTTGGCAGCAAATAGCAAATTTTCGACTGAAGGTCATCCATATATCACCTCACGGAGAGAGATAAGTGTGCGGCATGGGGCAGAGAGAGATAGAGAAGGGGAGAGGGGGGAGACAGGGGGTATAGGCCGCAGATAAACATCTTCCATCTTTCACTCTATTGTTCCTTTTGAACAGAACGAGAAGTGCGAGCAACACAGAGAGCAGGATATAGGGCCCGTCTTCGCCCACCCTAACGTATAGCCCACCGTGAGAGCTTTATAGTGTTGTTCTTGTGCTTGCACTTGAAAGCAGAGATGCCATGCAGATAAACAGCAGCTGCTCCTCCATTCATTTTATCCTCTCTTCCATCCAACTGCGCACACACAAGCACACACGGCTCTTACTCTCAACAAAAGAGTCGTATTTCCCAGAGAATTAAACACGGGCCGAGTATCTCTGCCCTGGTGTGTGTGTGTGGAGCCAGAGGACCAGTGCAAGTGACCCATCTGAGTCTGCTTTTAATCAAATCTGTCCCTTCAACTTCCTAATAGGCTGGTTTCCAAACAGTCGGCTCCACTGGGAGCGTTGCTGCTTTTATCTGTTCTATGGCTGTTTACTGATTAGGGTTCAGGAATCTGCCACACTTTCTGTGAAGAACCAAAGCTGCATCGCAGCACATTACCTCCAGCCTCACTGTGATTAATGTGCAAGGGAATCCACTTTTGTGTTTATCCCATGCACAAAAATGTGTGTGTGTGTGTGTGTGTGTGTCTGTGTGTTTAATGTGCCTGGCTGGGTCTATCAGCTAGACTTTAATCTAATCTGGTAGCCAGGCCTGCCACGGTGACCTGTAATGATTTAGAGCTGACCTCAGCTCACTAACTCAATATACTCTTTCTCACTCAGCTGCAACGTGCATGTGTGTGTGTGTGTGTGTTAGTGCCTGTGTGTGAGCGTGTGTTCTCTGTGTGAGACCAAGCTTGACTAGACTATATGTCAATACAAACATATTAACATAGAGACGGTGAATATGTGTGTGTGTTGTGATGGCACCTTGGCTTTACAACCCAGCACATTCATGGTTTGACCCCCTTATCCATGAATGCAGGCACACACACACACACGCACACACGCGGATGCACGTTTCCCCCCACCTGTCACCATACCTGTCTGTGTTTTTCTCTCTTTCTTCTTCTCTTGACCTTCGGTTCGAGTTTATGGGAGTGACGTCCGCTCCTATAAATGCCCCCCCACCCCCCTTCACCCAATACACACACACACACATAGTGGTTATTGGATTAATAACTTGGGGACTCCTATCCTCCTGCTTTCTGCAAGATGAGAGGTGTTCAAATGAAATTCTCCCACAGAAAAGCTCTGCTCTTACCTGGGATTTACTGAAGCTCTCTCTCTCTCTCTCTCTCTCTCTCTCTCTCTGACACACACATAAATGCACCCCTAAGAAAAGAATAGGGTGTGCAAAAAGATAGAGGGATAGGGTGAAAAATAAGCGGTGTGCGAATGAGCCGGAGAGACAGAGAGGGATTAGAATGGTCTACGTTGGGAATGGTGGCTGGATGACAGGACAGGGAAGAGGAGCTATGAAAGTACTCAACAAGACATGGGCAGAGCTGAGTTCCAGACTAAATTGATCCGTCTGTCTCCGAGGGCTGAGGAGAGGTGGGCATCATCACCAGGGCTGGTCGATGGGTTTAGAGGAACAAAGAGGGGGAAATTAAGAAGTAAAGAACAACAGTAATAGAGAAGCCACTCAGTTAGGGAATAACCCTAACCCTTACACTTCCCCCAGAACACATAAATAAATGATATGATTTAACTTTTCCCCCAAATTATCAAAAAAAATATGATCAATCTTAACAAGGCTAATAGTATTTTCGTAAACTTTATCATGAACAAAAGGAATATACTTTCAACACTGGCAGCCTGGAGGACAATTTGGAGTTTATAATTTAAAAAGATTAGGCATCAGTAGATGTATGTACAACGGTGTCACTATATTTGCAACACCATTAGAATTTTAAGAAATAGAGCTTGAGTTGTATGAGTACCTAAAATCTAAAACCCTTGTTGTTCCTCACATTTCAGTTGATTGGACCAATTAGGGTTGTGTATTCTTATTTCTTATTTCACCTTTACAACATACATATATATGCCATATAAATACATTTTATTATATTACATTATATGCACAGGAAGTGCAGTTTTCTGTTGTAACATGCAAACATGTGGAAATAAAAAATACAGCACTGCCATAATTACAGCAGTGCAATGAATAAATAGAGTAACTACCCCCCTGAGGACTATGCTTTAGATATATTGCGACCTGATAACACAGTGAACCTCTCAATTCTCAGCCTGAAGCAATGAAACAACGAATACTGCAGAAGATTTTTGTCGATGAGGTACTTTTGAAATGTGAATTAAAAAAAACTTGCAGCTGTGAATGATTTCATGAAGTCTCTATTTTAATTATGTCAGAGTGGGGAAAACAGATGAGGTCTCAGTGGTCCTCTTGCTCTCCCATGCTATCAGTCCATCTTTTAATTATCCACCACTCCTGTAAGGAAAGCGGCGGGTCGTGTGGAAAGGCAGAGATAGCTTATGTTCCCTCATCGACTGCTCCGAGTATTTGATGATGTGGTGATTGTACTCGCTCTTTCTTTCTATTCCTCCGACTCTACGCACTCGTATTCTGTCTTTCTTTCTTGTGTTTAATATTGCAGCAGATGATTCACCCATGCCATTTTATAAGAGTTTTAAACCCTTGTCTCCTCTTCACCTCCTACAGTGTGGGTACATTTGTAAAAAGAGAGAATAACATCAACTGGATCTTTGACATTATGCTTTTTTTTTCCAAATGCGTTACAATGTGAGAAAATACCAGGGTGGACAAAGACAGACAAAAATATGGACACGTGAAGAATATCAACTGCACCTTTGAAATGCAATGTATGGACAGAAGAACCTGTGTGACGATGGCACAGTCAGTCTCTATGGCTCCATATTTCTCTTGAACTATGAGCCAGTGCAGCATTGGACCCTGTGAAAGAAGAACACCTACATTGTTGAGATGCATTGAGGTAAACCCTGACCAGTGTATTTTATATCTCAAGAATTGAGTTCTTTATATTCCAGGCGAACATTTTGCAAACCATGCAGTGGCACTTTGGACTTTGAAAGAAGTGTCCCTTCCATTCTAGAATCAATTTTCACCTTACATTTATATAAGATGCAAATCGGTTATGAGACACACAAGACGATTAACCCTAACCCTGACAGCAGACTTAACCCTAATCAATATACAGTGAATTCCTCAGCACTGCATCATCAAGGATGCACTGTATCCTTCCATTTAATACCTGTGAAATGTCTTTACAACCTTCAGAAAAATGTTATTCAAGAATCTTGTTTTATTTTATTATATTCTGTTGTGTGACCTCTTCAAGACTATAGAAGCTAGGGGTTGGCACCAGTTGATCAAGCATATCCATATTAGTGACCATTTAACAAGCTACTAAGTCCCTATGACCTTCATAAAGAAAGTAATTCAAGATATCCAACTGTAACCCTAACCCTATATTGTCTGAAGTGACATCACTTGCAGTTCAAAACAATGCTGTGTTATTTCAGGCTGAACACACCCACACACATAAACTCAAATGCACACTAGTAGTGACACAGTGACACCAGAGCCAGCTCAAACTGGTTTTGTCATTGTTCGGCTATGTGAGGTCATTCTCTGCACAGCATCTCCTTGGATGCACTCAGTTCCCTCTGTAAGATACAAAGTGGAAACTAACAAGCAAACAAATGTGAGGCAGATAAGGTCAGGTTTCGGATCACAGAAAGCTGGGTTTTTTTCATTTGAGTGAACTCATTATAAAATCAGCTCCCATGACATTGTGTGGCAGCTGCAGCTCTACCCACAACCCTCAGAGGATATGTGCTCTAGAAAACAGCTGGATGAAATGTATTATCAACAATGAGCAACACAAAAAGTATTGAGCAAATGTCAGTGGTCTCCAAATCAACTGTGACTGAGCTGAAACCAATGTTTTCATAGGTTCAGTGAGAGGCCAGTACTTTGGCCGAATCTTAGTAATGATAAAATGAAATCATCACTTATCACTTATTGAGGCACAGTAGGTTGGAATCACAGGGCGATGTTGGTTTACAGGTCAAACCATATTTTAGCTCTTGTGTCTAAAAGCAGGTTAATTTTCATAACATTCAAATGCAGCCATTTATTCGTGCGAGGAGGAGGCTGGTGGCATGCAGCAGGCCCAAGCTGCAGCGTGTGAGGGAGAGAGAGAGTGGGCGGAGCTATGCACAGCCCCAGAAAGACCCCCTGGAATCAGGAGGAAAGTAACGGGGAGGAGTCTGATCACCTGCAAGAAGGGAGAGGTTTAGCCTTGGACATGACAGCGACTAACACACTTCAGCGATATATTTAAATGACTCTCTGTCTCAGATCAATATTCAATACATTAGAGGGCTTCCACCCCCATGCAATTTGATTTAAATGTAATCTCGTAATGATCACAATGTTTGAAATGGTTTCAATGACTGATGCATGTGTCATGTGCCTTGTATGTTAAATCTTACATATAACTCTGACCCTGAAAGCCGTGGTTCAATATGACTGATAGAGATAATACCTACGCTGAACTGCTGAGGTCTTCTCCCTCAAACGCATTCCCTCGGTTTCTCTGTCAGTCGCGTGATCTTAACTTTCATAAAAACAACTCAACTTTATTTCACCCTTTAATTCGTTGTTTTCTGACGGCTCTTTTATGTCTTATTCAGAAGGTGGTTTTGGCACTTGGCCTTCCTCCAGTGTGCCATGACAAGGAGCTTTTCAGAAACTTGCTGCTGCGTGTGTTTGTGCACGCACATATGTGCCTCTCTGTTTACCCTAATCTCTAATCTGTAATTAATCATTGTCACTGTCCCAGAATCCGGGCTTTTTGTCTCGCAAATGTGAATCCCTGCTCTGCCATCTTTCCTTCTCTCTCTCTCTTTCTGTCTCTTTATTTCGTCCCCATGGGGTGTGTCTATTTTCAGAACCTGATGTTCTCTGACAGCTTTCACACATTCCTCCATGGCATTAATGCAGAGTGAAGGAGACACACACACATATTTAAAGTAATATCGAGTATTTTTAATGTTCACACATGCTCCTCAGGACATGTCAGCTGCAACTGTCCTTAGCACAGAACAAAATGTAACACAAGGCAATGCAGAGGATCTCCTGAGTGGTGCGGTGTGTTTCAGCAAACAACACAAAGTGTCCGCAGACGTGTTGCAGAACAACACAACTCTCCACAATGGGAAACGTCGTCAAGCGTCACGATGCGATACACATCTGCTCCGTATTGGCTTCTCTCAGGGGTCTGCCAGCCCGGATCATATGCTATCATGTCATTGTTTCTGTCACAACTTGTCAAGTGAGATCAGGACCAGCTTCAGACGTGACACAGAGAGGGGCAAGAGCATCCGGAGGCCTTTCTGCAGTGTGTGTTTGTGTATACGTTTGTGCAAAAGAAACTAAACTAAATGAACCAACAGGTAGTTCTTCTTCCCAAATGGCTGTCATTCTTGTAGTGACACACACATACCGAGACACGGGAGTGTGAATGACACATAAATGTCAATCCATGGCCCAGGAAGTCAGAGACTAATTACACTTGTGTGCTGACACAAAGGCGTTCCATTGGCTTTTCCCCTTGAATCTCCATGGCTACCTGACAGGATACGTGACCTGGACAAAGGCGGAGGGATTACTGTCCTCACTGACTCAGACACACATTTCTAAGTCCACTCCTCGATACTCTGTATAATCACCAGTATATCCCTTCGCCATTTGAGATTGAGTTGGTGCTTCAACCATTCTTTGAGTGTTTTTAATACTTCATCTCCTAAAACTCGAGTTGGCAAAGCAGTGGAAGTCATACCAATGAATTCTGGAGGAGACGCGTTCTTGGTTTCAAAAATGAACGATTGAAGAACGGGAAATTTGCAACACTGGACTTTGGCCCGGGCAAAACATTGTGTGTGTGTGTTTGGCTTCTGTCTTTAAGTGCAGCAGAAGCGTGTTCTGCTCAGTACAGAGGTCATCACCAAGGGTATTCGTGGTAATTATACAATTTCTCTTCTGCAAACCAATCAGAAAAGACCATGCCTGACCCATGACAGGTCAGAGTTCCCTGCTCTCAGCATGGTCACACAGCAATTAACCTACACATACTGTCTCTCCTCTGTCTCTTACACACACACGAATCTGCAGCTTATGCAAATCTGAACAGTGTGTTTCCCTCTCACCCTCTTAATAGATCAGTCATTAACACACTGAAGTGAACAGAAGATAGGCTTCATATGATTTAATGTAAATTTACAGATTCATGCATATATTCACTGCATTCTCACTCTTTCTCTTCACACACACACACACACACACACACACAGAAGCGTGGCACATTACCCAGCGTGTGATTTTCACCTGTTCTTGCAGACACCTGCCGTTTCAGGTTTGCATGTGCTGCGTTTTTTTTTCTTACAGCTCCTGAGCAAGGACGCAGCTTGCCATGACACACAGAGCTCTCGCAGCCGCAGATGCACACACCAACACATCTACACGCATCATTAATGCCTGAATTCTCGAACAAGTAATTGCCGCAAGTCATTAATTATTTGTGCCTCCCTTAAAATATATTTTTGTCGTGTGACAAGGACATAAGCCAGCAGCGTATCGCTCGCTCTTTCCTTCACTCTCTCCTTCTGTTTATCTCACATTTGCAGATCAACACATCTTCATGCAAGCTCACACACACACACGCACACACACACACACAAAAGCCCGCTCTTTTTCAGTCAGTTAATTAAGAGTTGGTTGATCCTCGACCAACTGAAAGTTTCGCCCAGTTAAAAAAATATCTGAATTGTTGTTGATATATGATCATTTTTGCTCATCCCTCCATAAAAACGTGTACTCCTTTTTAAAGACTCACAATGCGGTTTATTTATAAAGTACATGATGTCCATGCTGCAACGAAGGGCAATGCTTCATAATGGACAGACCTCAGTCCACCGTCCTTACACAAATTCAGAAGAAGACACAATGTTTGTGCAGTAGCAGCCTGGCTGTATGTGAATATTAGATATTTCACCCAATCATCATTTTTATTTCTTCATTTATCCACTAAATGTCTGTTTCTTATCACTGCTAGCAAGCTGTCTGCTGTTTGGAAACACAATGTTGAATGAAAGCGTAGAAACGTTCGGCACAATAGTGCATAATAGAATCCCACTGAACGGCGAACACAAGTAAAGCTTTAACAGACGTGCAGATTAGTGCATCAGACAATGAATAATTCTCTTCCTCTATTAAAAAACCTACATGAGACAGAAGAATGCACGAGAATCCAATGTGTCTTATCAGCACCGGCAGTGTGTATGGTTGTATTTTCTACAGATGAATACACAAACGCGGAAACACCGGATGGTTCTGAATTTCCGGGAATGTTTTTTTTTATACAATTGGAGCGAAATGTGAGAAACAAAGCTCTTACATTAACATCACAATACAACTCAGTTTAAAGCAAATCCCTGGAAATCATGTTTCCGTCTGAATAGGCACACTGACACTGGTGACGCAGAGATGGTCGCGTGGTCAGACACAGACCAACACTATCCCACTCACAGACAGGCACACAGGCAGGGCTTGAGTGATTTAATCAAATTCTGAGGAGTTTGACTTTAGTACAAACATTGCTGTGCTGTAGGTACCAAATAACATCTATAAATTTAACGCATTTTTATAGGTGTATGGAGAGTTTGCTCCAGTAGCATCAACATCAGACCGTCTGACAACCCACAGTCAGTTTGCATGCATAGTTCATGTATTCATATTACTTCATGTATTTAAAAAGACAGAGGTACATTTCCAAGCACCAGTCTCAGCTAAGATTTGCCACAAATCTGAGATTTCTTTCATTTTTTCAGGGCGATATGCAACAGAAGGCTTCCATTATTAAAGCTTTGTAGATTAATTCAATTCCTCTCAACGAAAACTAAACGCATTGTCCAAAAATGTCCTCCAAATCTACAGAGATAAGCATTTTCTGATCCGATGCCCACGTTTGGCTGAATGATACGAATTCAAAGGGATTTCATAGCTGCAAGAATAACTGCTTCCTAACTTTGGCAGCAGATTAAATTAAATGAACAGCCTTTCAGCACAGCCTACTCGCCACGCTCCGCCACTACAATAATAACGTCACCTGACATCTTCCTTTGCTAATACCTATGACCCAGCTTTGAAAGTCGCCTCTGTGCTGTTTAACCTGTAACAGGAACTTTTATTTTAGCAGGTGGTATGAGTACTGGATTGACACTGCAAATGTTTAATGCTTATTTCATTTGCTATTCTTCATATTTGTGAAGCTAAATGTGCTCAGAAACCTAGGGTTAATGTGCCATTTTCGGTCTTGTGCATAGACTGTGTATGACACATCTCCACGTTCTGCCACTTGAAATGAGGCCAAAATATCCCACAAACAGACAAGACCATCTGTACCAATGGCGTCATTTGGTGCCAGATTCTGCACAGCGATGGTGCATGGTGTGACGCTATCAAGGTGACAAGATAAACGTCAATGTAATGAGAACTATTTAAGACTATGTGTAGACGGAATCTTTCATAAAAACACTTGTTTGGTTTGGTTTGTCCTATCAGCTATAATTAGGAGCTGGAGTTATTGACCTATACTGTCCCTCACCACTAGGGGAGCTGTAATCGTTGTTCATCTTCATTAATGCATGAGCGTGTTACAATTAAGTGATAGCACCCCCTACAAATCATCAACCAAAACAGGCCTTATGTTGCATTTCACCTTGAAGTATGATAATCGTTTAGTGCCCCGAGATGCCCGCCGGTACGAGGCCCCAATCTACGCTGCTTGCAGCTTTAATTAACTTTTAAAAACTGCAAAGTCGGAACTAGGCCACTACCGTTTAAGCAAAACCTCAGTCGTCATTATCAGATACAGAGACTGACGTGACAGACAAAGCCTCAATTAAACGTGGTTACCGTGCTGCTGATCTAACGGCCCTGCTGGCTCATAATTATTTTCTTCAATCATTGTGTCCCAGAAGGCAGTCGGAAGTGGAGTGAGAACAAATGGCAGTCTTGCTTGTTAGCGGAATGTTTTCCCCTTGTTAGCTATAGATTTGGTGCAAAAAAGATGTACAGAGAAACAACTATTTACCTAATCACCATTAATCACCACCCTGCTCATTAAATTTGTGCAAATTGCACGTTGCCTCGTCTGCGCTCCTCTTCCTCCGTCCTTCCTGTAGTAAAAATACAGCTCAGTGAAACTGCACCTCTGATGAGTATGAGGTTTTCATCCTTATAGAATTAGATTTCTGTGTCAGCTCTTTCCTACCTTGTCAGCTCTTTCACTCGACTGACGGTATGGCTGAGGAGATGAGGCGAAAAATTCTTTGGGCCTATTTCAGCCTCATAATGGGCTGCCGATTTCCCTGCAGCCAGCGAAGGAGCTGTGCGGATGCATGCTATTTGCAGACCACATCTGTTTGTGGAAGATATGATTATATAGACAGACACAGATACATAAGAGATTTGAATCTCAGCACTCAGAGCAGCCAGAATGACTCTGAGCGGCGTCATCTATCTTCCATCATACAAAGAGTGACACAAGGTGGAAGAGTGAAAGGAAGGAGTTAGATGAGGCAAAACAGATTATCAAAGCTTGTTTTCCAAGGATGGGATGAGACAATCCAAAGCAGGCATTGTCTTTGTGGAGATATTTTCAAAGTGTCACAGTCCCCTGGGTTGTTGAAAAGGCTGAATTCTGAAATAAGCGATGTGTGACGAAATCTGCAGTTTCATGCGGTTCCTCCCTCCCTCTGATTTCTGCCGCTTGGCTTGCCAGATAAGATTCTGAACTTCAAACGTGCAGTCACTGCTCATCCCGTAAAGGGAGAGATAGAGGACACAGCTCTCTGAGATGTTTCTATATGGTACGTGATGGCGATAATGTGACACCATCACACACACATCCAGTGTCGTCAAACATAGGCCATGACACACACTGGAAGTCACACAAACATAAGTAATAGCATAACACCCAGAGATGCATGTGCACAAAAGCATGTGAATTTGTTTATCCCATCAGCCCTAAAGCAACGATTTTCGTCAAACATCTTCAGAAATAGGTTGCACTTTGATCCGAACCGCCTCTGATTCTTCTGAAACCTATTCTAAGTGTTTCATAATGAGCATCCCGAGCGTGTCTGTCTGGAAAGCTGCTAATGGAATATTTATAGAATAATTCTGGGAATTCTTGGTTATAACAAGTATCTTTGTTGCATTGAGGCATAATTTCTTCCTCCCAAAAACCCATCGCTCCCCTCTGCTTCTCTTTTTGAGTCCTCTCTCTGTTGTTCTCTCGGTATATCTTATCTTGGTATCTTCTTGTACATACAGTATCTTTCCCTGTGCCACCCCGCCTTTATATCGATCTCGTGTTCAACAACCCCAAAAACCTGAGATGAGCTGAGTCAGAACCTCAATCTGGACCTCATACTTAATGCATTACAATAGTAGCTGTGATAGAAATCCCTCAGAACTCATCCATCCTGCAGCCTTCTCTTTGTCCATTGAAGCGGGATAGATCCACGTGCAATATGCATGCTGAATCTGTCTTTAATAACCATGCCTCGTATCATTCTGCGAGCCTTCTGACAGCTGGAAACAGCTGGAAACTCCCAAATAATTCCGTTTGGGAATAGAGCCTCAGCTCCACAGCACTTCACTCTTGCTTGCTGTGCATGCAGTACAGTGTTGTCAGCAATAGCTGCAAATGAGAATTCTGCATTTTTGTTCACTAAGCTGGCAGAATAAATGTTTAATGTTCTCTTTGGCATGTGCGATCTCCAGTAATGCACTGCAGGCTGGTACAGCTCAACACGGAGTGAATTTCAGCTCAATTTCTCACACGAGCCGGTAAACTGCATCTTCATCCTGGCATTTCTAAAATAATGCTTCAGTGTGCATTTTTTGCAAACATGTCCCAGAGCACACAACAGTTACGTGTCGCAAGGTGCTTTCATACAAGCAAAAACTATTCAAATTGTTTAAAATCTTCTCTTTACTCTCCAGGGAAACGACTCCTGAACAATCTATTAGAGGTGTGTGTGTGTGTGTGTGTCATTTAGAGATAAATTCTTGACTACACACCAGCTGAAATCAGCCCCTCAGGCGATGTCTCGTCCCGGGCAGTGCATCACCCCCAACAAGCTCCAGCAGTCAAACTAATTTGTTTTGTTAGGTTATGGCTCCATTTATGATTTGACATGCGTTAGTGTCAGTTGAGGTTTTAATCATTAAAACCTTTTTTTCAGCTTGGTGTATTAACAGCAGACTGTTGTCTAATTAGTGTACATATTTGCTAGGCGTAGACACAAAATATTTTTCTCAGGAATGGTTTGAGGGCAAAATACTGGACTTGCACAAATGAAGTGGACAGAAATATAGCTTCATATTACTGCTTAGGTTGTGGCATGCCAGCATTATGTGAAGCATTGTTTCCTAACACTCTAAAGGAAGCAAGGTCTTCAGTTCAACTGTAAAACGGATTGAAGGCAACAGGGAACACATGATGCAGATGAAAAGGATTGTGTTGTGAGATTATTGACTGCGGTCTTAATCAGAACTGGAAGGGGCGTCAGAGAGTGCACGCTTCCGCTAAGGATCAACAGTCCCCTCATGACACCCCATTTAAAATTCACAAAATTTTAATTGGATCTGCACACACTCACAGATGTCAGTGCCCCGAACATCCCAGATTAAATCAAGGAAAATGTTGAATCTGGTGCTCCCTTTTTCTCAATGATCTGGATCAGCACCAACATTTGATAGGTTCTTTCCTCAGCCCTGGTTCCTGTCCACATCCGACTTCATGGCAGTCACCTTCCATGGTGAGTCCTGAAACCCAACTGTTTATATTAGTGCACTTCAAGCAGAGGCACCGGTTTCTCTTCCTCTGCTGCTTTTCTGGCAGATAATCTTGACGCGTGTTTACTGCCCCCAGTGATTTATGCATGTCTCATTTCATTCCATTTTGGAACGTCTGTTATCAAAACTCATCTGTTTCCTGGTAACCACAGGTGACACAGAATCAACATGACTGAAATCTCAAGAATTACGTGGAACAAGGCTCCAGGAGGGAAAATATGCCCTTAAAAAAGTGTCAAGCCTTGAATGTGCGCAGGCCAACTTAAGCGTAAAGGTGGGGAGACAGACAGAGGACATGACCCCGGTGACATCATTGGATCTGGCTTCAGTAGAATTAACTCAGTGTACTCAATGGTTGTTAATTTAGACATAGATTGGAAAAGAGAGGTGGGAGAGCGCTGAGGACATGTGAGGGGGACAAAGACTAAGAAAGGCAAACACTGGGGGACGGCACCGAGAGAATTGGAGAGATAGAGAGAGCAGTAGAGCGAGAAAGAGAGAAAGAGGGGGGACAAGAAACGAGAGATGTCCGGAAGGCAGAGCAAGTAAATGAGTCATCTGAGTGGATCTGCTATCAGGCCTATTCTAACAACACCACAAGTGAATGGATGCCTTAAAGGTTAGGCATAAAATGACTTCTCATTTTGCTGTGATATCCCCCCAGGTAGACATTAATGCTTTAGTTATGGACTTGAGTGTAGAAGCTCCTGAGGTAACGTGTTGCCTGTCTGCCATAAATATCACAGTCCACGTATGTATATTTATATATTTATATATATGTACACTGTGATTCCAGCAAGGCTGCGTACTTTCACTCAAATGGTCGGTAAAGTTGATGTGATGCTACATGTCATTTCTACAGCCAGGTACTCACCGGGCGCTGCAGGTCACAGCTGAGACTGTTCACCTCCAATCACCCTGACCCAATTCACTACACACACACACACACAGGCTCACACACACACACCAAACAAGACGTGATTTCGTGTAACAGTAAGGTAGCCTCATTCTAAACATTTACATGTGTGTCGAGCTTCATTTCTGCTCTGTTGAGTCTGTCTCTGTCACAACTTTGTAAATGTTCTAGCCATGAGGACATGAGCTCTAAATTTGCACAAATTCTCTTCCTAGTCGTTTGGGTGGAACAGTGGGTTTTGAAATGATAATGAATCTGTGGGCCTGGTTCTCCCACATGGCACCGTGTCTGGAGTGGAAACAGAAGAAATAGAATAAGACAACCCTGGAAAGCAGCAGCA
The DNA here is from genome assembly GCA_016785235.1 of Pseudorhombus dupliciocellatus. Lineage (NCBI taxonomy): Eukaryota > Metazoa > Chordata > Actinopteri > Pleuronectiformes > Paralichthyidae > Pseudorhombus > Pseudorhombus dupliciocellatus. Next base: position 1,778,123 of record JAFBJW010000041.1, on the reverse strand, counting down.
TAAGGTTTTTTTTCCTTTTCCCCCATCAGAAGTAAAAGCAAAATTCTGAGTGAACTAGATATAGGCCCTGTGTTTCTGAGGAGGAATAAAATGTTAAATAGTAAAATCTGAGGTTGAGTTCACACCTTACACCATACAGCTGATTAAGAGTTCAAAGTCCTGTGATGTTAATCAATATCTGGAAAGCCCAAGTAATAAAAGATATACGCATACTATAAAGTTATCGCTTACAGTGATGAATCACAAATGCACCATTAAATTAGGTAATACACACATAAAACACACGTGACTTCAGGTGGATTAAATAAACACACGCGTTTCATAATTGATACACGGGATTCACTTTGGCCCATCACAGATAAATATCTAAATCTGACCCAAACCAAAACCTAGTTTTAACCCCCTCTTGACACATAAAGCTGTCTCTGCCTGCAGGGACCTCACAGCTTTTCCACCACAGTGACACAAGCCCCATGGGTTTGTTTGTATGAGACTCGAAGTTCACACACACACACACACACACACACACACACTTACTCACACATTCACATTTACGACGGGCAAAAATCACACGTGCGCGCTCAGAGACAAAGAGGGAGAGGTAGTGTATAGGTCATGTTCCAGGGCAATAAAACTGCAGGGACGATGACAAGCTTCAATCAGTGTGCGAGCATGACAGTGGCTGGTGGCAAATCCGAGGGGATGAGGCCTGACAGCGCGACCCTGCATCCTCTGAGCCGGGCAGCCGCCCTGGAGCCGGAGACGCTGTGCATCTATGGGACAGGGGACCTGGGTCGCTCACTGGGCCTGCGTCTGATCCAGTCTGGCTACAGGGTGGTGTACGGCAGCCGCAGACCTCACACCTGTGGCCCCTTGCCTCAGGAAGCTCAGGTACGAAACACGGCTTGACAGTGGACTCTGGGATTTGTTGTGCTGGGGAGAAAATGTTTCAGAAAGGAATGTGTTTGTGAAGCTCACTTGTCCCGGATGTGTGTTGTGCAGGTGATGAGCCACGCAGCAGCAGCTGAGTCCGCCAGTCTCATCTTTATTTGTGTCCACAGAGAACACTATGGCTTCCTGGAGAAAATGGCACATCATCTCAAAGGAAAGGTAGATCCATGGTTGATGTTGTGGTACAAAAAAAAATCTTGGGAGATTAGTGAGGCACAGGTCAGGAGCTAAAAATTAACTAACAAATATAAGTGTTTAGGTTGTTTCTTGACTCTGAATGAAGGACTATAACATAGACTGCCTCAGCTGATTTTATTCTTTAGAAAATGTTATGATGTCAAAATTGTTTTGGTATTAACCATTAGCGCCCCAGTACTTACTGTTCTTGTGTGTTCCAGAAACTGCTCAGATTGAATGATTTATTAAATTGAATCTTCAATTAAATTGAATTCATTTATACTGATATATCTGCTATTAAGGAGCCAATTTTTTTTATTAAGTTAGATATAAAAAAAATCACTAAAATCCAAGATAACACACCTTGTTGTAATCTGGACAAAATACAGATATAATGTAATTCTTCTTTGTTTCTCCTTGTCCTCTGACGCTGATGTTGGGATAAAGGTGCTGGTGGATCTGAGTAACAATCTGAAGAAAGACATGTACCCAGAAGCCAATGCTACCTACCTGCAACGGTAATAGAAGTGTGTGTCCAAAAAAAAATCACCTGGGCAAATAAAAATAAATTGTTGGTTTTGCAAATGTTCAACAGTACAGTGCACTCTCCTTTCCTTTTTCTTTTTCTGTGAGGGCTAATGTGTCTTATCTGAATAAAGCATTTCCGATAACACGCTTCAAAACACCACTTAGAGACCGAGGCATCAAAACTCTCCGCTGAATCCAAAATAGAAGTAACAGCATTTATAGAATTGCAGCTCCCTCGGGAGAACAGGCTGCTGCGTACCCATTCATTTGAAGTCGAAACATTGAATTTCACCATTTCGGGACCATTCCTTTTTTCCCCCGTCTGTGTATCTGCAGATAGAAACGATATGAAATAAAGTCCATGCTGTGTGTTCTGCAGACTGGTTCCTGGAGCGGCTGTGGTGAAAGGCCTCAACACGCTGTCTGCCTGGGCCCTGCAGAACGCCCTGCTGGCTGGAAAGCAGGTGAGAGGGGAGAGGGAGAGAGAGAGGAATCTGGGAAAAGACGACAGGTGGGTCAAAGTGAATCAGAGGCAGGAGATAGAAAGATGGAGCGAGATTAACATCTTGATCTTTTAAATGATGTTTGACTTTGAGCCAGGCAACAATCACTTCTTTGATCGTTTTCCTGCAACGCAATCGGAAAAGTGTCTCTTGCAATCAATAATCAGAGACTCTTCACCCCACACTCGGCAAAATTTGGGAGAGGAATTGATTTCATCGGTGTTGCTGCAGATTATTGATTTTGCCATGTTTCCATAACAATGCACCAGAAAATGAGGCCAGCGCTTGTATAAACACACAAACAAACACACTTTATGATGTTACAAAGTCGAAAGACCGATGTTTATTGCGGCTTCCGTTTCACAGCTACAAAGAGAAACACAAACATGCCGGAACCTCTGGAGACTAAACCTGAATCTGCCTCGAATCCTCCTCAACACAAACAACCCTGCACACGCACGCACACACACACGCACACACAAACACACCACTGCAGTGCTCTATTTTCTTTGAAAACAGGTAGCTGTGAGAGAGCAGGAGTGGTGTGTTCCAGTGTGTGTGTGTCTTTGTCTGTGCATGTTTAGGTACTGTATATGTGCACATGCACATGCTTGTTGTAAGCGTGCACTTCTCCCCAGCCAGCAGTTTGATCAGATCCACAGCAGGGTTGTGGCTCCGTCACATTTACATTCAGATGGAGATTTAGTCTGTCGGCCGTCCCCTGCTGTTACTGGTGCAGTAATGTAGGGAGACATGGCTGGCTGCCCGGTCCACTTATACACACACCTGGGGGAAAACTGCTCAATCCCACTGACTCCCCCTATATGCCTGTCAAACTGCTCTCTCTCCCCCTCTCACCCTTTTCAGCCGACTCCATCGCTCTCACTTTATGTGATTCCAGATTTCTATTTCTTTCTTTTTTTTTTCGCGCTCGCCCCTTCCACAAACAACTTAATCGTCTTATCACAGAGCTGTGAGCGTGGTAATAAGCTTCATCATGGTGAGATCTAGAAATGGGATTACATATTGAGCGGCATGTGTGTGTGTGTGTGTGTATGTATATATATATATATATATATAGCACGCATGTGTCTTTACATACTCCAGTCAAGCACGTCCAGGGGGCTCCGTCTTAAAACAGACAGATCAACACAACACAGGGAATCCAGTAGACAGACACTGTAGGTGTGCACGGCGCAGTGCTCGATATTCCATACACGCTTCATCGAGTGATGATTAGCTGCTGAAGAACAAAAGCTGAGAAGATTAAGGAAAAGTGAAAATATCGCTTCCTCTCTGATGGCAGGGTTTTTGGAATTAAAGCTATTTTTGAGAAGGTGCTTGTGAGATTACTGAAAGTTGCCATGTGTTCACATGGGACCTTTGCTACTGCTGAAGTGAGAAAGCAAACAATCATCTCATCTCAATAAGATCTGTTATCTTGTATATGTGCCATAAAAAAGTGAAATTATCAGAGTCACGCCGTTGCACTGGGTGACCTGCTCTGTGCTGTGAGGATTGGAGAATCCTGCAGAGTGTTTATAAAGATGGAGGATGCATTCACACTTCCTCCCACCACCCAAAGTCGACGCAGTAGATCGGAGTCATCACTTCACATGCATCATTCAGTCAGAGTCAGTTTTCAATCACCCCATTTTATGGCATCAAATATTAATATGATAAAACCTAAACCAAAATCTTCAGATAAGAACAACCTTTATCTATTAACCATACTGCATCCAGCCACCAGGTGGTGTTTGAGACTCTACAGTCCTCCGTTCTTCAGTCCATGGTGGAGCTGCAGTCTACTCCTGTTTAACTCCTGTATTCTAAAACCCGCCTTTAAGATACATTTGGTATAAAACTTTGATCTGTTTTTAAAGTTGTTTTTTTACCCTTGATTCTGGTTTGGGGCTGAGTGGCACAGTCTGTTGAATTTGTATCTATCAGCAGTAAAATATATATAATAATATCCTAATACCATCCCACTCTCCCGTGCTCCAGGTTTACCTGTGTGGAAACAGTGCGGAGGCAAAGCAGGCAGTGACAGACATGGCCACCAAACTGGGTCTCACAGTTCTGGACAGAGGGTCTCTGTCTGCAGCCAGAGAACTGGAGGACTTCCCCCTGCGGCTGTTCCCGGAGTGGAGGCTGCCCCTGGCCGTGGCCGTAGGCCTCACCGCCTTCTTCTTCTTCTATCTGCTCATCAGAGACGTCATCTACGCGTATGTTGAACAGGACAAAGACATCTCCTACAGGATCCTGGTCTCCCTGGCCAACAAGGTAAGATTTGTTTTATTGCTCATTTAGCTGTGGTTAAGTGTTCCCATCAAAGAATGCGTGCTTCGTTCCTCTTTCAGGTGTTTCCCATTGTGTCGCTCGTCATGCTGTCCTTGTGTTACCTGCCTGGTGTCATGGCTGCCGTCCTTCAGCTCTACAGAGGAACCAAATACAAGTCAGACATCAGAACACGACCAAAATGTTCACATTGCAAATTGATTTTTTTTTTTTGGAGCGTAAAGGGCATCGCTCACTTCTTGCATGTTCCAGACGTTTCCCTGATTGGCTGGACCGCTGGATGCTGTGCAGGAAGCAGATGGGTCTGCTTGCGCTGGGTTTTGCTTTTCTCCATGTCATCTACACATTCATCATTCCCATTCGCTATGCCGTCAGACACAAACTCATCTCGCGGGTGGTGGATGAGGTACAGCACGCCGGCTTCAACCTCTGGCACTATTCCTGCCGTCCTGGGCATCGAGGAAGATGGCAGGAAACTATCATGAAGTAGCAGACTCACTGTGGGCTCTTTGTCTCTCTCTCTCTCTCTTAGATGAAGAACAACAAAACCACCCCGTTTGACTTTGGTAACACGGAGGCATGGGCCACAGACTCCTTCTATATGCTGGGAATCCTCGGTTTCTTTCTTTACGTCTTGCTAGGGCTGACATCCCTGCCCTCTGTGGGAGGCTCCCTCAGCTGGAGAGAGTTCAGCTTCATTCAGGTCAGAGCACAGTGGGAAACACGCTGTTTGTGCTTCATGTGCATGTGCGAGTGTGGGCGTGCACATGAGCCTGCATTCACCTTTAGGCCTGTAGACACGAGCCGGCATGTGCTCGCTATCAGCGTTTTGATAATCTATAGTTGCAGTTTCCAAGTTTTCTTCAGAGTCATTAAACTGTTATAGAAGTTATATGTCACCGGCACTCGTTTCCCCGGAGCCTAGTTAACTTGCTGCCGAACACAGGCACACAGAGCGAAGGCCTGGCCGACTTTAGCCCAGGATTTTAAATGTTAAGTTATTCATTAAATAGAATTATTATACCTGGTATAATCCCCAGTGAGAAGGTTGTTAATGCAGGTCACAGGTCCATCTGTGTAAAGGTCAGATCCATTGGTAGACCCCAGATATGGGTCAAGGTCAAGATAATCCATATGATCTGGTGGGAAGGGCTGTGAAAGATATGGGGGGGTGGGTACCAACTGTATTTTTCATGTTTTTGGTGCAGTCATGGTCGAGGTTATTAAATAGGGAACGCATGTTTCTCACATTACTGCTGGCAACAGAAGGATTTGCTCTTTCTAAACAGGTTAAATAAGATCCCTGATTATCATTATGAGGGCACAGTTCATTACTGCACGACATTAATATGAATGTTTCCTTATTGTGCCGATTGCAGTGATTGTAATTCGCGGCGGATGAGAACATCAGCAGCCGAATGCTAAAAATGTGAGTGAAAGCACATTATCCAAGTAATTAACAATAACCGAGCCTCAAAGGCCACTGGCGCTCCAAAACCAATTATTCTGGAACGGCTAAGAAACAATTTATATTTTGAGCTTATTATGATGCTCGAGCATTCCAGACGAGTGCCGGAAATATCCAGACATCCATCTTTAAATTTCTCAGAACAGCACCTCGAGAAAGGTTCAGCTGGATTTTTTTGATTTACTAAAACAGTAGTGAACCGAATATCTGCGCTTACTTACTACCACAGTTTAAAAAATATTCATCCATCCATTATCTATACTGCTTATCCTTGGAGGGTGGAGGGGAGGTATTTTCAGATATTTTTTAGATTTGTGTGTAACAGGACTGTATTTATAGACTATCCACTCTTATCCAACATTCCACAGCTCAAGTCACACACACATTCATACACAGTCGGGAGAGCTTTCAGGAGCAATTTTCTGACCAGCGACCTCATGCTTAGTGCACACACAACCCTCTTGTTCTCCACGTTCTACCACGAGTAGGTCTGACTTGAGGGTAATTTAAAACCTAAAGCTGCTCAAACACGGGACCGAAACTGATCTTCTCGCCCCAATTCTCAGCTCATTTCCAAAAACGTAACACAGTTTTGACATGTTCCTGTTTTTTTTTCCCCTTCAGTCTAAACTGGGCCACCTGACCCTGTTCATCTGCACTTTTCACGGCTACATTTACGGCTGGAACAAATTTCTCCGTCCCTCCACATACAAATGGTACACTCCTCCGGGCTACATGCTCTGCCTGATCGTGCCGTCTGTGGTGCTGGCGCTCAAGTTGCTGCTAACCCTCCCCTGCGTGGACCGCACCCTCACCCGCATCCGACAGGGCTGGGAGAGGACCCAGTCGAGGGTGGAGATGGGTGACATATGGGCCACCGAAGTGTGAACTGTGATTACTGATGGTTCCTTCATTCATTATTTTAAGGGGAATCAAACATAATGTACATAAGTGTATATTTAAAAAATACAGGTGAGCCTCTAAAAAATAACCAAAGAGTACAGTCAATTATTTATAATGTTCTCATTTTACAGGAATAACTTGTAATCAATTATTTTCTGAAATATTTACCGTTTCATTTTTCTAGGTGAGAATGAGAAACTCCTCGGAAAACACACCCACAGATAATAACCGGTGCTCTGTGGGGGTGTGATTGTGTCTTTTGATTCGTCAGCACTGCTTGTCTGAAAACAAATGTGAAATATGAACACATCGCTGTGGATAATTATGGCTGATTGTTTTATTTGACTTTTGGAAAACAAAGCAGGTTTCATGTGTGTGGTTTATCTTTTCCACAGGATGTGGTGAAAAATAAATTGCTGTCCCCTGCTGGAATCCATTGTTTTAATAAACGCATTCTCCGTTTTGCTCGCTCTCCTCTCGCTTCGAGTGGTGCCGGTGCATCCCTGAGGTTGCTCTCTTCTCAGGATGTTATTGATCTCCTTGTTTTCAAACACAGATTTGCTGCTCAATTCTGCCTCTCTCTCTCAAGAGTGTGCAACACACACACACACACACACAGGTACGTAGGAAATGGAAAAGGGAGTGAGGGTAGGCTAATTGCATTATCCTAAAAAGAGCCAACACACGTGCACACGCAGATGCTTGCCTGCGAGTGCCAAAAGCATTGTGTGTGTAACAGTGGACAATGCGATTGGTTGCCAAAAGTGGACTCTGGAAGCAGAACAAGTGAGATTAGGAAAAAAACAGATGTAAAACGGCTTCAATGTGGAATTGAAAACTGGAGACATTAGTGCCTGTAACACTAATTGCACGATCAAGCAGTAACAGTGAGATGAGTGATGAGTGTCTTACTGCCACAAAAGGCAACTTTATCTGTAAAGGACAAAAAGTTTTCAGCAAATAGCAACTTTTATTTTTTTTTAGGTGAAATATAAAATCAAGTTGCTCCCTTTATGAAACCACATTCAAATTCACTTGATCCATATTTTTGTCAGATCTGCAACAATTTGTACACACACACACACACACACACACACACACACACACACACACACACACACAGTTACACATCAATCCTTTAATTTGATGTTTTCAGTTAGATCTGTGAATTATTCTCCAACAATCTGGGGAATGATGATACCTACAACCTGCAATGTAGTAAAGTAAAAAATAAATCCTGCAAACAAATGGAAGAAAACATAAATTTCCTGACGGAAGTGATGAGAAATGGAAATGCAGGCCTATTAGTGTTCAGTCGAATGTGTAGATTGTTGTTGTTTCAGAGCAGTTGTCAGGGTCTGCGGGTAAACAGCTCAAAGAAGAGATGTGTTCACCATTGGTAGAAAGATCTGAGGCAATGCATATTGGAAATATATTTGAAAAAGTCTTGTTTACAGAATGTGAAAGCAGCAGGACGAGAATTGATTTTAAGTGGACACTGGGGTCACACGCGTCCCTGAGACGGAAGCACCGACCGATTGTATAATTTTCCTTCATTTTGTCAGCGGAGACAAATTCACAGCCAGCCCCGGTGGATGAAAGTTCAGAGGCTACTGCCAGAGGATTAGTCTGTTGGTGGCAGCGAAAAAGGCACGTGCACGTTGTTACTGCTCGGGCTGGTGATGTCAGGGCACACACCAATTTAACATATTTCTTATCTTCAAATTACAATCAGTTTTTGCTCCCTCCAGGACTCATCTTTAACACTCTCTGTGTTTGTATCTGTTCGGATCCGTGTGGCATTTCTCTACGGAGATCTTCTCTTACCAGAAAGCACCTTCACCTCTGTGGGCTTCAAGGCATCGATAAGAGTCATTTTGTAATTTAAATGATGTACATGGAAAGTGACTGAGACACGCGAGAGAGAGAGAGAGAGAGAGAGAGAGAGAGAGAGTGGATGGAGAAAGCCTGATACATATTTAGCTGGAGCTTCCAGTGATATGTTCTTCTGTGATAATGCTCTCAGAGAAAACACAGGAGTGATCTGAGAGAGCATCATCAGTCACAAACAACCTTAGGCAGGTTCAGACCACTGGAGGTGACTGAGTTCAGAGCGCTGACTTCTGTGTTGGCCACATGATCGCATTTAATAAATACAAAAACCTACAAACAAATTGATATATTTAAAATCATTAAAATGAAAGAAGAGCAAGATATCGCCGGCATCTGCTTATGCCTTCTAAAAACTGAAGATTGGTGGGAGGGGCCGGCTCGATAAGAACAGCTGCTCTCTTATCTGGGTCTGACCGAGTTCCATTGAAAACATGAAATCAAGGTTATGCTTGATAATTACTGATTAAAATGTTTTTTTTTCCTGCCAAAGAGCAGGTGTTTAGTGAAGCTAGATTGAAAGTGTTTAAAGAGTTCTGCGTTGGGACCAACTGTCGCAGGCGAGGAGCGAATGCTAAGTTCCATATTGCCCTTGCTGTGCGGCAGATCGGCCTCTCGTTCAGTTTGACCGGTGGTGGCAGGGACTGGGGAAAGTCTCTGGCTCACTTGGCCCAGGCTTGTCCTGTGAAGAGTCATATGTGTCATTAGCCTTGGAGCCTGGCTCTGGAACACATCCGTCAGAGACACAAACAAATGAGCGCGCTCCGCTTTTATCGGGCTCAGGATGAAGAAGCCAGCATTTTTTTTTTTTTTCCTTGCCCGAAGCAGAATGTTCGGTCGCAGATATCCCTGTTATCACATATCTAAAACCATTATCTGCACTCACAATCTGCAATCCCTCATACCCGCTCCCATTGTATTATTCTCCTATCACCAAAGAGCTGCTGTTAATTTTAGCCCATTGCCTGCTGTTCGTGTGTGTGTGTGTGTGTGTGTGTGTGCGATGACACACAAATGAGGTAAAGGATTCCAATATTGCCCTGGGTAAGAATTAAGATGGAGCAACACAGGGAAAAGCTGTGAAACAAGCGAACATACAGTCATTATTTCCACTCACGTTTAATTCCACTCACCTAGACAACCTTGAAACCCATAATAAGATTATGTGTGTCCAGCCATGAAGGGTCGACTCGATGCGAGCATAAATAAACAGATGGGATTGTGGGTAAGGACACAGATCATGGGCCATGTTTAATAAAGAATTCATCCATGATTCATCTGTGACACACACTCGTCTGCTGATTGAATGTAACAAGGCTGACAGTCGTCTGGACGTTTGTCTTGAAAATTGCCCAAAAGCCAAGGTTTGGCTGTGGAGTGACTTTTTGAACATTTCGCTTTGTAATAGAATTGTGGTTGCACCTAATTAGAACACATTTGTCTGAGAAGTTCCAAGAAAACTGACAGACATGCAGCACTTATTAGATTAGAAATAATTCAGTCATTATAAAAAAGAACACTAAACAATATACAGAAGGAATCTCTAAAGCTTTTCACTCTAAAAAAAAAAAAAAAGAGGCGTTTTCCCTCAAAACCAATTTGATCTTTTGTTAAATTCATTTGGCTTCTGTGAACTCTGAATTATGAGCACTGCAAGTTCAAAGAATAACCTCGTCCTGAAATAAATGAAAGTCTTTCCCCACATTGAAAATCTTGACATGCTGGTTTTTTTTTTCTTTTTCGTATAGATCAGAAAGCCCAACTCTGTAGTGCCTCAGGGTTGCATTTACCTCAGCACAGCATGGAACACATGCACCCTGGCCTTGGATACTAAAGGGCCAAATGGCATCCCAAGCACATTGTCTGGTGGATTAGACCTTGACAGTGTGCTCAAACTCTCAATCTTTCAGGCTGTTGAGGTAAACGTTGCCCTCCATTACATCAGGAAGCAGCCGGGGTACCACAGGGGGCTTTTCCTGAGTTCTCACGGAGCACATACCACTTAACTGATTCGGCAGGAATGTCAAAAGAGAGGTATTTAGGGTGAGCGGAGTAACCTCTGCAGCTCTTATCACGCAGCCTAATTTATCGTGGGAGTCCCTGGAGGTTTGTGAGTAGCCTGCTGCATCACATAAAGCAAATGTTACAGTTCCTTTAGGGAGGGAAACGTTCTAAAACTGATGAAAGGCTGGTGAATTTAACCGTCCGCCACACGTACCAATGACCAATGAGGTGCTATCTGTTTTTGCGGACCTTGAGACTCGGCGCGTGCATGCAGCTGAATGTAGAGAACTGAGGCGTGTCTGCTTCTTTACAGCTACTAACAAGTGGGATTCGGATTACAAAGCATTTTTTAAAGCACCGAAGAAATGGAACAACAAGAGCACACATGTGTTGAATAAGTCATGCGATGAACTACATTTTCATTTGAATACATTAATTGCAATTAGAGCCATTTTTCATATTCGATTTTTTGCTTCAGATGTGTTTGAGCATTCATAAGTAAGACAACTGGAGAATGATTCATCTCAAGTCATAAAAAGATGAATGAAGACACCATAAAACTATTACATGCCACTGTATTCTCGTCAATTCCAGGAAGTAACAGAGGGGCTGATAAAACCAGAACCTGCAATCATTTGTTTGTTCCATATGTGAACGTTGTCAAAACTTTCAACTTTACAATGGAAGCACAATAAAAGTGTTTTAATTATTTCAGATTGATCCGACATTGTTTCCTCTCCTTTAATGCAGTTGTTCTTCGAGCTCTGAGTCCTGCTGCTTTCCCATTCTGTGAAGAAATTTACTGTAATCATGAATTAAATGTGTGTCTGACTCTGATACTGTTTGGCAAGTGATAATTACTTTTTGAAGTATGATTGGCTTAGATTTTTGTTCCATTTTGGTCCCAGCAGGAGTCAGAGTTTTTTCAGAGAGCGGAGCGACGGGGCTCCGTGCACGCTGACGCAGAAACTGAAGGGGCTGAATTCACGTGGCTGTAAAGAAGCAAAATTGAACAGATTTAATGCACAAAGAGGATCTCTTATCTGCAAGCAGGGACGCAACAAGAGAGAGCTGGATCATGGGACATGCGGTTGGACGAGAACAAGTTCATCTGATAAACAGAATGTTAGTAAAGGTGTGAATAGAGACTGGTTGTCTAACTGGGTTATCACTTATAATAAACCATGCTTCTGCTCGCAAAGAGGAAAAAAGTTTTACAGTCCTGCACACTGGGTGTAATATTCATTTCCTCAGGTGCACTGGTATTTGAGGGAGTAATGTGAGATCAGGGTCTATTCCTGATGCACAAATTACCACCAAAGACCAAACGAGAGGCACGGCTGAAAAATCAAAATGTGACTTTTTTAAGAAAGCGTGCAAAAAACATGACTCCACATATGTATAATGTAAAAGTAAAAATAATATATTCAACAATTTATGCAAACTTTTGGTAACCCACGAATCCCTTTTTAATTCCGCTCACAAATTCTATTTTTATTCCCAGACAGCCGTACAGAGGTGTTAAGTGCTCTGTACAAATGGTAACGACTTGTTCTTTCTACGTAGAAAAAACATCATTCCTACTTTGAAATTACACATGAAAGCCCAGATGTCCCAGTTTTCCAACAGCACTTAAACTAAAAGTCTCAAAAATCTGCCTGCAAATGTAACCTGATCCACTAGCAAGGAGTATGGATAAGTAGACGTACACACTCCACACATTTTATTTTTCATTTCTAGGTGATAGATTGCATATTGATTTAAACTAATTTCTCTTCATTCTTGCATACTTTGATCTTGTTTCATTAACATGCTCGTTGGCGTCTCTGCGCCGTCATAACAAAAAATATCATGTCCTCTCTGCAGAGGACGGACGACTGCAGCTCAGAGCTGTTTCCCGGTGAACAACATCTGATCGGCCTGAGGGATGAACACTGGAGACGGATCAGACGGAGACAACCAGACACTGAACTCAGTGGGGAAAAAAAACTCTCTGAAGGAGGGGGAAGGGAGGCAAGTCTTTCACCAAAGTAAGGTTGTTTGGTATTTCTTTAAGGTTCCGAGGTTATGTTTTCACTCCTGTCTTTTCAGATTCATCTGGGAAATATGCGCTTCAATGCAAGCTATATGAAAAAGGCTTGAGCTTTCTGAGTACTCTTGAACATGCTTAGCGCTTTGCTATAGTTTTGACATTTCACTTAATACGATCATGTCAGTTAAGCTGGTGACATTTCTTGATCTATTTAGTGCTGGGAGTGTTGGTTTGATGCTTTATTATTTTCTCAGCGTGTGTAGAAAAGAAAAATACAGATTCCAGGAAACTTAGGAGAATGGACCGTTGAAGAAAGTTCCAACACATCTGGACAAAGATATTTATTGGACTGGTTGGTATGAATGTGGAACATTTGGTTTAGCATGATTGAATTCAAGGGGCCTTTGTGCATTGACAGATGTTCTCCACTGGGTGCTATTCACTTTAGCCAAATATAAACATCAGAGGCAATTCTCTCTCTCGCTATCTCTCTCTCTAATAACTTTGTCGACCAATAAATAAATGTGCAAAAGGAATGTGAGGCAGCATGTGTGTATGTCAGTGTGTTTGTCTTGTCACAGGGGCAGCAGAAGACGCCACCAGCACCATACGAACACATATCCTTCCGCTGTGTTTGTGTAGTAAGGATCTAAGGCTCATGAGGGTAGAGTGTGACTGTATTGAGACCAGCTCTATAGCACACAACGTGCACATTCAGGTTGCGTCCCTGAGTAAATATAGTGCCGCAGGGTAGCGCACGAGGAGCAGCTGTGACTTGGATTCTGAGGCGAAGACGTATGTGCAGGTGTGGAAACACAGCAGCGTGTGTTGGAGTGTGCAAAAGAGAAATGAATCAGGTGACGGAGGCGATGCAGAGGGGGAACCCGGGAGAGGATGTAGCAGCGTGTCGCTACAACACAGTCCGGTGCTGCAAGAGAAGTACGCAGCTCCCTCGTCTCAGCCGAGAGCAGAACATTTAGTCAGAGACATCCTGTTATCTCACATCTAACAGCATTATCTCCGCACATAATCTGCAATCTGCAAACCCTTACACCCGCTCGCAACGTTTGATTCTCCCATTACCAAAGAGCCGCTGTTAATTTTAGCCTGTTTCCTGCTTTCGGGGCAGAATGTGTGTGCGTGTGTGTGCTGATGTATATATGAGATACCAAAATTGCCTCGGGAACAAATGTATCAACGTGCGGTAACGCTGTGAAACAAGCTAACATACCTTCATCATCCCCACTCATGTTTAATTTACACACCTAGACAACCTTGAACCCCATAATAAGATTACGTGTGTCTAGCCGTGAAGGGTCGGCTCGATACGAGCATAAATAACCAGGGGAAATTGTGTTTGAGGAAAAAGATCATGGGCCGTGTCGAATGAAGAGTTTGTCCAGGATTCATCTGTGAAATTTTTTTTTGAATATTGAATCGAATCAGGAGGACTGTGGTATACAAATGGCTCCAGCAAACTTCCACTTTCAACTCAGGTAAGTCCAGAAAAAAAATGTGTGTGCTTTAATTAATATATTACATTATGAATTAATTGATAGTATTAATTGATTTCGATTCATAATTGTTGGTCTATTTATTGGAGGAAACATTTGAGGCTGAAGTTTATTGTATAAATTCATCCAAATAAATAAAACACAACAAATTGAGATTTTTGAATGCGTGTCTTTCATTAATAATTTATTTTTTCTTTAAAAATGCTGCAGCATTAATTTATGTTCTCTATTATACGTTTTGAATTTTTGTATCTCTTTAAACTGCCTGTAGCTTCATGTTCCACTGGAGCATGTGACTGTTGTGCTCTTATCGGTGAGTATTAAAATGTAACTTGGTTTGTTGTTGAGCTACAGCAGGTATCAAACCCAACAAAACTTTACTCATGGGCATGAAGAAACACTTTGAATCTTCCTCAAACAGCTATTAAAACACTCACAAATGAGACCACTGGGAGAAGACTAAGATGGAGCAAACAGAATGTGTTCAATATTTATACAGAGCACAAACTAACACAGATCCAAGTGCTGAGGAGCTTTTGAACATGTCTGAATGTGTCAAAAAATGTTCTTATGAACAATGAAAGGTTGTTGTGGGAGCATGTGTGATATGTGTTGCGTAAATAAAAAAGGAACTGTCTTTATCATTGATTGAACAAGGCCATTTTTTATTTCATTGTCGCAAATAAGAGGAACTTCAAATTCAATTTCAATTTCAAAAGCAAACCGACAGCTTGAGTATTATTGCAATGTAAACTTGTTATGACTAACAAATTAAAAAAATGTCATTCTCACAGATCCAGCAGGGATGGAGCAACACCACTGCCTTTGAACTTAAGTCTGAATCTGCAGAATGACTGACAAGAAAATCTGATGTGTGGAAAACTGACTGTATATAGAGATAGTATCACACTGATGTACATCCACTTGTTCAGAAAGATAAGATTCGTCATTAAATTATTTCATTTTCTCCTCTCCAATTGTGATTTTATTGATTGAAAAATTAAAATCAAGAAATCATGAAACAAGAAATGAAATGATGATCAACAAATTATGTTATGCTAGAGTTTCAATATTGTATCATTCAGTGCACATGCTGAACCTATTCTCAATCAACACTCTGTCCACGATCTGGTAGTCCAGTGCTTTCCAGTTGATCACGTTCCCTGGAGTGAAGCTGCGCTCATCCACATAGTTCCTGATTTCACAGGAGGAAAGGGCGTAGTCCCACATGTGGACGTCCGTCATCATGCCAACGAAAGACTGGTTGATGTCAAATCCCCCACCGTGGGAATCTTGCTCCTGAGGTCAGAAACACAGTAAGTTAGCCAAGATAAAAACGAAACTGCACATTAATCCAGACATTTTGCTGAAGGACAAAGAAAATTCTCATCAATAAAAATATACCTGTCCTAAAATAATCATCATGGTTCCTCTGATGCTAGATGTGCTGCTGTATTTCCTAATTGAGGGCATTCCGTCAAACCACAACTGCACCAGTCCAGACTGAGCCTCCCATGTGGTACAAATGGAGTGCCACATATTTGGCTTGTAGTCGAGCCCCCAGTGTTCTGTCTTTTTATCCCTGACGTGGGCCTCCATCTCATTATTTGCTTGATCCCAAAAAACCAGCACGTCATTGCTCGCAGAAGACGTGGCCAGAGAGAAGAGGCTGTGGTCCCGTTTGAGGTCGGTGAAGGACCTGTGGGCATTTCCAAAACACTTTATCACGCATTTAACTTTTAACATCCTATGAGTACTTATACATGCGTTTTGTACATTCAGTTCTACCTGTGACAGAGCGTTAGAGCACGTAATTCACGCTGTGCTGTGTTCAGCTTCACACGAGCAGTGTTGCTTTGCTGGGGGAAAGTGAACATTCGACCTGACATGTCTGAGGAGAGAGAAAAATAACAATGTTTTGCCCTATTTTGTAAAAAGCTGGTTTGTGTTAAGAGTGGAATGAACTCCTGTTGGAATGTGGAATAAGCACCCGAGTTGATCTCACACTTTGAACTGGGAACAACACATTTAATCTGGATAATGAGGTAATTTGAACCAAACTGGTAAAAGTGAAATGGTCATTTGAATGAATAGCTCCTGTCAATACAGAACATATTTTAAAATTAAGATGTTTCCTTACATGTACTGAAAATGTAATGCTCAATGACAGGTAGAAATAATTCTATATTGATGGTATTTACGATTTGGTTTTTTTTTTTACCTTCAAGAGCAACAGCTCCTGCTGTCAGCATCATCAACACAAGCACAACTGCCATCTGATAAAAAGGCAAAAGATAACGTGTACATTTCAGATCTGTTGATCATTAGTTACTCATAATCTCTTTGGAAAATCTACACACAAAAAACAGATCCATTGAAAGTACATTCACTTAGTTTTTACAGTTTTACTTGTATAGATCCTACCTTGAAACCAGTCTTAGGATTTAGTCAGATGCAGTGGATAGGGTGTTGACTCTTTTACATCTACAACTTCCCCATTTCCCAGTACACATGAGTGCTTGTTTCCTTATCTACTTCCTTATTTTCTGTCTTCCAATTCCCGTATTGTAATAACACACAGTGCTTTCTGCTGAATCAACAGAATCCTCCTTGTGTAGAAATCGTCCTTCTCAGTTTTTCATTAACATGGGCAGCCGCACCTTTAATTTTCATTTAACTGGCTTCAAATTGCTGGGAACCACACTCACGCTGTGTTGTATGTGTAACACAATCTACAGTAGCAGATGTAAGAATGTAAAACCTCTCTTTCACCAATGCCCCACAGTCCCCTGGTGAACCCCCCCCGATCATGATATACACAATTAAGAGGTGCTTACCTGAGCCAAATCATTGTAATCAACTCAACAGTTTTTCAAATAATCCTGCAAAAATGGAAATAAGGTGCTATGAGTCACTGTGTGCTTCAGGGCCTGTGAGGTCAGCAGAGGCCATTACATCCCCAGTCCCCCATCTAGGACAGGACACCATTCAGCATGGAGTATGTGTCAAAGCCGTGAGATTTGATCATGCCGAGAACCCCGCTAAGAAAACGATCAACTCCATTTGAGCAAAGGCCAAAATACACAGAAGCCTCAAACTGTTTTTTTCAGAAACTGTCTGCTAGGTGCATGTCCTCCACCACACAGAGAGCAGGTGGCTGAGCAGAGGCAGGACCGCGCAGCACCTTTTATCCTTTGCTGAAAGAAATCAAGGCTTTCATGGAATCAAGAGAGGAGGACACTGCCCTCTTGTCTGATGCTGAGTGGCTGCTTGATCCTGTATTCCTGCCAGATATAACCGAGACACATAATCATCTGAACTCACGGCTACCAGGCAGAGACAAGGCCGCCTCTGACATGATCAGTGCTGCGAAGACTTTCAAGCAAAACCCCCAGTAACTGAAAAACAAAAGACTGCAACACTCAGTGGTAAACATGCTGTTCATTTTAGTTATTTGATGATATAAACACAGGATGAAATGTCATGATTGACAAGTGAGACTCAAGATGGCAGCATTCACACTGAAGTGATTCTGGCTTCATTTCAGTGGCGTCTTATGCATCTTTATTTACAGTGCATGGACAAAGCAAGCGTGTGTTAGGATGTGTTTGGCAGAATGAATCAATCTGGGTGAATCTGATAGATAATCTTTGACTGAAAAATAAGAAACATATCAGGAAATGATGTTCGTCACATTTATGCTAGAGTGCACATGCTGAACCTATTCTCAGTCAACACTCTGTCCACAATCTGGTAGTCCAGTGCTTTCCAGTTGATCACGTTCCCTGGAGTGAAGCTGCGCTCATCCATATAATTCTGGATCTCACAGGAGGAAAGCATGTAGTTCCACATGTGGACGTCCGTCATCATGCCAACATACGACTGGTTGAAGTCAAATGCCCCTCCGAAGCTATCCTGATCCTGAGGACAGTTAGACCTTATAAAAACTTTGCTGAAGGACAGAGAAACATGATTCACATCAATAAAAAATATACCTGTCCTAAAAAGATCTTCATGGGTCCTGTGATAAAGGTTACAGACTTGCTGTATTTCCTAATCAGGGGCATTCCGTCAAACCACATCTGCACCAGTCCAGACTGAGCCTCCCATGTGGTACAAATGGAGTGCCACATATTTGGCTTGTAGTCGAACCCCTGAAATGGTGTCATTTTATCCCTGATGAAAATCACCATCTTATCATTTGGATGATCCCAAATAAGCAGTATTTCATTGCTTTTGTAGGACGTGGCCAGAGAGAAGAGGCTGTGGACCCGTCTGAGGTCGGTGAAGGACCTGTGAGCATTTCCACAACACTTTATCACGCATTTAACTTTTAACATCAGGTGAGTTCTTGGACATGCGTTTTGTATGTTCAGTTCTACCTTTGGCAGAGCGTCACAGCACGTAATTCATGCTGTGCTGTGTTCAGCTTCACACAAGCAGTGTTGGTTTGCTGTGGGAAAGTGAACATTCGACCTGACATGTCTGAGGAGAAAGAAACTGTTTATTGCACTTGTTTTTGTTGAAGCATTTTTGTACAATGTAAATCTATTATGATATAATATAATATAAAGCACTCTTTCTAACTTCTTCTTACCATATGGCCACTGCACATCATTCAGATTTGTGATAACACATTTATAGCTATGAGATAGAAATGACTTTGAAAAATCCAGATTTTATCATTAACAGAGTAAAATCATCATGTGTTGGAACTAGCACCCCAGTTGATCTTTGGACTGGGAATAACACATTTACTCTGAATAATGAGGTAATTTGAATCAAACTGGTAAAAGTGAAAGTAATATGAATATATTTCGCCTTGTTGAAACTCATCAGTCAATACAGAAAATGTAATGATTAATAGCAAGAAGTAGAAATAATTCTATATTAATGGATTTTATTCTTTGATTCTGTCCTGTTTTTCTTACCTTGAACACCAGCCGCTCCTGCTGTCAGCATCATCACCACAAGCAGAACCGCCATCTGATAAAAGGCAGAAGACAACGTGTACAATTCAGATCCGTTTCAGATCCATTAATAGTTAATCAGAATCTGTGTTTATAATATAGGTGGAATCTAAAAAGAAATAGATCTCATTCAATTAGTTTGTTCAGCTTTAGATCCTACCTTGAAACCAGCCTTGGGATTTAGTATGATGAAGTGAAATTGGTGTCAACTCCTATACATCAAGAGCTTCCCTATTTCCCAGGGCGAGTGTCCTGTACTGTAATAACACACAGTGCCTTCTCCTGAATCAACAGAATCCTCCTTGTCTCATTAGAATACAGAGATACTGAAACCGATAACACACTCTCCAGATCCACACCAATCCTGACCAACATTGCAACCCTGCACCAGGGTTTGAAGTGATCTCCCCAACAGTTTGTGCATTTTTTGGATATAAACAAACAAACACACAAAAACAAGGTAGTAGCGGAGGGGAAATGTTAAAAACACAACCTGAAGTGGATAAAGAGCAAATAAATAGATGTTTCCATAAAACATTAGGGTCATCAGGTGGTTTTAAGCAGAGGTTCGGGCCATGGCAGAGAACTATGGTGGTCTCTGTGGACATTTGTAAAGGACCTTTAGGCATTGAAGAGAAATTAGAATGCATGCTGCCCTTTCACATAAAAGTCCTTTCTCGACAGGAGAGAGCGAAATCTTAGATCAAACGCGTATGTAAATCATGTTATTATTGAATTAATCATACAGTGGCTGCAAAAATAAAATCATTAGCAGAGATAAAAGATATGTGCATTACAAAAATATATTTTCACCAAGATCATTTCACATCTTAGTTTTCTAGCATAATGGAACCTCTGTTGTGTGAAAATCATTGCACCAATCATTTTCACTGGGAGTCCCTGCAGAACATTAAGAGATGTAAAATATGATCTATTGTCGGAAAAGGAACAGCTACTACTAATGTCAGCACTGCTCCATATCGGCCATCATTCTTGATTAATTAAGAAAAAAGACTAAAGCTGAGTGGAAGTTCCTGTCGATCACTAGTTTTCTAATTGACTTTTTCAATCACACTTCATTAGTTTGACCCTTTTAAACCTTTAAATACAATAAAAAATGACACATTCTTTGAATGTTTTTTTTTCATCAAAATCCATCAATTATTTCATGAAAAAAATCTAACAATGTTAATTACAGTGAAATTAATAGAAAAATGAAGGGATTTTTTTCTTCGGTCACGCTCCACGACTCCAAACAATTTCATGGAAATCAGTTGAGTGCTTTTTGTGTAATCCTGTAATGAAGAAACAAACAAAACCACGCAACAGACCACTAGACAGGAGTGGGAACATGAGCTCTGTGGTGGAAGTAATTAGATTCACCTTGAAATAGCATGAACAGTCATTTGTATGGTAAGAACTCAGTATTCACTTTTTTTTTTTTATTTATTGTTTAATAAGGGTATGTACAGTTTCAAGTCAAACCTGTCCTCCTCCTCCTTTTGACATCCTTTCTGACCCTAAAGCTCTTCCTACACTCACGCCTACAACTTCAAAGACCTGTCACGTTTGTTCTTATCCATAGTCAATATTCAGTAACTCTCCATACTGTTTGTTTGTCTTTCTACTTTAATGACATCTGGTTTAATTAAGTGGAGCTTCTTGTCAGTTGACTGTTCAACTAATTATACCAACTTCTTGAAGGTGTGCATTATATTTTAAATTCAAACATGCACACAACACCACACAGTGCATGTTTGAGTTTTGCCTCCTTGTCAATATGCTTTTTGATGATGTGTCGGTCTAGCAGCTATCTGAGTTTAGGGTTTTCCTCACGATCAGCAAATATGATGTGCTGCTGCAGCACAACATCAGGGGCCATTCTGTACTGTCACAACCAAAGAACATGCCCTCTCTGCAGGGGGGACTGTGATGGAGCCGCCTGCACGCTCCCATCTCGACTGATGTGATGAGACCCAGTGGTGACTAGGGAGAAGCCTGTAGCTCACAGTGAATGTTTCCTGGAAAACGACATCAGATCAGCCAGAGGGATGAACCCTGGAGAGGGATCAGACAGAGCACACCCGACTCAGCAGGGAGAAACTCTCAGAGTTTGACTGAGCTTCCAGACAGGATGAGATATTTATATATGGCAGGGGGAGAACAAGAGCGACAAGACGCCACCGCGCAGTGCCAGTGAAGTTTATTTTGAAGAACATTTCAGGGTACTGTAGTGCAACCAATAAACATAAACCGGAGTACAGTGAAACTAAATGTTGTTGAGAAACTCAGATATGCAACTGAGATCTGGTCAAACTGCTGCTGCTGCTGCTGCATGAGTCGCTGCAATGAAAGGATATATGTGTTTAAGCCTTAACATGTCGAATGACCCGTCTATTGACCCGTGTATAAACACAGTGTTTGAATGAAGTCATCTCACAATGCCACCATTTCATACATCAATTGGAATAAATTGGAACAACAGACGGATTATTTTGTCTGTTGGCGTTGTTAACAGCAAAAGAATCGGCATAACTGCATAGGATCAGATCTATGACACATATAAGAAGAGGCTACGGTGACCTGATGAGGCAGAGCTCGGAGGGCAAGGCACTGTGCTGTATTTGTGTGTTTTCCTTGCAGAGCAATGTCTTTGTGTCCGCTATTACGATTGTCCTACGTGAGCAGAGATTTACTGCTGTCGCTCTCCGGGTCGGTCCTCTCCCAGCCCTGTCGGATGCGGGTGAGGGTGCGGTCCACACAGGGCAGCAGGAGCAACAGCTTGAGCACCAACACCACAGACGGTAACACCAGGCTGAGCATGTAGCCAGGAGGAGTGAACCATTTGTAGGAGGAGGGTTGAAGGAACCTGTTCCAGCCATACAGGTAGGTGTGAAGGGTGCAGAGGAAGAGCGTGAGGTAGCCCAGCTTTGACTGCAGGAGAGAACAATGAAATGTTTACACAATTTACAGATTCACATATGAAGAGTGCAGGTCCTACAACTGAGAAATGACCAAAACATTCAGGCAAATCGCGTCATCCCAAGCTGTGATCTATTCTTGCATCTTTTATGTGCTTGGCACCTTTTTTTTTTAATTTCTATTCCTCAAATTTCACATTCCTGCTCTGTTAGAAAAATCATCAACAAGAACTTTTCGAACATTCCTGTTGAATTTCACCAGAGAGCTGGCGGGGAATGTTGGAGAAATGTCTGCAGCAACGGACTCTAACATTTGTGTTCTCTGTAAACACTCTGGATCATTTTCTGTGCTTGTCTGGCAGCAGCTATACTCATCTACCTGGTGAGACCATATCGCAGTTGGTAGTGAATGTCCGTGCACCCGCAAATCTACAGCCACGGATCTATTCTATCCACAGAACCTGAGGACTGCGGCCAAGGATAATATATGCCCCCCAAATTACATCTGATGAATAACTTAACATTTAAAGCACTGCTCTAATTTGGGCTGGAGTAAAGGGGAGGGGTGTGGAATGAGAAAATGAGCTTGACATGACCCAGTTACATTTATGAATGAGCTTGTTCCCTGTAGTGAGTCCAATTTTCATTCCGATTGGTCAAAGTGGGAAAAAAAAAAAAAAAAATATTTGCGGCTGCCTGAGTGAAAACAATCAAGTGGAAAATCCGGCGAGGAAACGATGAAAATATCACCAAAATGCCAGAGGGTTTGATCTGAGCCGACACACGCTTGAGTCTTGGCAATATTACGCAATGTGAAGATCATGGGAAAAAAAGTTTTTTCTTCAAGGATCCACACGTCTTATAAAGGTCCTCTAACCTTTCTGTAGGTTTCCGGTCTTGGATCCACCTCAGCAGCCTGGAGCATAAACAGGTGCAACCGTACACAGAGTATTTCACAACACACTTTGAAGTTCCTCCAGAGGACACATTTTAAGTGGCTACCAAGTGACCCTGTTTAATATTAGAAGCATGTGTCTCTGTTAACTGAATCATCAATCTGGGTGTCATTTGCACTTTTTCAAGGCCACGGTGAAGAGGTGAGATAATCATCTGGTCCATATTAAATGTTCCCAATGAGCTTGTTTGTATTCTTTTTACCAGAAGCCGGCTCATGAAATATCATAGAACTGGCACTAAAACGGCTGGCATATCTATCATTCAGTTTCCTTTTTGTCAAGACACAATAGCCCAGAAGGGTTTGAAACCATTGCTGTGTTTCATTTCATAATACGGTTGCAGCATTGATGTGCAAATACACGCATGGCTTCTTGTGTGGTCATCAAGGTTCCAATGAAACAAACCTTTGGTATTTAAAGGATGGGCTGGTAACGGTTACACAACATTTGTTTTTACATTTGCAGAACTTTTACATCCACAAAAATGTATGATTTAGGAAGGAAAAACTGTGAATGCACAATATGCCTCCTTCATCATTCCTGTAAACACACACAGTCCTTCCACTGGAAACTGTTGTGAAAAAATTCCACAGTCTCATTCTTCCCGTTGTGACCGCCAGTGTTTTCAGACAGAATGCCGAGCCAAACGCTGATGTGCTACACAGCTAGAAGTAGAATTTGTGTCAATAAAGTAATTAATTCAAGCCAAACCTGCACAAAGCTGAACTCCCTCCAGCTGAGAGCATTGCTGACAGAGGGCAGTGACGTTATCCCCAGCAGGAGGTACATGGCGAACCCCAGAATCCCCATAGAGTAGTAGGAGTCTGTGCGCCAGGCCGTGGTGGTGTCCAGCACCTTTGTCGTGTTCTGCTTGGCCTTAAAGTGACAGGGAACAGTAGATATTGTTTGTTTATCTGTGTCAGTGTAAAGTATTTCAAGCTTTGAATGGATCAAACATTATTATTTTCAACCTTACCTGTGCGACGATACTTTGACCAATCTTGAATCTCACGTAAAATCTATGATAAAAATGAAAAAAGGTATTTAGAGAAATAGCATCTGGATGATCTAAACAGCTCCACCTTTGTGATGACTCATGTTAAACCAACCATAACCAACTTAAAAGTATATTCCAGATAAAATCACTTGTACCTGATAGGGATGATGAGAGTGTAGAGAACATGCAGGAAGGCGAGGCCAAGTGCTATTAGTCCCAGCTGTTTTCTGCACAGCATCCAGCGATCCAGCCAGTCAGGGAAACGCCTACAAGAACAGACATACGTCAGAAATTGTGCGCCTGAATTCATGCGCTAAATATCAAGTCATGTGTCCTGATGTCTGACTTGTATTTGGTTCCTCTGTAGAGTTGAAGGACAGCAGCCATGATGCCAGGAAGGTAACACAAGGCCAACATGATGAGCGATACAATGGGAAACACCTGAAAGAAAAGGAGAAGTACAGAAGAGATTCGTGTGAGGACACGTATGTGTCAATGATTTGAGTGAACTGATTTCTGACGCAATCTTTACCTTGTTGGCCAATGACACCATGATCCGGAAAGAGTTGTCCTTCCCATCTACGACGCGAGCGTAGACGACATCTGTGATGAGCACATAGAAGAAGAAGAAGGCGGTGAGGCCAACGGCCACACGCAGGGGCAGCCTCCACTCAGGGAACAGCTGCAGGGGGAAGTCCTCCAGTTCTCTGGCTGCAGACAGAGACCCTCTGTCCAGAACCGTGAAGCCCAGTTTGGTGGCTGCCCCTGCCACTGCCTGCTTTGCCTCCGCACTGTTTCCGCACAGGTAAACCTGGAGCATGAAAACATGCACAATTTTTAAAACATGTCTGTTGATGTATGTCTTCGGTACTTCATATTTATACATTTATATTTATTCCTTTGTAGACGCAATCATGAAGACTCCAGGTGATTGAACATGAAAGTATCTAGAGAAACCAATTTGAGTCTTGGAAAGCAGGTTAAAAAAACTAACAACAACGCTCAGTCAACACATGTGATTTTGCTGATGGTGGTCCAAACACCACCACACACCCCGATGCACACACATATTCCCTCCACAGCACAACGCACTCCTGTGTGGTTTTAGTGTCCTCTGGGATTCAGCAAACCAGATCAAATGGAAGTGAGACCCCCTCATTCTGCAGCTCTGCAGCACAGAGAGGGAGAGCAAAGCAAGGGAGGGAACAGATCTGGGGGAGATTGTGGAGTTAATTGATTCAAGGGCACATCAGAGACAGAAGGCTGTCTACCCCGATGTGGCTTCTTTTGCTCAGATTTGGTTTTGATTAAAATTTCATCATATAATTTGGACACCACTGTTTTCCCCTTGGATGGTAACAATTATTTTTAACTTGTTGGTCAGCACCCCAATGCACAAACACTTTAGAACTCCCTGAAGAAGGAATCATCACAATGTTAGTGAATAAAATAGAGATGTGGAAAAAAATGTGATTGGTTCTTCCAGAGTTGATGCAGCATCCTGTGTTGTTTTCTTTGTGTAATTTTACTTATAAACACACAAAGGGATGAAAACAAAACCATCCTGGGGCATATCTCTGTCAAGGCTAACAACTTGTATAAGAAGAATTGCCTGATCTGCTGGATTATCCAGATCTGCTCTAATGGTTTGTTACTTTTGCCTCCACACGATTTGGTGGAATATTTTCAAGTGGCTTTGGAATAATAAAATGTTTGGAAACTCCTTCTGTACCTGTCTGTTAGCATCGGACGGTCCGTTCTGCAGAGCCCAGGCAGACAAAGTGTTAAAAGCTTTCACTACATGAGCTCCAGGGACCAGCCTGGAAAACAAACACACGTTTGCTCCATGTTCCACCAGATGTTGAGGGTTCAAACAGCACTGTCCCCAACAGTTCTGAATGTTTTAGGTCATCATCCTTATTGCCAGATTTCATCTTACTTCTGCAGGTACGCAGCGTTGGCCTCCGGATATAGATTCTTCTTGAGGTTGTTGCTGACGTCCACCAGCACCTGGCGATCAATGAAATCAGCAGAGGGGATTCAAAGTTAGAAATGAACCAACTGCCATGTGACACAAAATTATCAGACGGTGCAATAAGGTACCTTTCCCTTGAGATGAGGTGCGAGAGTCTCCAGGAATTCATAGTTCTCTCTGTGAATGCAAATAAAGACCAGCTCTGCTAACTGGGCTGCTGCCTCGTGACCCATCACCTGAAAAAAAACCCATGCAAACAAATCGCACTACTGTCATTCACAGCCAGTGAAAACACACTCAGTAGCTGATGGCTATCTGACTCAGCTACAACTACATCATCAAAAATGGTTGTAAACAAACGCTGAATTCCAGTGTGAGGGCTGTACTTCCCAAAGTCCAGTGTCCTGCAGTGTTTTTGTACCTGAGCTCCCGGAGGCACGGGGCCACAGCTGTGAGGTCTGCGGCTGCCGTACACCACCCTGTAGCCAGACTGGAGCAGACGCAGGCCCAGGGAACGACCCATGTCCCCCGTCCCATAGATGCACAACAGCCCAGGCTCTGAGGTGGCCGCTCTGCTGACAGGACTCAGCGGCATGCTCTCTGGCATCACCTCCCGCAACATGTTGCCTCTTTCAGCAGTATGACACACAGGCAGAGGATGTCTCCTGTGGTTTCCAAAAAACAAAAGCAAACTCCACCAGGGTTTCTCCAAATGACTGGAGAGCCACTCTAAAATATGAGTGATATGTCCAGACCTATCAAGTGTCGGAAGAATCAGCCATCTGCAACTCAGACCAGCGTGTATCCACCACTAACTCGCAGCTCTGTGGACCAGTGTTCTTGTATTGGTATTTCCCCTGCTCCCTCCCCCACAGGATAGGCTCAGGCTGAAGTCTGCAAACAGCAGAACACTCTGTGGCAAAACAAGAAAGTGTCTGAGCAGTGTGTGTGTGTGTGTGTGTGTGTGGGGGGGGGGGGGGGGACTTGTGGTTGGGGGGGGGGGGGGGGGGTGACTACCAGAACACGTTGAACAGATGACGCAACACTGGAAACTCGAGCTTTCTGTGCCAGATATCCAGAATCATCATCACAAAGTGTTTTTCTTCTTTTACCCAACCATTGCTCTGCAGTCATAGGAAACCACAGAGTGACGCAGTAAATGAAAGTCCACATTAAAAAAGGGAAATGCCCACACCAGCCCAATTTGCTCTTCAAGTTCATAGATAAATGTGAGCTCCTCAAAGGCCAAACCTCATAACATGTTTAGCTCTGACTGATAAGAAAACCAAAACAAAACTTAGGGAGCACACATCTCCACCAAGGCAGCCAGTTCCTTCCCACGTGGTAAACAAATCCAGGATGAGTCCCCTTAATCCAGTTCCCCACCCTTCCACCGGGTTTCAGGACAAGTGGCTCACAATCCTGATAACAGACGGACACTAATGAAAACAGAACCTTGGCTGAGGGGGAGAGCACAAAGTCTCATTTTAACTGCAGAGTTAAGTGAGATCACCGAAAGGTAAACCAATGCATGTGAGCAGCATTAACAGTGAACGCTGCACAGACAGCAGATCTGAAACAGGTTCAGGTCATGCGATGCTACATAATGTCCTGGAATGTCACCATCCCCCTCCTCTCCTTTCCCACACATTCTCCATTATATGACCGTAAAATTCCCATTCCCTACTGGGTGCATTCAAACTCGACTTTGAAAATTTGAGAATTTATTGTTTGTGAAAGAAACTCGTCCTTAAAAAAAATAACTGTGACTGCATTGGTGTTCTTGCTGATTCATGGAGTTTGCAGGTAAACCTACCAATTACAGTCTAATCCGCACTGTTGTGCTGCCCTGAGACATTAATATTCTTAGCCTGGTAGATGAAGCGGGTCTGTGAGTGCAGCCCCTGTCATTGTCCCAGATGTCCAGAATAACTGCAGTGTTGAGGGTTGAGGTGAACCGCTGGCCCTGTGGCCTGTCCTACACTGTGATTATTCCCTGTGCTCTGCTGCCTCACTAAATGACCGTGTGTGTTTGAGTGAGTCTACATGTGACACAAATATAATCGTATTTGCTCACTCACTCTCACACACACACACACACGCACACCTGATAATGTAATGAAATTTGTTGCTGATTTGGTTTCTTGGGCAGTAATTACCCCGAGACCTAAGCAACAATTAATCTGCTGTTTGTGAAAAAGGAGTGGCTTACGCTTCCCCACAGATCTTAAAGTCTAGAACACTTGAGCTAATTTAATGGGGAGGTCATGCTTCATTAACAAAGACACACTATGATTTTTATTTTTATTTTTATTTTTTTTGTATACAGGAATGATTGGGAAAGATTCACATGTGTATATATAGCACATCAGACATTTACATGCACACTGGAGGGGTTTGCTTTTCCCAAATTAAGTTGTCAGGTAAAACTGACCCAGAGTTCCTTGTCCTCTGCAGCCAAGCTCAAAGATAAACGAGAGCAAAAAAGCCCCGCCACTAAAGAACAGAGTTCAACTGCAGCGGGCTCCAGTGAGAGCTACTCGTCAGTCACACATTAAACCATCCAGCCTGGAAAACACAAAACTGAAAGCAACAATAACACAACAGATGCCGAGGCTAGAAAAAGGCACTCTGAGGCGAGGGTGATGATTGGACCATTTACTATTCCCAGGCCAAGGCCATTACATGATTGGCTTTGCACTGCATGTGCAATATCTGATTGTCTAAGCAAAATACAAAGTGCATTAGAGCCCCACGTCCGAGCTAATTAATTCTGCTGCAACAAATGAGGCTCACCGACAAAGTCAAATCCTGCTTTGCAGATCATTGTATGATCAATATGATTGAAGTTGAATGCAACCCTTGCGCTGTGCTACTATTGAAGCAGGTCTAATAGATAGAGTTATTGTGGTCAAGGGGGGATTTGGTCCGTAGAGAGGTGAAGATAAAGAAGGGGGGGGGGGGGGAGGATGGTGGGGGGGGGGGGGGGGGGGGGGGGGGTGAAGAAGGAATGGGTTTCTTTTTAGTTATTGAGTTGTCAGAGCAGATGCTCCTCAGGTAATGGATTATAAGATGCATGAATAACGGTAGCAATTATTCACAAGAGAGCATGGTCAGGGAGGATGAATTATTAATGATCTACAGAAAGATTTGTTGCAGAGTGTGATTCGATGTCAAAAAGAAAGAGGGAGATGGTATGGTGCATTAGATAATGGCTGAAGAACACTGCAGGGGTTTGGCAGTTGGAGCAAGTTGGATCTGAGGTGTGACCGAGCCGAGGAGACATTGTGCCTCGAGGAAAATAAAGACGAGCAAGAAACAGCCTGGTCTGAGGCCAAATGTTTGGTACAGTGGCTTTTTCCCTATCTCGCTTCACCTCCTTTACAACGTGTGCTGTTTGTGTTGTCCTCATGGCGCAGAGTGTTCTCACATGAGCAGCCTTCCACCATCTTTTTATTTCCGAGGTGATGTTTTGAATTTCAGGGCATGGCCTAACAGAGAGGCCACATCAAAACCCCCGTTTTTTTTCTTTTTTTAAGACAGAAACACGAGAGGCGCGTGCTGTGAAACAAGCCCCATGCACGCATCATTTTCTTTAATGATGGCTGAGCTGTCAACACCCCCCTTCTTTGTGGGGGGTTTAAATGTGTAAGGGAGGGAAATGAAGCCCCGATGACTGGTTGACATCAAATGATACCCAGAAGTAAAACTTATCTATGCTTTGGACAAAGGAGTTGGGTTGCAAGCCTCTCTCACTCTCTCTCTCTCTCTCTCCCTCCCTCTTCCCCTCCCTCCTTCTCTCTGTCTCTGGTCTATCATTGCGATCGTTGTAGAGATTTACAGAGAAATCTCTCTCCTGACCCCTGCTGCATTGGTGCTCAATGAGTGGCCTGTAAAGTTAATGGGTCAGATCCAATCTTTCCTTGTAACACACTTCACTCCACATGCGCACACATCCATACACACACACACCCACACACTGTCCCACCTCTCACAATGCAGAGCAGGAGGCCATATTACAGACAGAAATTTAAAACTAAATTTATAAAGATGAGAAGGTTTTAATAAACAGCCGTAAATCCACCATTTCCCACACAGGCCATCCACAGTGGCATTACGTGTAACAGAAGTCTATTTGGCCACGTGTAGACTGGGATTGACTACAGGTACCAGGCTTTAAACTCTTATTCCCACTGTGAACAGTTCCTGACTGTTGTGCTAAATGTATGTAAAATCAGATTATTATTTTTGGTCTATTTTTGCCGAACATCATCGTCATCAAATGCAGTGTGCACAGACTGCAGAGTTGATAGTTAGAGGTAAAGCTCTGATGTCATCATTCTGTCCAAAGAAAATAAATAGACCCTGGAATGTAACTTTTAAGACCCCAAATTGTATTTCTTTCAACCTTACCATGAATGATTGGATCTGACTTTCCCTTGATAATATTTATTTTTCTCTCCACCTGGAGGTTGGAGCAGCTTGGCAGCACAGAATTTGTTCTGTTGCCTCACCGCAGAGGGCTCTTGGTTTGAATCCCCGTTTGAGCATCAGACATCAACATACACACAGAGGCAGATGAGCTGAATGTAGAAGTGTTGAACAAACAATGTGCACCTTCAGTCGCTTAGAGATCTCTCAGTTGAGACACAAAAGACCTAGTGTTACGTGTGAGGAAACAGCGCAAGGTCATGGGAGCCCTCACCACCAAAGCAAATGAAAATCTGATGCAAAATCAGATTTTTATTCTTCTTACATGCTGATGACAATGAATTAACATTGAAGTGACCGACACAAATATTGGAAGGGACAAAAAAAAAAACACTGAGTAAATGACCGGCACTATAGATCTTTCTGGGTTTGAACATAGTTGGAGAAATTTGGGATGATTACATATGTCCAGTCCTTTAAGACATCATAATGAACAAATATTTTTATAAAGCATATTATGTCGTTCACTGTTAAAAATATACATTTTCTTATTTTGATGGATATTCATCGCTGTGATAAGAAACTGGTTATAATTTAAGTTTTCAGCGGTTTTAAAGCTTAGAGCTTAAATAATGGGTCAAAAGCCATTGGATACAGAGTCTGACATCAGCCATATTATGTGGGATCTTCAGTGTGTCAGCTATTAGGCGCCCTACAGGCCCGGAGGAATATCTATCTTGTGAAAGCTCTTGTGTGTAGGTCAGGCAGCAGCTGTTGCTGAAATGCAGGAATGCAGCAGCAGCAGCAGCAGTGACAGCAAACTGAGTCATAAAGCTGCCTCACTAGCAACCCAGGAGTGTAACTGGGACTTTTGACAGCTTAAATACACCACCTTATTACAAAGGCGCTGCTGGATGTTGCAGCGGGTACAAGTGTGGCAGCACAACTCAAATTATGGGTCTGGATTAGCTTTGTAGGATTTTTTTTTTTATCTCTCGCATTTTTTCCATTTCTGTTTTACTCAACAAAAGAGCTCTGAGCATTTTCCTTTTTTATTTATCGCATAAAGCACATGTCTTCCCAAACACACAGAAACAAGAACTGAAACTAAATAAACCAGAAGCAACATGCTCCATTCAGCCCTTCTGCACACAGGATGAAAATGAGTCATCACATTTCTGTGAAAAATCAGTGGCACTTAATAATATAGAGCTTAGGCACGAAAAGTATCTGAACAAAGTACTTTAAATCCTACAAGCCACCTATGACTGACATCACCTATATCCCACGTACCTGGAAACATGAACTGAGAGAAGCACATTGCAAAAACTTCACTTCCTTCACATTGAATCTGCCCTCCCTTCTCATCTGTAATAACTACTATTCACTCCTCTTGTGTTTTTT
The DNA here is from genome assembly GCA_016785235.1 of Pseudorhombus dupliciocellatus. Taxonomy (NCBI): domain Eukaryota; kingdom Metazoa; phylum Chordata; class Actinopteri; order Pleuronectiformes; family Paralichthyidae; genus Pseudorhombus; species Pseudorhombus dupliciocellatus. The sequence continues at coordinate 1,746,201 of JAFBJW010000041.1, read as the reverse complement.
TCCCAATCCATTTTATTCCAGATCTTACTCCCTCTTAGACCATACAACATCAAATCCTAACTCCTGACAGTAGTGAATATATAATTCATTCCCATGACCACACACTGCTGAATATTTCACTCTGGCAGTCATGTATAATTATAGTTGACTCTGTGTCAAGCTGTCACTCTGGTGCCCCCCTGTCTGGTAGATTTTCTACACAGCCCTTCAGGCCTTAAAACTATAGTTTCCTTGGCAGTGTGGGTAGCGTTTTCGTCTTTTCAAAGTCAGTGCATTGCTCAATTAATGTCAATCGTTCACCACAATCCGAGCCTGCCCAATTACTGACAAAAAAATTATTCCGTACCACACAGTCATCCACCGAATGCATACTGTGGTCTTTTAGGAAATGAGCATAAAGCAAGTGGTAATGATCCTCACGAGGGTTGTAATGAGACTTAATGGGAGTTAATGGGGTCACACTGATCGGGAGAGCAGAGAGACCCCAGGTTAATACAGCTGCTAACAGGACAGAGACAGAGTGGGGGGCGGGGTGATGGGTGTATATGTATATTTGACAATTTTTTTAAGTAACCTTCCTCTCGGAAACTACCAGAACATGTTGCTGTAAACAGATTGCACAATACTGGAAACCAGTGCTCTGTGGATGGCTCTTGTACTGGAGTTTCCTCTCCTCCCTCCTCCTCAGAATAGGCCCAGGCTGGAATCAGCCAATGCTGGGAAACTCTGTGGCAAAACAGGAATTTGGGGGGGGTTGACAACCAGAACACATTGTACCAATTAATTTGTCGGCCAGACATCCAGACTCATCACAGAGTGACAGTGTTTTTTTTTGCTTACCCAACCATTGCCCTGCAAACATTAGAAAACACAGGGTGAGGCAGTAAATGAAATGTTACTGTAATATGGTGACATAAGGGAAACACCCATACAAAGGATTAACTTTGACTCTTAATGAAACCAAAACAAAACTTGGGGCGCACACATCTCCACCAAGGCTGTCAGTGCATTACCCTAATTAGGTATCAAGTTAAAAATTATTTTATTCTTAAAATACATGTAAAATTTATTTATTTGACCTGCTCGTTGATATTAGCACTCAATTATTTATTGTAGAAATTCACAGAATTCATTTTACAGTGAAGCTAAGAAAAAATGCCTGTACCTTCACCCTTCCACCAAGTTTCAGGGCGAGCGGTTCATAATCCTGAAAACAGACAGACGCTACATTACTCTGCATGTGTGTGTGTGTGTGTGTTGGAGAAAGTGTGTTCTTTCAAGACCTCTGCGCTTAGCAGCAGTTAATGAGATCAGGGTGAGTCTTACCTGTGAGGAGGCCTTTGATGAAATATGTTCAGAAAGAGAAGGGGGGGTTGTACAGAATGAGGTGGGAGGAGAGAGCCAGGAGGAGCCAAGAGAGAAGAAAGAGTGTGTGTGTGTGTGTGTGTGTGTGATATATAGAGATGGGTTGAAAATAGAGAGGATATGGGGGGAAACAGAGAGCGAGGAGAAGCTAAGAAAAGTGACAGAGAGCAGAAGGGGAGACATTCATTTTTAATCGAGAGGAAAAGTCTGTCTCACCGCAAAAGAGAAAGGCAGATAGATGAGGCCCATTCATTACAGCCACCCACACACACACACACACACACATTGCCACCCTGGCATGCCTGTACATGTTCACACAACTTAAACAAACACACTTGCATATGCTTGAAATTTTCAAACAACAAATTATGTTTGGTCTGTTGAGCCTTTGCGAGTTTAAAATCGTGGATCGCTGACTGAAATTTTATAGAAACCCACAAGGGAGTATTTGGATTATAGTTTTCCGTCATCATAATCACACTCAAATCCTCCTTTTTAACTCTAATACTTTAATTCTAATTACTCCACACAGGCTTCAGTGAGCTGAAGACTAGGAGGGTCTTTATCCTTTAAGGAGAGAAAGGGGGGGAGTGTGTAGGAGACAAAGGCAGACGGACAGAATCAGAACAAGTGGGGGGGATCAGTTAGAAACCAAGTTGAAAGTTAAAATAAAAGACAAACTTTTAATTCAATAATAAGAATAAATGTACTGCCTTGTTCAAAGCTTTAAATTCTTCCAATTATAAATATGCCAAATAGACTAGACTGGGCCCCATGAATACACACGCTTAGCCTTTTATTTAGCACAAAAAACATCAGTGTGATACCCAACCTGACACAATTGTTCTAGTATGTTGTAACTAACATGGAGGAGGAAGGGTTAATGGTCTGTACTGCAGGTTAGGTTATATCAAGTGAATAGTAACTACCTGTGCCAGCAACTTCTGTATCCAAGAATACAAGAATATCTTGGAATATCTCATATTTTTCCTCTTCAGTCAATTTTTGCTTCAACTCAATCACTTCTACTTTTTGTGCTGGTGTCTGCAACACTCGTGGCTGTCCCGGTTTGTCCATCCCAGGAGGTAGGGAGTCTCTCCTCCCAAAAAAGAAATAATACATTAACACCACAATCAGTCTTCAAAGTCACAGTCAGACCCAAAATAGGAGAAAAGAGGCTGAAGCTGATTGTTTTTCTCCTCTACCGCAGAATTTAATCTATATTTCATAGCCTTTTTTAAAAAGTAGCAGACGGTAAATTAGCATTCATGTGCTGGGATTGCCACTAATGTATCATCCTCCGAAAAAACCCAAAGGACATTTTCTTTGTTTGTTTATTTTTTAACTTTCTTTTTTTTTTTCTTTTTTTTACAAAGATACCATTTGAATGACCCTAACCTTGTCCTGCCGCAGCCGGAAATGCGAAAAACACACACTTAATGCCTAACACATTCACAGCTTTGTCTCTTGTATCTTTAGCAGCAACACGATTTTAATGATAACCCCTGGTATTGCCAACCTGTACAGAACAGAGACAGCTGCTCTGCGGGATCTAATAACACTTATACTGACCACTGGCCCAATGGGAATCCAGTGGAAACAGAAAACGAGCATAAAACGAAACTGCGAAGATGTTCCCAGAGGGCTCTCTCTTCACTCATTTTCCACTGTTCTCTCTATCGCTCTCACATTGGCCATTTTCATCTGGCTCCCAGAGCTGAGGAGATACATAAGACACAGAAGGAGAAACACTCATAGAGGGAGTTTGAAAAAAACAGAGAGAGAGAGAGAGAGAGGGAGAGGGACAGAAGAGAAAGTACATACAAAAGAGAAATGCGCACTGTCTCACACACACACATATAGGTATATATACAGACACAGTGGGCCCTATTTCAGGATGCTGTCAGTAGGGGGACAGAGGCTAGAGGAAACACAGGATGAATTCTCCTCTGCCTCTTTCCATCACACTGCCATGACACCCCTATTTACCTCCCCCATCTATCTCCACACCGACTGTCTACCACCTTGTCTCGCCCGCGTGTGTGGCTGTTAATGTTGGAGTGTGTGTGCGTGGGCACGTGGGTGAGCGTGCACTGTGTGGGTCTACACGTCCGCGGGTGTGCAGGCTTAAGTGTATCAGCACATTCACAGTGATGGAGTGAGGTGAGGTGGACGCTGTATATCGTGTTCAACGGTGCTAGAACACGGCGTGCAGCCCATCAGGGTTTGACAGAATCACTGTGTTTCTGTTTAGATGGTGGAGACGCTGGCACTCGGTCTCACAGGAGACTCTCTGGAAGTTTCCCCTTCGAAGTTTACAGATGGTTCCAGTCCTGAGGTTTCAGGAGCAATCTCTCCAAACTGAATCCCCCTTATCTCGGTTTTAAGGCTTTTTCTTCTCTTTGTCATCTTCAGAAAATAATTCCCCTCCTCCTGCAGTGTTCACCAGTGGCTTTGCGTCTCACCCAATATGTCCTCCTGCAACGAAAAAAAAAGCATTCTATCCAATTCCCCCAACCTCATTTTGGCTCCAAGAGAAATGATCCCTCACTTAATGTCTCCTGCACATGTCCACATCCCCACAAACATGAAAACACCCCGACCCTGCTGTCCTTCTATTCCCCAAGGCCGTCGTCATGCATTTTCACTTCATATTTTCTTTTTCGGTTTGTTCTCCTTGGCCTCCTGTGATCCATGACCTCAAAAAGAGAAAGAACACACAGCGAGAGCAAATAAAATGGATTTTAGCAGAGGAGATTGTCGTATTGAGCTGTCCACTGGCATTATACCTGAGAACATAACTCCTGCCTTTAGACATAGAGTACATGTTGGCTCTCTAACTTTTTTGTACGCATCTATAAAGGATTCTATGGCTGAGTGAATATTTTATATATATGTCTTTCCAAAGAATAAATGGGATAAAGCAGCGATAACCAGCTCTCACGAGCTCCATTCATCCATTAGAGCCCTCCATGTCACAAGGAGACAAGTCTTCTATTAGTTGAGAGGTATAGCATGAGATTGTTGCGTGATTACAGACAGTACTTTCTCTTCCTACTTAATTCTCTTCAAAGGAGCCGAGTGAGGCACAAGATAAAGTTTCACAAGTACTGATTAGTGCCAGCTCTTTCTTCCTGTGAGGAAATATCTCTGACATGTGTTTGAAAACCAAGTCTGCTCAGAGGTTACTATTTCCATCATTAAATATTCATTGATCTTCATTAACCCGTGATCAGTCAAATACCTCAAGGACATACTGCATGTATGAATTTTGAAAAAGTGCTTACTCGCTGTAATGGTGGTTTAAGCTGCAAGTCCTGCTGGGTGAGCAGCGGTTGATTTGATTAAAGTCATTGTACAAACTCAGCTCCTCGTATTCACCCTCGGTTCGTTGTGACACTACAGAGGAAACAAATTGTTGCTCACAGGTTGGGATTTAACATGAGGGTGTGTCTATTCATGTGTTTGGACATGTGAGCATCTGGTTGGCAGCGGTCACTGGAAAGAAAGCCTTTCCAACCCCCATCTCAGCATTTGTCAGTAGTTGAGGGCTGTATTTTATTTATGCCTGTGTGGAAATGTGTGTGTGTTTGACAGTCTGCTGATGGGCTTACACCTTATTTCCAGACAGCCCACCCTCCTGCTTCGTCTCGACAGAGCAATGGAGTCCTCCTCAGCATGGTAAACAATGCATGGCTCGGCACAAAAGCAGGCACACACACACACAGACACACACACACACACAGAGGTGCACAGGTGCTACACACTTTGTATTGTCTTCCATTCATTGTGGACAACCAAAAATCTTAACCATGACCAATTCATTCCCAACAAAACTTAAGCTCACCCCAGGTCATATCTTACCTCTACCCTGAACCAGGAGCTCAGAAATGTTTTTGTGCCGTGCCCCAGTAAGACCTGCCTTTGGTTCCCATTATGTCCACTGGTCTTGACAAGGTCAATATTTATGTTGGAAAAGGTCTTGACAAAAATGAGCACACACACACACACATGCACATTCACACTCACAATTTAACAAAAATCTTTGTTATGCTGGCCCAAAGCTGTAGCTTAGCATTCCCAAGGCAAGGTCAGAAAATATTACTTAACAATAAAAACACAACAGAACAGTAAAGTACGCCAGAGCGAAGGCACCATCCAGAAACACTAAATTAGCTTTCTGCCCAGTCTAACCACAACTGCTGTCCCAGATGCTGAGAAAAGCTCCGTGGGGGGCTCAAGCATAATGCTTGAGGGTGGTTAGTTATTTTCAGAAGCAATAACAGGCATCCACGGTGTCAGGGTTTCTCTCTGGCTCCGCACACTACATCTTGTATGACAACTATTAAACAACATTAAGTCAGCTTGAAGCGCTTATTAGATATACGACTTGGACAGGGCTATTTGAATGAGAGTATATAAATTGCAGCGCAGAAAAGGAGGGCGAGTAGAGGAAGCAGGCAGCAGATACAAATGTCAGCAAAGAAGAAAATAGGTGCAAGAATAATATTCAGCGCACTTGTAAAACGTGGTGAATGGTAAATCAAGGGACAGTATTATTGGAATGACACATTTTTACATTAGCACCAGCTCTCTATTTACCTTTGATATGTAATTTCATCCACCTCTGAATTCAGTGATTGAGATGGTTCATTCTGGAAACCACATCCTGTAAAGAAGCACAGATGCACGCCAGCATGACTGTGTGTGTGTTAAGGTGGGTTGAATGTGTGTCTGTATGAGAATGAGGATGTGAGGATAATTTAATTAAGGACCAGATAGAGCGGGTTACTGAGGTTAATATCCTGCATGCACTCTGCTCCTCTCTGGACACCGTAATTGCTTAAAGCACATTAGGAACTTTATTGACTGTGATGGCCTTTTAAGACATTACATTTCTGCTGCTTAGTGTCAGACAGGAGTCGTCCAGCCCTGCTTACTGTCTCTGACTGCCTGTGTTCCTGTCTTTCTTCCTTCCTTTCTTCCTCCTTCTCTTCCCTGCTTGCCCTCTGCTCACTCTGTCACTCCCTCCTCACTGCATTCCCCCCCCCCCGCCTGCATCTGTTTAATTGAAAGCTCCGTAAATATGATGAGATTTGTACAGCGCCTCATCCGTAGAGGCGGCTTGATGAGGTTTGATTGGCAGGTGATTAACTCCTCTTAACCCACAGAATCATCTGTCCTCGGTGGAACAGTTGCACTAATGACACCATAAAAGGCTTCTGGATGTGTCAAATTCAGGAGCGGAGCTCTGGAGAGAGGGCTTCCAACAACCCCATCGAAAATGTGCAGCCCCCTCACTCCTCTTTCTCAGCTGAGATCAATCCTCTCAACGCCCTCTCGGTAGATTTCCGCATTTCCACTCAGCTAGACCTCTTAATGAGGATGGAGGTGAATGGAAGGAGTTATTAAAAAGTCCTCACCTTCCTCCTGGGACTACTAAAGAGAAATTATATGCAACTAAGTGCACTTACAGCCCTAGTTTGTGTTATTTCACATTTCTTTTACCATAAATCCGCATCCACAGTAGTCATCATGACAGGGATGGGAAATTATTTCTGGCCCAAGAAGAATTTGGTGTTCCTTCCTTTTTTTGTATGAGGGATGAGCTGGAAGGTTTTCATTAAGGGCTTCAGGTGGGGAGAAAATGAAAATTACAGATGGAAGGGGTAGAAGGAGGGGATGAGAGACAGAAGGAAAGTGATGGGGAGGAGAGGAGAAGCGATGGAACGATGTCACAGCTGACAGGGAGAGGAGCCAAGCAATAAGTACCGCAGATATAGGAAATGTGCAGAGATAAATGATGTAATATTTGCATGGATCAATGTACTGTCCCTCTAAAAGAGCATCTCTCTATGAATCACATTACCATGCCTACAAGTACATGTGCACACACACACACACACACATGCACACTCAGCTACCTCAATTAGTTCGAATCAAGATATATGGCCGTGAAGTCGCAGTGTCTCCAGACCACGATGTAAATGCCTTCATCCAGCTGGCCGGTCCCATCACTCTGCAGATGGTGGGAGGAGGCATGGAGGAAATCAATTTGTTGAGATAGCACTATCCGGCTAATGAGAAATCAAGTGGCTTGACTTTTCACATGAATCCCATCATGTCCACTCATATTATGAAACCAAGATGTCATTAGTTGCACTTAGTGTGACTGATAGCAGTGCCACCTCAAAGGTGGTGTCTGTGCTAGCAGTGCCATCACGTGGTAACTCAAATAATTACATGTAAACGGATCCCATGATGGGGCTGGCAATGTCACATAAGGAATTCCACAGCTCTGAATTATTAACCAGAGACTCAGAGTGTTTACTCATCATGAATAGAGTGGATTTAAAATAAATAATGGTTCACCCCACAGGAAATATGTCTAGCTGGTTATGATAATGATTATAATAGTTATAATAAATACAATTGTGTATTGGTGATATTTTAATTGAAGATGAAAAGTCAATACTTGCATGTAATGTAATTTAATATTGCTAAATTAGTGTGATGCTGGACTCTATCCGAGCAAAGGGTTTTCTCAGTAATTAAACAGGACAATAAAAACATGACATCTGTCCTCAAGATATTAAAACTTTGTTTTATATGATTGTTGATGTTGAAAGGATGAGAGACAGCTAATGTCCACTGCTCAGCTCAATTTGAACAGCTGACTTCGATTCATCCTCTGAGGATACTGAATGTACAAGTTACGATATTACAATAATTCCAGTTGTTAACTCGAGCTGCACTTCTCTACTTGTATGACACATCTTAACAAACCCCCTGAACTCAGCTGGCTATTTAAAACACTTCATATCCCTCTCTTTCTCTTCCTTTCAATGCCTCTGTTGCCATGAGTCAACATTTTGTTCATTCAGCGCCTCCACCACACCAGCATCCACCTACAGGCCCTGGCAAGGGGGCTAGAGTTGAGTGATATTGTTGTAATCATATTAAGATGCAGTCTGATGCAGTCTGGACAGCAAAGCTATTTTAAACACTTGTCTGACTGAACTGACTAACAAAGCGGCCACAGTGTGTGTGGGCTATTTACTGACCTTGATTCATTCAGGCCTCACAAAGTGCGAATAAACTGTTGATCTCCACTGGGAGATCAGCCAATCAGGCGTCAGCATTCTTCAGTTACACACTGAGCCGTTTGAAAACACAGCGAAGTCCTACTGATTTACAATCGACCAAGGCGAATTAAAAATATCTGCCAACTGAAAGTGAAAGCATGTCTTGAAAGGTGAGACGTGCCCAAGCAGCAATAGCAGTGCGGGCGACTGACGGTATGAGGGCCGCCCGCTGACCTTTTCCACATTATGCACTAAAGAGCTGCAGAAAAACTTCTGGCTAGTCTGTGAAATACATGCCCATATATGGCATGTATGAGCATGTGTCTCACAGAGATGACGTCACCACTACTGTAGGGGGGCTGGCCTTTAATTTGTAGACCAGTAAAGAGAGGGTGTTCTTCCAAGCCATCAATTGGCATGTATGCAAGGGGTGTGGCTCCAACAGAGATAGGGGACAGGTTCTGTATTTACTGAGTCGAAACAAAGTTTGAGGAACTACATGTTGCCTAGTGATGACTGCATCAAGATGAATAACTGAAGGGGTTTTGTTTTCACCCTGCACAAACAGCTGGGACTTCCAGGTTGACCCACAGGACCCGAAGGACAGGCCCAACAGAAAAAGCATTCAGCAGCTGTTTCCCAGCATTGGGGTGACACAGACAGACAGAGAGAGAGAGAGAGAGAGCAGCAGGGGGAGAGAGAGAGAGAGAGAGAGAGAGAAGAAGAAGAAGAAGAATAGGAAGGCGAAGGAGAAGCTCTTGTTCTTGTTGAAACCTGTCTGTGATCACACTGAAGGGCTTCCACCATGGGAAAGTCAGGTATGTGGAGACAGTTTTTTTTAATTTGATTGTCTCACTTTGCCCTTTAGTTGGAACTCTGATCTGTGTGTGTGTGTGTGTGTGTGAGAGAGAGAGAGCAATATACAGACCTGCAAACAAACTTGTTTATGCTTTTTCATTGCATTTGCACATAAGGGGTTTTCCCCATCAGATACAGTTGTTCCCCTGACGTTGAGGACTCGTCTTGCAGCATGCTGAGTAAACCCTGAGCAGCATGGCCGTTTGTATTGTTTCAGTGCGCCTGTGTGAATGTGCCTATTGTGTGTGAGCACTCGAGAGATTGTTGGATTTATGAAAAGGCCTGTGAGTGATAGGCACCAAGCAAAGGGGTGGGGGGTGGGGGGGTATTGATGACGTTATCTTCTCTCCATTCATCATGTGACATGTAGCGAGAATACTCTGGTCACTCTGAGGTCAGTCACTATTGAGGTGCTGCAACTTAAACTCAGATCCCAGCTGAGGTTCGGACTCTGGAGTCACGTAGGAGACCTCATGTTACATCATCATGTAACCCCCACCCCCTGTCTCCATCCTCTCCGGCCCCCTCTCAGCCTCGAAGCAGTTTGCACGGGAACTTCTGCAGTGCCACAACGAGTACAGGAGCAAGCACCAGGCTCCTCCGCTGAAGCTGAGCATGAAGTTGAGCAGAGAGGCTGCCCGGTGGGTTAATGCACACGCAGATTAAATTAGAAACCTAATTACCAGGGAGAGTGCACACCAGTCATTGTCAGACTACTCTGGGTAACAGTGACAGCTCCCGTCCAGCCTGTCCAATGCAATGACTACAAAATATATAACCAAATATTATGTTTTTATTGTGATTACTGGCTGTGTTGACAATGTGTTGCCACTAATTGCAGCTCTATTGATGTTTCCTTCAAATAAGGCTCTAATGAGACTTAATTTTCAGATTGTCTGTTTCATTACCTCCAGATACACTCAGAGAATTAATGAAATACCAAACGAGTGCAGTACAGACAGGATCTCTATCCTTCCTGTATCAGCGCGGTTGCTGTCTTGCAAAATATTCTCAACTTTCTTTCTATTTCCTGGTGCTTGTTTGATGGTGTAAGAGCAACAGGGACATTAAACAATATTTGGTTTTATGAAATCTGATGTGAACATTCAGATCACAAAAAGAAATATTCCCTCTTTCAGATAAACTTCATGCTATTAAGTTATTATCATTAAATTATTAAATTCAGATTAGATCATGAATTACACCTCATTGGAATAGTGAATGGAATATTTCCTTTTACCTCTGTGATGACTGATATTTACCCCCTAGATTTAGAACATAATTTAACACAATTAACCACAAATGTGTGAACCATCTAACCAGTACAAATATCAATCTGTAGCTTCAGCCAACACTGCAACAATAACCTGTGTTTGAGGGGACACATTATACACTTTACAGACACTAATGAGAATGGTCTTTTTGCTGAAGCAGTTTTCAGAGGGAGCTGGGCCCACTGTTTATCACCAGATTCAGCTTCAGATGGTTATCTTCAGATTGGAGCACAGCACAGTGCAGAGATTAAAAAAAAAAAAAAAAAAGACATCTGGGAAGGCCAGGTCTGAAGACGTGATGAGACTCCTACTGATAATCTGTCCAGGAAAGAAATGAGCTTCCAGTGGTGAAAAGGTGAAAAGACATTTTGAATTGTTTCAACTAGATTTGTCTCCGTCTATAGTTATGCTGAAAGTCTGGCCAGCACCCGGATCCTGAAGCACAGCGTGGAGTCCAGTAGAGGGAGCTGTGGAGAGAACCTGGCGTGGGCCTCCTATGACCAATCAGGTGTCTAGCTACCCTTTATATACAGTCTATGATATATATATATATACACACATATATCAGCTGAGTGTTTATCATGCTTTCCTCACACACTGCAGCCACAGATACTAGACAGATACTCGTATGCTTATAACGCACATACATGATCCAACACATGATAAGACACAGTCCTCAATCTAAATGATCATTTCATCTATTGGGCTTAAAGGAGATTCTCTGGACTGACTCTCCCACCATGCAAGTGAACAGCTGGGATCTATTTCCTGTCTACTTCACACTTTATTAGGGAACTCTCTCACCATGACTCACTGCAGAAATATGTCGACACAGGATGGTGTGATTCATAAAACTTCTCCTCGAGCAGCACTGGAAAGAACATGTCTCCAAAAACATTTGCTTCTGCTGGCTGCAGTGTTGTCAGTCTGTTTCAATGAGGAGCACGTGGCGGGTTCGATTGTTGTCGAAGTGGAGGTAATGTTTGCTGTGTGCTCGTGCAGGGAAGGATGTGACAGACCGCTGGTATGATGAAGTGAAGCAGTACAATTTCAGCCGCCCTGGATTCTCCTCTGGCACAGGTCAGTTTCAAATACACACCAGTACACTGAGACGATCACAGTCCTCTATGTCCTTCACTCACTTGTCATTCCTCCATCCCTCCAGTTTTCAACAGCCCCATTGTGTTTCATTGAATCACACTTGGAACATAGCATTCCTCGTAGCTCATCCCAGCGATTCACACTGATTCATGTGGAGTTACACTTAAAGTAAATCATGAAGTGTAGAGGGAGAAGGACGAGGTTTGAGGTTGATGACTAAAAGACAAATTAACAATCCTTCATCTGTAAATATTTGGAGGAGCGTCAGTCTGCGAGCACTCAGCTCTGAGTTTGTCCTAACAGTTTGTTCCTCACGCCATCTCCTGCTGCCTTTTCCCAGTGAAATTCCATTTCTTCTTTCTCTTGTCACCATCCACCTGAAGGTCATTTCACAGCGATGGTGTGGAAGAACAGCACAAAGCTGGGCGTGGGTAAGGCCACTGCATCAGACGGCTCTTCCTTCGTGGTGGCCAGATACGTCCCAGCTGGAAACATCACCAACCAGGGACACTTTGAAAACAACGTTCTGCCAGCTAAGACCACAACCTCATAAAGATGACGACATCCTAAAGACTCAAACCAAAACGGATCTATTCCTTCCTCCAAGAGCAATGGCATCTGCCCGCACGGTTGTGGAGAAGACTCAGGAGAGCACCAGTTGTTGCCGAAGAGATAAACGACAGAATACAATCTCCTGAAGCTTCTAAAAGATGTACACGTGCAACCAGCAGACGAGCTACTCTTTGACATTATTAACTGTATGTGTATTGACCAAGTAGACTGTAGAACCTGGATGGTCATTTACACGGTGTGACAGTATTTCCTTCATCACTTTAATATATTTCACACACGTGAAAACATCATGGCTTGTCATCTGAATGTGTAGCACTGGGGACGAATTCAGTGGAAATGCAGGGCACTCACATTTCCATACAGCTGATTACCCAACATGCTCGGTATGTAATTCATGCAGCAACTTGTCAAAACAAAATTTGCTCATCCAGGATGTGTGTTTTCTTTTCTACTCTAATCGTATGTTTTAATTAATATCTGTATCATCTGTCTGTGCAACATAGTGTTTAGGAATGAACATGTTTTTCCAAAATTGGTACTAAACATCTGAATATCAGTGTGAGTGGCATAATCCTCTGAGCCTTAACAACTGGAAAGTGTTTCTGTAATATCTGCAGACTGTCTCTGCAAAACAATAAAACAATTTTCTGTAATGGTAATCTTCAGAGTGCAGCCAGCAAACAGGGTTTTTTTTGTTGTTGTTGTTTTTTTTGAAAAAGTATAATTATCACCAAATATAATACTTCTATACAATCCATCCAATCTACAGTCACATTGGAACCCCAAATGTCCACCGAATAAATTAAAGGTATACTGTGTATTCACATCTATTTATAGCTTGAGTAATAAGAAATTATATTAAACTCGGCTGTTTGAATAGCCTTGTTGGCCTTTAGCAGCAATTAAAATAATAATTTACACTATTTGTTGAGAGTAATGCAGCTGTCCAGTTATTGAAATTGGTTCTGCTTTAATTAAATAACATTTTAAGTATTTAGTCTTATTCTCTTGGCATTATCATCCTGGCTGGGGTCTTTCTGTGAGAAGTTTGTAGGTACCCCACCTTTGTCCCATAGTCCACCTCCATGCTGATTGGGGTTGGTTGCTGGGAAACTTTGAATTGACTGTAGGTGTGACCATGATACGGCAGTGGCCTGTCCAGAGTGCATCCCTGCCTCTTGCTCAGCTGGTATTGGCTCCCGCTCTCCCTGCGACGCTTAAAGAATAAGCGGCATCATCTATCTGTGAACATTTAGTTGGGAAACTAGCAAAAACAAGCAAATGAAATAAATCTCAATTTATTGTAAGCCTTGTGAATTTGCAAAAAGTTAAAACGTGCTACACCTGATGTTCAGATCATCGGCAATCTCCTCAACCAAATCAATATCATGGTGCAGTCCCAGTCCACGTTGGAACAGATTTTATTTAGCAGATATTGGGGATGCAACATACAGTAGCAGCGATACAGAAGAGTCAGTGGCATTTAGGCTTTATAGGCTGGAAGAAGAAGAGGGGCCAGATTCAGAGTGCGCTCCACTCACATGGTCAGCTCCTGCAAGGAAAAAAGAAAAAGAAAAATGAACTGTGAAAACTAGAAAAAACATGGCACATTCTAGAAGGTATCACACTGCCTAAATAAACTACATTTACACACAAGAGGCTGTGTTCTATTACGATTTAAACTTCAGCAGTTTCACCAGTGAGTTATTGCTGCCACCTAGTGTACAAACAGCAGCACTGATGACCTCTGGAGCTGTAGAGGTTGCTCAGTTACTGGGGAGAAAATGTTCCTGCGTTTGTCCTGGGCTCATTCTTCTCCACCCCACCTCACCCTCCCATCACTGCACCCCCCTGCTCGCTGCCGATGACTCATTTATTTATGCCCTCCTTCTCCTTTCTCCCTCCTCACCATGATAGCATTCACAATGTCATTCTTGTTGTGTTTCAGTGCACGGACGGCCTTGGCCCGTGACACGTTGGCCTGAGCCATCACCAGCTCGATGTCCCTCTGCTCAAGACCCCCCTCGTCCACCTGATGCATTAAAGGCAAGACAAAGACAGAGAAATTTAACAACTGAATCGGAGAATTTTACAGAGAACTACAGCATCATGTAAGTTCCAACGGTACCTCCTCTTCCTCCTCTTCACTCTCCTCCTTGATGGTGAGGCTGGGTGGGACAGGTGGGGCCAAGGGAGAAGAGGTCACAGGCACCTTGAATTTCTCCGCAGCTGCTTTGTGAGCCTGCTGAGACAGGTCCTCGATCTGAGAGGAGGGGAGGGGAGGAGAGACATGTAAATACAAAGGATTGTTCATAAGGAAGAACAAAAGATAGAAACGAAGAAAGAAAGATTAACCTTAGCCTCTCCAAACACTATGTAAATGTCCGATGCAGGGCTTTTGAATACATCGGGTTTGCTGATGACGAACAGGATGCTCTTGGACTTCCTTATAGTGATTCTGGTCACACCGTGGACTGGCTTCAGACCCAGTTTAGACATGGCCTGCATACACAGTCAGCAGCATGTAGAGTGAGACAGAAAGACAACACAGAAACAAAATGAGATGATGCAGCCTCAAGTCTAGATATTAAAAGATGAACACTGCTCACTTTCAAGGGTCACCTTGGCTACATAGTGAAAGGGGAGTGACCACTAACATATTTGTGAAAGCCGGGGGGGGGGCAAACAAAAGAAAGTCAATCTTATTTTTCAGTCAAGCATGGAAGACGCCTCTCTTTTGGGGGAACAAAATCCAACGCCAGTGAGTTTGCTGTAAACGTAGAGTAAGATTGAGTGTCCTGTCCTAAGAACACTATTTGAGACATTCAACTTGCATCACTTCATGTTCAGGCTGTAATCTGACCTTGCGAGCCTTCTTCTCACTGCGGCTCTGCTTCGGTCTGTTCATCCCTTCATCTGCAGACGAGAGAGACTGAAGAAAGAACTGAACATTTGTCACATCTTATCATATTTCAGTTCAGGAGTTTAGTTTATGATATGTCCAGAATAACAGTATTACTGCCAGTGTTAAGACCAACACTAAAATATTCTTAGTTTCCCGAACGCAGCAGGAACAGACTCACCTGGTGCTCTGGTCTCCGTGGCTCTGGCTCCTCTAACTCAGGCACCGACCCCTCACTCTCAGACTCATTACAAGAAGCCATGATGGAGCCTAAACACACACACACAGGACATGTACATAAAGCATGTTACACACTCTGTGCCATTGAAACTAATTACCATAGGCTAGGTAATGAGGTTATAAGTGAGTCTATCTCATTAGTGCAGTGCTGATGAACAGTGTTCATTATAAAATCCAAAAGCTAATCTAAGAAACACCAGGGGACAGGATTAGTTTATGGAAAATAATTTAAACTGCGCTTTTACATTTTTCCCATGTGACGTTGATTTTGATGGAAATTAATATTTATATATTAAAGATAATCCATAATTGACATGATGTAACATATGAAATGTTTCTCGTGGCGTTATCTGCCAGGAAAAAAAGGTTAGGACATTTTGTCCCGTGTGATTAATTCATATTCAGAGAATACAAAGAGGGCAGGAAGCTGGAAACAGGCCACGGGAGAAGGGTGGAGTGTGCTACAGAAAGCAAAGAGAATTTTAGGGGATTTCTGAGTCCCACATCATCCCCACAACTCACAGTTGTTTTTCAAGGATAGGTCGAGCTCTTCAGAAATCTTACGGCTTTGGCTGATGGGACAGCCAGACTCTCTGTCGGCCATGTGGTGGGCAGAGAAAGGTTGTAGCTCTCTTTGGTTGGATGGACCAGACTCATTCTGCAACAATCCATTTCTGTTTCCTGGGACTCCTCTGGGCTGGGATCTGTGACCACGTCGAGGCAACCCACCGTCCTCCTCACTGTCTGTCTCCTCTTCGGCCAAACAGGGACCTTCCAGAGGACACAATACTTGATCATATACTTTATATACACTGTATTAGGACAGAGTGGGTTCACTTTTCGAAACTCAACTTGCAATCTCCCTTTTTACTGCTGCTTATCAAACTGTAAAGAGAAGCCATGCATTAGCATGTATTGTGCTGATATATTGATCATTTCTGCACTCACCTCTGCATCTGTCTTGTGTGCTCCATGCGCGGCCCTTCTTGGTTTGTTTGTGAGACGGGGTGTTGAGATTAGGCAAAGAATGTGAATAGGACTGAGACTGGAGACAAGAAATAGAGTCTCGAACTGATGCTGAATCTTGAGCCCCAGGAGAGGATGATTCCTGGGTCGGCCGGGACAGGCTTAATGGCATGAGAGTGGAGAAGGAAGGTGACGAGACACTTGTGGCAGACGTAGCAGATGTAGAAATTACAACCTCTTGGAGGCTGCTGTTAGGAAGACATTTGGGATTAGGGGCTTGTTGTGTTGTTGAGGAGGTGGAGCAGTGGGTGGGAGGGGCGTTACACATGGACAGTGAGGACCGGAGCTGGGCGGAGGAGACGGGCTGGGATTCCTGCACAGGTGTCGACAGATCATCCTCTGGTTCAGTTGACCCATCGGGTAAAGGGGAGGAGGAGGAATCTGGAGATGCTGAGGACGGACGTGGGGTCAGACAGGCTGATGGGGTATCCTGGGTGAGTGGGCTGGGGCCAGGATCTATGGTGTTGTCATTAATGTCGACTGTAATCCCTCTCTGACTATCAGGTAGGGGTCTGTTGTCAAGAACTTCTTGGTTTAGTGCCATAACAACATTGAGGTTGTCTGGAGTATGGGTGGTTGAGTTGCAGTGTCCATAACCAGAAGTTGTGACATCAGGACTGGGGCTGTTAACCCTCTGCATCTGGGAACTAGATTCTGCTTTATTTGTGGTTGACGTCCTCTGGTGATAGTCCAATGAAAACGATTTGTTGTTTGCTTTCTGATCTGTCATAGCTTTGGAATTGTCTGTGATTCCTTTTGGCCGTCCATCTGCCGTTGGTTTTAATGGATCACCATTCTTTGGGTCATCAACAGATTCAGGGCTAGAGTCAGCATGACTGCCTCTCTGTGATGCTCTGTGTTTTTTCTGCCTCCCTCTCCGACCTTTCTTGTCAGCGACTGGTTTATCTGTGCAAAGTCCCCCCTCAGAGGAGTGACACGTTAAGTGCTCTGGTCTTTTCTGTACAGGGGAGTTATTCCTTTCTGCTTTGTTCTCCTTTTCTTTTTCTTCAACTCCTTCTTCCCCCTTTTCTTCCTCCTCTTCTACCCCTGAGTTACAAACTTGCTGCCCTTGGAAATCCTCTTTTGTCTTTGGTTCATCATCAAGTGTGTCAGGGACTTCATCTTTAGTTTGCCCTTCAGTCTGAGGCTTCAGAATTTCAGGCTCTGGCAGAGAACCAGTATTTTCCACCTTGTCTTTAGCAGCTCTAACTGATTTTGATTCATTACTTTTACATTTAGGAGTAAATGAACCAAAAGAGCCACGGGGCAGAGAAAATGGATTGCACTCTGGAGTGATTGTCTGACTCTCTGGACAAGTAGGACATGTGAACCTATCTGAGCCACACTGTGGGTTTGCTGCAGCTGCGTCCATGTGAGACCATGACACTTTCTTTGAGGACGGTGCCTGTTTTGAGTCTGATGATTGGTTAATTGAATCTTGCTCCTTATCAACAATCGTGTCAGAAACCTGTGGTGGTATTTCTTCAAGTGGAATATTTGATACAGACTCCCTGGCACTGATGCTCACACTCTGGGGTCTCACCTCCTCTGATAGAGCATTCAAGCTTCCACACATGGCTCCTTCCAAGGAGTCGAAGGCAGAGTCGTTGTTTTTATTTGAATTCATCCAACTGTCTTCTGTTTTTGAGTCTGCGTTATCTCCATCATGGTCTGTATTTAGATTACTGACATCATCCTCAGGGAACCTGGAGCTTCCATCCTCTCCTCCTCCTGCTTCTGAGATCTCCTCAATGGACTTCCAACAGGTTAAGTTGGATACAGAAGCAACCTCTTCTACCAGTTCCTCATCCGCCATCTGGTCCCTCCTTCCACACAGACTGTTGTTATCGTCTTCATCCACAGCAGAACCTAGATTATTGTCATAATTTGTATATATTTCACTGCTCGTGTTGGGCGCTACAGCCATTTGTGTGCTTTGGCCTGCTGTGTCACACATGAGCAGACTTTCTGCCTCTAAGTCATACCTCTTCTCTAGAGACTGTGCTGCTCCCCACACACCAAACCCAGCCCCTGAGCTTAACCCTAGACCTAACCCTAAACCCATCCTATTATCACACCACACCCCAGATACAGGACCCATCTCTCTGCTTGGGTCTGTTTCTGAGTTTTCCCTTTTGGGTGAAATGGCGATGGGAGAGTGAGGAGATCCAACAGCTCCGAGAATCCCCTCATCAGCAGTGAGGGTGTTTTCCCTTAGGTTCTCCTGGGCAGAGTCCCCAGGACAGTGTTCATGAGTCAGGGCCAGATTATCAGCAAGTTCAGAGATGACAGAAACAGGGATATTACTGGGATTGGGACTAGGGTCCTTGGGGCAGGACAGAAGGAGAACACCTTTATTTAGGTCATTGGTGGCAGTGGCCATGGTAAAAGAGGGGCCTGAATCAGTATTCCTGCTCTCTACAGTCCTGGACTCTGCTGAGGTGTTGCCATTCTTTTGGTCAAGCTCAGTGTCAGACTCCTTCTGAATACTGGGCCTACACATGGCCTCTGCCCCTCTGGCCACATCAGATTTATTGGAGAAAGACTTTGATAACACCAGTCTAGTTACTCCAACTGTCCTCTGACTTTCTGGCTGATGATGACGAGGCTTTATAAGCAATTTGAAAGAGTCCCTTTCTGGTTTCTCAGTGGACTCATCCACAGAACAATCAGTGCCCTGTTTCAAATCAGTATCTTTCGTGTGGGGATTTTCCTCGACCAATTCTTTCAGAGGAATTGAACTGTTAAGATCTGTTGTCTCCTGTGGGGAAGGGGTAGAAGTAGGAGAGGTGGTGAATTCATCAGAAGGGTCAGGAGGAGCGTGAATGACAACAGGAGTAGTGGAAGGGTTTACATGAGGACTGTCTGACTCATCACGAGGTTGAGGGTTAGAGGACTCTGTCTGACAAGATCGTCTTATGTGATCTACTGGTGTGTCTGTGCTCACTTCGGTCTGCAAACTCTTAGTTTGATCTAATGCACTGGTTGATTCTTGTTCATGGTCTGACAGAGGTTCACAAGGTCCAGGTTCATCTAAAGGTTTGGGTTTTATATTGTTGTTCATGGGTTGGGCAGCTATGGCTTCACAAAGAAAGGAGGTTTGGGGGTGGTCCTCTGTTTTGTCTGTGCTAAACTGTGCGTGCAAAGGTTCTGCTGGATCTGTTCCAATGGCCAACCCCTGTTCAGGTTCTGTGTCAGTGAGTCTGTCAGTTGGTGGAGGTTCAAGTGATTGTGCGTGCCTCTCAGTGCTGTATAGACGTTCGTCTTCCTCCCCATTATAGGAGGCAGAATCTAAGGAGTCATCAGTATCATCCTGAAAGCAGAATGATTCGTCCAACCCCTCATTGATAGACGTCTCTGAGAGTGAGTGAAGGAATGATGCTGAGCTGTCCTCACCTGTAGGATCCTCCACTGCTTTGCTATCAAACTTCTCCTCATCATCATCTTCCTGCTCCTTTTCTTCCTCCATCTCCACCACTTTCACCTCCACTTTAGCCTCCTCGCCTTCCTTGTCAGAGTCCTCATCTGCATTGTTTTCAGCACCGTCAACAGCACATTTAGCATTGCCATCCTCATCCTCATCCTCATCATCCTTGTCATCCTCATCATAATCATAATCATCATCCTCTTCTTCATCGTCCTCGTCATCATCTTCAACATCTGCCTCCTCCTCTCCTGCTGCATACGCATCAATATCCTTTCCTTCATCTCTGTCATGAACCTCTCCTATTTCATTCTCTTCCTCTGTGGGGAAGAGGGTGATTTCCATTGAATCGGCTTTAAAGATGAGGCTAGTGTGGAGGGGAAAGGAGATAAGGGAGGCAGGGATCATCCTTTCCTCCTCTGGCATATCATCAGAACAGGCTGCCTGGGTGAGTATGAAAGAACTGGGGCCGAGCCTGTCAAAGGCTCCATGACAGAAGGCATCCAGTGGGGTCAGGGGTGAGTCAGGGCTAAGGCTAGATGAGGGCATGGTCATGTCAGGACTCAAGGCAGTGGAGGGTAGTTGTGAGTGGTCATCCATCTGTCCATAATGCTCCTGTGGTAGACATGATTCCAGTTGGAGGTTCAAACCTGTCTGCATAGGTCTAGAGTACTCCACTCTCCCTGAACCAGCTTCCTCCAGTGGACAGAGTGAGCTCTCAGACTCTCCTCCATCCTCCTGTGAGTCACTGCTACGGCTGCTTCTGCTCCTTAGAGGGGACGTATTCTCAGTAACCCAGCATGGACGACAACTTTCTCTGGGAATCTGGATCTCTTCCCCTTTAAGAGCCTCTTCCTCCTCAAGGATCACTGTCCCTGTTATGCCTATTCGAGAATTCAGGCCAAAATCCTCAGGGCGATACAAACTGATGTCCCCCACCCTTTCCTCCTCGCGTTCTGCTCCCAATTGTACCTTCTCCTCCCCGACCACATCTCCAATTTCTGATAAGGAGCTGACAAAGCATGCGGGAGCCTCCTGTGCTTCTTCTGTGAGGAGCAGATTGGGAGAAGTGGAGGGGGAGGTGGAAGATGTGTAAGAGGAGGTCCAGCTGCCTCCCTCTGCTGTGATATAAGAGCCAGAAGGAGAGGTGAGGGGGGAACAGAGGTCCTCGCTGTCTGATGGAGAACCTGGGGACAGTGGGCAGGCTGGAGAGCCGGGATATGAATGATGTTTAAGGTGCAATGAGCGGGAAGCCATCTTGATTGGGGTGGAAGGAGCAGTATAATACAGGTCAGGGTCAAGAGATGAGGGCATGCCCACTCTAAGAGGGTCAACAGCATATGATGGTTCAGAAAAGGACAAAGCAACTGGACAGGCCAGCTCAGAAAAAGAGAGGGAAGGCACTTCATTTCCAGGGAAGGTTAAAACCTCTTCCTGGTTGTCCATCAAACTGACATTAGTTGGCTCTGGGGGTGATGAGGAAGGGTCCAAAGGCTTGTGAAAAGGGGGGGCTTGTTTGGGTGGGGGCTGCACCGGGTCTTTTTGCTGATCTTGCTGTTTCGGGGTGCTTTGGGCTTGACTTTCATCTCTGCTGGTTTCCAGCTGGTTCTCTTTTGCTTGTGCCTGACGAGCAGAACAGCTTGGGACAGCTGACAAAGGGGTCGTCTGACCAACCTTCTCAACCACAGGTTTCTCTTTTTGAGTCTCTGTTGCTTTGAGCAGTGTCTCTTGACCCATCACCACCCTTGTGTCCATGGTTTGTGGCTCTTGATAATCACTCTCCACCTCAGAACCGGTCAGGACCTGGGAAGAGCACATCAAATTAAAGTATGGTAGCACTATGGCTCACTGTAAAACTGCAAATATGCTTATGCACACGTAACACAAACCTTGATTCTCTCCATCTTTACTGGGATGTGGCGCCCACATGGTCCATGACCACCTAATTTTCCAGACAATCTGGGTGTGGTGGTGTTGCGATGGTCAGAGCCTTCGGGCTGGGGTCTCATAGACCCAGAGGAGCTGGGTTTAGATGAAAAATGTCTTGGACCAAATGGAGAGGTGCATGCTGGGAGTAGCTTCTGAGGAGTGCTGGGAGAAGGACTGGAACCACTATCACTAGGAGAAGAGCCACTGTCAGAAGGGGTGGAGTCAGTAGACGGATGTCTGGTCATGTCTGAAAAACAAAAATGTAAAAGTATGTAAAAGGTCAGTCTGAATGGAGCGAAGGAGCCTTTGCATCAAAAGTGGAGAAATGGGTCAAATACTTTAGAATGAGTTCTAACTTAACAAAACTCCTTTAGTGCACAAACACATGTGTCACTCAAACACTGCAAATACCTTCATAAAGACTATCAGCAGGTTGGTTCAGACTGTTTTTAGACAAAATAATCCTTTGTCCGCTGCCTTTCCCACTCAGAGTTTTACCGTCCACCCTTCTTTTTCCACATCAACATGCACACTCACAACTGGCCAGAGGCAAAAGGAAGCTCTCTACGTTCTTTGTCCTCTTGTCCTCCTAGAGTAAGAGCCACAACTGTCACAAGGAATTTAGTAAAACATATAATGACAAGGTGAATGAAAAAAATTGGGTCAGGGGTATATTGAGGGGGAGTTGTAAAGGATGGAAGAAGATGGGCATGAAAGGCAGTCTTCTCCATTTGTTCCAGTTCCACTTGTGAATTGTAATAATCATGTCATGTCGGATTGATTACCATAACACAACACTATGTATTCACTGAAATATCCCTTGAGGATGTGATATAAGCTTCTTTCTCCAGGCTTCGACACAGGGAGGGAACAGAACCTTCATTTTCTCTCTTAACTGGGCCATCGCCACGGTGACCTCAGTCCACATGCTGATTGGCCATTATTACACACAAGTGGCTCAGCTTGGTGCCAGCCACAAACACACACACACACACACACGTTGCCTCTACCAGGAACTCAGTCATCACTTACTAATCCACTTTGCAGCCGTTCCTGTGTCCTCTCCCTCGCTCCTTGTTTCACTTTTATCTGTGCATTAGCTTCCTTCTCTCATTTCAATGTCTTGTTCTCTGCAAGCTGCAGCTCTGCTGCTCTGTCCTGCCTGTGATGGTGGTGGATGCAGGCGTCAGCACTAAGCAGCACTGCCTGATCACCGCCCCAGTAACAAGCTCTAGGTGTGTGTTTGTGTGTGCTGAGTCATGCCTCTGAGCCTGAAAACTGCCACTAATCAGAGAGATGCTCAGTTAAACCTGACACGCACAAACTCCTAGAAACACCTTATGGCACAGTACAATCTACAATCCTGTTTCCTCTTGCAACCCAATTTAAAAGGTACCTGGTTTACAGATTCAGATTCATTGCTGTTGTGCTTATGTCTGTTGGCATACAGTAAATGTCAGCCTCGTCTCTTAGCTGCAGATGCTGCTGAAGCTGCCCCCCCCTCCCTCCTCTCTTTGCCTCCCTGGCCCAGCCTTGGAGTCCCCTCTGTGGGGGAACGCAGGGAAACTGAGCACCAGGCTTTCTGTAGCAGGAGTAGGCCGCAGCAAGCGGAGCAGACTGGAGCTGCGTCACAGAGGCTGCAGCGCTGTCATCCCCAACAGGGAGCATCTATTTCAGCTTTGCTCAGACTGTGTGATGAAAAGGAGGCAACCCATCAGTGTCATACCCTTCTTTGTCCTCCTTCATCACCCTCTCCTCTTTATTAGTCACAATCTCTGTCACCTCTCGTTTCTCCATCACATCACATCGATGTGCCAGAACACAAGTTGCACAGAGGATGAGACAATTCTTTCTTGTTCCTCCTCTGCCAGGATTCAGGTCAGAGAAGCTTAAAATAATTTCAGGCCTAAGAACAGATGAGTGCAATAAATCATTTCCATCTTAAACCCAGCACACAAGGCAGCAGGGAGCTTTCTTACTAACAGGTTATCTATCATAGATGTCGGGGGTTCATAGTATTTTAGCGGACTGACATGTTGCAATAACTGTCGGTGAAACAGAACACGCAAGGCTTTACTGTAATTGGAATATTTTCACTTTCACTTTTGACTGAAATGAATTAATCCTGATCCTCCAATCTCCAATCACCCGTTTATCCCTTACTCATGATTTCAAAACTGCAGACGCACACCAGCAACACCTCCCAATATTTCAAGAGAAGTGGAAATAGAAAGGACAGAGGCACTAACTTGTGTGGCTGTGCTTCTGTGCTCTGCCATGCTGCTGTGTCATGTTCCTGCAGAGGCTGGGGGAAGGGTGGAGCCACCCGACACTGTCCGTACAGCTTGTAAAACTGATGGACGGATGTGGATGTGGATGCGGATGGGGCAGCACAGGGCAGCACGGGGCTTTTAGGAGGGACAGGGTTAAGTAGGCCGGGGTTGGGGTGGTGGCGGGGGGGGGCTGGGCTGGGATTCTGATGACACTTGGGGGCTTGGCTATTGCGCAGATAGAGATTTTGGTGCATTTTAGATGGGACATTGTTTGTCAATTGGGATTTAGTATTGAAGAGAGCACAGAGGTGCAGTGGGAGTTAAAGCCTTTGGAGTGGAGACGGCTAAGCTGTGTGTGTGTGTGTGTGTGTGTGGGGGGGGAGGGGGGGGGGGGGGGGGGGGGGTGGGGGGGGGGGGGGGGGGGGGGGGGGGGACATGCGAATCACAGCTTACTCACTGCACATGTCAGCAGACAGGAATCAAAGAGTTCTCCACATGGCAGGTTAAAGCAGAATATGATGGCCTCTATACCTCAAGTGGCCTACAAGTACCTATACATATGCCATGCCCCCCCCGCCACTGACACTTTCACACTATCCACTCTACACAAGTTTAGTCCATCTTCAACATGACACATCTGTTCACTCTCCCCGTCTCCATCCCTAACCCCAAACGTCCTACCTGGTCCAGGGAGCCCTGTCTCCTCAGCTCCCTGCTCCGGATGCTTGTCAGCAGGGGCAGATCTGCGAGTGCTCTCCCCCGGCATGCTTCTTGCTGGCTCTGATGCAACAATAAACCATAGAGCCGGAAAGGATAAGGTGAACAGGGAGAGGGAGTGAGAGAGAGAGAGAGAGAGAGACAGACAGAATAGAAGAAAGGAGGGGAGGGGTTGGGGGGTAGGACCTGAATGCTCAGCGACCCAACATTCAGAGCTTCCCTGCAGCACGTGTGTGTGTGTGTGTGTGTGTGAGAGAGAGAGGCAGAATGACACAGACAGAAAGAGGGAGAGTGAAGAGATGGGAGTGTGTGTCCGCTGCTCTGTTGCAGCACAATGATGCTGCTGCTGTGGGCGTGTGTTTTTACAGCCTCATGATCCACCTCATCTGAATGTGTGTGTTTGTGTGTGTGTGTGTGTGTGAGAGAGAGAGAGAGAGAGAGAGAGAGCTGCAGTGCTCTTGCTTGATGCCCAGTTCCTTCTCTCTCCTCCCCTCCTCCCTGTATCTCTCTCTCTCTCTCACTCTCTCTCCCTCTCCACTCCCCCACCTCCTTCTCTCCCAGCCAAGCAATGACTGGATCTTGGGAAATGATGTCAGCAGATTTCCACCGACTCTTGTCAGTGCTGCCATCAACCTTGGAGGATAGTAAGGGTACTGCAAAAACAAGAGGGAGACAGAAACATCAAGGAGATGACTGTGGTTCAAGGAAAACCAAACGAAACAGGGGCTAATGGGAAACTTAAAGCACAGAGGGTCAAAAGGACAGAAGTGAAACCTAAGAGTGTATTCTGCTAATTATTCCTGCACTGATTGCATCCCAGAGGAAGAAGACAGGTCCCTGAGGGCAGCTAGAGCATCTGTTTCTGATCTCCATCTTGGCAACCTCTCCAACACTAGTACTCTCGGCTTCTCTCGCTAGTTTTATAGATAACAAGTGAGGAAGAAAAAAAGATGGAAATAGAAGGTGATGAAGGGGGCGGCAGCACAGAGTCAGATCAGCAGCAGGTGTAGTTTCCATGGCGACCCAAAAGTTTGCATTTAAGAGGGCCAGCTCAGCAGAAGTGATGCAGATTTGCTGGGTGACGTTTAATGGTCATGTCAAATGTGGCTGTTGATCAAATCACAAATTATAAGAGTTCTCACTACACGTCCTCCTCTCAAAGTTGCTCTTTGCTGCATGTATGTGCTGTTTCTTCAGTCTAGTTTGAATAATAAAATAGACATTTCTTTCATTTAGTTTTAGGAAGTTTCCTTCACTTTTCATTTGAAATATGTTTTGATTGTCACTTACATAAATGAATGCATTGGCTGCACATGCACACTGCTGAACATTCAGAAGGCATGCTGATCCATTAACCCTTCATACAACTGTCTATCAGAATAACTCAGGTCAGCATTGTGACTTGTAATGAACTGTAGTGAAGCTCAGTGTCTCTCCTCTGCTTTGCATTAGTCAGTCTTCTTCTTTTTGCCAGTGAGCAGCCCCTGATGTCAGAGACCTGCTGCTGCTGCTGCTGCTCATGTTGTTGTGTAAGCAGTTTCAGGAAAACCTCACCCAGTCTCTTCTGGTTGTTCTTTAACAAACATGCACATTTGAGATGAAGCTTGACGCACATTAAGAAATCAAACATTTTAACAAAACTTGTAGACACACAGTGGGCTATATTTAGTATGCTGTGTTCAATGTCTCTGATTCAACATTGCTCACTAAAATTAGGCTGCTGAAATGTAATTTATCATTCATCATTTATCAAGAAACAAGCTGTTGTTCTTTTCTAATCTAATCTAAACTAAAGCAGTCCCACCAATACGCCAGAGAGGTGTCTGCAAACTAGCCGTTAGGTGTGACATGAAGCATCCTGGGTCTGAATACCACACCAGACACCATGCACATGCACACTCCCTGGGAAAACGTGCGCATCGACCACACATCCTGAGTCCTGCAAGGCTGACAGTGTGAAAAAAAACAAACCTGGGAACAAAACAGCAATAAACCTATTTATTCCATCATCAGATGACTGCACACACATCCACAAAGATAGATAAATTATTCCAATCTATGCACATTTTCATATTAAGTAACATTTTGGTCAAAGCTCTTGAAATGACCCCAGTGCTGACTGTGCTCCTGGATCATACCATTCCGACCACACAATGTGTTTATTTCTGTCTCTCTAGCTCCAAAAGTCTCCCCGTCATCACCATGGAAACAGGGAAAGCCCCACACGTTTCCAAGGGAACCACAGTGAAAATATGATTTTCTTATTTTATGACATAAGTCTAGAAGCGTCTTTCTGCAGTGCTTCTCTGCTCGTGTGTGTGCATGTGTTTATTCCATGTGGTTCTGTTTGATTGGGAAAGAGCCGATTTAGCTGAGCTTCCACATTTTCATCAGGATTTTTCAGATTACTCAGCCATGTCCTCGGCCACAGCCTTCTCCAATCTATCTTTTAGGTACGCCTGTGTCTGCCAGTCAGTCTTCAAGTCCAGCCAATCAAAATAAGGGACCTGAAAGAAGAAGAAAACAATGAGATTTATCATATTTTTCTGACGTGCGAATGAGCAAATACCTTCAGATTATTGGTGCATAACAGTGCATTTAAACAGGGGACATTATACTGGGTTATAGTCTCAGACAGGTTCAACACTCTAAACTTGAGAGGATGAAGCTGCTTTTGGCTCAGAGGCTCGTCCTAAATGAGGGCGATGGAGTGCGTGGACTGGCCGAGATGAAGCTGATTTCTGGCTGGATTTCTATTTATACCCCCAGACTGCAGCGGGACTCTCCTAAGTCTTAGCTGAGCGTTATCGCCTTGTTTGCATGGCCTTGGCCAGTCAGACACCACTGCGGCTATCATATATATATATATTGGAAAATGCATTCATCACTTGAGTGTGAGTGATAAAACATTTTGCAGTCTAGCTATATAAAAGAGCCATCCACAGCACATGTGGGTTGTTTCATGCTATTACATTCACGGATTAATTGGGCACGAAATAGGGACGCTTAGTGGCAGCCTTATGTAAGATGATATTACTTTGAGCATCAAACAGACCTGAAAAAAAAATGGAAACCATTTTTTAATCCACAAAAAAAATCTTGTCTCTTCTAACGTTATTCTAAACTGTTGCCTCTCCTCACCTCCACTATGGTGTAGCCGGCCAATTTTAGATGCCGCTTCCTCATAACAAACCGGCCCAGTGGTTTTCTGCGGTTTAAACCAAAGTTTGAAAAATCCATAGCTAGGAAAGCGATCCTGAAAATACAAAGAGTGGAACAGAGACAATAAGATCAAATAAGGTAAGACACCTGGAGTGAAAGAACAAAGAAAAATATCACAGCCCACGAGTTTCACTTTCATGACTCACCGTCGAGCCCCGACAGGTAAACTCTGATTCCCTTCTACAGAGAGAGGAAGAGAGACGTCGACTGGTTTGTTGTCACAATCCACTGCCAGCTCACCATCTAATTAGAGAAAGCTCTTGTCAGTTGTAAGAAGAGCTGGATTAAATGTTGATTTCTGAGGAAAGGTACTGTAACACTGGTGGTGGGGAAAGGGACAGACAGTACATTTATGTGCTACCTTATTCCCTTACCTATAGTCCATCCGTGCACAGTGTCAACCCCGATAATAAGGGCAGCCGCCTTCTGACCAACCAAACTCTGTAAGGCCTCTCTCAGACTGATCTGCAGGCGGGAAATTGCGCCCGGGTCGGTCGCGACAGGCGGGGGCAGCGGAGCGACTGAATCCGAGGAGCCTGGATGCTCCAAGTGGAGAGTAGCTGCAATGTGGAGGAGCTTCAGCCGGTAGCTCTCTCCTCGAGATTCACTGCCCTCTATGAGGAAAGAAATAAGGAAAAACATCAGACACCTAAAACAAGCGTCATCCAACTGGCAAGAATAATGTTTTTGTAATAAATGTCATGCTCCATATCTGAGAAAATGGGATAAATGAGCCCTCCTAAGCATTTATCAGTGCAGCACTGCCCTCTACTGTAACAACGTGGGTGGAGACCACAGTATGTCATATGCTTACTATGGTCCAATAATACATGGATGATGGGCTCCACATATAAGTTTGTAAATATGTTTATATATTTTCATCAAAGACATGTTTTAATGCATTTTTAATGCCCATAAAGTACATAAATATTGTAAGATTGTTATAAGTACTTAACATAATGCATGCTCTGCCAACCCTACTATTAGGTGTACTGTAAAAAGGCCAGTGCCTGAGACACTCTCCCAGGTAAAAGGGAGCAGTACAGAAACAGACAAAACCCCCACAGTTCTTCACAAGAGTCTTACCTGACAGTTTGGTATGGTATTGTTTTTCTAGGAGGGGGAGGAGGTAGTGAGGCTTGGCCTGCTGTAACACACACAGCGACCAAACCACATTTGTCCGCAGGAAGGGCTCTAGCTCAGAAAGATGCTCCTCCAGCTTAGAGTGGGCCTTTTACACAAAAAGACAGAAATAAACAGAGTTGTATTGTACATACCTTTTACTTAAAGGATTTCCAGTAGCTTAGAGTTAGACAGAGTCATCTTAAAATACCAGCAATTTAGCAAACGCACCCCTTGGAAAGTCCCATTACTATAACAACGGCGTATTCCTAATGTTACTCTTTAGTTTTGAGGGGTGGAACTAGTGTTACTAACATAACACTAGCAATAACAATGGTCACCACTTTATTCTACTGCTGTCAAAATTCACTGGGATCTAATCTGTACTAGGTATTGGCTGTTTAGTCCAGGTATCTGTATCAGGAAGAGAAAAATGGAAGCAGAACATCTCCAGACTAAAGTAGAAACACCCACCAAATCAGCCAGTTTTAAACTCCATCAGTACCTTGATGAAGAACTCTCCTGAGCTGGGCTGGAAGCCGATTCTGCCAAAGGTCATGAGCAGGTTACACAGCTGAAGTATGGTGTAGTCGTCACTGTTTGCCACGTAGTGCTGGTGGTGACGTGCAGAGAAAAGTATAGTTTAAGTTGATCTATTATTAAACATGATGGACTCAACCCAATCAGTTAGCCCTGTTAGTGGGTGCCTGACCTCAGCGAAGGCGTCAAACAGAGGGTTGTTGATCCATTTGAGGAAGCCCAGTGATTTAGCATAGCCTGTGACGTTGGTGGAGGTGAGCTCCGGGACTCGGGGCAACATCTCTGAGGCCATTTGTTGAAAAAGCTGAGAATGATGAAAATTCAGCTTCCCTGTAGACAAGCAGAGAGAGAGAGAGATGAAACTGTTAGCATTGTACAGCATGTATGACAAAATAAATGGTTTAAATAAATCACAGTTCATGTGAGGACTCTATTCGATGGATAGGATTGCTTTCTTGTACAATATGAGACATCTTTTTAAAAATAGCATTTTGTTAATTAACACCAAGGAGACAAAATGTTACCAGCAAAAGTAACTCCCATTAAAAATAATTGAAGATATTTCGATATTTAAGGCCTAATCTAAATAAAGCAGCTGCACATGGGGTGTCTATTAGTCTGTAACCATTACTGCTCAAGCTTTCTGAATTCAATATCATCTGTTGGTCAAGTTCATTGAAGGTGTATATAATCCATATTAGGCATCATTACCGAAAGCATAAGTTATGTTCAATATCAGTTGAGTGGTTAACTCTGACGACGGCTTCTGGAGGAGATGGTAGGAGAGACCTCTCATGAGTGGGACACTTCTTCGGCCCTGAGCTGCTAAAGACATACAGATTTTACTGATCTCTGCTGTTGAAAATGCCTCAGCCAGCTCCAGAGCCTGAGAGAGAAGAAGGAGAGGAACGTTATTCCTATGAATCAAAATATAGAGCTCTGAAAGAATCTGCTCAGAAGGTGATTGATTATTTTAAGCAAGATTTCTTAAAATAATGACGATGGACATTATTAACGCGGATACCTTGTCTTCTAATCTGTCCCTCAAAGCAGGAGAGATGCGGTCTCTGTGGCCCATCAGACTAGTGACAGTTTTAGTGTCTGTGATTTCGGTCCAGCGCAGCTCCAGCTGATTTAGCAAGATGTTCACCAGCATTTTGTCCCTCTGGTCCTTCCTACGCCTCTCACTCACAAACAGGTTGACCAGCTGCTTGTAGGTCAGCCTGCGCGCTCGCCACAGGACCTCCGTCTGTAAAGAGCAGAGGACCGGGTCCTCGGGGGACACATTCATGATCCACAGAGATCTCAAGGCAGACACCAGGTTGTTGTTCCACACCATAGAGACCTGGGAAGAAAAACAATCAATGAACTTCAATTTTTATATCAATAGTCTAAGATCTTGACAAGACAACACACAGCAGTGTATCTGGCATCCTTACCTTCTCTGCCATGGTATTCTTCACATTGTCCAGCTTTGAATCCTGCATCAGAACATTCATTTCACCGTTCGTCCTGTGTACCAACTGAGTCCACCTCGACAGGGTGTAAGCAGCTTGGTTGCTATTGCCCCTATGCTTGGCCCAGGCCAGCAGGACGTCCTCTGGCTGAGTAGCCTTCTCGACCAACTCCTCCAGCTGGCTGGGTTTTAGCTGGTCTTCAAAGGCATGATCCTGCATGGTAGCCTTTCTCTCACACAGTGACCTCTCTGTGACCATCGGCCAGCCCTGCGCCCTCTGCAAATCTGCACAAGAAGCCACAGCCGGAGGCAGGCGGGCAGCGACAGCTGTGGCAGCAGTGGCAGCTGGAGCCTGAGAGGAGGCTCTGCAGAGCACACGGGCACATCTGCCCAACAGGCGACTGGCCATTGTGGCAGAAGGAAAAGACAGCGGCCACAGGTGGAGGAATAAGGTTTGCTCACAATTCAGCTGGCGTAAGCATCCCGCATTGATCCTGAAGGAAAGATTGACATGGTCAGAGAAGCATATCAGCAAGCACTAGTTTATATGCATTTCATTCTGAACCAAACACAAATACAAACCAGCTAACAAGCA
The DNA here is from genome assembly GCA_016785235.1 of Pseudorhombus dupliciocellatus. Classification (NCBI taxonomy): domain Eukaryota; kingdom Metazoa; phylum Chordata; class Actinopteri; order Pleuronectiformes; family Paralichthyidae; genus Pseudorhombus; species Pseudorhombus dupliciocellatus. The sequence goes on along the minus strand of JAFBJW010000041.1, from coordinate 1,714,499 downwards.
CAGAGGAGCAACATAAACTCCAGGGTGGACCTAATTATCGCAATACAATTTTCTCTCTCTTTGCTTGTTAATTTCAGTAGCTACTTCAAATAAGTTCAATATGTGAATATGTTATGGTATATTGTGCAAAAACAGTGAGGAACAATTGCTCTACCTCAGTTAAATAAAGCGTGTTGCAGGTTACAAGTGTTGCTCATCGACTGCTCATACGGAGGTTTACAACCACAGCCAAAGAAATCACCATTTGGCCTTTCTCACGGTAAATACGCCTGACCAGCTCATAATATTATTGACCACAGTGCGTGTGTGTGTCACAGCAACATCCTGAATCCTTCTTCTAAGGCGTTACGTATAATCGTGACCTTGTCGCGCGCAGAGGAAGGAATACACCGTGAACCCAAGCGGCGCGTGCACGCGTCTGCCCCCACGAGACCGACGTGTGTGATCGGCAGCATCAGAGAGACGGATCATCTCAGTGATCGATCACTTACCTGTGAAAATACAGCGATACATGCGGAAAGTGATGCCGTTCACATGGACACTGCGCTCAGGGGACCGTCGCAGGAAAATGACGTAGTGGGGAATGTCACGTGATCACGCGACTCTCGTTGGTTTCCTTCTTTCAGAGGAATTGTTGTTCCGGGATCGCCGGTGTTATTAGTTATTACATTATGTATTTAATGTTTATGTGATGAGTCGAGTCAGGTGAGTTTAAGAGGTCTTCCTTTTTGGACACGTGGGTAAGTTCCTGTGTTGACAGTGACTGGACAACGAGACTGTCACAGCTACAGCGCCCCCTAGCGGTCATTTTGTATGCACCAATGCAATAAAGTTTATTCAGTTTGTTCCCTGAGATGAATGAATCTGTTGTATTTTTTGTGACTGACGCTGAGATTAATTCTGCAGATGAACACATCCATAGCAGTGTTACATTCTATAGTAAGTACTTAAATGCTTAAAACTGGTTGATAGAAAGTTAGCTATCGTTTGGAATGTTTTGCATCTGAATTAAAGGAAACCTGGTACTTTTAACCAGTTATATCATGTATTCATTCTGCCTCTACTTCTACAATGCTGATGAGTATGATGTTACCACCTCACGGCCACTGGGGGGCTCTCTGCTCCCTGTCTGCTGTGATCTTTAGCTGCTGGTGGAGCTATTGGCTGTAACCTTGAGGACTCTTTCATTGAATGAACTGCTCTGCACGTCCAGAACATATTCAATTGAAGAAGAAGAGCTGTCCCACTTTCACACTCAAGACTAAATCAGAAATGCTGGGTTCACATTTCCTTTGATGCAGTTCAATAATGTCTTTTGTTTTGATAATTCCTCATTGTTCAAATGAAAAATGTCTTGATCTCTGTAAGTCTAAACCCTCATGAAAATGTGATTAAACCCTTGAGCCAGAGAGAACAGTGTGCCAGTGTGTTGGAACCTCTGTCCCTCTTTTGTTACCCCCTGTTCTCTCTCCCCTCCCCAATAACTTGTGATCAGAGCCGAAAAATCAGGCTGATAGCGTTTTCTGATTACACTATGACTCTGATCTAAACACTACAGCACCATGTTGACTTTTTGAAACATATCTTACCTTGCCGCTATTTACCCAGCATGCAACATGTTCTGGGCAGGAGCAGTGAAGAGACAGGGTGACCTTACCTCAACTTTTACTCCTTAATCCTCTTTCTCCACAGGAGAATAAAAAGCACTCTATTATACAATTGATTTGAATAATGTAGTTTTTTTAAAATTGAATTCATGTTGAGATATAATTTGTCTTTTATATGTAAAATTAAAATTCCTGCAGTGTATTATATTAGCCTGCACTAGGAGGAGGAGGAGGAGGAGAGACACAATGATCTCCACACTCTCTCTGTTGAGGTTGAGGGAATTATTAATTACCCAGATTAAGACAGTAGTGTGAAGAAAACACTGCCATGTGAACATTTTTAAAGGTTCAGATAAAATGGCGGCAGTAGACGTGTCCAATAATCCCTTGTCTAGCGAAGCCACCTCTCCTCAAGTAAACCTATTCTATTTAAAACAGTGGGTCAATAAAAATGACTCGATGGCCAAAGTGGCTTTGTTGTAAATGAATGTTGTGCAATGTCAGGCAAACTGGTATGAATGACATTGGTGTGCGTTCACCTTCACTGCTCCTTCCTCCAATCAGTTTATCAGGGAGAGAAACGTGCGGCGGAGAGATAAGAGATACCGGAGAAACACTGGCCTACGCATAGCCTGTGATATGAGAGCGACTGCGTTGTTGTGTGTGACCTGTCCAGGGGTGACATTGTTGCTACTTTTACGCAGATGGTAGCAAGTACGTGTGGTGTTACCGCGCATGTGTGAGGTAGAAAGTGGGGGGTTTGGAGTATAAAAGGCTTTTCCTGAAAATGTGTCCTGTTTCTAACCATCGTGTGTGTGTTTGCATGTGTGTGTGTGAGAGAGACCAAGAGAGGCAGAGAGAGAGGGAGAAACAGGGTCTATGTTTGGGACTGGACCGTAACTGAAAGCCAAAATTTCTGGGGCGAAGAAAGAGCGAGTGGTCTGGGCCTCCATTGATTTAGGAGAGCAGTCCCCCATCACACCAGCAACCATGAGTAAAACGGTAGGAGACCCCAGATGATGGCCGTTCATTGTTTGTCCAATTACTACAATGAGTTTCTGTGAAAGCAAATATCTATCACATATCAGTCCAGAACAGAGGGACGTATATTTTTATATAAATATTACTCCCATTTCTACATCAAGGACTCCTACAACATGTTCGAGATGGACGGAGAGATGGAGAAGAAGAAGTCCAGAAAGATGAAGAAAAAGGAGAAGCTGGAGGGCATGAAGAAAGAGATGGACATTGTGAGTAAAGACAAAAAACAAAAAGAATGAGAGTGGGGATATGTCCTTGAAGTCCATGGGTCAATCGTCAGCCCTGCTCCACATCAACTTGATTTACAGGGGATACTGAAGAAGCCGCTGCAGGCTGTGCACAGTAGTGAAAAGATGTAGTTTTAGCTCATGCGAAAAGGTCAGAGTCATTTTCCAGCTCATTCACTGTCATGATTAATATTCCTCCTGCAGGACGACCACGAGATTACGATTGAAGAGCTGGAGATGAGATACACCACAAGTGTTACCAAGGTAACAACTCAACGACTTCTCTGGCCTCACATCATCTATTCATTTACTTTTCGTCACAGGTACTAATTAGTTCTACCCGTTCTCCATCCGCAGGGCCTGACGTCCACCTTCGCCCAGCAGGTCCTGGAGAGAGATGGTCCTAATGAGCTGAAGCCTCCCAAAGGAACCCCGGAATATGTGAAGTTCGCCCGGCAGCTGGCCGGAGGGCTGCAGTGTCTGATGTGGGTTGCCGCTGTCATCTGTTTCATCGCCTTTGGAATCGAACTTGGGAGAGGGAACCTCACCTGCTTTGACGATGTGAGTGACAAGCTCCATTTTCAACCGTGCGTTTCAGTTTGAATCTCGCATTTCTTTTTCCTGTTGTTACGGTCACGTCTCCTGTCCGACTTCAGCTTTACCTGGCCATCACCCTGATTACTGTCGTTGTGGTAACTGGATGCTTTGGTTACTACCAAGAGTTCAAGAGTACAAACATCATTGCCAGCTTCAAGAATCTGGTGCCACAGGTAGCAAAACAATTTGAAAAGTACTCACATATTTTCAACGTCTTGGTCATTTCTATCATTCTTTCCATACCTTTTCTGCCTGTGCTAATCTTCCTTTCACTCCGCTGATCGTCCTCCTGTTCTCTGACAGCAAGCCATCGTGATCCGTGACGGTAAGAAAAACCAGATCCACGCCAACCAACTGGTGGTGGGAGATTTGGTGGAAATCAAAGGAGGAGACAGGGTCCCGGCTGATGTTCGTATCATCACTGGTCAGGGCTGCAAGGTAAAATACACGCACGCCACGCATAGGTCGAATACAGATACACAAGGAGTACATAAAAAGGATGTTCTGCTTAATAGGACAATTAAAAAAAAAAATTAAAGATCCTGAAACATTCTTTGAGTCAGGTTTTAGAAAGCTGAAGTTTTTTCAGCCCTTTATTGCCTCAAGAGGAATACATTTTCCTGGTTTATATTCCGTGTGTGTGTCAGGTGGATAACTCGTCCTTGACAGGAGAGTCTGAACCTCAAACCAGGAGTCCAGACTGTACTCATGAAAATCCACTGGAGACCAGAAACATTGCTTTCTTCTCTACCACTTGTCTGGAAGGTGAAGTACATCAAACCATTTTTTAATCTGCTTTTGCTGTTGTGCTCATCTTGTGCAGCATGCCTTGCTCAGAGGCTCCACGATCACCACAATCACTGACATGAATAAATGTCCCCTCATGCAGGCATAGCCACCGGCATCATTATAAACACAGGTGACCGTACCATCATCGGTCGGATCGCCAGCTTGGCGAGCGGCGTTGGCAACGAGAAGACGCCCATCGCCATAGAAATCGAGCATTTTGTGGACATCATCGCTGGTCTTGCCATCTTCTTCGGGTTTACCTTCTTTGTGGTGGCCATGTTCATCGGCTACGCCTTCCTGGAGGCCATGATCTTCTTCATGGCTATCGTGGTGGCTTATGTGCCGGAGGGGCTGCTTGCTACAGTCACGGTGAGTAAATTGATCTCACTCTCTCTCCACTAATGTTCAACACTTGGACTGTTCCCTCCTGTTTGAGAAATAAAGCATATGTGCTCAGTAACAGGCTGTGTTCGCAGGTGTGTCTGTCTCTGACTGCCAAACGACTCGCCAGGAAGAACTGTGTTGTGAAGAACCTGGAGGCCGTGGAGACATTAGGTCAGTAAACCAGTTTTATGAAATTCAGTCACGATGAGGGAAAACATTTGGTCTGCATTAAGCTCTGTAGATATTCATATGTGTGATCGTGTTCAGGCTCCACTTCAGTGATCTGCTCTGATAAGACTGGCACCCTGACCCAGAACAGGATGACTGTGGCTCACCTTTGGTTTGACAACCAGATCCATTCCGCTGACACCACCGAAGACCAGTCTGGTAAACAAACCTGCCACAATGGAAGCATCAATGTGCTTTCCTGACATCTCTCTAATCGTGTGAGTGTTTGGTTTCCAGGCCAAAGTTTCGACCAGTCATCGGAGACTTGGCGATCACTGGCGAGAGTGGCTACCCTGTGCAACAGAGCGATATTCAGACCTGATCAGGAAGGAATACCCATTCCTAAGGTACAGATTTCTAGAGGACATGAGTACAATTTAGATGAAACACTAATGAGAACATCACTGCAATGAAATCGTACACACTGGAGCAGTTTGTCTCTATGTGTCACACAGAGACTCGTGGTGGGAGACGCCTCGGAGACGGCTCTGTTGAAGTTCACCGAGCTCACTGTGGGAAACATCATGGACTACCGTAATCGCTACAAGAAGGTGGTGGAAGTGCCCTTCAACTCCACCAACAAGTTCCAGGTGAGCTGTGTATATGAAACTGTGATACTACTACAGTACAGCCCTGCGACTAATATTCAGTGTGACCCATATCTCATCAACCGTCCCTCTCCAGCTGTCGGTTCATGAACTGGAGGATCCACTGGACCTGCGCTACCTGCTGGTGATGAAGGGAGCCCCGGAGCGAATCCTAGAACGCTGCTCCACTATTCTGATAAAAGGCCAGGAGCTGCCACTGGATGAGCAGTGGAAGGAAGCGTTCCAGACTGCTTACATGGACCTGGGAGGACTGGGAGAGAGAGTACTGGGTTAGAAACTTATATCCCCAACACTGATGTGGGCTAAATGATTGGCTGTGTCATTCTTAACAACGCCCTCCTCCCCTCTCAGGTTTCTGTCATCTCTATCTAAACGACAAGGAGTTCCCTCGTGGTTATAACTTTGACGCCGATGAGATGAACTTCACCACCTCAGGACTGTGCTTTGCTGGTCTCATCTCGATGATTGACCCCCCGAGAGCCACCGTACCTGACGCAGTGATGAAATGTCGTACTGCTGGCATCAGGGTGCGTTCACGTTCCCCCACCTTCACTGTGTGTTCGGGCTGGTTTTAAATAAAAAAAAACCCTAACACCTCAGGTTGTCATGGTGACCGGAGACCATCCAATCACAGCGAGGGCAATCGCAGCTAATGTTGGCATCATCACAGAAGGCAGTGAAACAGTGGAGGATATTGCCCAGAGGAAGCGCATTCCCGTGGAGCAGGTCAACAAGAGGTACTGTTCATTCATCTTTCTTTTCAACGCCTGCTTCATATTCATCATTGTGTGTGTGTGTGTTGTGCGTTTGCAGGGATGCCCGAGCTTGTGTGATCAGCGGCGGTCAGCTGAAAGACATGAGCAGCGATGAGTTGGATGAGGCCCTGAGGAACCACCCTGAGATGGTGTTTGCAAGAACATCACCTCAGCAGAAACTGATCATTGTGGAGAGCTGTCAGCGCCTGGTAAGACACGCGCACACACATAACAACAACAACAACAAAGGAAAGTAAGGGGAACACATTGGACTGCATGTGTTCATAATTCACTGTGTGAGGGAGTTTTCGTCCTTCCTCCTCCAGGGCTCCATCGTGGCTGTGACAGGTGATGGTGTGAACGACTCGCCGGCTCTCAAGAAGGCCGACATTGGCATTGCCATGGGGATCGCTGGGTCAGATGCTGCCAAGAACGCAGCAGACATGATCCTGTTGGACGACAACTTCGCTTCCATCGTCACCGGAGTGGAACAAGGTGAGGCTCAGTGAAAGAAAGAGAAATGACATATGAATTGTTTCATACATATATTACTGGTGCCAGATCCAGACAAATTAGCAGTATACACTATATGAAGTTTGTGTGTGTGTTTATCTCCAGGCCGTCTCATCTTTGACAACCTGAAGAAGTCGATTGCCTACACTCTGACCAAAAACATCCCTGAGCTGACCCCGTATCTGATCTACATCACCGTCAGCGTGCCTCTTCCTCTCGGCTGCATCACTATCCTCTTCATCGAACTGGCCACTGACATCGTGAGTGATGGTGTTGATGGAACCAGTTCAGCAAGAAAGAAAAAAACTGCGTTACAGCTGCAGTCAGTTATTTACAGATGGCGATTGGGTCTTATATTTACATATTTATATTCCTCACTCTGCTCCTGTCGCTCCTCTAGTACCCCTCTGTCTCTTTGGCCTATGAGAAAGCAGAGAGTGACATCATGCACCTGAAGCCCAGGAACCCTCGTCGGGACCGTCTGGTAAATGAAGCCCTGGCTGCGTACTCGTACTTCCAGATAGGTGAGATGTGTGTCTCACAGTCGCCAAGCTACGTTTCTATTATTTTAAAATAGTATTGACTAGTTCCCCTCTCTCTATTGTAGGAGCCATCCAGTCTTTCGCAGGTTTTACAGATTACTTCACAGCGATGGCCCAGGAGGGCTGGTTCCCGCTCTTGTGCGTGGGCCTTCGTTCTCAGTGGGAGGACACTCACCTTCAAGACCTACAGGACAGCTACGGGCAAGAATGGGTTAGTGTGGGCATAGAGATCCAACCTTTGGATAATGTGGTGATGGGATGAATTATATATATTTAAACCAAATCTCTTGTGTTCGCAGACATTCAGCCAGAGGCTGTACCAGGAGTACACCTGCTACACTGTGTTCTTTGTCAGCATCGAGATCTGTCAGATCGCTGACGTGCTGATCAGAAAGACTCGACGTCTGTCTGTGTTCCAGCAGGGCTTCTTCAGGTAGACAGACAGTGTGTTTAATAGGCCTTTAAAGGCATTAACATTTTACTGGGTTCAGTCTGTGTCTACTAACAACTCCCTATGTTCCATTAACCCCTGGTCTTAGTCTTGTACTCACATCACGGAGACAGACTATGTTTGTATGGGTCCTATAATTCACAGAACCAAACCTCACTCTTTAAATATCTTATTAACTCCTTATTTGTGATTTTTGGGATATTTAAATTGTAAATCTCCAGTTATACCTCATGCATTTATCTGAGCCATGTTGTCTCCATATTGTGTTTTCAGTGGTCCATTTACATGATCAGACTCAATCTGAAATAATCTGATTAGGGTTATAACAAGATTCCAGCTCAGTGTCTGGTTGTTTGTCTGTGTGCAGGAACCGCGTGCTAGTTTCTGCCATCATCTTCCAGCTGTGCCTCGGTAATCTGCTGTGTTACTGCCCGGGAATGCCCAACATCTTCAACTTCATGCCCATCAGGTATTAAGATATCATAGCAATGGAATATGCAAGGAGAAAGTTGTCTTTCCTTTATGCTAATTGCTCTTTCATAGCCAGTTTGACACAGAAAAGCTCAAGGTCTCATGTGATTGTTTTTGCTTCAGGGTCCAGTGGTGGTTTGTTCCTCTTCCTTATGGTATTTTAATCTTTGTCTACGATGAGATCAGGAAATTAGGAGTCAGAAGATATCCAGGAAGTAAGCTGAAATTCATTGCACCTCACCATTCAGCCAACATGAACATGAACATTCAGGTGTCTTTAATCTCTGGTTTGTGCTCTCAGGCTGGTGGGATCTGGAGTTATACTACTGAGAGGCTCTTCCATCCATCCAGTCACATGCATGAACGGAGCCAGCTGTGGACCTGGATGGTCTTACTCAATTTACTTTTCATCTATTTCACTTTGTGATCTATGTATTTATAGATTATCCTTGTCTTTTAATATTCATAACCTCATATTCATTTTCAAGAGTCTGACTAGATCCTTAACAAACATAATCAATACTGGAAGTCACTGTTGGATAATGATTGTCACAGATTGGCTGTCCTGACTGTGGCTGCCTTGTGTTTGTACTAATAAAGAATTTTGAAGATCAGCGATGACCTCAAACAAACAACAGAAGACATGTTTTAATGTTTTGTCAAGGGCTGCATCTTTACTTAACTCGTGAGTCGTTCGCTTTTGAACGTCATGGAATTTAAAGCCTCGTGTCTGGGAATGCACAAAAAGCAGCTTTGTTTTGAATCAATGACAAACTGATAACGCCTCAAACTGTCATGATCATATCACATCACTCAGCAGGAACTGGCTTCATCGGTATAAAATTCAGCATAAGCCTGAATGCTATAAATAGTAAGTATCACACATAAACAATAGTACCTGAAACTGTAGTTTATTGTCAGTGCTTGACAATAAAACATAAATGGCAGCTCAGTGTCCGACAGCTGATGACATCATTTCATTTGGATTTTGGATTTTATTCCTCCCATGTTCAGCCTCACTCTACTCATGTCAGCCTTCATTGCTCCTTCAAGTCTCTTAGTTTTTCTGCCGTCCTCTGCTCTGGCTTCACATGTACCCACCTCTTTCCAACCTTTTCTCCCTCTCTGTTCTCTACTCCACTTTCCAGATGGCGATCTTGCCATCGCGGCGTGCGGAGCCACTCAGGACATAGCGGTCCTCCGCTGAGCAGAGCGTCAGGATGCTGTCTGAGTGAGCGTGCAGCTCCTTTATCACAGTGTGGCTCTCGGGGTTCACCACCAACACCTGGCTCCTCATCTGGTCATCACACTGACCTCCGACCGTGTTCCGGCCACAGCAGCCCACCCAGATCTGAAGGGAGGGGAAGGGGTCATGGACAAGTGACGAGAAATTTTAGAGGTTGCGACCATCACATTTTCTAGCTTTAAAAAAAAAAAACTAAAAATCAATTGTCGATCCAGACTAATTAAAAAAAAAAAAAAAGACAATTACAAGTCCACGTTTCTCTGACACGTTGACACAACTCACCTGGTCTTTGACACGGATCATACAGGTGACCCCTGAACTGCCCGGCAGGGAGATTCTTTTGAACGGATGCCTGTGGTTGTTCATGTACCAGAGACACAGCTCCCCTGAGTTGGCGCAGCCCGTCCACAGCTGTCCTTGCTGGGACAAACAGAAACACAACCTTGGTGTTTATCATCAACATCTCTAGCAAGCTCACTTACTGTTTCATTTCTGTATCTGGATATTTAAGGAGATGAGAAGTGTTTGCGTCTCTCTGTGGTCGCCATGACTACTGTTAAACCGATAGATACCAAACATCTTGAACACGTCTGGTAACGTTCTCTCAGTCACCTCGGGGATGACAATGAAGCTGCTGAAGCTACTGGGCATGCTCTGCAGGTCGTCGGGAAGTGGCATCCTGCGCTGTGGTGTTCCCGTCTTTTTCAGTTCCACAATGCTGTCGTCACAACCTGCACACACACACACACACACACAACAATTAGCACTCCAGATCGTTTTATGCTGAACAGCAGGGTATGAGACTTTTACAACAGGAATGAAGGTGTCACAGTGATGTGATTTATTAGAGCCATAGATTGTGAATAAAAATGGACGGACACTCTGGCCCTGACAAGTGAATCCAGTTGTCTGAAACCTGTATTATTTTGAATGACCAGCAGAGGGCGACACCACCTGCCAGAAGAATTCTGAACGTATAGAATTTATCTTGATTTATAGCATCTTTAAACATTTTCCTTAGCAGTTTGAGGTCTTTATCACTATTTTTGAGTCTCACTCCACACAACATGATTAATTTTAATGAAGATCCCGTTTAAAGTCAAATAAATTAAGCACAGAACACAATGGGGTGGGTAGCAGGGAAACTGAAAAGGACGGTGTGTACGTACAGCACCACAGCGTGCCGTCATGGATCTGTATGGAGGAGAGACGGTCACAGCTTAGGTGGAAGTGTCGCTTCACCTTCAGGCTGATGGAGTCCCACAGCAGGATCGTCCCGTCTCGGCTGCAGGAGTACGTCTGCTGACTGCGAAGGAGAGAAGCGTCTGACTGACAAGTAACAGGAAGAAGACTCTGTTTGATGTGCAATAACACACTAAATGGAATAATGTCTCCACCTGTTGTGTTGATCTCTGGTGTCCACCGTGAGGCCCGTCACCTCATGTCTGTGCTCAGTCAGCTGCTTGTTGCAGGACATGCTGTGAGTGTCAATGATGTAGATCACAGAGTCCTGGGAGCCAATCCACACCTGCTCCTGGACCAATCCCAGCATGCAGTTCTATGCAGGGGATGGGACGACAACATGATTATCAGCCTTGATAACAACTTGTTAAATATGTATAACTTCAATAAAGTAGAGGAATCCTGTTTTAAATAAATGTGACTTTGTGCAACGGGGGTGCCTCGCTGCCTCTTCTCTCACCAGCTGCTGCTCTCCAACCTGGATGCAGTCCTGCAACATGGACCAGCTCGCTGCATCGAACACGACCACTTTGCCTCCGCTGAGAGCCACCCACAGCTTCGGGTTCATCTCACTGTCTGAGTCGTTGCAAGTCAACTGACCTGGAGGGAGATAAAAGAGAGGAATGGGCGAAGGAGAAGAGAACAAACACTGCACCTCTGAAGATACTGAATGCATAAACGTCCCCAGGGGCTAAATGATATACAGAGCAGATAGAGAGGCAGAGTTTAGTAGTTGTACTGACCTGTACAGTACAAACCACATTCACCCATTCTGTACTTCTATTGTCCATCTTGCCAGAGGGATCAAACCCTTGCAGTAAGTGGATAACTACCCCCCCCCCCCACCCCTTGATCCACAGCTGCCCCAAAGTCCTGATAAACATGTCACTGCAGTTGTTGGCAGTACACACTCAGTATCACCTCACAGTACTGTTCTCAACTTCATCACCTATTGTACTCAGATCAGATCGTATTTCTGCTGTCACAGTGTAAACAAATGAGACGCTAACAGGGCTGCTGTTATTCCCCCTGATAAAAAAATACAGCACAACAAGACTAATCTGATTAAGTGAATAGGTTCCCCTCGTGCGTCTGCTGCCGTGAAAAAATACAGTGAAACATGCACAACCCATGCACACAGACACACACACAAGCTCATTCTGTTTACATTGAAATCTAGAAACATTATCTCAGAAATCGTTGTCCTTTGTTTGTCCCTCATGTTGTCCATCTTTGAACCGGTGTAACTGATGCTCATTAGGACATACCACCAGGGACAGTGGACGTCTTGTGACAGAGACACAGTGAACGAGGCACATGATGGGACAGTAGCTCAACACATGCACAAGACTCTGACAATTAATATCAATGAGACAAAACAGAGATGTCTGCTGCATCAAATTGACTGTTACCATGACAATGATGTGTCTTTGTCCTATGTCATTTGTCATGTATGACATTTAAGACACGCAACATACCAGGAAAATGTCCATAAATGAATCTACAGACAAAATGAGTCTTGATTTCTATTCAAGTTTCCCACGTACCTGGTGTGTACAGCAGCACGTGCACAGTCTGAGGTTCAGCCATGCCCAGCGACGGCGTGATCTTGTGCTTTAAAGTCTCCGAGGTAGTTTTAGGAACCATCATGGGCACTGGGCACCAACCAAACACAGTGGATCAATGGATACAAGAGACAATGATTTAATGAGCATAAACTAAACGAGAAGTGTGTTTGATAACTTACAAGTTTAAATGAAATTAAAGAAAAAAGAAGCAGAACAGGAGTGAGCCCCAACCTTCATGCCTGATTTTGTCAAAGTAAGACAGCCTGGAGGCAGCAACAATGGACCTGTGGGTCTGGAGACAGCCCATCACAGCGTCCATCAGCAGGGCGTTGGTCAGGGCCTGAGTCATATACTGAGGGTCCTGGAGGGACACACAAGGAGCTGAAGGGTAAAGAAGTGTGTTGTCTATTGCGCAGGGGGAAAAGAACAATGTTTTATACACAGAATGGCCAGCAGCCATTTTGTATCATTACAAACTGCAACACAGACACTGGTCTTAGTCTTAAATCTGTGGCATTTTTTTTTCATTTTTCTTCCCGGTGCAAATGTTTTAAAATCCAGATTTTACCTTGTGCTGATCCGCCATCTTGCGTCCAGCCCACATCTCTTTGACCACAAGGTTCCAGAGTTCAGTCTCTGCCTTCAGATTGGCCTCGAACACCTCAGGCCTGCCAGAGGTCTGGATACGAAGGGAGGGAATACGAACGAGTAGAAATGGAGCTGAGGCGATCTTCACCTCCTGTGGAGAGATGGGGGCAGTTGTTAAAGTCAGCAGAAACCTGCGGAGAAAACGTAATCAAGGGACGGAAGACTCATTTGACCTGTATGTCTCTGAACTTGGTGATTTCCAGGTAGCCAGGTTGGCCCTCAGTGAGCAAGAAAAGCCGTTTCTGCGTCATCGCGATTTTACCAACGCCGTAGGAGGTCTTGACACAGGACGACAACTTGTAGACGCACTCGCTATTGTCAAGGTGGTCGATGACCTCGCTGGGCAGGTTGACATCCTGGGCCTCGGCCTCTTTCTCCTTCCAGAAGTTGTAAAAGAGTCTGAAGAGTTCAGGAACAACCCGCTTTGGTTTACCTAGGACACAAAGACATACAATATGTGAGAGACATGACAGAAGTATGAAGGGTGTGTGTGTGTGTGAGTGTGTGTGTGTGTGTATGCAAGTAGACATACATATGTATACAAGACAAGAGACAAGAGATACATGCAAGTACATATAAGCAGAAAATGTACATAAACTGATTAAGTTATTTCCGCTAACTTAATCTACACTACATCCATAACAGTATGTCCAAGTATATCAACAACAATGCACAGTGTGTTGCCCCCAGGCCATTCGGTTTCAGTCACGTTACAGCGCCGTCTGTTCTCTATTCCAGCGACCAGAGATGATTCCTTTTCACAGCAGATACAAATCAAACAGAAGACAAAGAAAACAAGTAGAAGCGAGGAGTAGGAGGAGCAAAAACCAGAGCAGTACAGCTGTGTGTGAGTGGAGTACCCAGCAGTAAACTCCAAATGTATTTCACAACCCAGGTCTGGCTCGCTCTTTTATAAATTTCATTTCATAATTTTATCTGTATTGAGAACAATTATACTGCATCAAGTATGGATATTGTTTTATTGCCCAGCTCTAATTTGTTTATGTCACGGGTTAATGTCTCGTAAAACACAATTATTTTAAACTCTGGCATATAAATATTGGTCAGCCTCTAATATCCCACAGTAAGACAGGCAGGATAATGGTCTCATCAGTCCCTCAGTCTGTGTAGAAAATTACCTGACAAGACGACATACTACCAGGTTGTTGTTTTTGTTTTGTTTTTCGTTTTTAGAACTGTGATTCCAATCAGCAGTGATCTGTATTTGTATCATTCTCATCCATGTGACGCTTACTCATTTTAATAATGTGTGTGACTTGCTGTACAGACGGTACTTTACACTTAAAGCATTAGAGCGGTGGAACAGATCATCTGACGCTGCTCATAAAATGCTGGTGGAGGAAAAACCATCACTGTGCAGCCACTTCTAGGTTCTAAACAATTCATCAAAACGTCAGAAACTAAAGGTTTCATATTTCCTCGCTTACCTTCTGTGAGAGCGTCAAACAAGCGGTGTATGGTCGCCACATCCTTAACAATCCCACATTCCTGAACACAACACACAAACTCATCCTGGTGCAGGTGCTTTCGGGGAAGCTCGAACTTCTTGACGCGGTCATCGGGCTCCACCGGCGGCTTCTCGTTCTCTGTCTTCACCTGATGGATGGGACAACATGATGATGATGATAACGTCATCACCACCTTCCCTGCACCACACCCTATCAGCGCCATGCCCGTGTGAGCACACGGACCTTGAGGATGAGCCTCTTGAGCTCATGCCGCCGGTTGGCCTGCTGCCTCTCGTCGCTGTGCAGCGAGTCCACGAGCCACGTGACCAGCTGCGTGGGGAAGATGGCTGTGTCTGTCTTGTAGAGGCTCTGGAAATCACTCAGGGCATCCAGCCGCCGCAAACACAAGGTGTTGATAAAACCACGCAGGTAGTAAAATCTGCGGAGGAAGGATCGAGAGACTAGAGGGTTAGGGAGTCAAACAGTGTCTTTGTTTCATGAGAACAAAGAGGAAATAAAGGGCGGCGTTGTTCCGGAAAACAATGACAAGAGGAGAATTAAAGGGGCGAGTACCTGGCCAGCAGAGTGGAGTTCTCGTTCTGGACGGAGAAGATGGCCTTGCTAAGGTTCTGGATGAGCTCACTGTAATAACTCTGGACCGAATGGTAGGACAGAGACGCCGGTAAGTCTGGGAGTTTAAACACATTTACAGGCTTCGGAGGAGTCTTTAGAGCTTGAGGATGAAAGAGAGAGAGAGAGAGAGGGTGAGATGTGGAGAGGAAAGAGAAAACAATACTAATTTTAAATCTTTTCCTGCCACCTCTTATTATAGCATTCGCCTCTTTATAGAAATTGGAAATTGTGTGTGTTGCTCTGCAGCTTCACCAGAGTCAGACAGGATGATCCTCGTCAGCAGATTGTTTCTCTGGAAGCTGAGAGTCTGGTCGTCGCCCAGGTTAGGGAGGCTCATTCCCAGCCTTTTGTTCAGCCTGCTCTCTGTGATGGAGCTCTTTCTCCGCGCCTGAATCTCCTGCATGGTGGGTCTGCGTCCCACTTCCACCATGGACTTCATTCTAGAGGACACGTGAGAGAAACACCAAAATGAAGATGAAGACACATTTAGATTTTCGTTCAAGCAGCAGATAACAACACTATATAAAGTGTGACACTTTACTTCTGCATCTCAGTGCGAGTGCTGAGCTCCATGCGAGTGTAATTATCCATTTTCCTGTTGAGACGATCCTTGAGAAAGAAGTGGAAGATGTGAGTCTCCAGCACCTGCAACACAGGCATGTTAGGTTAGAGGATGAGCGGCTCTACCAAGAGCTAGATGCTGTATGTTAGAATTTACCTTTGTATAAAACAGTTGCTCGGCCGGCTCTCTGGTTTTCAGGAACTCTTCGCTGTTAAACACCCGATGTTCATAGTTAAGATGGCAGCTAACATCCCTGTGGGATACCAACACGTTTATATCAGCACGGTGTGTGGGATTTTAGGAGAACCAGCCCACGGGATCTTTGGATCCCAAAGAATACACCCAGAACCTAAATATGTTGACGTTGAGCTCCAGCATGATCCTCTGGATGTCGTGGTTCAGGTTGTGTTGCCACGCTCGCCTCTGCGCTCGCTGCTCGTTGATGTCGGTGCAGGTTGCATGGCGACACTGATCCAAGTCTAAATGCATCTGCAGTGACTGGCACCTGCGAAACAGACTCAAAACTGTACAAACCAGCTCCTGCACCGGCTCACGGTCCCATGGACGTATGCTCGGGTGATAACGAGTACCTCTGTGTGAAGAAGTCTGCGGCAGCCGGAGGAATTTGGGGAAGGTCCAGAGTATCAGAACAGGAAGTGGAAACGCTTCCACCATCAATGTTGATCAAGATCAGATCATCTGTTTCCTGGATAAAAGAGGAAGAGATTAAAGTGAATGTCCAAGTGGGCAAGCTGAAGACTAAGCTTTATAACTCATGGGGGAATATTGGCGTTTCTTCTTGATCCTGGACATGCCAGAGATGAATACAGCAGTAAACCCATTGTCATCAAGTCCTGTACTTACAGCAGCGACCTCTTCAAAATGGCTGAGATGGCAGCCCATGAGGAAGGCAGTGGGCGCCATGAGAAAGTCCAGCATGCCTCTGGCCAGGACGGGGACATAAGGCTGCTGCCATGACAGAGGCTGACAGAGGGAGCAAAGACAAAAGATCTCATCTGATTGCTTTCAGCTGCAGCCCTGCCTGACTCTGAGCCTGTGAGAAAGGGAAATCTGATGTCTGACCTGCAGGAAAAGCAAAAAACTCTCTGCAACCAGCGTGAGTCTGGCCCAGTCAGCAGAGAACAACACCACCCTCTGCTCCTGCAGGAGACAGGACAGCACCTACGGACACAGGGGACAGTGAGGTGGACAAACAGAAAGCGAGAGACACACAAGGGTCAAAGTGACGCTTCTGCTGCTTCACTTCCAAACACAGGTGTGTGTAATACCTGCACTATCTGCTGTGGTCGAAAGCAGAGGAACGGCAGGTGGAGGTCGAGATCTATAGCTGGGTGGTCTTTGTCCTCTCTGGATGGTAAGACGATCGTCAGAGGACGCAAGGTGAACATCTGGAAAAACACACAGTTTGCAGCTTGTCTTATACCCAGTGACTGAGCATCACACTCAAAGAACACAGAGGACAATGGATCAACAAATGAAAGAGAGCACATGCACCAGATGCAGCTGTCCGGGAGGTGGGATCGGCACAAGCGAAAGTCTGGCAGCAAAGTCTTTCACCCTGTCCTCCATGTCTGACAGACGACAGGTTCTCAGCTGGATCAACAGGCTGACGAAGAAAAGGAGAGAGAGAACAGGTTTCCAGATTAAAATGTGTTTTTTTTTTTGTTTGAAGCAGTTGGTTTGGGACGATGTGTCTCACCATGACAGACAGTCCCTGAGGGCAGTGAAGTAAGGATACTTGGATATGACACAGAAACTGAAGGCAGAGAAAAGTTTAGAAGACTTGGAGGACCCGGCTCCATTGTAGAAGTTTGAGATCCCTTCCTGTAAAAACAGAGAAAATCCAACAGTTCCTGGAAAGTAATTTTCATCCGACTCATTGTCAAGTGGTACATGTAGTACTGCTTACCAGTACTGGTTGGTAGCACTGCATCACGACTCCGTGGGTCTTGTTGCCAAAGACATCAGTGAAAACCAGGAAGTGAAACTGTTCATCCTTCTGTTCATTGGTCACTTGGAGCCCACCTGGTAGAAAGTAAAGAAATATAGATAAATACACTGCAATGGATGAACGGGACGTTGCCGACATTGGCTCAGTTACGATGATAATGAATTAGCGTAAGTGCCTTCAGAGGATATTGGAACATACCAGGGAAGCAGAGCTGAGGTAGAGCCATGAGGTCAATGTCGTTAGGAACGCTCACGTCTTCACTCCCTCCTCGTCCTTCAGCAGCTCCGCCTGCAGATAAATGAAACTATATCAAACTAAAAGATCCCAACCAAACTTAAATCATGTCTAATTATAAAGAAAGGTTATTTATGTGTTGACGTGAGACCAGCGGGGGGCCCAGACACGCAGGTGTCAAACCTTGGCTCGGGGCTGAGGCTGCAGAAGGATGTTCCCGTTTCTTCTTGAGAAAGGAGCGTCTCCTCTTCCCATGTGAACTCACCACGTCCCTCTCATTATGTGGTCTGCTGACAAAGGGGGGCACCAGGACATGCAGTACCTCCGGCTCCAGCAGGAGGGACTCCGGAGCCCCATTATTGTTAATCGTCTGAGTGGGAGGGAAGTGGGAAAAGTTAAGTTACAAGTTATTTTGTACTTTTGGTCATTTGGGTATTTGTGTATATGACGGTTTACAGCGATCCTGCTTGAATGAAACCCTTTATCTCAGTGGAAGTATCCACTATGATGAAAAAGATGAAGATTATAATACATTAGGTTTGTATAAAGTCATTATTCATGGTGCGTTTGAAGGTAAATACCTGGTAGACCTCTCTGAGTTTGTCTGTCGATGCTCCAACAACCACACAAGCTTCCAGCAGAGCAGGAGCCACATGATCCGCCATCACCGAGACCTGGACCAGGACCAGCAGAACCGGACCAGGGAGCTGATGCAGACCTGCTGAAAGTAACTGTAGCTCAATCTCAATACTTATATGCGTGTGTGTAGTGCCGAGAAGTGATGAAGCTATTTATGTATCTCTGTCTAACTTGTCTAACTGTGACAGCCACAGGCACAGCCCTGTTCAGAACACTGTGTCCCTAACAAGCCACTTGAATGTACTCTGTGGAGTGGAGTCTAAATGTATATACCCTATGTAATGCACCACGCTATCGATTACTGCTGCATGAGTCCATCTCTGGAACAAAATAAAACTAATCATGTGGAAAAGTACTGATTATTATTCCAACTCATTTCTCTCCACCCTCTCCTCTTTCTCTGTCTGTGTCTCTCTACTCTTTTTCCATTTCCCTCTCGCTCCTGACAGCTGAAGAGGAGTAAATAGACGCACATGTACACACACATCACTTTACTTGGTGTTTTTTTTTTCCTTCCTTAAACTAATTTTCAAAGAAGTGCAGCAACAATGTGTCTTTGTTCTCCCATTAAAATGAAAAGATCATTAACTCTCTGCAGCAGGAATGTTCAGCATAACTTTACTAATATCCCATTAGATGAGCACGCCACATGACCGGCTGCTGTCTCTCCATTATTAGTCGGAGGATGTGACAATCACCAGCAGCTCCATCATATGATCCTTGGGGGGGGGGGGAAACAGGCAAGTTCCACAACAAAACAACTTTTCTCATATCTTCTGGTCATGTCACAGCACAATAAGAGAGCACACAACTCTCTGGCGTGGATTAGTCTGCACTAAGACCCGCTCGCTGACAGACAATCAGAGTCTATATGACAGGAATAAAAAGAGAAGTCTATAATCACAGACTGGAAGAGCAAACAATCTTTGTTCTGCTCCCATGCAACTCCAGACTGCTCTGTCACACAGGAGCCAGGGGGAGGCAACAACAAAGTCACAAATATATGAGAACAACTCTCTCTGATTTTCTTTGAGGTAATGAAATTAGAAATCTACATGAAGAAAAGGTCCAGTATTCACAAATTTGCAAGAATTATTTGTTTTTGTCAGATGGCCGAGTCTGATTAAATTAGAACACTTTGCATTTAGACTCAGCAATAAGCTTAACTAATTGTACCTTTAGATAATATACATACAGACTATTCCAGCTGTTATGATTAAATTAAGAATGTGCTAAGGTACGTTGATAAATAAATAGAAAGCCACTGAATATAAACCCTTATAGTATAACAGAGATATATTTTGCATGCCTGGTATTTGTATACAGAGAGAGAGCAGGGTGCAGACAGAATAAAGTCTTCTGCAGGTTAAAGGTTTAAAGTTTGTTGTGGAGCTGTCACAGGTGGGACATGTGACCCTGCGTCACAGTCCGCACCGGTGAGAGGATGCTTCTCCACACCGTCCAAAGTTTGACCTCATCTCGCACAAATCCCCCAAGAACCCGATGGCACACCTCGATAGAAGAATCACTGACCTCCTCTCAGACTGCAGCGCGGGTCTCTATCCTCCCTGCGGCTTCATGGCAGCAGCGCGGAGCTGAGCTCTCAGCGCAGTCCAGCTGTGAATGAGCGCAGCCCAGACTGGATCCCATGTTGAGTGACTGTCAGTCCGCTTCCTGTTCCTCTGCCGCACACAAACATGCGCACTGGAGCTTCGGGGAAACAGTCACTGACAGGCATTTTGCAGGCTACGGTGTATCCTGAAAACTTAGTTCACTTAGTTCAAATAAACACATCTCTGACCCAGACCAATCTCATATCTAGAATAAGACAGTATTATTAATGACAAGACAAAAAATAAAGGTATATTATTTTAAGAATGCTTTTTAGAAATGTTTGCCAACTGTTCTGGTTTGTCCCCCTATTATACTGCTTTTAAAATCCCACTTATTTTGACTTTCTTATTACCTCTAACTAAACGTTTATGTTTTATAATTATACTTGCACATTTTCATCACAGCAAATTCCTTGTATGTGTTAGCCTGCTTGGATATTAAATTTGATTCTGAACAATGGATGCTCCTGTTTTATTATGGAATTTATATATTATTATGTTGAAATAGCCAACATTAACCTGTAGGTGGCAGTGTTTGACTACACTAACAGACCAATCAGATGCTTTTCTCACTCGCTTTTCTTATATACATGCAGTGACAGACAACCATTTACACCTATTAAGAAATGAATCTGACATGCACGTATTTGGACATGGAAAACTTTTACACAGATTTGAAAATATCTGTAGAATCTAAACTGAGTCAGAAGCACAAATAAATAAAACATCCTTCATAAATCCTGGGTGATAATAATATCAACCACTACTCCTGTTGATGGAGGTCAGCTGAACTGTGATGTGAGAGGCTGTCAATAAAAACACAAACAACTAGGGCTTGTAGTCAGAGTCTCTTTTTTTTTTTCAAATAATTGGGACAAAAATACCGAAGTGTTGTACAAAATACTGTACAGCAGTAAGAAGCAGCAAAAGAAACCACACCAGTGACAGAGACCATCATTCCAAAAGTCTTAACATTTGTCATTAAATTTACATTTTAACAAGAATGTCACAAATAATCTTTTTTTGCTTATTCAGTAGATTCATATGAAAAACAATGTTATTGCAACAGATATGCAAGCTGTTAAAGAACCTTCTCTTTAATTTCGTGAATTAATAAAGTGAAAAAAAATAACTTAAAAAAATTAAACACTGACAGGGAAGCTTTGCCTCTTAGACAAAAACAGCTTAGAAGTCTCTGCATTATTTACAGGTAAAAAGCAGTGATTTAATGTTTAATCTCAGCAAGTGTTACCAGATGCAGAAATCCACAGCATGACGATGTTCCCTTTGTAAATCAGGTTGTGTAAATCTTGAGGCCTTAAATTATAAGTGACGGTGAACACAAAGGCAAAGCACTGGCCAAGTTAGCAGGAAACAAGTTCCCCATAAATTGAGAGAGCATTGTCTGAATACTGATAAAAACAGTAAACGTCACTAAAACATACTAAAATGTAAAAGTCAGTGTCATCTGTCCCCTGCTTTCTTTAGTTTGAACAATGGAAGACAGAAGGTCCTGTGCTTGTCTTTCACGTTCATTAGGTCAAAACAAGCAGCTAAGGGATTTTCAAGTTGGCATCCCACAGATCAATCGCTGGCCTTGCATAGAAGTTGTCCTGTCTACTATTCAATATGCAGCATGTTTACAGACCATGTGACATCAGTCCTCCAAAACTAAACAAATAATGCTCTCATCAGTGAGTTTAAGGCTCTGGGCATTTATACCAACTCTAAACGGTGATAAGAAAAGCATTCACAGAGTCGGGGCCACCCTGATGTCTGTAGCTTATTAGATTTGTGAAACTGAATATGTGCTCAAGTGTGGTAGACAGAAACTAAACAAACAACAATCCTCAGCAGACTCTGTGGAAGCATGGGTTCATCTCCTCATTTCTCCTTTTTGAACAGCATGACGGTTTCACAGCTGTTAAACGACCACAGAGGCAGAACACACAGAGCAAGGCATCCTTCACAAAATGCACAACCCCTTTACTGCAGACAAAGGTTTCCTGTTCTAATCTGTGAGTGACAGAGGTTTCATGATGAGCAGAGGCTCGCCACTACTTCCCCATTTCAAAATACACAAAAACAATTCCACTAAAAACCCAAACCACTTGAAGTCACATTTGAGAGGCCAAGATTAAATCAGCTAACATTTGTAGAGAGAAAATAAAAAATATATAAAATAGCATTTTAATTGCACACTTACAGTTTCTTAAGTCATGAATGTGAATAATAACTTTTAAAAAATGATTCTGTGTAATTCTATAGCAACAGCAGGAACCTACACCTGAAGATTGGAACATAGGAGTAAATCTGAATTACACAGACTAACATTTCTACAACGTAATTATTATAACCTTTGTTTAACCAGGTCACAGCGTGATGATTGTCTACTAAGCAGCTATAGAGCAGCCTCCATGAAGTGAACCATCAAACTCTACATGCCCCCATGATATCGCTGGGACATCACCATTCAGTACTGAGACAGAAAGTGCTCTGTGCTTCCCAAAAGAACTGAGTTTACTTCAGTAGTCTGAGGTAAGTTAGTGTCAACAGTCAAACCAAATCACGTGACACATGCCTGTGAAGAGTCACCGGCTCACATGTGGCTTCAACAACTCTCTGGATTTTACACCTGGCATCAGCATGTGTCTCTGGGGACTCCATCAGAGGTCGTGGTTTAACTGGTATCAGTATCCACATGGATCAATAGATTCAAACTAATATCACTTCTTATAGAACCGCTGCTGAATTTAAATACTGCTACGTACTGAAAAGTGTAATTCATTCAGTGGGGCGGCAGTGGTCTAGTGCGTTGCTGGTTCGAATCCACAGGGGGTATCAAAGGGTTTCTGGATCAAATCGGGATGGACCAACATTAAAGGGCAGCTCACTGGGTTCCATGTATTGTAGCAGGGCGAGATGAGATGATCGATTCTTAAACGTGGCACAGGACACATGTTGACACTGTTGCAGGAATGTGATCATCCAGGACAGATTTCGGAGCATTCGGAGCTCAGTCAGAAGTGAAACAACAAGTCCAGCTGCCTCTGTATTACATCATAGAAACGGTGCTGTGTTTAGACGATGAATCATCATCCAAACAAACACTGCTTTATTTTAAAGTTGAGGTAGCATCAAAACAAGCAGAGTAGTACAGTACTGATCTTGATTCTTCTCGTCAATCCTCTACTTTTTCCTCCTCCTCCAGAAAAGCACAGACCCTCCAAGATACATTTGGTTTAATCCTCACGCGATGAAACCTCCACCAGTTTCCTTGTTCATGCTTAGGCAACCGACTGATTCTTTGTCTTCTGCAAACCGTTTTGGTCTGTGAGGTTCAGCAGAGCCAGTGTCTGGTCACTGGGCATTTCTCCATTCTGTTCTGATTCTCCAGACAAATCCTCTGAACCCTGGTCCTGCTGCGAGCTGCTGGGCTCCATATCGGGATAAATGACAAGGAAACAAGCCGTAAGGAAGCCAAGGAAGGAGCCACCAGAGGCCACCACAGGAATGACACGCACACTGCCGACTGCCTCTACCACAGCTCCCAGGGCCGATGCCACCAAAATCTGGCTGATGTAGACCTGGAAATGGAGAACAACACTGTTTAGGACCATAATCACATCAAATACTAGTGCTTTCATCATTTAAATGACCTTTTTATAACAGATCAAGGCCAAAACAATGAGGTTTGGTATTTGGTAGTTGATTTAGTCTAAAGTAAGACAAAGTAAGTTTGGGTCTAAAACATGTGAATGCTCACCTGGCAGGACAAGATGGCGCAGTCAATACCAAAACCTCTTCGAGTGTTTGCTGGACTGTGGTGAATGTACTGAGGAATAATGAGAGGAGAGAAACTGTAAGTTCAGCTGAAAACATAAATCTCTGTACATGACCAGATAAGATAAATGCTTTGGGGAGTACATACGTCTTTAATTTCATGATACTGCCCAAGTAAGGCATAAGGACAGTAGGACATACTCATGGAGAAGATGCCCATGCCGCTGATCATCACCATAGCAACATAGACATAAGGGAAGATTGCCATTATTGCTGTTCCTAAGATAAGAGGGAATAAACTTAGTTATTTTAAATATGGTTAAATAAGGTCTTTACTGCTGAAAGCTGCTTATTTCTCTGTATTTACTGACCTATTGAAAACCCCAGAGTACCAACGATGTATACAACCTTGATGCTCAGATCAAAATTATCCAGGTACTTCTGGAGGATGGCTGTGTCGAGAGAGGTTAGAAAGGTGTTACTGTGTCACTCATCAATTAGGTGAAACCTGATCGAACAATCGGAGCTGTGTTTTACCAGAACAGACAGCAGCGGTAACAGCGTACACCACCAGTCCCCAGCAGCCCATCTGAACTCCTCTGTGATAATTCTGTAGCTCTGTGGAATTGGCTGGAGCCTGAAGGAATAATGACATCAAGGTTATCATTCACGTGAATACTGGGATGTTTATAGAAAGCATTATAAAACATTATTAGACTTTAAATACTGATGAAGACATGAGGGTGTGTGTGTGTAAGTGGGTACCTTGGGATCGCCGTTGTAGATGACTTGCCCCATGAAATCAGTATAAAACACAGCTTGAGCTATATAGGAGAACCACGTGAGGAGGTGACATATGCACAGTCTCCACAACTGACTTGGCATCTACGTAAAAAAGAGACAGTTATGACAAGAAAATAATGAAAATAATGCATGTAATAATGTGTAAGTGTTTTATTTCACCTTCAACATGGACAACCACAGCAGTCGAACAGTTGCTCCCCTCTCCGGCCCTCCCTCAATGCTGGAGCCCTCAGACGAAAGACTGCTGGCTGACAGCTGCAACACTCTCCTGTCTGTTTGCTGCTGGAGCTCAGTCAGATCATTCAGACTACGGGAGGTGGTGATTGGCCGAGGGGTCAAAGGAACGGAGCGTCGAAGTCGATAGCGCTGCGATCCCACTCGTCCGTAGTAAGAGAAGGTGAAGGAAGGCTGGAGATGAAATACAGAAATAAAGTTAGTTTTAACTTTTCACCCAGGTATGGGGTGGGTGGGGGTGGGGGGATTTCAAGATGTCAGAAAAAACAAAAACTTTTTTAAAATTATAAATCCAACAGTACTTGTCTGTAAAAGGTGTGTCGGTGCGGCCTTGCTGAAACCGATGTGCTCAAGACGCGGGTCCTGGGTTTGTTAGAGGCATGGCCTTCCTCTGCATTCGTGTGCTCTGGAGAGGATGCGCAAGGATTGATACCATTGGCAGCCTTAACCTGCTGGGATGGTAGAGAGACCACGTGTTATACATCTGACACATCGTGTCATATAATGGCACAATATGTTCTCTGTGCAAAAATGATTGATTATTGAAATAATGCTGGCGTCATTTTCCTCTGAGTTGTATGAACAATTGCTGATTATAGTGTGTCAGATTTGTATCGTATAGCACATTTCACATCTAGCATGTGGAGTAAAGGTTTGCACGGCACCTGTTGATGATGCGAAACAGAATTGCTCTCAAGCACAGACCAAGGAGAGTATGTTGTTTCCTTTCGCTCGGGGTGTTTTGTATCTGAGGCTGTGGCATCAGTCAGGGTGGATGATCCACCAGGTGGAGACGGCGTCCTAATACTGTGGTCTAATGACATGGCAGCATATTCTAGCTCTCCCTGGCGCTCTGGTTTCAAGTGATGCATCTCTGCATGGAAAAACTGTCCGTCTGGGTGGAGGTCGGGATCCAGCTCAATCATCGTCACCGGCATGGCTAAGATTGAGTCACTTTTACTTCGAACTCTCTCCACGGTATGGAAATCCATTTCATTTTCCTCCTGGTCTGAGTTGTTCTCCTGGGATATGGCTTGAGCAGAAGCATCCTCTTCTGTGATCACTTCAAGGAAAGGTGGAGGGCGGCTGATGGGCCTGAAGGACAACTGGCTGGTAGACTCCCCACTGTCTTTAAGCAGGTTGGATGGGGTGAAAGTTCGCTCGGGGATACTGAGCATGTGCATCGTTACCGAGACAATGAAGATGATGCCGGCAAACAGGAAAAGAACCTGTTCCTGTGACTTGAATGCTTGGCCCAGAGCTGTGCCAGACCAGTCCAGGCCACCCAACATGTAGCCAACTGCTCCACCGAGCCCTGAGGCAAGAGACACAGATATAAATTTTAGAGTAACAAGAAACAAGAGCATCTAAACAGGTCTGTGTGTGTGTGTGTGTTGATACCAGCAGAGAATGCATGGATATTCAGGGCCATATCTTGTTCCTCAGTGTCAGCGACATCAAGAAGGTATGCTCTGATTGGTCCCTCAGAGGCATCAGCACTGAAGTCCAGCACCACCACACCTAATACAGTAAGGACAATGCCAATTGGCTGGTTGTTGAGGCTGTCACCAATGGAAAGGCCTGAAAAGACAACACGTGATATGGTTAATACATAAAATTGCATAATATATGGTGCTGTCAATGATTTGAATTGAAACCATCTAATTACCTATTAATGATCCATTTAAAAACAGTGCCACTCCCAGCAGCACACCCACACACAAGACCAGAATGAATGGTCGTCTTCTGCCCCAGCCCAGAGTGCATCTGTCACTGGCGGAGCCAATCAAGGGTGTGAAGAGAAGGCCGAGTATAGGACTGAGGAACCAGGTTAAACTGTAATATTGCTCAGGAAGCCCTAAAAACAAAATTTATGCCATTAGTCATCGTGAAGCAATATTTCATTTGTTTGTCTGGCAGGAACTTGAAAAACTTTGAGTTTTTTTTCTGTCTCAAGTTTAATGTTCTCCAGCATGACAAAAGTGGCAAAGCAAAGCTAAAGAACCATTAGACCTGTAGAATACAGACGACCAGCGAGCAGCCAGGAGCCTGGACTGATAAATAGACATAAATAGACTGATACCAGTGTTGTTTTGTACCAGCTTGATACACATGTAACGTGCATGTGAGAGAATCCATATCATTTTTTCTGTGAGAGAAATTTTCCAGCCCATATATAGACATGAGCTCTTAATTTCCGTGGGCTGGCTGGTTCTCATGGAATCAGCCTGTTACCCATGATGCCTGCTTTCCTTCCACTTTGTATAAAAACAACTCTGTAGATGAATTTATTACCCAGCATCCATGCTTCCCTTTTTCTGCTCAGACTCTTGTGTCAACAGACATGCAGGATGTTACTCTGATTAGTTTATGACTTGAAAATTAATACAAATAAATCTGCCAACAAACCTGTTTCAACAAAATACCTACAAGGCAGTCTTAAGCAAAATCAGGATGGACTCTTACCTAATGAATACTCATTAGGTAAGATTGTGGTGTAAGAAGCTGAGCAAACTTCCTGCTTGAGTTCAGTGCCAAGCTTAATGCCGATAAAATTGTCAATTGACTGTGCTGCCAAACAGTTCTGTAGCAATCCTTTTCAGATATATTGCATGAAAACCTTTGGACTGGCTAAAATATCAGATAAGCTTAATGGTTTCATATCTTCAAGTGCTGACTCTTACTGGCTGAGAACTGAGCAGATGGCAGAGATGTGATCCCTCCTGATGTAACCTGGGGAGGCTCAGTCACAAGAGAGAACTTGCCATGACAATTTATATTTCTGTTATTTCTGTCCGTTATTCAGTATTTCTGGTGAATATTAGATACAGGTAGACAGGCTATCTCTAGCCTGGTAAAAGCATGTGTAAACAAAGTGAACCTTATAAATGTTTCAACTGTTCAAACTCGTTATACTTCATTCAGGCTTGACGTGTTAATGTTTCTGAGGGAGGTGCTTTCATACATTGATGCAACGCTGATTGGAGAGAGTGACGAAAGATCCAGGGGTATGTGATAGGATATGTTACTACAAGCAGAGGTAGTACAAGTGCGTATATGGTAACAATTTTGCAACAAAAAATTTTCTCTGAGTTTCTGACATTTGACTTGTCTGACTAAAAAATGATGATGATGATGATGTACAGACACTATACTATACACTTCGCACAGAAAGACATTGTTGGTAAAGCACTTGAGCAAAACTGGATGTGTTCAAAAACACATGGGTTTTGGTTGGAAGTTATTTTTACACATAATCTTTCTTACAATAATGTGAGCAGGGAGGAAAACAGTGAGACAGAAATGTGCTGTGTTCGAAATTCTTGCAATACCTAGCCAGGGAAAAAATGCTTTTGTTCCATTTTTGCAATGGTGGCAAAACTGACATCTAACAGCATAGCCCCTATAGGGCACACAGGTTACATGACATAGTGCCGGGGAGCTCAGTAGAACCGGTCGGCAAATGCAGTGACAGTCCAATTAGGCATTGTTGTTGTAGACTGATGATAGCTATGGTAGGCTACATTACAAATCAAAGGGTATGTCTAACATCACTGAAACGTTTGCTGATAAAAGGAAGAGCAGCAGTGTCCTCGTCTATATGTCTGTGCTGTGATTCCTTACCTATCTGCAGCAGCACTGGCGTCACCAGGGCCGTCTCCATGGCGTAGCAGAACTCACGTCCAAACATCACAGCCCCGTGCATCACCCAGCGATGCAGAGGGATCTGCACGTGTCTGCCCTCCACTTCCTGATCTCTCTCTTCTTCATCATCGTCCTTAGGTTTTCTTTTATCTGGAAGATCAGAACCTTCCCTCTCCTCTGCTTCACCTTCCATGATTGTCTGGTGTGACATAAACAGAATCATGAGTTTGATGCATATATACATCAGTGTATATCACTTTTTTGCCTCTATTGACTTTTATATCACGTCCTTATAGAGCATGCAATGTGTCAACCAATCTAATTAGTATGAAGGACTCAAATGGAGAGCTAGGCTGTTCGCTGTTCCTCTGTGTGACTTGCACAAACAAAACATTCAGAACGAGAAGAGATGTTCCGAAGGAATGCAGAAAGGAGGAGAGGAGCGGTGAAGGGTGTCAGAGAAGGGGGAGAAGACATGGCAATATTTGAAGTATGGTTTCCAGTGAGCCTGTGTTTGTGCAGAATAGGTCAGCAACTGTGTTTGCCGTTGTTGGCCAGTGTGCCAGAGGCAGTGCAGCCTATGGATTGTGTAAGATTAGAGCATGGGTCAGCAGAAGTCTGTGGGTCAGGAGAAGTCTGTGCACGTGCATTCACATGTACTTCAGGGCACACCCACTGAGTCACTCATCAACCTGCAGAATAACAGGCGAGTAGACAGTAGGCTAATAAATATACTAGAGCACACTGCACTGCTTTAAAATGTCCAATTTTCTTAAATGGGTCCACAGAGAAATTCCAGGCAGCTGGGTCCCATGAAGGGAGAGGGAAACATTTCATGGCTTTCGAAAAGTCTTGCCCTGATCTGTTGAAAGATTGCTGGCAACAAGTTTCAACCTGTTATAAAATGTTTCCTATTACGTAGAACTAACAGAGGCAGAAGCATTTTTTCATATGGATTGCCTTGAATCTGTGGAAGTGACATCACCTGAGACCATAGACTTTGAAACAAAAAGCTGGCAGACTATAAAAAGGGCATGATCAAAAGTCACATTGAGCAATCAACCCCTGGACATCACTGCGGTTGCTCAACATCTAACATGAGGTGATTCAGGGTGATGGTTGTTCGTGCTGGATGGATAATTCTCTTTTCATGAGAGAGATGAAGGGAGCTTTAATCCCACGGGTGTGAGGACAGTGCTCAGCCGTCATTTTATTACAGGGGGACAGAGTAACCTGTCCCTGCGTGCGTTTACTAGCTTGTGCTCAGTAGAAATGTCCCTGAACAGGAATGTGTCTGCTTTGCTCGGGGACTCCGCTCGAGCTACCTCCACCTATCCGACAGTCTCCACTCAGACACGGAGCCTTCTCCCTCCTGTGTGGCGTGATGAGGGTCGTGTTCACGGCGGTGGGACAGAGCGGTTTTGACCCGCTGAGTCTCCCCTGGACAACTTTACCTCCACCGAGAGTTTGACTCGCGGGCTAGCGGCTCCTTGATGAGCTACCGGCGGCGGCGGCGGCGGCGGCTAATGGATCTGACAGACAACATCTGACTCGCCCACTCGAAATGAAAGACAAGATGAAAGATGTGACGTACCTGTGTGTTCGATTCCTTTAAGGTGAAGCGCAGTCACATTCGGATTGTGGATGGCTTTGTCGATGCCGAGGTAAAAATCTGTTGTTCTGAAGTTAGCAGTCCCGGCTAACCGCCGCTAGCTAACCGAGTGACTAGTTTACTACTCTCATCACTCTCAGTGGTTTCCACAGTAACAAAGCGGGGCGTGACCACCCGCTCATGGAAGGCGGGGAAATGATAGTAATGTAGTAAACCTTGCTCTAGTATGAGACTCACTTAAAATACTTTACAATTCATTTATTATTCAATACTAGGAGTAACTAAATGATATTTATTGTATTGATGTTTGTAATAATAATACTAGTCACGATCATAATAGCAAAAACAAGAAGTAAAATAGTAACAAAGAAATAAATTATCTAATAATATAATATAAATCCTAATAATATTTATGATTTACAAAACGCCATTCAATGTACCAAAGTACATTTTTTGAACGAAGTTATGAAATTAGAATTAAAAAAAATTAAAGTAGAATACTTGACTGAAAACTTTGTCTTTGATGTTCTATGATGGCTGTCATTGTCTTTGAAACGCGGAGCAATGTCGCTCTCTGCTGCGCAAAAGTGGTAATAACTGTACACATGTTCATGTTCTAAAATGTATAAATAATCTTTTACGTCTAATGGATGTGAAATATCAAAGCATCTTTTGGGTTCATGCTGACCATTAATGTGGATTGAAAAGGGTATTGATGAATTAGCGATAAATGTTGTTGTCCCGACAAAATAAAACATCTTGTTGAAGTATTGTATATTTCATTCACAGATGAATTTGCCAGACTTGTTGTACTAGTATACTTTTCTGTCATATTTCGATATTCATATAGTAGGGTTTAAGACAAGATACGACCTGAAGAGACAATCCAAGACAAAGTAAAAAAAATAAAAATAAAAAAAGGTAAAGTAAAATAAGATAAGAACAAATAAAAACAAGATGATGTGAGACAAATCAAAACAAGATGATGTGAGACAAATCAAAACAAGTTAATAAAGTAACGCCTATTTATTAGTCTTACATATGGGGTACAGACAGAAATGAGTGCTGCAACCTTCAGTTCATTAAGTTAGAGGTCACTGTACAGTCTGAGGAGTTAACTAGTGGTTAATCAACTGTGCAGACGTCTCTGTGAGGGGACGGTGGAGGTCACAAGCAAAAACAGCTCACGATGAAGGAGGTCATGTGGACTCTTCCGTGTTGGGACCCCTCCCAGATAACATGCACACCAATCAAAAGCCAGCCTCGGAGGCGCAGTAACTGTCTTGCATTGAGCCTGCACCTCTGTCGCCCTGCTGAGCTGCCTCATCTGTGCACAGCAGGACATGTGATCCAGATCTTCTACTCTGTCTGTCCGGGTTTAGGTGCTGCTGCTGCTGCTGCTCCTCTCCGGGCTGCCTCCTTCTATGGCGTCCGTCTACAGCGGCTCCCACACCTTGAGCAAGGATGATGTGAACTACAGGATGCATTTCCGAATGATCAACGAGCAGCAGGTCGAGGATATCACCATCGACTTCTTTTACAGGCCGCACACCATCACGCTGCTAACATGCACGGTGCTCAGTTTGATGTATTTCGCCTTCACAAGGTAGGACGGTCACGCAGCTAGCGGTGCTAGCCCGGTGGGGGTAGGGAGGGGGCGAGGGTTAGCATTGTTAGCTAACGGCAGCAGGGATGCTCTGCGAGTCTCCGCTGGGGTTTATCTCAGAAAGCAGCTTTACACGGAGACAACTTTCTCCCTTTCGCTTTCCCCTGTCGTGCACCTTCAACCTAAACTGACGAAGAGAGCGGTTTGTCTCGTATAATCCCCCGCCTCTGCTGCTGTTAGCTCCAACCGTGCAGCCTAGCGAGAAAACCTTCCATTTAATGCGCAGGGGAGCTTTCAAACCTCAGTTTTCCCTTTTCAAATCTACCCGTGTGTGTTTTGATGGTTGCTATGTGAAACATAAAGTACACTCACACCCCTACAGCTGGTAAGGGAAGATAATAACTTCCACATTTCTGACTTGTGTTTACGGTCCCTGCAGAGATGATGGAAACCCTGACAGCAACCTCTGGGTGGGGCTCATCCTGGTCATCTCCTTCTTCCTTGTCATCAGTGTTTTGGCATTTCCAAACGGTTGGTAATAAATATACATTAAAAAGCTATGGAGACAATGGCATGTTTGAGCAGATGCAAGGAAGGGGCTTCCTTTTAGCAAATTCCACGTGTTTGCATGAGTCAATGTGGGTCTTTTTTATGAGGAACAAAGTAAACAAATAGCTAAATTTGATATTAATGGAACTGTTTTTGTGCAGTTCATGCACTGAGATTGAAACATCTAAACTTATTGTGATTAATTGAGGATAAAAGAGAAGCACATGTGACATGTTTTAAAAAAGCTTTCATATCATGTTTCTCATTGCAGGTCCGTTCACCAGACCACATCCAGCGATATGGCGAATAGTGTTTGGTGAGTATTTGAATCCCTGGGAGCCATCAGGCTGTTGTTTTCCAACCTTAAGTTCCACCTCTTACTGTCATGTCCTTCTGCTGCCCAGGTCTGAGTGTCCTCTACTTCCTGTTCCTGGTTTTCATCATCTTCCTCAACTGGCAGCAAGTGAAGCAGCTGATGTACTGGTTGGACCAAAACCTGCGCTATGCCAAGAGGGAAGCAGATGTAATGGTGAGTGGTTTTGGCTTAAGCAGGAAATCATTTTTAGATTGATCTGCTATCAGGGGAATGTTCATCGCTGTAATGAGGCTGTGTGTGCTGCTCTCTGCAGGAATATGCTGTGAACTGCCATGTCATCACTTGGGAGAGAATCCTGAGCCATTTTGACATTTTTGCATTCAGCCATTTCTGGGGTTGGGGTATGAAGGCCCTGCTGATTCGAAGCTATGGCCTGTGCTGGACCATCAGTATTACCTGGGAGCTAACTGAGGTAAAAGGGCACACACCAGCTGAATATTGACATCGCTATATGTCTTCCACTCCCTCTGTCTGTTTCCCCTTTAAAAGAGACATTTTCAGGTCAAATATGCTGCTCATGTAAATGGTTTATCTGGTAAAACCATAGATTTCACAGTGATTGTATACAATTATTATTAACAGCTGATCAGTTAACAGGCTTCCAGATATGACTTGACACTGACTTCATTCTGTGCTCCTGTCTTCATAGCTGTTCTTCATGCACCTGCTGCCTAACTTTGCTGAGTGCTGGTGGGACCAGGTGATTCTGGATATTCTGCTTTGTAATGGAGGGGGCATCTGGCTTGGCATGACAGTTTGTCGCTTTTTGGAGATGAGGACCTACCACTGGGCCAGTATTAAGTATGACCATCCAGTCTGGAAATTAACAACTGTATTATGTTTTTTATATTGGAGCTTTACTTTGACTCTTCCTAATTTAAACATGTTTAAATTCAGAATAAGTACAAAAATTAAGATTCATAAAGTGTTGTTCCATAATATGATCCCACCTGTCCATGAAGAATGGACTAAACTGATTAAGGCGGTGCCATTACTTATACCTGCCTTTGTCTGCTGCACTAACATAATGCTTATTATAAATCCACCTGCATGCTTTTGAAAGGCTTCGCTCATGCTTTTCATCCAGGGACATCCACACCACCACCGGGAAGATCAAACGAGCAGCATTACAGTTCACCCCCGCAAGCTGGACCTACGTACGCTGGCTTGACCCAAAGTCTTCCCTGCAGCGGGTGATGGGCGTTTATCTCTTCATGATTATCTGGCAGGTGGGTCGCTGACAAATCCTCTCTCGCCATCTCACGGTGGCTAAGTGCTGACTAGTCGTAGATCATCCGATCTGCTCTGCGTGCTAAGACATGCTAATCTAATTGGCTGACCCAGTGCTGAAATGTAAAACCTCTGTCCCACATAGATCCATATAATGAGTGAGTGCCCTCCTGTCTACACATTGACAACTAATCCCATAAGCGTAAAACACAGGCTTGGTTACCTGAGGGTATTTCATGGTAATGAAGAACTTG
Source organism: Pseudorhombus dupliciocellatus (assembly GCA_016785235.1). Classification (NCBI taxonomy): domain Eukaryota; kingdom Metazoa; phylum Chordata; class Actinopteri; order Pleuronectiformes; family Paralichthyidae; genus Pseudorhombus; species Pseudorhombus dupliciocellatus. The sequence goes on along the minus strand of JAFBJW010000041.1, from coordinate 1,680,367 downwards.
AGTAAGCTCCATTGCACTCCACTAGAGAATCAGCGATGGGTGCCAACAATTCTAGCCATTGGCTGCCGTGGAGATGAAAGCTGGCGTTTCTCCACTTTCTGCATGGTGATGAAACAACATTGTAATTCTCTCTCTTGCTCAGAAAGATCTCAAGTCTCTTGAGCCTTTAAAGAGTAATTACCAGTATTAGAATTAACTGAAGAGAAGGGAATGGCTCTGCTCTGCTACGTAGTGACGGTTTAGGAGCTCTGACTTCTACCACACAGCCTCCAGGCCAAATGAGTGAAGTGATGACAACATGAAGTTTGACAATGTGTTGCTCAAAATGAATGAACACTGTGTTACATCAAGTGTTACTCGTGTTAATATTTGTTATAAAGTGCCATCCATTCATTTTGAAAACAAACCAAACCAGTCTAACATGATTTTATTAGAAATGACATACGAGAGGCCCAGATTTCATTGACCATTCTCGGTCTCACCCATTTAACCACAGGCTGAACTAACTGACTGTAATATCCCTTTAACTTTGAGCCTCATTATCTGTGGTGTTTACTCTCAGCACCCATTCCAACTTTAACAGCTACAGCATTTATGGCAGCATTCCTTAAATGTGGGCCAGTTCCAGGGCACTGCTTGGGCCCTGCCTTCGTACTGGCACAGCTCGCTGGCACATGTAAATGGAACAGAGCCGTCATTAAAGCCGTTATTTCCACACCTGCACTTTTCTGCTTCTATGACATCAACGTGTCTGCTGTGGAAGACCTTTGCAAATACATGAACACTGCAAAGCAGGGCTCAGACTATAGGAGTTTAAAAAAACGAAGCAGTTAAACATATTAGACAATGTAGTTGGACACCCCTATGTTTGCAGGCATTCCAGGAGATGCTGCTTTGTGACCCCTCACATTTCAGGATAGTTGAACATTATTACCAAGTTTCAAGACCCGATTTCTGCTCCATTTCTCTTGGTTAAATTGGCCAGAAATTCCAGTAATCTGAGCCCAGTTTAAGTCACTCTGCACAGTGTAATTCTATTGATGATCCAAGTTGGCATCTGACTATATCGACCTTGCTTTTTATGACGCAAGACAAAAATCCCCTAAAACAATTTGAAAGGGTGCTGAACCTCATCCACACAATACAAATCATGTAATATTAATATAGCATAAAAGGTTGATAAAATCTATGAAATATTGTTTGTCTGTCTAATAATGTAATTCTGTCAATTATTAACTTCACGTTTAAGTGTTTCCATTCTTTTGTTCACAGCTAACAGAGTTGAACACATTCTTCCTCAAGCACATCTTTGTGTTTCCTGCGAGCCACGCTCTAAGCTGGTGTCGAATCTTGTTCATTGGAATCATCACCGCTCCAACAGTGAGGTAAGATTTAGTACACTGATACCTGCTTTTATCCAGTTCCTCATTTTGGTAGTTGGATAAATTCAGTCAGTTTAAACAGCAGTGGGAATTTGGTAACGTTTGCTATTTTTGTTTTTGCTCCAGGCAGTATTACGCGTACCTGACAGACACACAGTGCAAAAGAGTCGGGACCCAGTGTTGGGTGTTTGGGTGAGTGAAGCCTGTTTTAAAAAATATCAGCCATGACTAAAGCTTATGAAAATATATGAGGTGTAGTTCACCTGTGGTGTCCACTACAGGTATATTTGTTCAAGCTTTTTTTTTCCCCAAGTTAATTTGCTGAGATGAGTCAAAGGTTTAAGTTGTGTATCTGCTTTTCCTCCCTTCATCTCACAGGGCTATTGCTTTCCTGGAAGCCTTGGCCTGCATTAAGTTTGGACAGGACTTGTTCTCTAAAACTCAGATCCTCTATGTGTTCCTCTGGCTGCTGTGTTTGGTAAGATCAGAATTTCCCACGTTTCTGTATCAGAGTGGTTTCCTGTTGTCTTCTGTAGCTCATGCTTTACTGTGTCACATCTTGAGTCTTAACATTGCCCCCAGCACATTTTTCTTTTAAAGCGTTTTCTCAACTGTAAGTTACTGTCCATGGATTATTAACCAGACTCTGGTATGGGTTATCTGTTTCCAGGCCTTCATTACATTCCTGTGCTTGTATGTAATGGTGTGGTATGCAGAAAACTATGGTCCAAGACAAAAGGTATGTCTGTGATTCATCATGTACTGGACAAAGTTTATAAGGAGCTAGTTAGGCTTTGTGTTTTTTTTTAAACACAGGGATCTTACCACTCTGTTCCTCAAAGAACAACACGGGGAAAAGTTCTTTCTTCATACTTATACTTGTGGTGCTGACTAAAAACAGATCAAATAATGAAACCAGCTGCTGCACCATTTATTTTCACTTTTTATCCAAACCAAATGTGGGTAAATTAGAAATAATATACAGTAACTGTCAGTAAATAATTTGACCTTCATTTAACCAGGAGGGTCCCATTGAGATACAAAAAATCTTCTGCTCTGGGGTCATGGAAAAAAGGATAAGAAAATAAAAAAAATAAATAAATAAACATTCAGCTTCTAGAAGTCTGATTGACATCTAGCTGTTTGCGTTAACAAAAAGGTCAAACCAGTAATATAACATGTGCCCAGAATGAAGAGTCAGCTATCTTTTCTCCTGAAGAATGTCTGACAATATTACCTCTGAGTCGCATTCCCTGAAACGTTTTCTGGGGTCAGTTACCTTTTCTATATTCCCTGTCAGGTTTATGGTATGTGTGTGTCATGTGTCTTAACCTCGTCTCATCTCTCAGAGCTTCTCCGAATGCGAGGACAGTAATTACGCAGAATATGCTGACCACGTGTCAGAAGCATTTAAAGGTACAGTGTCTTTACTGGTCATTTAATAACCACATGAAGCCTCTCAGTCTGACACTGTAAATGCACAAAGTTCACTTGCATCTGTTTATACACTCAATCTTATGCCGTCGTCATATTTCAGGAGAGACTGAGATGGATGAAGACACTCCTACAACCAGATGGAGAGGGAAGGGCTCAGGAACTACCAAATCCATCAACGGCCTGGACGGCCAGTAAGAGCCAGAAGGTGGCGGGTGACTCTTAAATTCATCCTGAAGAGCCAGGTGTGAGGGATCACAGGTTGACCAGGGGGTTGAAGATATTACCACACCCTGGTATTATTGAAGTCTAGAAACCCACCCACCCCCCACCTATAGTAGAGCGAGTGGAGACGGGAGGGACTAAGTGGATGACCAGCTCCATGCAGTGTTATTAGGGGTGCTCTGAGGGTTGAGGGCTACAGAGATGCACACTAAAGCGTGTGCTGTAGTACTTAAGGCCCCTAAATCACTGATCACAGGTTTGTGTATTTGTGTGCAGAGAGGGAGGAACAATGGATTGTTTTTGTGTGAGAGAGGGAGAAAGTGGTGGCAATAAAAAGCCAATTCTAGATGTGACTGCATGCATCATAGTAGCTGATGAAATATAATTTACATTTATCCTACAATATATCAACTACACACAGTATTTCAGTGATGCTAAATGTACATTTGACTGGTTTAAACACCAGTCTCAACTCCAGTATGTTGGGTCAACACATTTCTATGTTCAAAGCCATTATGTGGAATTTATCCCATTAATTGGAGCCTCTATGTTTCTGGCACAGAAAAGGCCTAGAGGTCTTTTTTTTGTTATTAGTACCTGTCACAGATATCTATGTCTATTCGCAACCTAGCTGTTCACATTTGTTTTGTGTTTTTTGAATGTGGACAGAATTTCAATGCAAGACGGCTTTAGCTTTGGTCAGATCATCGACTGAGTTTTGTGTTCGACCTGGAACAAAGCGAAGCACACAGTTTAAGCACTTTTGAGAATGTTATCTTGGAGATACTGTACTGTTTGAATATTTTGTGAATCGTTGTGACCTTGAGTGATTTATAACTCTCTCTCTCCCTGTCCATCTGTGGCTGCTATTTTTTGTTTTCACTCGACTGGAAAAGGTGGGCAATTATTCAGAACTCCTGCGTGTGTTGTCTGGCTCCTCCTGCTGTGTGCGGGTGCTGATGTTCTGCTGTCTACCTGCTTGTCATTGAATATGTTGCATTTTCATGGCTTTGCCAAACCAAAACACTTGTTTTAGAAAATGTTAAGAATAGTCAACACGTGGTTGTTTCACACCACACACCAGGATGCCAGTACTGTTTTCTTCTTATGTCTCTCTGTTCTTGTAACATTTTAATTCACCCCTTGTGCCTGTTTGCATGGTCTTTTATTATCATTACGTTTCTGTTAAGATTTCCCCTGGGCTTTTTGTTCATTTTCACTGCCCTTGTTATAGCATCTCAGTACAGATGTATCCCTGATAATCCTCGACAATCCGGACGTTGACCTCAGAGGAACGGACCATGCTCCAGTAAATGCTATAAATGGTACATTGTCTCTGGATTTCAAATGTCATTTGCCAAAAAAAAACAAATCCGCTGAAAATGACTTGTGCTGTTCTTTTTCACTGTGAAATAATGAAACATATTAAAATATTTTACATTTCCTCTTAAACTGTTGCTGAGTTACTCTTGAAAGGATCTTACCTCATGTTTATACTTGTTTGGATTGTCCATCCATCTGTTCCCTTGTTAACACAATATCTCGAGACCACCTGTTTTCTTCAAAGTTGGTATAAACTTCAGTTGTTCAAGATTAAACCTGTTACAAGTAGGGGTATATGGTCAGTGTGAGTGTGAACACCCATATGCACCTTCATTACGTCTGACACAAATATTTACTTATTTGAATTTGAGGGTCAAGGTCCCAAATTCACACTTACACTCAGGTTAATTGATAGGACTTGATTTGGGAGGTGAAAGGTCAAGGTCGTAGTTGGCCTCTTGAACATGACATCCCAATACTGCCCTCTAGGAATTTAAATTTTGGCCAGTTGTCACTTGGGTAGGTCATTGATGACCTCATGAGACCGAAAAGGAAATACTTTTGCTGGTTGCCACAGACAGACTGCAGTTAATAATTCCTATTTTGTGTTCACACCTCACTTTTGATATTAAAGGTTTTTTAATGCTCATTAGACAAATGCTTCCCGGTCTATCACATCCCTACAGATAAGAGCCACTCTGTGAACTAAACAATAGGAAATCATGAATGACCTTGGTCGACCCTTGACGAGCACACTGCTGCAGAGGAGCAGTGCCAGATTGGCTGACTCAAACACTGCCCGGCTCGGATCGGATTTCACTACGTCTGCACACCGTGAAACTCAGAGACTGAAATAGAGTCCGCCTGCTGACCTACAACAACCTGTATTTCAAGATAGACTTGATGTTCCCATTGGGAAAACGTCAGATGTGTGCATACTGTGTAGAGGAGTAGCTAAGGTGCAGCTAGAAATTCAGTCTCCCAAAGAAAATCCTTGAAATATCTACAGGTGTCCCCTCACAGTGAGTATTAAGGTGCACCGTGTAACACCTGTTGGAGATACTGGCTTTGAGTCTAACCACATAACTTTCTCTTTGAATACTTCATATGCTTTTTAAAAAAGGAATGTTGTCGGCTGAATGTGCTCAAAGGAAGCTGTCCTTTCCAGAAGCGTCAGATCAGTAGCCACTGACTGTCCAGCTTGTTTCCAGTTTAATTTGATTTCCAAAGGAGGGCAGCAGAGAGCCTCAGTGCTTTGCATCATGTCATGTGACTTTCTTGGCCTACAACACAGGACATGAGCGTATGTGTGTGCTTTTCCCCCCTCTCTGTTCATCATTCGCTCCATTTCTCTCAGATCATCGTCTTCTTGTTTTTCCCTTTTGGTTTCCTAAACCTCTGGCTGCCTGCATCAGCTGACTGATCGCTCTGTGACCTCCAAGGTATTTCTGTCATGGCTGGGAATCCTGGTCCCGGACATTGTGGTAGCCTGAGTCCTGAGGGGATCCTGAGAGAGGTTCAGATCAATTTGCTGGAGTGTAAAGTCTGCTTCGAGAAGTTCTGCACTCAGCAGAGAGAACGCAGACCACAGAACCTTTCCTGTGGCCATGTACTGTGTCTGGAATGCATCACAGCTCTGTCCCACCCTCTCCTGAGGAAGCTCGAGTGCCCGTTCTGTCGACAGCTGTGCAGTGTTGACAGCACGTCCCACTGCCAGGTTCTTTGTGACCTCCACGAGCTCCTGTTGTCCTGGAGACCCACATCCTCTGCTCCACCTCCTCCTCACAGAGCAAAAGGGGGATTTAAGTCGGCTGCAGGGCTGACATCCTCAGCCCTGCACCTCCGCGCAGCTTTTGGCGGCTGGGGGACTCTCATCAACCCCACTGGGATAGCTGTTTTAGGATCCTCGGGGACAATAGTGGTGGTCCATGATGGAGAGAAGAGGGTGGCAGTGTTTAGCCCTCAAGGCAAGCGGCTGAATAGTTTTGGGCGAAGAGGACAAGCCAGTGGAGAGCTGTGTTACCCAGTGGATGTGGCTGTGACTCCCTGTGGTTTCGTGGTGGTGACTGACGCAGGAGATAAAGCTGTGAAGATTTTCACCTCCAGAGGGAACCACGTGCTGACGGTCAGGGATCCCTTCCAGGTGCCCTGGGGTGTGGCCACAGACTGTGGTGGGCACCTCCTGGTCACAGACATCCAGGCGGGTGCGCTGTTCCACGTCAAAGTGGACTGTCGTCGAGGTGTCATTCTGGAGCATCGCACGGCCATTTCTGAGCTCCAGCAGCCAAAAGCAGTGGCCTGCTGTCCCGTGACAGGCAACACTGCTGTGATGGAGCATGGAACCGACAACACACATCCAGCAAAGAGGCAACAACACATGAGGCTGAAAGTGTTCAGCAAAGACTTCCACCTGCTCCATCAGACAGACAGTTTCTCCCTGAGTCTGCAGTCCAGAGTCCCGTTCAACATATCAGGGGTGATGTTTGATGCAGATGGAGGCGTGCTTGTAACTGACTGCGAACAGGGGATGGTTTGGAGTTTGGGGAAGCTGCAGAATGACCCGGTCCTCACTCCTCTCGTGGGGAGCCACCTGATCCGCCCTGTGGGCCTGGTGTCCCTGGACAACATGCTCATCATTCTGGACAGTGGAGAACACGCAGTCAAGGTTTATTCTGCCAAATGTGACACTGGATCCAGCACAAAGCTCGTGTGAACAGGCTAAGAGGATGGGGAATATAATATGTGATGAAGCGTTGTTAAATAAAAGCAAAATTTTACATTGAAAAATGTAAATATTTATTTCATATATAATATACTGCAATCTTGGTGTCATATTTTTGCTTCAGCTTTTGAAACTGCACACTGTACAATGTATCCCAAAATTATGTTTCTATAGGATCGTGCAGTTTTCTTGTCAAACAATCTAAAGAAAACAGACAGAAGGGTTATATAAAAATAGAGGGTATAGGGAAACAGAATCAAAAAATAAAGAGGCAAACAAATATGTGAAATCTAAAGAAACAAAAAATAAGGAACAAAATAAATCATAAAACAAAATAAAACAAATCAGGTGCTGCAGAGAGAGGAATGATGTCACCCTTCCAGACTCATTTAAGTTTGTTTATTAACCTCTTTCTATCACAGCACCATGAGAGTGTGGTGCTCTGCGAAGGATGGAGAACTGGAGGAGAAATCATGTAAACGTGGTTTTTGGTGTTTGTGTGTTAATGAGAAACCAAAAGGATAAAATAAAAAAGGTTGAAAAATAAATCCCCCCCCCCCCTCTCTCTCTCTCTCCCTCCCTCCCTCGGTCGGAAAGGTTGAAAAATAAATCCCCCCCCCCCCTCTCTCTCTCTCTCCCTCCCTCCCTCGGTCGGAGCACCACCACCACCACCAGCAGCAGCAGCAGCAGCAGCAACAGTCGAGCTCCCAGCGGAGGAAGATGGCGGTGGGGATGCTGCCTGAGCCCGGAGCTGGATACTGGATCTGTACGAGAGTCAAACCAGGGCTGGATCTAACGGAAGAAAAATGAACATGTTCCGGTGTCTCCTCCCCGGGCTCTGGACTCTTTTCGGGGCCGTCTGAGTAGAGTCTGCTGCCCTGGTTTTCCGGCACTAACCCGGGTTTCTTGTCAGGGGGGGATTCACGGACGAGACTCTCGGCGGCTCGCGGACAGACAGGCAGGCGGGGTGGGAGTGAAGAAAGTGGGCGAAAATGTCGGATACCAAGGTAAAAGTCGCAGTGAGAGTCCGGCCCATGAACCGCAGGGGTGAGTGTTCACACGACGCTTCTTCCACCATCCAAACTTTCCATGTCTGTCGCTGTTAGCTGCTCTGAGCCTGGAGTCAAAGTGTGTGCGGTTGGAGGAGCAGAGATTTGGCTCCTTCACACCCCCGCGCTCTGCTCTTACTTTGCCAACGAACTTCTCTCTGCAGAGATTGAACTGAACACAAAATGTGTCGTGGACATGGAGGACAACCAAACTGTTCTTCACCCACCTCCCTCCAATGCAAAAGGAGAGAACAGGTAAACAAAGCTGGAACTCCTGGCTGCAGCTTCTAAATGCTAGCATGTCAGAAACACACACTGTGTCAGAACAATGCACTGTCATAACCTCCTTATCCCACCCTGGTGGTTACACACGTATAATAACATGCAGCCATAAGTCAACATACATTCACTTACCTCCTGGTGGATCTACACAGCTTCATGAGTAAACCGATGGGCGATTATTACATCGATATGTGTAGATATCCATAATTATCACAGTATGAGTCACATCATTTTTTTACATTTCTTTCCAGACTCAGTTTCAAACTGTGCGCTATGAGCAGAGAATGACAAACATTTTGAGGCAGATCAATTCTGTCTATATATTGGACTTTTGTGATAGTGTTAATGATAAAAATCGAAATCGAAATCATTGAATAATTATTGCTATGGTGTTATTGCACAGTTCCAACATGACAAACACATGGGCATGGATATATGACTTTTTTATTGCTATTGATGAAACTTATATTGTGATAATAAATGATTGTATTACCACTCAGGCATCTATAAGTACAATTCAGACCACTTTCTGCTGTAAAGAAATGCAGTTTATCTGCTGCTCACCTGCCTGCCACATGATATTCTGTTATGTAATTCACGTGAACTTTCTAACACTAATCACCTCAGCATAAAAGTAATAAAACCAGCGCTTGGAGTATCAGATGTTGAGCTCCAAGAGGTGGCTGAGCATGCTTGACACAAGAAGACACCTCCTAGACAGGACAGATTAATGTGGAGCCTCGGGGTATTTACTGTAAATCTCTCGCAGTCAGAGCTCATTTGAATAATGTGGTGTTCCAAGTGGAGTAAGACCACACCAGGGATGCTTTTAAAATGGAAAGGATGCTGCTCACTTCATTGTGAGCCACAAAAACAGTTGGCGAAAACGAATCCTCTCAGTGTTTTTACTGTCTGGCTGCAGTCTCTGACGGCCTGTGATCTGACGTGCTTACCGACTGCAGCAGAGGGGATGTGTGGAGTCACACAACATGTAGGCTAACGATGGCTGCATGTTTGTGAAGTCATTCAAAATGCCAGGCCTGTTGGCAACTGTCAGAGATGAGTTATGTTTCCCCATTGATTGTAGTTGAGGCAGTTTTCTGCATTTTCACGCTTGGTTTGTTTGCTCTCTTCTGTTCTTGATGTCACACATGATTAGACAACTGACCTCAATATCCACAAGCGCAAATAAATGCTGAGGAATGCTCATTTAGGGGAAAACCCCTGAATGCACTTATTTTTATTTTTCGTTTATCAGTCAAGATAGTTCAAATGAACACACTTTACTACAGGCTGCAGCACAAGTCCCCATTGTGTCTGCTGAACATGAAGTCACAGGAGGTAAATGGAGCATACGTGCCACCGTCAAGGCTTTTTCCCATGCCCCTGATCCAGACTTGTTCAAGAGCAACACTTTCTCTGCAGTTTCAGCATTAACTAGTATCGAGCCTGCTCCCCGTCAGCTCTGGTCCACTCATTAACCTGCATTTAGGGTTGTTATGCGAACAGAGATTGCTACACAGTGGCGCCGTTCCTGGCAATTAAACAAGTTGCCCTTAAAGCTAACAAATGTGGAACAGGCTACAGGTCAACAAATCAGTGCCGTGGGTCAGAGGATCACCAGCGACGCCATGTTGTTGACTGAGAGACAAACATATTCATCACTGTCGTGCAGACGTTGCTTGTTGTGGACTGAAATGTCTTTCCTTGGACTAAACCTTTGCTGTACCTTCTGCCGTATGCCAGAAATATTTAAAATATTTCAGCAATTTGTAATTCTAAAAGGCAGCACATGCAGTAACCATGCAGTGACCTTATTTTTACTACGTCACATTTCTTTGCTATAGTGGAGTCCAGGCAGATAATTGCTTGTTAACATTTCAGTGCTATGTGTGTTTTGGGTCTCTGTGTTTAGACTGCCATGGTTTTCTCAAACCATGTAATTTTCCTCTCTGCTGCTTGCGGAGCCACATGAGGGGATACCCTGAAAGACTTAGCCTTATTTTGAGGACACCTGTTCCTGTGTGTTGGAAATGTGTCAGATTTAGTGGGCATTAACGAGCCAAATATGGCTGTGGGGGCCGAGATCATGGGAACTGTTTTCTTCTCTCTCATGAGAACGCTCAGGCCATCCTCAGAAAGGGAACCGTCATAAATGTAGACTGAAATCCTGTTAATTTCTCAGGCTGTAGATTTCAAATAACAGAGTGGTTAAGGTATTAGCAAATGTATTTTTAACCCTGCTAATTTAATATCACCATAGTTTCTAGTGAGGGGAATTGTTGGATTATTAATCATTAATTAACTGCCTAATTGGATATGTGGATCTATCCAAGAACTTCTCAGGCTACTGTTTTTTGATCAGGTTACGCTCACACCACACAGACCTAAAACACGTTAGTCACGTAAAGAATTTGAAGAAACAGAATGGATTTCCTTTTGGCTAAGCCTCATTCTTTGCACTGCCGAGCATTATAGGGAAACTCGTGACTACCCACCATCACCCCACCCACCCCACCCTCGCTTCTAATTTCCCTGAAAAATGAACAACAATCCTGGCGGTGGGCAAACTGAAACATGGATTTTGACTCCAGGGCGACAGGTTTAAGTTTCCCAAGTTTCATCTTTCATCCCCCTATTAAGCTGGCACGAATGGCATATTTGAAATGGGAATCTGGGAAAGTGGTTTTGTTTTCACGCGCCAGTCTGCTCTCCTCTGGGGTTTAGACACAATGAAGGTGGGGGTGGACAGGCAGGAGAAATACCTGAGGCTGCTGTCTCAACAGGGTATGAGCCTTTGAGCATCGTGACAAGAAAATACCCCGCGACTCTTTACAATGGGGCCAAGTTACATCTGTCATGTTCCAGCCTGTCCATCAGCGTGCAACATTTGAATAGAGGGCCATCAAGTCCAAATTTGACTTATGGAAACCTTCTATGTTTCAATCTAGAGCCATTTGCAAACTACAAAGCTAAAAACAATTGGCTTTGTACCGTGATACACTGAAGTCTGGTTTGTGCATGCTTATCTTTCCTCTTCCTTTCATTACAATGAAGTAGGAACTAAATATTTGTGTTTGCACAGATGGAAATATCACTTCAACCCCCCCCCAGGCTTCTGTAGCTCCAGCGTTTCAAGACGATCAGTGGAAGCATGCCTCTGTGTAATGCTGTCCGTAACCAAGCTTGTAATTTCCACTCTAATCTTGTTCTTATCACTAATGGCTACAGAAGCTCAATTGGGTTTATCTCCACCGGACTGTGTTATCTGAGCGCTGAGGAGAGGAGCTTCCTCCACTAGGAGCCTGCACCGTGCACTCCACTTCCCATCTTGGAACAACTATAATACAATGGGCTTTTTTCTCACAAACTAAATGGTCAAATGGAATAGCACTAAGTAGAACGCGTACCTACGGCCAAGGCCCAACATTTTCTTAAATTCAAAGACTTGAAATATTAAATAAAGTAGTCCACATGTTCATTCAGCCCCCTGGAATTCAGACCATAATTTAATGGTTTAATGGGTTCTTCCCTGACACATATAACACCATCCTTACACTATCTGCCCAGTAGATTTTACACAATCTTTCTTACAACCAAGCAAATCAACAGACAATGAGCAGGGTTGAGAGTATTGCCTCAATGGCGGAGTTCTGGTGTTGGGAGTATTTGTTCAGCATTTTGGGAAGCGCATGTTGGCTTTTTGTTCTGGAAATAGACGGGAAGATTGATATCTTTGGCTCATCTGGCTAAAAGCAGCAACAGATTTGCTCAGTGCTCCACAGAGACGGGCAGCAGAAGAAATACTGCGGCTCACTCTGTTCAGTTGTAGCAAAATTCACACACTGGCGCCTCGAACACTCACTAACTTACACATTTTATCTCAGTTGTTTAATCTGTACAAAAGCTGCAGCGGAATAACTGCAATTTGCAGGTTTACGAGTGGTTTTGTGCCAGACTCTTTCTTGGCTGTAACCTTCTGGAGTCTCCTCTGGTTACCTGGCAACCCTGCCGAAAAATAGTTGGGCACATAACCCCTCGTAAAACAGTCACGTTTTCAACTATATTTTCTCTTAAAACAAACACAATGTGATGTGTTTATTAAGTTAAGGGGGAATGTATCTTACCTTAGGCCAGAGGCAGGTTAGCAAGTTTTATAACAAATCTTGTCAGAAGCATTTGGTTGCATTCGTCACTCCATTCTTCCTCTGGTGAGAACCCAATGTAGCCGGTTTATGTTTAGTCGAAGCTGTAATGCTCTCTGTTAACACTTTGGATGAATGGATGTAAAAAACACAAACCTTTTTAAATAAAGGTCTTGTGTAGACAATACACTTTCCTGTGCTGTTGACATTTTGAAGCATGGGTATTTTTTCTTGTAAGTGTCATCACCTCTTGTTATCATGCTTTCCAAAACTTCTAGAACAAAATGACAAGCCTGCCTTGTCCAATCGCTGCCCTCAGGAATGTTCCCATTGTCTCTCCATGATGCTCCCTATATGCCAATAATCAACCTTTCCATTCAGTAAGTTCTTATTCTCAGAGTTAGTTGGCTGGAAACACACACAATGAGCCCAACCCTTAACTTTAAGACTTAATTCAGGCATGCTACTGCAAGCAGACACAGTTTTGTGCTCTGCTGATAAAAAGCAGTGTTTTCCCACATGGACTGTTCCCTGTTTGTTTTCAGGGTGGGACATTGTTTACATCTCAGTGCAGAATTGAGAAAAGATGGCATCTTTGTCAAGCCTGCGCCTCATTAATCTCAGATGTGGCTTCAGTCAGAGAGGGCAGCATATGTAAAAATTCAAACTTTGGCTTTTCTTCCATAGCGATTCTGGTTTTCCTTCTCACATTATTCCCTCTGATGAGGGCTTTTTGATGTTCTGACGCTGGCTTGTTGTGTTTACAAGAATGTTGTGTTGTGGTGGGACTCACTTTTTGTCACATTCCAGGGACATGCTTTGAAAAAAAGGTGAGCCCATACAGAAATATTATCCTGTTTAGATTTGATTACTTTCAAGCATACAATCACTGTCAGTGTGTTGGACACATTGCCCTGTGTAATTCATGACTTTTGTCATATGTTAACACTTCATGTGCCTGCTTCCTCTTGCTTTTTTTGTCTATTGTTCTTGCTTCATGCCAGACCCATTCACTTAAGTGATGTCTAGCAGGCAGACAGGGTCAAAGGAGGTGTGTCCCAGTAATAAATATGTCACTTCATGTCCGTGGGGAGGAAGACTGGCCATATTGAACAAATTGATTAACTTCACTTATTTATGATATTACGATAAGTGACCACATTGAAGGACTTTCGAGCAGATGTGGTCGGTATCCCTCTTTGTGTTTGCAGCACGCATACACTCCACTGACCCAGCTCGTCGCGCGGTGGTGTCAGAAATGCCGGAGAGGATTAAATTAGACCCAGCCTGCATCATATGTAGTGCTGTGAACATTTGTTGTGGAAACTTGGAGATCCCACACAGACGTTGTTGTGAGCATCATGTGCGCCACTGATGGCAGAGCTGTTCATTAAGGCTGTTTTTGAGATCCTGAGTTTTGGCTCTCATATTGGAACTTTGACTCATGAAGTTGGTAGGTTGTCTCGCTTCCATGTTTACCAGCGTTGCTTAGCGACTGCTGTTGCCAAGCTACAGAAAAGTTCTGGAGTTATGTTGATGATCTAATGAGTGATGTCCCCCAGCCACACCAAATATTTAGTATGGAGCTAAATTTAGCATTTATTGTCATACAATCATACATTTAAAAAAAACATTTGAGAACTTAAAAAGAGATACAATACAACATATTTTATATCTAGTAAAAAAACACCTAAAAATAACCACACTTGACTATTTTTACTTTTAATACTTGAGGATAATTTAGTCTAGCCTGTTAGCTCATGCTTGGTCTTAGGTTGCATTGAGCTGGTAATAATTCTGCAGGTTTTATTTTCAAAAAAGTATTTATAATCAAGTAGTCAAGTTTATTTTACAGTGTGGCATTAGCACTTTTTCTAAACCAAAAGATCTGAATACTTCTTCCACCCAGCTTGCTAATAAAGCTGTAAGTGAAGTTAGCTGTCTCTGCAGCTTGGACCAGTCCTACAGGTCTGTTTCTTTCATCAGTGCTGCCTCTGAATGTCCTGCATGTAAACGTCTGACTTAACCCACTTGCAACGTTTACTTGTGGATCATTGATGCTAATAAAAGCCTGGTCAGTGCTTCTTTGGGCTCATTTTAAGTGTAATTTGTCGGCCAGTAGATCTAGCCTCCTCCCACACCTTAACCTTGCTTGGTATTTTCCTGCTCTCTCCTTCTGTGTGTGTCTGTCTGTGCAGCAGGGTGACCTCTGCTTTGAGTGGGTGGGGACAGGCATGTCCTGTTCTAAACATACTGGAAGACCATCTCAAATGTTAGCTTGCAGCCTGCACCATGCGCTGTAACCCAACACTTACACACACACACACACACAGAGCTCAGGACATCGGGTTTTGCTATAGTGATTGTTGCTTTGCCTGATATCAATAGCCAAATAAGGTAAGGAGTCGGGGTTAAATGGAGACAAATATTTAGCACCAGATCATGAAGAGGAATTCACATCTATTGGGGGAGGGTTGGTGTGCCAGAAAAAAACATGTTTGTGAGTGTGTATGTGCCCAGGAGACATGCAGGGGGTAAATGTCATCTGACTGGGGGGTGAAGCTCATCCATGTGATGTACATATTCCATTTGAGCTGCAGGATTACATGTATATCATCTGAGACTTGCAAAGCCTGCTAAATCAGACTGCTGAATCTCTCGTGCCTTAGCCAATGTGGAGCAGCAGCATGAGCATTTCTAGATTTGGATTTATTTACTGTCATTGTGATTGGAAACACTCTGGGATCATTTTGGAGCATAACCACACTTCTATTATCCGTAGTAGCTTGCTCCCACGAGTCTGTCAGTTGAAGGCATGTCTAATCAGATTAAGTAATACAAAATATAATGGTGAAATATCAATTTGATTAACATTTCTCTGTGCATTGGAATGCACTTGAATAGTTGAAGGGGGTCTTTCTGGATGGATGATACCATAGATTAATCTGGTGGGTTGCCCACCAGGATAGAAGAGTGGCGTTTTTGGTGGCATAATAACCCAGTGGCCTTAATCTTGCTCCAAATCCACGGGTGAGGGGGGGTTCCACTTCTCTCTCCCACTCTGTGTAGCTTCCTTTTGGGCACCACCTCAACAAGAAAAAGAGATCACAGTCTGGCTCTTATTAGATATTTTTTATTAAAAGTGTTTATAAAGAAAACCTCTAATATGCTGCTTGCGACACATGATCAGTAGCGTGGTCGAGAATCATAGTAGTCCATGAGGCCAATTTCATCTTCAGCCAAGTTGAAATCATTCATGAGTTATTTGGCATCAGGTAGCTGGAGGCAGGGGAGCCTCCGTGTGTCACTTGAAGACACACACATTACAGTACACACTACCAGCCCCCAATTTTACAAGAGGCTAAGACACCTCAGCCTGGCCCTGCTGGGGCTGCAGTGTCCCCCTGCGTCAGCCCCAGAGGAGGGGAGAATCTAATGCTGTCTGGCACTTCTGTGCCATACATGTATGTCACACATTTGTTCCGCACAACAACACATTTTTATTACCCCCTCAAGCCATTACTTGACATGGTGAATAATAAGCAATGGGCCTGTGGGCTTGGTGTTTGAGTCAGGTTTGTTTCTGTAAAACAGCCAGCATGGTCAGTCAGATAACTGGACAACTGCAAGATTCTACACACACTATGTGAAAATAAACTGCTTTTTGTTAAGTGTTAAACTCTTCTATAAAAGAAGTACATATACAGCCACATGTAAGTCATGGGACCCCTGACATGCTTCTACATGCAAGACACAAAATTGCTAAGAGAGCCACGGATTTCTGAGGAGATTAAAGAGATTATGTCCAGAGCAGGGTGGGAGAACTGGAGCCTAATGCACTTAAATGTATTGAGGAGGAGGTCTTAACATTGCGAGGGGAGGAGGAGGAGGAGGACAAGGACGAAAAGACTCTACAGCACTTATTCAAAATCTATTTTTTCTCATGAGACTTTGAGAGGAAGCAATATTGTTCTGAAATCCTAAATATAGCCATTTTGAAACAATTACCCTCATTGTCTGGCTCAGCATTCTTAGCATACCAGATGCATATGCTGTGCATACAGTCGATGACACAGTGAGGCAGAGCCACAGAACCACTGCAGTGACTCTGTAAAGTCTGCGTTTCTGCTGCAGATACTAAGATTCTGCTTCGGACTCTGGACGGGGAGGATTTCATACCTGCATGCGTTGTGTCTCTGCAGTGAATGTGAGAGTGTCTGGTTCTGTGATTCTGAATTTGTGACTGTTGTCTTTTTGTTCTCCTTAGGGACACATCTGTTTTCTCTCTCTATCTGTTTCTCTTACTTTTCAGAGTTGTAACTGCTGTTAGCATATTTGTTATCACAGCACTCCCACATACTTCTTTTATCTTTCACATCTCCCCTTTGGAGCAACACTGACAACCTCTACCTTTTGAGTTAACACACATAACAAACACTCATATTGGTGCCCCTGCTGTCTGAAGCTGATGCATATCTCATGCCATAGCCCCTCGTGTCTGTCCCCTCTCTGCTCTGCAGTATACAGGGACAGAAGACAGGATGGGACCCTGCTGTCTTTGTCTGCTCTGATTAAGAACCAGTCTCAGTGGTTATCACTGGCCCAGATTCAGTGTATGAACCCAAACGAGGCCCTCTCCCTTTTTACTCCTCTGCTCATTCAGTCTCTTTCTGTCCCTCATCATAATGAGCCTCCTTTAATGGCTCTCAGATGGGAATATCACAGCTCTTCAGGGGAAAGCAGTTTAATTTGTTTCCATTTGAAGCACAACAGCAGCATACAGATTTATAATCATGAAAAACGCATTAAGCAAACTGTAGTGTGTATATTGATGTGCAGCTCTGTGACCGTTGGTGACTCAGCACATTTCTTCTGAGACACTGGTGCAGTGTTTCCGTTTTTTCTAATGCAGCCTGCATTAGTTACTGTGAAGGTGATGTCCACCTCTGTCTCTGTGCCAGGAGATGTCTGCAAGAGGGACACTGACTGTTGAAGGGCAGGACTCTGGATTATGTAGAACAACTGAGGTGGTGAATGTGTTGCACTGAATCCTACAGCAAAAAGCATTGGGTCTAAAACTGATTCTGTAGTTATTAAGCTTTGGGGAATTCCCTTTCCAATTAAGCAAATAATCCTACATAATTTAGTTGCATATATACACTATCCTTTTGTCCTTAGTTCCGGCAGCTGGTAATGCAGAGTGGAGCTTCCCCATCCTGGCCTCCCTGTTAAATCCACAGGCATAGGAGCTATTTACTCAACAGAGTCAGTGGGACATTGAATCCTAAATCTCTTCCCTTCCTCACGCTCCACTGGCCCAATTATGAACCCAATCACAGCAGCACCTTCCACCAGGACATGCCACTGTCTGCAAGTGAATTAGTGAGTGAATAAACAAAGGGCATTGGGAGTTTTCCCACTGTGACAGTTGCAGCAACATTTCTTTGTGTGAACATGTTCTGAGTGTTAAACTGCATCAATGCTAACAAAGGTCTGTTTTCTCTCTCTCTCTGTCTCGTCTCTGGGTTTTCTCTTGTTTATGATGGATTGCCCCTATCATCCAACAGGAAACAGCCTAAGGTATGTAAGCTTCACAGACACCAAACAAAAAAAAAAAATCATTTGTCAGGGGGATGCAGCACCAGCAGCACTACTCCCCCGAGGGAGGCGTCCCACACTGGTCGCTCTGCTGTTGTGCCGTCGTCTCTAGGGACATGACTGAAAGTGTTTTAGCAGTTCGGCTGGTCAGCAGGAGCCGGATAGATGTCCGTGTGAATGTGTCAGTGCTCTAAGATCTCGTGAACACCCACAAAGGTTCTACAATGAGAGAGGGATGAGCGCAGACACTGGGGCAGTGTGTGTGCGCATTCAAAGCTGCATTGTTGGAGTGCACCCCCACCACCCCCCTTGACAACAGGCTGGTGACTAGCTCAGAGATGTTTCACACACCGGGGACGGGCTTTGTGCTTGGTACACTCAGTGGCGGATGGGGACTGAGAGTGATAGCATTGCCCACAGGCGTGCGTGGTCTCTGGGGCCTATGAACCTGAGTTACCCCGTAATAGTCCTCAGCTAGACGAGCATGTGGCCGTGTGCTAAGTTATAGTGGCACTCAAATTAGTCTCCCCTCATTCTCAAATGGCTGCAGTTCAATCACGTTTGACCAGATTTCACAAATACACAATAAGGCCTTTGTGCTTTTCATCTTCATCATTATTTGCACTGCTGATTAAAAGTAATTGTCCAATCAAGTGCAATTTGTTGCGCAGTCACACCCTCAGGCTGGACAGAGGTAGACCAGAGGAGAGTGTAGCCCCAGTTACCAAACCAGCTCTAATTGAGAATGATGGCACTTTTGTTCCATTGAATGGCATCCACTTACTTGTCTGAAGTCACAAGAGGAGGTCTGGCTTTTGAAGCATTCAGGAATCTCGCTGCTTCCCATGATGACTGCGCAAACCACTGGCTTCCTGCACTTATTATGATTAGTAGGGAGTTTAATTATTTTGGGGTGTTTGTGCTGGGTGATGCACTTCAGCAAAGTACAGTGCTGACAGTGCAGATTGTGTCTATATTCTCAAACCAAAATCTGTAGGAAGGTACAGCTCTAATATCTGCCTTGTAAATTTGTGTTTTGAATAAATGTATTTCAATGATGATGATAAAAACCTGAAGATTCACTGGGGGTTTGAAGTAAATACATTAACATAAGCTGCTCTGTCTGTACAGAGTCAGGGTCCTTGGCAAATGGGGCCACTGATCATTCCCACAGAGCATCCTCTCAGTGTGTTATCCGTCCAGAGCTGATGCAGGTGCCTGGGGGAACACAAAGACTCTCTGCTGGTGAAGTCTGTGTTGTGAGACCCAGTGCTGAGGGCTCAGAGCCAGCCTTCCCTCACCACCGGGGACAGCTACAGCCCTGTTTCCTTGGTGATGAGGGTCACCGGGTGCTGGAATTTCTTCTGGGGAGCGCTGACCCTGATTTATGAATTCATTTAACTCCAGCCACTATGACAAAACACAGGGGCAGCTAACAGTGGATTTGTGCAGACAAGCGCAGTGCAGTCTGAATGAGCATTACCTCAAAGACCAGTACTAAGATAGACTTCATCTTACTCACTTGAGACAAGCTGGGTCCTGCTGATTTACTGTGGTCTGGCAGCACAATAAGGCTGTTTTTTTTTTACCTCTCTCAGAAGTGAGACCGCTGCTAACAATGTATGGCACTGTACATGCTTGGGCAAGTGTAAGAAGTGTGTGTTTACACTCCCTGTGCTGTCTCCTCTGCAGGTGTTCGCTTTTGACCACTGTTTCTGGTCCATCGACGAATCCAACCTTCCCAAATATGCTGGTGAGTCTTAATTCTGGAAGTGATGCTTCAATCATCACCAAAGAGAATGACAAGTTGCTTTTACATCTTGCAAATTAAACACACACTGTGGGCATATGCTATAATGAAGGTTTTAGTCTTTGTTTTGTCTAAATCCAAAGTTATGATGCCATTAAGTGAAATATTTTCGAAGAAATAAAATGTTTGCATTTATAACATGTACAACAAATAGTAATATAAATGATGCAGGTTGATCTAATTTGCATTTCACATTGTGATTGTGTATTTATTAATGTACATGTGTTTTTTCTTCAGTTTTGTCTCATGTATGCTTCACAGAAATAGGTTTCAGCTATAGTTTTGTTTACATCATCTATTGAAAAGAGTTGATTACTGTCTGAACTGAGGCAGATTTACATAATCATTGATCTTCCATGTCATTATGCACTAATTATGTGGCGGCAGAGTCATGCTCACATCTGCTTTGTGCTGAACCGATGAGGCAAATGTGCTCACAGAAGGGCTGCCTCAAGAGCCCAGGCCCAGGCTTTATTTAGCTCATTAAACAGCTGTCCCATTCAGGAAGAGCACGACAGTGAGCAACACAACAAGAGATTTCTCAGCACAGCTCAGCGTTTTCCATCGGACTCGACAGGAACCACAAATCTTCAGCTGCTTTCAGACATGCGCTGAACTCAGTCCCTCCTGAAATTATCAGGAGGGACTGAAAGTGAGAATGTCTGAGTCAGTTGCTCCGCGCATTCTCTGACGTTTAGGCTTGCACACAATTGCTGGATAACGTCAGAGTGAGCCTTTGTGAGAGTTGGTGCACTGTAAACTAAAACATACGATGTCTGAAGTGAAATATACTGTGAATGTACACAATGTCCTGCTCCCTGCATGTTCGATCCGGACAACAATCCCTCATGTTAAAACTCCACAGATTATCCTGTTGTTGTCAAAATGTCTGACCTGGACCATCTCTTGCTGCATATTTCATAGGGGATGGGCCCAAATGCGTGGGGTTAAAATCTGAAAACAGCTTTAGATTCTTGTTTGCTCTGCGCTGAATATTCAGGAAGACAACCAGATAATGGTGGTTATATAACAGAACGGTTCATTTGTTTACCTTAATCTCCATAGTGACTGTTTCTTTTGTCCAAAAGGTCAAGAGGTGGTGTTCAAGTGCCTTGGAGAGGGAATACTTGAAAATGCATTCCAGGGATATAATGCCTGTATATTTGCCTATGGACAAACAGGTAACTGATAATCTATGTGCATCCTAATTTCAGTCTCACATTTATTTTTAAACGTGCTAAATCCATTATGCAGTTTTAAAAAAAAAGATTTCTACACAAAGAATTGCCTCTATTATACTGAAAATGTAAATCTAAGTATATTTGCAGGCCGCCATGTCGGCAGATGTGTCTGTAAGTGGTTTAAAGAGCAGGGAGATTTGATCTCACTGGAGAATCACTTAACTCACATCCTTCCTCACCCTGGAACAAATTAGCTTCTTTATACTGCTTCCGGTTTTAGAGGGAAGCGTTGAGGAGGCGCACGCATTTCATCGTTTAATGAGAACGGCACAAATATTAATGTGTGAGAATAACTGCTTTGTTACTTTGAATTCATGATGGGAACAACAGATGACTTTAGCATAGGTATTTCTAAGCATGTGTGGTGTGACCCCAGGGACGTTATAGGCTCTATGTTGAGACATTTCTCTGTTGGGGATACAACGTGTGACTCTGCTATGTCCCTCCAGGTTCAGGCAAGTCCTTTTCCATGATGGGAAATGGGGAGCAGCCGGGTTTAATCCCTCGACTCTGCTGCTCACTGTTTGAGAGGGTCCACAGGGAGGGGAATGAGGCTCATAGTTTTAAGGTGGAGGTATCTTACATGGAGATCTACAACGAGAAGGTCCGTGACCTGCTGGATCCTAAAGGGTGAGTCCGATTAAGCTTTATATAATTAATATAATTAATTCATGCTGCTGTGGGAACAATATTTACCCGGCGGTGACAGACGCACTTAGAAGTTACCCAAACTGCCGTGTAATTTCCTGATAATCTCAATTCACTCAAACTCCCACACTAGCACCGTCCCCTCCATCGGCTCCCACCGTGCGCTGCTTTGCATCTCTGTTTATAGCTCTGTTGTGTCTAGCAGCCTGACTGGAGGATGGCGACAGAATGATGTGAGTAGGAAGTTCAACCCAGCCATTTCCTGCAGAACAGCGGCCAGCGTCACTTTCTGACACTGCTGTGTTCTCTGCCTCCGTGGTCTGATGTGGGTTGGCAGACAGACTGCAGAGGAGGACGAGCTGTGAAAGAGCGTGTTTCAGGGACATCTGTTAGAGGAGCTGGGAGCAAGAGAGCATTCAGACTGGGACTACAGTGCAGGCCTCTGTGCCGTACAGATGTCAAAAGATTCCACCAGAACTGTTTTGTTGGCAATGTCCTCTCACTCATATGACAGCACTCTCAGTCTGTGGAGTGTAAGGATTTAATTTTAGCTGTGTTACAGACGTGTGATACAGAGTCCAGTATAGAGTCTCCCATGACGAATTGGTAGCTGGTCTCTCTCTTGATTGGCACCCTGAGCTTCAGTTTCCTCCACCATCCAGAGAGACTTTTGCAGACTATGGGTTGGGTTTGCAGTGCATGTGCTCTATAGTCTGTACAGTACTCTATTAGGATGCAGAATACAGTTTTGATTTCTCATGTGAGACACTTCTTACATGTCTGTGCCATCCAACATTACCTCAGTAAATCACACACCTGTACTGTGTGGAAAAAGTGATCTAAGAGCTTAGCATCGAACATTTTTATTAGCAACAAAAGTGAGATATTTATGTTGCTGTAAGTTCCTTTTTCTGTAATAGGCATGTTACTACATTACAGTGGGAGACTGTTTCTAATTTAAATTGAATATGAACTCTTGTTGTACAAGAGGGAAAATAAACAATATGAGCCCCTAGAAGCCCTGGAGCATTCATCCAGTTTTTCATTCATTTTAATCAAACTCCCATGGTCAGAGGATATGTTTTCAGCCTCTCCAAAGAACTTGGTGTTGTGCTGCCAGAAAGCATTAAAGTGGAAAATACTTCAGAGAGAGAGATTAATGTAAATCAGATTTGTTTTCAGTCTTTGTTTTTGCACACATTTCCAGAACTGGAGATAGTTAATATACCACCTTTTATTTCCTTCTCTTTCTTTTACTCATTGTGTTTCTTTCTCTTTTTTTTAAGGAGCCGACAATCACTGAAAGTTCGAGAACACAAAGTCTTGGGTCCGTATGTAGACGGACTGTCTCAGCTGGCTGTGACCAGCTTTGAGGTGTGTCTTTCACCCTTCTGTCATCACACCAGAGGCGAGGCCCAGTCCACCCTGTATCACTGTCCTCATGTTTCACTCGCACACAGACGTGATTTATAGCAGCCGGCAGAAATGCCTTTATATCACATCCCTCAAAGTGAAGTTGCTGATTTTAAGCCAGAATTCATTTTAAATCCTCCCAAATGCAGAAACTGTAATGACACATGATTCTGTTGTGGGATGTCGTAATAGGTTTCATGCAGTTCATATGCCAATCCTTGGCAGGGACTTCCTTAATTAAGTTTAAACATCTCCACCCTGTTCTTCTGTGCTCTGCTGGGCCTGATATTAGTCCACTGTATTTCCCATAGTCATGGCTCGGTGCCTGTTGTGCCCCAACTAAATCACATGACACCTCGCCGTATGGGAAGAGCGCCTGACACTTTGCTGATGTATTTGCAAGTTTAGCCTTAATCCAATGGGGGAAATCATAGATATGAATAATGATGCTTTTATATTTCATGACCTATCTTTTCAGGACATTGAGGTGCTGATGTCAGAGGGGAATAAATCACGCACAGTTGCAGCCACCAACATGAATGAGGAAAGCAGTCGTTCGCATGCTGTTTTCAGCATCATCGTCACACAAACACTTTATGATCTACAGTCCGGGGTCAGTTTTGTATTTCATTTTACAATAAATTTGGCTGCACTTGTGATTATCCCGTAAACATTGTATTTATGTTGTTATGGCTTTGACTGATTGTGCATGATGTGATTGTAAACAGAATTCAGGGGAGAAAGTGAGCAAGATGAGTCTGGTTGACCTGGCAGGAAGTGAGCGAGTCTCTAAAACTGGAGCTGCTGGAGAGAGACTTAAAGAAGGCAGCAATATAAACAAGTGGGCGCTTTTTAAATATGAAAACCATACAAATGTATAAAGTCTGGTTGGTACATATAAAGAATTGATACTGATAGGGATTTTTTTGTTTTGGTGGTTTTAGATCTCTCACCACACTGGGCTGTGTGATCTCTGCTCTGGCTGATCAGTCTGCAGGAAAGGGGAAGGCCAAGTTCGTGCCTTACAGAGACTCAGTCCTCACCTGGCTGCTGAAGGTTTGACAAACATTTATCGCTGCCCTTTCTTTTGGTCATTGTAATGATATGCAATTGTACTAGGTCTGTGACTCAAGAGTTCACCAAGAAAATGTAGCCTTTGTTGAACATTTGCTGTCTTTGCACCATGCACGTGGACATTCTCTGAAGTCTGGTCAGTTTCCTGAGATGTTCTGGAGAGAATCTCGTGATATTCAAAAGCTTTTAAGAAAATGAGCATATACTCTAAGATTTTCACCATGGAATTTATGTCATGTCCTTCCTGCACGATCTGCCCAGGCACCCCTCCTTGTTTTATTACTCAGGTTGTTGGGAGCATTTCTAACGTCAGATAATCTTCCGCTGCTTCTTCATGTGTGAAAAAGAAATTTCAGAAAATGTCTAGGAAAATATTCCAGACATTTTTAAAGGCAAACATTTTCTTTGCAATATGGCCTCTTGTCCTCAGGACAACCTTGGTGGCAACAGCAAGACAGCCATGATAGCAACAGTGAGTCCTGCGGCTGACAACTACGAAGAGACTCTGTCCACACTCCGATACGCTGACAGGGCAAAGAGAATCGTCAACCACGCTGTGGTGAATGAAGACCCCAACGCTCGCATCATCAGAGAGCTCAGGGAGGAAGTGGAGAAGCTCAAGGTTCAGCTCTCCCAGGCTGAGGTAAGCGCAGGGTTTGGGGACAGCAAAAGCTCACGAATAAAAACTGAATTAATGACATGATGGCCCTGCCTTTTTCCCCATTGTTCACATCAGTCCATGAAGGCTCCTGAACTGAAGGAGAAGCTGCAGGAGTCTGAGAAGCTCATCCAGGAGATGACTGTCACCTGGGAGGAGAAACTAAGAAAGACAGAGGAGATCGCCACTGTGCGTACATGAGCTATCAAAGCTGCCATCATCTCAAGTTTAATTAGAGGGGGTTATTCAGAGTGTGAGTGTGTTATAATCTGTGTTTACAGGAGCGTCAGAAGCAGCTGGAGAGCATGGGCATCTCTTTGGAAACATCTGGGATTAAAGTTGGTGAAGACAAGTGTTTCCTTGTCAATCTAAATGCTGATCCTGCACTTAATGAGCTGCTGGTCTACTACCTAAAGGTAATTAAAAGGACAGATTTTTATGACCATACACAAATATATTATCAGTGGGAGGAGAATATTTTATTTTATTACAAATATCTTCCATAGCTTTAGATGAGAGATAATAGATATCTGCACTGGCACCAAAAAAGGTGGGAGTGTGAGATCAGAGAAGAGTCCAGTCAGGGCAGCTCTGGACTTTGCAAAGCGCTGCACTGGAACAAACAATCAGGGAGTTGGACCTGTAAGAGCAGAGGCATGTGAGAAAGCAGCCTGTGTGTGGTGTGCAGAACAACAGGCCTTTGTCTGGGTTCTGCAGACCGGTCTGGCATATCAGTGTGGAATGACTATGGTAATGTGAAATGGGTTAGTTCGCCGCAGGGTAGGACATCCTCTAGAAGCTGGGATGTTTGTTCAACAACGCCCACTCCACACTGAGAGAGAGAGAGAATGGGAGAGAGCGAGACAAGTGTTTTCACTCAGGCCTGGTTCCGCTTTTGCATTGCTCTTGATTTCCCCCAATTTAACAAGTTTTATTTTCTGCTGTTTGGCTCAATAAGTAACAGTTTCTAGCTTTTCTGGTTAAGACCAAAAAGTTGGAGGAAGGCATTGGCTGTAATTACTTTCAGAACTATCATTATACTTTCCTCAATTTGTTCTCCATCTGTGTGTAGGAGCACACACGTGTGGGCGCACACACGTCTCAGGACATCCAGCTCTTTGGGATCGGGATCCAGTCGGAGCACTGCATTTTGGAAGTCTGCACAGACAGTGATGTCACCCTCACACCCGTAGGGAATGCCAGGTGAGCTACTCCACAATCATCTCCAACATACTCCCTATCTGTCCATCTCAGTCTGTGCCTCTGTCTGCTGTCTCTCTCCTTCATGGATGACTGGACCTCAGAGTTTCACATGAGCTCATTGTGCAGGAATCTATGATCTGAGCTCTTCACTTTGATATCAGAGCCACATCTCCCTCCCTCTACAAAGTGACTATTCTGTCTCAATTTGCATTCCCTGTTTGAAGCTTTAAATTACAACACCATCCAACATTATTATTATTATGCCATTATAAAACCAGTTCATCCATTTCTGAATCTTCTTTTTTGCAGAACCTGTGTGAACGGAACAATGATCGATTCCATGGTGCACCTGTGGCATGGAGACCGCATCTTATGGGGCAACAACCACTTCTTCAGGTATGAGATCTTTCATTCTAACATGTGTCACAGTCATGAGTCACTGATTGGACATCATGTCACGTCGCAGGATCAATCTGCCCAAGCGAAAGCGGCGGGACCGTTTGAAGGAGCTGGAGCGAGCTTCTCCCAGAGAGAGCTTTATCGAGGCGGACGTAGAGACCGCCAGTGAGGCATCTTCTGAGCAGGACTACAGCTATGAGTTTGCACAGATGGAGGTCATAATGAAGACTCTTGGGAGCAATGGTATGATTAGGATAATATGCAATCTACATGATCCTATGGATTATTTCCATAAAAATATATATAAGAATACATTTTTATTCTCTCACTCACTTATCCATTGCTGCTTGCTAATACATTAAATGCACCTGAGTCCTCAGATACAGTATTTGCTTGAATACACAGGTTGCATGTGTCTTGTCCCATTTGCAGACCCCATGCAGAATGTGGTCCAGGTGCTGGAGAAGCAGTACTTGGAGGAGAAGCGGACGGCTCTGGAGGAGCAGAGGATGATGTATGAGCGAGAGCTGGAGTCGTTGAGGCAACAGCTGTCTCCCGAGAAAGCACCACAGCACCACCGCAGCAGCAGCGACCGCCTTACATTCCCAACTCACACGCCTCACGGCAAGCTGCGGCTGTGGACGGAGGAGCGGTGAGAGGAGCACTCAAAACTGGCAACTGCATTCTCTTGTTTATATTACCTGTTATCATTTTTGATTATTTCAGCATTAATAAGAAATACACGGAATCTTTCTAAGGATTGGCCTCCTTTGAGACTGCTCAAGTTGTAGTTTAGTCAGTCATAAAATGTGAAATGACTGTTTATGCCAATGTAGACCGACACTGTACATAAAAGATAATGATAGGTTTTCATGTTCATGAATCTATGTGTGTTTGACAGCGATGAGCTCTTTCGTCAGAGTCTCTCTCGGCTCAGGGAGCAGGTCGTGAAAGCCAACACTTTGGTGCGAGAATCCAACTTTCTGGCAGAGGAGATGAACAAACTGACAGACTATCAGGTCACCCTTCAGATTCCTGCAGCCAACCTCAGTGCCAACCGCAAGGTCAGACCTCTGAACTGCATCATGCTGGTGTTGATTTAACTGTCATCTGTGTATATGTACTCAAATATCTGTCCACCATTTGTTCTTATGCAGCAGGGAGTAATAGTGAGTGAGCCGGCCATCCAGGTGCGGAGGAAAGGAAAGGGGACTCAGGTTTGGACAATTGAGAAGCTGGAGAACAAACTGGTGGACATGAGAGACCATTATAGGGACTGGAGGGAAGGCACAGAGGAGATGGTGAGAAACAGAACTGGAGAGAGGAAAAGATAAATAAGATAGAAATACAGGATTATTTATTCTGCTACTTTTTTTCAGTATAACAAAGCAAACAGTAAGCACTGTGATCCGTTCTATGAGGCACAAGAGAACCACAACCTGATAGGAGTGGCCAACATTTTTCTGGAGTGCCTTTTCCATGATGTTAAACTGCAATATGCTGTTCCCATCATCAGCCAACAGGGGGAGGTAAGGGTGAAACCCAGATACACTACATAATACATCTTTGCAGGTCTAAGGATGTGTCCAACTTTCTTTTTCAGGTTACAGTGATAACATACTTATTCTGCTTGTTTGCACAGGTAGCAGGCCGGTTGCACATTGAGCTGATGCGAGTCAGTGGTGCTGTACCAGAGCGTCTGTGTGGGGGCGATGACTCTTCAGAAAACTCCAGTGAGAGTAGCTGTTATGAAGTCATGGACACCAACGGGGAGATTGTCCACATGGCCAAGAGGCTCACCTGCAGGGTAAAGGGCACTTCTCAGTGGATTTTTTAAGATGCACTGGCACGTAGAACCTCTCAGTAACTCCATTCTGTCTATTGTCCTGCTGCAGGTGAGGATCAGGGAAGCCACAGGTCTGCCGCTCAACTTATCCAACTTTGTTTTCTGTCAATACACCTTCTGGGAGCATGGCGAGCCCACAGTGGCTCCTCCCATGGTTAGCCCAGACAGACCCTCCCCTCGAAGCCCAGATGCCCAGTTTACTGTCGAGTTTGATCACTGCAAGGTAAGAAAAGGGTTCACTCAGTTTGAGGTTGTTAATGCTTCTTTTTAAATGCTTAAAAGACTCATTTTTTAAAATCAGCTTCACTGTATAAAATCTTATCTGTGCAGGACTACGTTGTACATGTGACGGATGAGTTTCTTGAATTTATATCTGATGGAGCTTTGGCAATAGAGGTTTGGGGGCACCGCTGTGCTGGTAATGGACGTTCACTCTGGGAATTAGATGCATTAGAGGCCAAGACCCAAACACTCAGAGACAGGTACAAGTTTTTACTCAGACTTCAGACTGACACAGGGACTTTTCAGGCCTTAATAATCTTGGTCATCTACTGTCCAAGGTGGAGCGAGGTGTCTCGCCGGGTCGAGCTGTGGGTTTCCATCCAGGAGCTGAATGAGCAGGGAGAGTATTCATCTGTGGAGCTGCAGTCTGGGAAAGACGGCAGCACCGGAGGAGTCTTCCAGCTCCGACAGGTCAGGAGGAAAACTGATTCCCTTTTGACCTGACTGGCTATAGTTTGTGAACAGTATTCTAAAGCACCACCCTGAGGATTAAATAATGGGATTTCGTCCAAGCAGGGTCACTCCAGGAGGCTGCAGGTGTGTGTGAAACCAGTCCAGAACTCAGGCACCCTGCCTCTGCTGGTGGAGGCTGTCCTTTCCGTCTCCATTGGCTGCGTGTCGGCTCGCTCCACCAAGCTGCAGAGACCTCTTGACAGCTACCAGGTCTGTGCAACATATATTTACACACCCTCACAAGCTGTTCACAGATGCTAAGTAGACAGAAATTGGATGATATGTGTATATAATTAATGCTGCATTAAATCAGAGCAGTGTTTTGGGAACAGCATGCTCGTCTCACACCAGTGATATCCAATATTATGCTGATTCAATGACATTACGTTCAGTATGTCTCTGGTTTCAGGCCATGACTGTTTCATTTGGAAAGCTGGCATTCTGTTTAAGGGAGAAATTTTTGACCTCATTAGTGCCCAGTTAGCTCTGTTAACATGCACTGATACACAGGAAGCAACTGTTTGATTGATTATAAATAGCCACAAAAATCCTTTTCCACCTTCATACAATCAAAACATTTTCAATGCAAGTTAAGTGAGCGGTGCCTCTGAGGAGTTTTGTGCTCCCCACATTTGACTGAGTGTGTTCTCTCCTGCCAGAGAGAGGCGGAAGAGGATATGGATAGTTATCAGGTACAGACTCAGTCCCCACCCTGTTGCTGCTCCTCCTATAGTTCACTCTGCAGCATGACGGAAACCAACTGATCATGCGTTCACAGACGACTGTGCCCTTCGACTAAAAGAGTGCTTCATTAAACAGCAGCTGCACATGTGGATGATTTATGATGCTGTAATGATCAATCGCACCGGCCATTCTTTGGCAGCCCTTTGTGCAAAACACAGTCCCACCCATGGCTGAGCTCCCAGCCGGGGTCCGCCTGCCAAGTATCCCGTTCCCGCTCGCTTTTCTGCTCAGGTTGCACACACTAATGCCACCGTTTGCTTGTCAGTACTGACAAGTTTTGGGAATAATAAGCCTTACTTAATCACATGGGCATTGCATGGCTGCATGATTGACAGCACTTTGCATGTTGTATGCGTGTTGATGTCTGAAGTGTGATGTGCTTTGAGATTTGTTGGTTATTTTGGACAGAGGAATATCTGCTCTCTCTGAGCCAACTGCTGTGTCACCAGGTAGGACTTTGATTGGCTATGGCTGCATGTGAGGGCTCGGTGTAGGTGTGTGAAGGCACGTGTGTGAGTGTAAAAGGGGTGAAAAGGAGGTGTGTTTTTAAAAACATGGAGCATTTTTATGAGAGCCTGACCCATTTGGGAACCAATTCCATTTAATTTTAGGCTTTAAAAATAAACTACAGAACAGAAAGTTTTGGGTTTTAACTCCTTGAGTTTGGGGACATCTATCAGGGTTCAAGGATGTCTGAAGTAAATCTGATACTTCCTCAAACATGCCAGCTCAGTCCACCCAGCCCCTGGTAACACTTTGCCCTGCAGCAGATCCTCTCTTCACTGAGCTTTGTGGCACTAACTCTTGTCTCCATCTGCCTCCAGGAAGAAGACCTCAACTGTGTGAGAGAGCGCTGGTCAGAAGCTCTGATCAAACGTCGGGAGTACCTGGACGAACAAATCAAGAAGATCATCAACAAACACGGTGCGTCAAAGGCTTTGTCCCACAGCAGATGGTTAGATTCTCTTCTAGTTTTATTTATTTCATAATGTGCTGTAATTCAATGCCTCTTTCCCTCACTTGATAAAACCAGAGAAGTCAGAGGAGGATATTGAGCGAGAGGCTCGGCTGGTGGAGCAGTGGGTTGGACTGACAGAAGAGAGGAATGCAGTGCTGGTTCCTGCACCTGGCAGTGGCATCCCTGGAGCTCCTGCAGACTGGTAACAAAGCTATGAAAACCAAGACTCTCCCTTACATTTAGCAGAGATTCAGTTCATTTTCAGCTGATATTTGACCTCATGCTCCACTGCTTATAGGATGCCACCTGCAGGAATGGAAGCTCACATCCCTGTACTTTTCCTGGACTTGAATGGTGAGGCACACACACGGCAACTGACGTGTCACAGATTTTACTCTCAGGCTTTATAAACACTTTCCCTCCTCTGTTCCCTCCACCAGCGGATAATCTGACAGTGAACGAGCAGCTGACAGGCCCTCATGCTGCAGGCGTTAACTCTATTCTGCCTAAGGAGCACGGAAGCCAGTTCTTCTATCTGCCCATCATCAGACATAGTGATGAGGAGGTGAGCGATGGACTTGTCTTGTCTGAGCTGCTGTTAGAAAAAGCAGAGCTGCACTCGAGAAAAAACATTTTTGAATTGAGCTGATCAAGATGCTCAAAGCATCCGTAGATATCCAGAGCAGCCACTCTCACCACACAGTATTCTGCAGTGGCATGTGATGAGATTAGCCATGAGCTATAAACCCAAAATCTACAGCCCACCTTGGAGACTGTAATCCAGGTTTCTGTTTGTCACATCATGTCCCGCTGGCACTGATTCTCTCTCTCTGTATTCAACTGTGGGGCTGCAAAAATACAGCATTACTCTTCTGATTAACCAGGTGTTGGCAATGTGCTCTTGGGACTCATCCATCCATGATTCTGTCCACCTCAACCGGGTAACGTCTCCCAACGAACGCATCTACCTGATCATTAAAGCCACAGTGCAGCTCAGCCACCCTGCCTCCATGGAGCTGGTGCTGCGCAAGCGGATCGCTGTCAACATCTACAACAAACAGGTGAGCTGGGAGGCGGGTTGAAGTTGTCAGTGCCGAACATCGGACATGGTTGAAATGTTCTCTGCTTTTTTTTCTTTTTTTGTAGAGTTTTACTCAGAGTCTCAAGAGAAGAATGTCACTAAAAAACACACTTTACTCCTGTGGTGTGATTTATGAAATTGTTTCCAACATACCAAAGGTAAAACTTTTAATAAAGTTATTCCACCTCTCTAATGAAACCTGTTTCTCATTTATGCTGCTAATGACCAGTTTGGTGTTTTTCTTTCCTCTGCAGGCCTCAGAGGAGCCAGAGGAGAGGGAAACGTTAGCCCTCATGGCTGCTCGCGGCGACGGCGAGGAGAGCCAGGATGGAGAAACCTATATAGAGAAATACACACGGGGAGTTCTGGAGGTGGAGAACATCCTGAGTCTAGAAAGGTTACGGCAGGTATTTTATAAAATAGAGCACTCGGAATGATTTGGAAAGAATTCGTCCATAGGGTGAGATGTAAAGATGCACCTGTCTGGTTTCTGCAGGCTGTGACCGTGAAGGAAGCTCTCGCTGCTAAAGGGAGACACCTAAGAAGAAGTATCAGCACACCAAATGTACAGCATGTAATGAACATCACTGCACCACCCACTTAACCACAAGGAAATAACTGTTATTAAATATGATGACCCTGACAACGTGTTTCTTCTTGTGCTCCAGTCTTCATGCAGTAAAACAGACCTGACAGGTTGTGAGGATGAAGACTGTAAGGTAAGAGTTCTGCTTATTCTAATGTCAGTTAGAGTCTATGATTTTAGAAGAGAGGACTCTTCATAGTATGGAGATTTGTAAGGTCATTAGTGGGAGGTTTTAAAGCAGCTCTATAACTCCTCACACTGCTAGATCGTCTGGGCCTAGCATTCAAGATCAGATCAGATCTTTCCTTCGATTCTTGACAGAGACAGAGAATCAGGACTGGCCTGAAGTTTCTGTAATCTGAGCCCAGCTCTCGATTTTAACCTCATGTGTTCCTGTCTAGGATCACTGTGGTCATGTGGATGGCTCCAGCTGCAATCCTCAGGATGGCTCCCTTTGCAGCACGCCCATTAAAAACAAGGAGAACCAAGGTAAAGTACAGGAAAGGAAGATTTGCCACAGGAAAGAGCGGATGAGTTCTGACTTCTCCTGAGCATGAAACTGTTCTCGTGTGTTGCTACATGGCATCTGGATTTTCACTGCATGTTCCCACACAGGTTTGGTTCCAGAGAGCCCAACCTTTTTCAACTCCAGCCCCTTCAAAGTCCTCTCCCCTCAGCCACCCAAGTTCCTCAAGTCCCTGCTGCCAGTCAAAGAGGAGAACAAGGTGAAGAGAGCCCTGGAGGCTCGGCCGCTACTGGGACAAGAGGTAACCTTTTTCAATCTCACATACCTCTCTCCCACACTATTTTGACATTTTACATTTCCACAGCATGACAACTATATTACAAATTTTCCAGAGCTGCCTGATCATTCTTTTATGAAAAGGGCTTTGCTGTATGTCACCACTCACAGCTGTGGTTGAAAACTGAAAACTGAATATTCGCTTTTCTTCGACCTTGACTGAAAACTGAGAGATTATCTCAACATTTAATAAGACAATACAGTTTGCCATAACATCTCATTTCTGTTTGTTTGTTTGTGGTCATTGATTTTTCAGACAGTTTTTGGCTGTGTCAACAATTTACACTAACAATGCAGACTTGTTTTCATCTGTGCTTGAAGTGGACTATAAGAGATGCAGCTACCTGTAAGGATATGTAGTGTGAAGTAAATGTTCCAGTAAGCAGCAGCATCCAAGTAAGAGAATTGGTCCATTCTGAGCTACTCTCCCAGTGTGGATTTGAGGGCCCCTGACAACATGACAACTATATTTACACCTGGATTTATACCTGGATCAGCTGGAAAAATCTACAGATCCACCCATGGGTCACCCTTCCACAAAGCACCGAGGACATTCTAAACACTACAGCCTAGACATTAAAAGAGTTACTAAAAACAATTTCTGTCGTAGTACAATAACAACAAGAGTCAAGAGACAAACAGCATAGTTAGGATGCAATTGCTGTTCCATGTTTTTAGGACACTTCAAGCACTCTTTGTGAAACTGCATGCCACTAACTGTGTAACTGGCCTGCTCCATGCATGCTGTGTGTGTGTGAAGTGTGTGCTGTTGTTCTGACCCATCTGCAGAGCATGCGCTCATGCGTGGACAGCCCTGCACTGCTCCCCCCTCCCTGCCCTTGGCGCCGACCCAGGGCAGGCAGCGAGGGCCACTGCAAGCCTTCCACATCCACCTCCACCCCCACCACCACCACCACCACCACTCCCACCAGCAGACAGCACAGCCACACACTGCCACGCACTGCTGTAAGTGCTACACACACCAGCACACACTGCTTCTAGGGTGAATGTAAGAGAGTCACACACAAACACACACGCACACGCTGACATTTAACATACTCACACAGCTGTTAGCGTTGCACTTGTGTTCACTTGGTTATGTACTTTGCTTTCAAGCTTACCCCTAGTTTACATCTCAACTAGTCTCTTTAAACAGTAATGTAATGTTCACAGACGTGACTACAGTGGTGCAACAACTTATTTGCTGGCAGAGTCACATTACAAACATAAACACACAATTTTCATGATCCATTATCACAGTCGACATCATTTAATCATTGTCTCCATTCATTTTTAAACTGCTCATTTAGGTTATTAGCCCTATCTCACACCATGGCCGGTGGTCTGTGTCTTCTGTCTTGCTGTGAATGTTTTTATCAGCAGGACTCTGAGGACGAGGAGACAGACGTGGATGTGAATCTGAGGTTGGTTCAGGGCCCTCAGGATCATAGCAGCTTCCAGCCTTATATCCCAGAGGACTTTGCAAACTTTGACATCTACAACGCCACTCTGGAGAGCCAGGAGGGTTTTCTCTCCTCTTGTTCTGACTTGAAGGGAAGCCGGTGTGGAGCCGCAAGCAGCGAGAGAGAGGTGTCCCGAAGCCCCACGGCCAGCAGCTGCACCAGTGGCTACTTTTCACACAGTGCCTCCAACGCCACGCTGTCCGACATGCCTTTCAGTGCCAGCGAGAGCTCTGACCACCTCAGCTGCACCTCCAGAGATCCACAGGACTGTGCCGCTGGCCGAGGCTGCGCCCAAGCCAAAAGTGCATCTGTAGGGGCCGACACTCGGCAGCCTCCTCTCTCCGCAGACACGGTGCAGGCTGTGCTCACCCACCCTCAGGACTCAGCACCTGTCGCTATTCCTAATTGCAAAGACAAGAAGCAAACATTCCCTCTGCCTCACAACTGTGTTCTCAGTACCAGCCAGGAGTTCACTGAGTTCAAAGGGGCTGACGACAGCACTGCAGAGAGTGATTTAGCACATTTCACAGAGCGATGGCAGCAGGAGGAAGTGGAGCAGAAGAAACGTGAAGAACCCTGTGACGCATGCAATCAACCGCCCACTGTTGTCTCTTGTATTAGCAACCCAATTAGTCCTGAAAAGATTGAAGGCTCTGTTAGTGTACCTGTGACCTGCTCTAACACAACTGTAGTTTGCACTCCAGTAAGTGTTCCTGACAAAATCCCAGCTCCATCTCAAGCCCTAATAATTCTCTCTGCATCAGTCCCAACTCCGGCAGCGCCATCCCCAGCTGCATCATGCGCCCCAGCAGATCGAGCGGGAGGAGAGCCTCCGATCCAGGAGCCTGCACAGGGAGATCTGCCCCACGGGAGCCCCTGTCCCAGTCCCAACCCCAGCAGTGCCGAGCCCTCGGGCGACTCCAGCGGGGATGAGAGCACCCCGGTGGCTCAGCTCCCTGACTGGATGGCGCCAGGGGAGCAGGTGTGGGTGGGGAAGAGGAGAGGCACAGTCCACTATGTTGGAGGCGTAGAGTTTGCGAAGGGTATCTGGATTGGTGTGAAACTGGACATGGCAGTAGGTAAGTTTAATTTTAACACAGATTCAGATAATGCAGAAATAATGGTGTCATTACATAATGTGACCACCAGAGGACACTGACAACTACATTTCTTTCCCCCCCAAACATTAAATCTTTAAATAAATTGGACAAAGTTCAAGGGTAATCAAATTTTAGGACTCTTGTAGATGTCTTTCTCTTTCTCAAGATTGATTTAACTTTCAAATGCAGATGATAATGTTTGAAAACAGTGAGATTAATGTGTTCAATGAAAGGTAATTGGTGGAGGGGAAACAGATCATTTGTGACCTGATTACTTTTTTTCTTTTTCCCTGAGATATGTGTCAAAAGAGGAATGCTTCGGTGTTGCAGAAGTTAATGTTTGATGAACACAAACAAGTGAATGTTTGTCATCCTGACTGTTTGGAGAGTCATCAAGAGACACAGCAAACAGCATTTAACTGACATTACATTTACTGTACAAATGATCAAAATCTAAACATGTGATCTGAGTGTATCAACATTCAGTCCCTAATTCACTGACCCTCTCACCCTCCTGTAGGTAAGCACAACGGGACTGTCCAGGGCAGAGTGTACTTCCGCTGCCCCCCAGGCCACGGCGTCTTTGTCAAACCGTCTCGTCTCACCAGAGGACCCCCCTCCATGGAGACAGAACCCCAGACTGTAATCAGATAGGACCCAAAGAAGGAGCAGCTCTCTGAGTACCAGCAGACCTGATGGTGGCCATCAGCTCTCGTGCCTGCAGCGTCTCCCCCTCCATCATATATTTACCACTCAACTCACTGAGCTGATATATTCCAACGGCACGTCAGCTTTTTCTGATCTGTGCATTTCACGGTGGTTTATCCTGATCACCCAAACTTCTCTATGCACATATCTGAGTTTTCTACACGCTGATATTTTTGATAAAGACCTTAACTTTTAACTGGGAGTCCATACGGAAATGTCACCCACGTTCTTTTTTTCACACATTGGAATCTGAACGGTATACAGTATATATAAATGAATATATACTATTTTTGTAAGACAATGCATCTTCCCCTTTGGCTCATAGTGGAGTAATCTTGGATATGAAGATTAAGAATGTACTACTGTTAATACATAATGATATTTACATGAATATTGGTATGTCAGGGGTAACCAAAGAACTACGGTTCCATATCTGCTGTTATGAGTAATATGCTATTTTTTTAAAGTACACGTGTGGAGGTATTCACTATATACTGTATCTATGTGTCCAAGTAACGCTTAGTGCCATAGGAGTAATGCCACATACCCTGAACAGAGGACGAACCTGCACAACCTGAGTTCAGTCAGTGTTTGAGTGCAGGTACCATGTTAAATTATCCTGTTGAAGTACTGTAACACTGTGGAGGAAACGTTCCCATCCAGCATGAGACTGTTGCTGTTTGAACGCTTGCACTGGAAAGGATTCTTGGAGCAGTTGCTGACTGTATTCCGCCGATGAAATATTTTCTAACTGAGGTGACTGAAGAAACACGTGTTTGTCACTTTAATTCATGGAGCAAAGCAGCTAGGCTTCATGTAAGGCCTGGGTGTGCCGACGCCTTATTGCCCCGGCACATCGAGCCCAGACCATCACAGACTGTGTGGACCTGAAACCTGTGTGTGTTCATCACGGTGCTCTCACACATTCGACACGCCACCCAGCCTCGTCGACTGGTTGATCGAATACCTTTTTAACTGCTCTTCCATTGTATTTTCTGTGTTCGACTACATGTTAAAAGGTACTTGTTTAAAGGTGATTGAATAGCTGGGCGATGGACAGAACCACGTGAGAGGAAAACTGTGCAAAAGTCATTCTAATTATGGAAAGACGTCCTACATGATCTTAGATTTATTATTGGAAGTGGTGAACTGTGGACGGACTAGAAATAGTTTATATTCAAGCTGTTATTTCACATAAATGAAAGAAACCCAAGACCTTACATTAAAGAAGAGAACCAAGCTGCTCTCCCTCATAAGGAGCTGTAAATAGAAATGTATTTGAACATAGTATTTACACTATTATAATGTACAGAATTGTATTTATATTGTATCTCAAACTGTTTTAATTGGTACAAAATGTTCTAGAATAGAACATTTACAATCAGTGCGCTGTGTTGTCTCTTTATTCATTCATCAGGTCTGTGTGTTCTGTCGCTTATTGGATTACATCTGTACTTCATGAGAACATTGTGTGTTGATATGTAAGCCTTCAGTCTCTGAGTTCTCTTTTTCATGTTTATTCAATGTTATGTAAACATTCATATTGTGACACAGTAATCCACTGCTCCACTTACCTAAAACACAAAAGTACCAATCTCTTTATGCAACTTTCATAGGTCCATATCTCTGAGGCGTCCTCAAACAGGTCATCTGATCTTGTTATTTAGAATTTGTGCACATGCAGAGTGAACGTCTTTTGGAACGCCATGTTAGCACAGTGGTGATGTTTGTTCCACTGTCTGGTTACTTCATGTAGGGCAAAGATGACTCCTGTCATAGGAGCAGCGTCACGGTCCCCTGGAACCCATCCTGTCTGCAGCTGGTAGAGAGGCTAAGAACACAAACGTGTAAACATGTTGTCATCACAAATGTTTTAGGCAGGGACCGTGATGGAATGTCCCCAGTACATGAGGACGTGTCACCAAATCAAAGGCCTTTTATTCTCTCAAGACTTGACCGACTTAAAGGATAAAATGACTGTGGTGTCATGTAATCCACCATTCTTGCTGTCTCATTTTAGTATAGAGATGGATGACTTTACTGCTCTCCAGAGTGAAACCACAGCCTTGTGATTGCCACCTGGTGGTGGTGATAAATGGAATGACATGAATTAGAAAAAAAAACAACAACAATTTCTAGGTTTTCAAGGCTTATTTTGCAAAGACACTGCTGGCACTGATGTGCTGTCCCATCTTGTGTGTTTCCAGTGTGGCAACACACCACGTGGTCCTGAACGTCCCACTCCAACGAGTCCTGACCCACATCTGTTGCTCACTTTATTAGGAACATGAGCCAAAGGGGGGCGGGGCGAGGGTGACAGCTGTGTGACAGTGGGCCGGCGGACCCCAGTGTGGAGGTCCGCGTCTGGGTGGAGTCAAGTGTCTGAGTCTCCCTCCGACAACAGGTGTCCTCCTCCTCCTCCCGCACCGTCACATTACCGGAGATCCGCCCGCCCGCTCCTCACACTCTCCCTCTGACCCGCCACCGCTGCTCCTCTCACCTCCTCCTCCTGCCTTCACCCCCGGCCGCAGACCTCCAGGAGTCCACTCGCGCACGATGCACTCCGCGCAGAAAGACACCACCTTCACCAAGATCTTCGTGGGGGGGCTCCCGTACCACACCACCGACTCCAGCCTCAGGAAGTACTTCGAGGTGTTCGGGGACATCGAGGAGGCGGTGGTCATCACTGACCGGCAGACGGGCAAATCCAGGGGTTATGGATTCGTAAGTTGAGGAGTTGGCACAGACTGTGGGAAATACGTGTTGTTGTTGTTGTTGTTGTCGTCGGTGGGGCAGAGGTGTTGCTGCGTGACAGCACATGTCCTCTGTGGTTTTTTTTTTTGTCCATG
Organism: Pseudorhombus dupliciocellatus; assembly: GCA_016785235.1. Classification (NCBI taxonomy): domain Eukaryota; kingdom Metazoa; phylum Chordata; class Actinopteri; order Pleuronectiformes; family Paralichthyidae; genus Pseudorhombus; species Pseudorhombus dupliciocellatus. Next base: position 1,640,889 of record JAFBJW010000041.1, on the reverse strand, counting down.
TGACCAAACTTGTGTAGTGAGGTGCCTCCAGCCATGTTGAAAAGCCCTGTTGTGTCCTGCAGGTGACCATGGCAGACCGGGCCTCCGCCGACCGAGCCTGCAAGGACCCCAACCCCATCATAGACGGGAGGAAAGCCAATGTGAACCTGGCCTACCTGGGGGCCAAGCCCAGGGTCATACAGCCAGGTGAGGGTCTCACACAGACTTGAATGCCTCCGCCAAGGCCCAACAGTCAGCTTTCATCCAGCGGAGCCGCAACAGAGCTCACTAGAACGCGAAGGAAATCCTTTGTTAGGCTTGTGTTTGCTTAGGAAGGAGGAGAAGTCCTCCACTGCGTTTAGAATTGTGTTTTAAACCGAATACAAATGTGATTTTGTTCCAGGCTTTGCATTTGGCGTTCCTCAGATCCACCCGGCGTTCATCCAAAGACCGTATGGGTGAGTGCACCTGCAGAACATCCACTTTCCTCTTTCAAAATCCTCTGTTCAATCTGCCTTTCATGACCCTTTTATACGTTTGTCACTGTTGTAAACGTTTAATCATCACTGCCTCCACCTTCTTAATGCTGAATGAGGACATGTGAGTGTCGATGTGTGCTCCTCTGCTTGGCGTTGACTGTGAAGGAACTTGTTGTTGTTTTGTCCTCAGCCACTCACTGGACTTGACTTCATGTTGTCCATCTCTCTCTGATCTGACAGGCTCGCTAACGGTTAAAATAGCTGATGAGGGGGACAGGATGGTTTGAGGAATAGCTGAGTCTGCATTGGGCAGAGCGCTAAAGTGTTACCTGTATACATACGCAAACGAACTGAAATGGTGACTAGATGCATGGAAGTCTTCTGTGGTTGTTGTTTTCAGTTTTCCATAGTACCTAGACTGGTGTGTGCCTTGTGTTCAGTATGATGTGGTGTTCAGCTTAACTGTGTGCTCATTCCTACTTGCAGTGGGGTGCAGGAGTTGTTTTTTTTTTTTTTTTTGTGCAGACTTTGTGAGTTTTGGTAGGGAGTCGTGTAACTCTGCGATGGTGTTGATTCTTTTTCCCTTTAAAAACAAAACAAAACAAAAAAAGATTTGATTTGTGTTTCAGCTTGTTTTGATTTCCTCCTCCCCATTTTTTAAAATTTATTTTAGTTAACATTGTTTGATTGTGTTTTGTTGTCGGAAAGGGGCTGACGATCACTCGCTGTGTTTGTAATTCCCTCAAAAAAACAAAAAAGGTTGATCCCCTTCAACAAAACAAACACCGGCTTGCATGTGGGAGTTGTTTTTCTGTTTCCTTACCCATGATGCTGTGTTTTCTTTTCTTTTATTAACCCACTGCTTTCACTTGTAGCTTAATTTACAGGTACATAGCAAAAAAGGTTAAACTTGCTCAACATCCAAGCCAGATCTGACTCTGCATTAACCAATTTTAAATCTTAAATACAGGTGCTGTGCTATTTAGCTTTGCCATAAACAAAACAATCAATAGTCCATACAGACGAGTTTCAGCCGACTGCTCTGTGCGTTGGCGACAGAGATCTTAGCCGGCCTCTCAGGCAGCAGCTGTCGGCCGCAGCGATCTCCACGGCCTCTCAAATTCAGATGGAAAAAAGGAGTCACTCGGCAGTGCCGTTAATAATGTATGGCACAGACAGGGCCGCTGGGCCATGCACAACAGGTGGAGCGAGCCATGTGCCCGCGGAGCCTTTTGGTTATGTGCTGGGGATTACCCATGTGTCCCGGTGATTTACAAAGCATCTTTATTTAGCTGTGAACCCGCAGCACCACTAAATGTTCGCCCCTGCTCTCTCAATAGACACCAGTCAGCTGCTCATGTGCCCCCTTTTTGCTCTTGAAACTCTGATATTAAAACAAGGACAGGTCACAAAGAACAACTCCCCCCAACCCCCCACCCCCCTCTGCTGTGGTGAAATGTACGTGTCTTTTCTTACTTTGAACATCCAGAACAAAGACTTTAAGCTCTCATTAACAGCATCCCACTTCTTGAACAGCCTCCAATCGGACATTAAATACGATCAGGGAAGTCACTGAGACAGTGGAGCACTGCAGGCCGCCATTACAGTGGACGAGCTGCCTGCCATGTGTTTGTGAAGGAAAAGATCAGCTTGTCCTTTGGAGATGACAAGGGGAGCAAAAAATAGCATGCTACCAGCCTCCCTTGTCAGTCAAGCTGGCGTGTGTTTGTGTGGGGGGTGTATGTCAGTTAGAGGGGGGGAGGGGGACGCTCGTCTGTGGACAGATATAACAGTTCCACACCTGCTCCTCAGTATATTTTACTGAGGAGGGACTTTAACACAAGTTTAGAGTGGGACCAAATGTACCCAGATACCCAGGCTTGTATTTGTACATGAATCCTCTGCTCTATATTCTCAATATTGCGCTTCCAATTGTAATCTGCACTACTTTAAAACATGCCTCTGTTCTCAGCAGCTACATCCTCGGCATTGCAGTTTATTCATATAAAAGGCACACATATCATATATGGATCTATTAACATGTGTGGGCATGCCTGTATGTGTGGTGTTGGCGTGGCAGGACGTGGACACAATCCTGTCCACTTCTCATCTTGGTATGTTGTGGTGTTGTGCGATGAGCTCGCATTTTGTCACAACCAGTTTCCAGTGAAACCTTGGGTGCGGAGCTGGGCTGCGTCTTCTCTTTAATGCCTCACTGTGTTTTCAGACTCAGGCGCTTCATTCAAATTAAAAGCTGCGCTTGAGTTTCTGTTGTGGTTTTTGCTGCTTCCTTAACTTTCCATCTCTAGCCAGGGTGTTTCAGTTGTTAATGAATGGATTTGCTGTGCTCTGAGGACTGGATTGACGTTATTTGTGGAGCCTGCTTTTTCAGTTTTCCAGAATTTGGTGTCAGTGTCGGACGGGCGCGCGGCTGTGGTTCTGCCCTCACCCTGCGTGTCTTTGTGTCCTGCAGGATCCCAGCTCACTACGTCTATCCTCAGGCCTTCGTCCAGCCCAGCGTGATGATCCCTCATGTCCAGTCCTCTGCTGCCTCAGCTGCGACAGCTGCTGCGGCCGCCACGTCCCCGTACCTTGACTATACCGGAGCGACGTACGCTCAGTACTCTGCGGCTGCCACCGCTGCCGCCGCTGCAGCTGCCTATGAGCAGTACCCGTATGCAGCCTCACCGGCACCAACGAGCTACATGACCTCAGCAGGGTACGGCTACACTGTGCAACAGCCCCTCGCCGCTGCCGCCACCCCGGGGGCTGCGGCCGCAGCTGCGGCCTTCAGCCAGTACCAGCCCCAACAGCTGCAGACAGACCGCATGCAGTAAAAAGCATGAAAACTACCTGGCAAGAGGAAAGCAGGGGGCGGTCGACTCCATTTGAGGAGGTCAAAGGTCAAAGGGGGAAGGCGGTAGAAGCTGAATGATGGTTGTCAGTCCCAGGTTTTATCTTAGCGATCCTTCTACCAAAGAACCTGAAGACAATCACCAAAAAGACGAAGACAAATGAGAAATTACTGTATATTTGAGTCAGGCAGCAACAGTATTTTGCCACTATTGAATATAAATATGAATATTTAATATTTATTCAGTAGCTAAATAATGTTTAATGTTAACTGAAGCACACTCACTGGACCTCATCTCAACCATTTCTTGATTTTGTGTATATTTATATATTTAAGTGGAATTTGTATAAAATTCAGAAATTTCATTTATGTCTTATAATCAGGTTTCCTCCCCACTAACAACAAAGACACACACACACCCATGCATGAGAACGTGTGTTACGTGGTCATGCAGTTTTCAGTGTTTCATAGATTTGGACCAGTATTTTTGTTTGATATGCAGACATTGATAGAGATATTTTCTTAGGATTTTCTCTTGTTAAAGAATTGTTTGGAGTGAGACAAATTACGGTAGTTCCTTCTGAAATGTCTTTTCTTGGTAGTAAAATGCTGTAGGTCAAAATGCTGAAGTAAAAGCACTCACTTCTCTTCCCTTCAAATTGCACCTCAACCAAACTCAGCAGAAGGGAAGAAACATTGTTGAATGTGAATCTTTAATTTTGAAAAAGCAATTTCATCATGTGCCTTTTAAATTATGCTATTTATGTATTTATTATGGAGCCTTACAGTAAAAACAAACCATTTGTTATGAGTGTATTAGTATGAAGCCTCCTGTAGAACATGCCTCACATGAACTGCTGTATTTCTCAAGATTAAGCGCACGTGTGAATAACAATGTGTGCTCTTGGCTTCACGATGTGCTATACTGTGTATAAAGAACAAAATATGTGTGGAAACGTAGCAATAACTAAACCAAAGCTTTTTTTTCCTGTTACCTGTTTCTGATTTAATGTTGTTTAAAATATATCCTTAATTCTTTATTGTTGCTTTTTATACTTGACCAGTTTGATAAAGGACAGTTCGAGAGCTGATAACTTTTTAAATTTCTTCGAAAAAATCTTTTTTTTTTTTTACATTTGGTGTCTTTTGACATTGAATGTCTTCACAAGGGCTTCACTTGATGCACCTTGTGCTCTGTGTAATGCATGACTCAAAACTAATGCAAACATTTAATTTGTCAAATAAAAGGAAATTTACTTTCGACTGTGTTTTTATTGTATGATGGGCACGATTGTAGATGTGTAAAAGGCATGTATTCCTGAGAGTATCCATGGAAAGTTTACATGCTATAATGATCAGATAATGCTCTGGTATGAGCTCTATCTTTAGTCAGGCTGTCTCATCCGTGTTAGCAGATGGGGCATGGAACAAACTGAAAAGTCAAGTCAAGATGCTTTCTCTCAATGCGACTGAGTGCTGTATCAAGTTTTAATGAGTTATTTGATGCTTTATAAAAAGAGTGCAACATCATGACTGACAGCTGAGACTGACTCGCAATGGTGGAGAGCAGTTGCTGGCAGGACCTCAATACCCCAGTTCCATCCCTGATACTACTGTGCATACAATGGGTTCGAATGACATCACTGGGACAAGATGGCAGCCGTCATTTCCAACATTTTTGCTTTATCTCTGAACAGTGAGAGAACATGTGTGATCCTAATTTGTATACAGTTTAAGAGCAGAATGATATGCACACTCATCTCAGTGTCCTCTGTTGTTTGAGAGAACCCATAAGATTGAATTTCCCGTCTTGTCACCTGTTGCAATCGCTCACCACAGTTTGCACGACTCATGTTACTGTACAGCTGTGAAGAAACCTGTGTAATGTGACCTGGAGAACAACAGTGGAGCAGAAAGACAGCTGCAGGGTCTATGGGTCCAGCTTAACAGATGCTGTCTGGGGACTGTCACCCAGAGCTGTGGCCAAGGACACTGGAGGTAGTGGGGGAGGTGCTGAGGAGGCTGCAGGACCTCACACTGTGAAGGAGTATAACTACAGGAGGGGAAAAGTTTGTTTTGAAGTTTTATTTCAATTGATTTTCTCAAGTAAAATAGTGTATTTTTATTTTCTTTTTTGATGCACAAATGTCGACTGTAACGTACATAGGTTGGTGCACGTGATGAATAATACACCTGGATTTCATCTATCTATAGCTGATATTCTTATGCAAAATACAAATTCAACAACCAAAAACACAGATGAGAGCAGCATTAGATTAAGCTAATGCGATCCTTGTAAACATGTTTATATAAACACAAGTGAGACCACTCAAAAATGGATAAATACAGTGAATGATATTCATATGAGTGAGTAAAACTATTTAAATTATTGATCGATAGAAATAAGGTTTGTGGATGAATTAAAACACCCTGCATCACTTCTCAGTCATCACCATCAGTCCGTTTCCACGACGTTAAACAAAAACGATTCTGAGATAATCAGAGGACTCAGGTTCTGCTGACCAACAATAAAGAAACATCACAATAGCTGCATTTACTTATTCCAGCCGCGAGGTGGGATCCTAAGACTACGCTCCTCATATGACACGTGAACGCAACACTTTCACCTTCCGCAGTCAGTTTAACTGGATGGTTGAAATGTAAAATGTTATAAAATAAGTGTTAACAGTTGTTGTTCCTCAGGTCTGTTGCATAAATGCACTTTATTTAATATGAACTCGTTGTGTGAACTCGCAGCCCCCCCCCCCCACCCCCGGTCCGTTACTGAGTGTTGGTGAAAGTGGATTTGTGTCGCACATTTACGAAAATAACTTCCGAGTTACGCATTCTCCATGTGGAGTGATGCGTTCAAGAGCTGTCGGAGTTGGTGTACTCACAGTTTTCCAACCACCCCAGAAGATGCGTTCACGTCAATGTCCCCCACACAAACACGATGCGGGGACACTGACTTCAATCAAAGCTCCAAAATGTCCAGAATAGCGCTAAAGAGCATATCATTGTTTCATCCCAGTCAAGTCAAGTAACACATCTGCTTTAAGCAGTCACACGTGAGTATTTCAGTGTAGTTCGAAAACAGCGATTCGAAACTGATCTGTCTTCAAGAAAATCGATGTTTATCTCACATGATCAAATGTTCCCACAAACCTTAAATAGTTGTCATGTGTAGTGTAGCGTATGCTCTCCCGGGAATCCCATCTGACCGGTGGGACCTGAATGCGACGTAACATTCCGCAGCCTGGGGGGCGGTGACGGTATTGAGGGGGGGGGCTGTTTCCTGGCAGTCGACGCGAACCGTAAAAGAAAAACACAAATGTACATCAAAGCGTGAAGGGAACACACACGCACACACATTCAGTAACAGACAGGCAGACACCCGGGATCGAACCTGCGACGGCCAGGACGGTGAGTAGCGTTCGCTGCCTCCAGCTGTGCGGACGCTGTTGTGTTTTTTTTTCGCGTTTTTTGTTGAGCTACCTTTGTTGTTAGCACCTTGTGTTGTGACGTCAAAAAGAGCCTCGTTTCTTTTTCTCTGTCTGGTTATGGATCGCTGTTGTTGATGTTGCACCGATGACTGAGTCCAGTGAGGATTGTTTGGGCTTGAATGGACGTTTCTTTGGCTACAAGTGGGATCTGTGGCCTAGATCCAGCCGCTGAACATCGGGGAAAGGTGGACTTTTAAACGGCCATTAGCAGGAAGCTAGCCCCAGTTAGCATGCTAGCTAAAAATGGGGTCAAGTGAAGCATCCTTCACCGAACAGTGGTGGTGGATATGAGGGAGTTACAAGAGTACACTCGGCTAAGGTGATGAAGAAATCTATATCCAGCTGAAGACAGTCCTCACTTCCTCCCCTGTAAATAAATAAACAGGCTGTTTCCTCAGAGGACATGTTGTCTGTATAATTCAATTAATCACTGGCTGGTTTCAATTCAATAGTTAAATAGATTAGTCCAGAGCTTTCCTGCTATGAGGGGTCTAATTGTCTGCTGTGAATACAATTATAATAAATGGATGTGGGTGGGTTTCAAACCTTCATTCAAGCCCTAATGTGGAGTCTGGACAAAACCCACATATGTGTCCTGATGCCAGTCATTGTTTTCTCTTTGAGCTTCTATCACCTCACGCCATCTAATCAATGTTGTTTATTTTTCCTCCTGACAACCTATCATGCAAACTTTATGTTTTTCAGAGCTACACTGATAGACCTGCTGCCGATTCACTGAGATGAAGTCTACAGAGAAGATCGAATACACCCCTGTCCAAGGGGGACCCTCTCCGCCCTTACTGCCGGGTCAGCCTGCACTCCCTGCTGGGTTTGACATGAACATGCCCGGCCCAAACATGTTCGGAGGCCCTGCTCCTGGCGGGCTTCCTTTCCCTCCACCAGTTGCCTTTGGACCAGGCATGGCTGGAGGCTTCAGGGCGGCCACAAACCCCCAAGGCGGTATAGGATATGGCTTCAATCCGTCTTTGTCACCATACTCTCCACCAGGCCAGGGCAATCCTTCATCTTTTCCATATTCGCCACCAGACCAGGGCAATCCTTCATCTTTTCAATATTCGCCACCAGACCAGGGCAATCCTTCATCCTTTCCATATTCGCCACCAGACCAGGGCCAACCATCGTCTTTGCCCTATTCTCCACCAGTCCAGGGCTTCAATGCAAACATTGATAGTAAGTATTTTTAACATTGTGGTCCCTTTTCTGTGGAAATAGTTTCCCAGCATATTTAATCAAACTGATGTTTCTGCCTGGTGCCTTTTCAGATGATGATTTCCCAAACCAGGATGACCCGCCCCCCTTTCACGAGAATCAAGACTTTGATTTTGGATTGGACAACAAAACCATAAGACGAGCTTTCATTCGAAAGGTAAGGAGACCGAGTGGTAACATAATAAATGCAGTGACATAATTTGATCTAGATGCTTACTCTGACCTCTTTATATCCTGCCAGCGCTGCTGTTATTTATGTTTGATTGTTCTATTGGATCTATCACTGAAATAAATAAATCACAAATGCAGTCAGAGATAAGCAATCACAAGATCCTCTAATAAAAAAAAAATCTATTCCCAGAATTTGCATGAAGATCATATTTGGCAAGTCGCCAACTTTCCACTGTATTTCAGAGAAATCTATTTTTGACATGTCCTCCTGACAAACATTAGTAAAACAAACTGGTGGATTCTATTTACTGATGACTATGATTGCTCGTAAGGGATGTCCTGTGTCTGCTGCCTTTTAAATTATTTTTTCATTCCAGGTTTTCTTGGTGTTAACGGCTCAGCTGATGGTGACGTTTGCCTTTGTGGCTGTCTTCACCTTTGTGGATGAAGTCAAGATGTTTGTCCTGGACAACACTTGGACCTACTTTGTGTCCTATGGTGTGTTCTTTGTGTGCGTTTGTGTGCTCAGCTGCTGTGGAAGCGTACGCCGGAGACATCCTTGGAACCTTGTTGCATTGGTATGTCTGCCCAGACATTGTTTATTCAAGAACAGGAAATAAAGAGGGGAGGAAGTAAATCAAAGGAAATGCAGCACTATCTCATGTGTACTCATGCACAGTGTCTTGGGGGGAAATGTTTTCTTTTTCAATACAATTTTGTTTTAAGCATGTAAATATTTGCCGAACCAACAGCGTCCTTGCTGAACATTTTGAAAAATACAGCCTCAGGAACAACTGTGACAGCCTGGTAATGATCAGTAATTCATGCCTTGTCCCTGATCAGATGTGTGTCTTGATTTCAGTCCATCCTGACCCTGAGTTTGACCTACATGGTGGGAACAGTCGCAAGCTTCCATGACACCGATGCAGTAATCATGGCAGTGGGCATCACAGCAGTTGTGTGCTTCACAGTGGTGATCTTCTCCCTGCAGGTGTGTATCTAATCAGTCATGTGTATGTGTGTTAGGCCCATCATCCACATTCTGATATTCAAGTAACGTCATTGGCTTCTTCCCGCAGACCAAGTACGACTTCACTTCCTGCCATGGCGTGCTGTTCGTCTGTTTAATTGTCCTTCTCTTCTTCGGCATCCTCTGCATCTTCATCCAAAACAGGATTATGGACATTGTGTATGGTGGACTGGGAGCTTTGCTTTTCACCTGTGTAAGTGCAAACAGTTTTCTCTGCTCTTTCCTGTTGGTGGTAATAATGAGAGCAGAGAGTTTGTCGTTGTTAAGCATGATGCCCAACCATTATTGCATGGAAGCTTTGTTGGGTATTGAGACTTTTTATTTTAGACCAATAAACTCTGATTGTGATTGAAAAGCTCATAACTGTTGCAGCAGTGGTTTAAGTTTTTTTATACATTTTCAAATCGGTATGCTACTAAACACAGGCTTAGACTGATAATGATGCTCAGGGGATTTGTTTATCATGTTACCAGTTTGATCGTAGATTGGTTCCACAGCATTGAAAATTTAATCCAAAACATTCTGCCACAAATTGTCCTCACTTTTAGTCAGATTTTTCCAGTTTTATTAATTGTACATGCACAACTTTAATTTGTACTTCAAATGGAGACCACTGGACATAGAAAAGACTTTTTAGTTAGTTTATCCGACAATGTGAAAGTGACCCACTGAATTTCTTTCTTGTTGCAGTTCTTGGCGGTCGACACCCAGCTGCTGCTTGGCAACAAGGAGCTGGCCCTGAGTCCGGAGGAGTACGTGTTTGCAGCTCTCATGCTGTATACGGACATCATCAACATCTTCCTCTATATTCTGTCCATCATTGGACGAGCAAGAGGGGGCTGAGCAGGAGGAACTCAATGCCTTTGAGTTCATGTATAAAAGTGAATTCCTTTAATCTTTTTATTTTGGCTTCTAGTGTGTAGTTGGATATTTCTTGGCTTCACTCTGTGCAAATGTTTTTCTTTAATGATGATATAGCTTTTATATGTTGTAATTTGGGGGGTTATGAGGTATATGTCCTGTGGTACAAAACTTCATCTTGGTTAGAAAAATAACTTTTTTTGCTGTATGAAAATTGACAAAATGGTCAAAGCTCAAAGTTCACTTTCCTGTTTATTCCAAAGCTTTTACCTGTATCACACCTGTATCTCCATCAGCAGGAGGGGACTCTTTTTACATGCCTCCCCTGTAGCAGTTATATCATCGATTGCAGCTTTAGTAAATGGATCTTGTGTCCAGATTGTTCTTTTTCCAGCATCAAGAAGAAACCTTCAGACTTAACCCATAAAACCAAAACTTATGAGAACTGCTGATGTTGTAGTGCATTGGATAAAACAAGCTGCTGAGCTTGATGTTACCCAAAAAAGGCCACCCACTGACAACAGTATGATGTGATGCAGTTGAAATGCTAAATGCACTTTGAGTATGGGCACCTATTGTAAACGAAAAAAAAAAACTTTTCATACCTAAATATGAAAATGCTTTTCAAACCCTGACTTCTGTCTTTTGTTACAAGTGAAATCTTGCCAGGTCACACCTCATCAGAGAACTGTATTTTTCAATTTGAAATTGAAAAACGATTCAGTCAGTCACCAGGAAGATTTGGGAGGTTGTGGCTGCTGGTCTGAAACTGGGAAACTGAAAATGGGCCTGGAGCAGACTGCCAAATTGTTGCTGTCAGAAATGGAACAACTGTGAAAGGAAAATGAAGCAGGAGTCGCTGCTCAGTGTAGTTAACTGTTGACCTGAGAGCCAGGATGCAGAGCTTCGACCATCTGGAGGTGTCATCAGGTATTGTTGTCCTTCTTCGCCACCAGATGGCAGCTAAAAGTTATTAGGGAGCTGCGTAGTTTAGTAAAGAAAGATTAAATTAAGATAAAAACAAGTATCAGGTTTAAAATAGAATTTTAAGAGTTCGGTAGGATCACCTACTACCTGTGTTTTAAAAGTAATCATACATGTTTAATTCATCTGAAATAAACGATTAGGGTGGCAGTGGTACTACAAATAATACTACTAATAATTAGTCTTATGATATTGCTGATACGTATATATAAATAAATATTGCTTTACTAAAACTTCACTAACAGCAGTACTATTGGTACTATTACTCGTATAATACTGGCGGTATTGCTCTGCGGTTTCAGTGTCAGGTGGCCTCAGGTAAGGTCACGTGACAGTCGCTCTCGGCTCCATGACAACGCCATTGGGGTGTGGCTTAATGTTGTGATGATCGTCTGAGCCCACAGAGGCTCCACACTCATGTTGCCTTCATCCCTGTTGTTGTTGTTGTTGTTGTTGTTTACGGACTGAATGAGCGCAGAGCTGAACAGAGATGAACACGTGACATGTTCCATGGAACACGATGAACACATGAGCTGCATGAGCTCCGCTCACCGTCCGCCCCGGCTCTAAGGTAAGACAGGCTGCCGCGTTAGCTGGGGGCTCTCTCAGCTAGCTAGCGACGGGACAGGTGACAGCTCTCGTTAACGCACATGGACGCAGTCGCTTCTCCAGCAGGTGTGGACTGAGATAGTTCAGAGGCCGTGTGCTGCGGACACTCGGCGACTTGTTGCGGCCAGTGAGTGAGCCGTCTGGGTCGCTATGTTATTAAATGGGACTGTTAGCTTAGCATAGGCGCACACAGGCGTGCCACCGCTCCTCTGAACTACCTGTGTGAATGTGGAGTGGACACAAAGACACACACAGCTCACTTCCCTTCTTCACAGATGATCACATGGACTTGATAGCAGGCTGATTTGAGTGAGGGGTGGGGTGGGGTCGTGGGTTGCAACTTCCTGGTTGCGCACCCAGTACCTGTCCTGACGTGATTTCTGCTCGTGAACGTCAAAGGAGGCAGATTTGTCTGTTGCTGGTGTCCAGACCCAGGCTGCACCACTCAGCCCTACTGTCTAATGCCCAGGTCTGTTGCTCCAGAAAGAGCGGCCTCATGTGTTGGTTCAACATATATTACAAATAATTGGATCTTGATCCCTGTTTTCTTGTTGCACATTTTTAAAAACAACCATTTTTATAATTATTACATATTGTTGCTGTATCCGCTGTGAATTTCCTCCGCTTCTGATAACAGCCAGTATAACTTTTCCAATACATTTTTAAATGTATATATACAATTTTGAAAAATATTTGGCTTTAGGTTTTTGCTTTGATACACCCAATACCTTTGTACTGTGTAATAAAGGTGTGGTGCCTCTGTAGCGTTTCCTGGCTGTCTTCATTTTGCCAGTGGTTAGCAGCAGCAGCAGCAGCACTGTGCAGATGGTGACACCAGGATTATAGTGTGCACTTAAGCCAGTCTTATCTTTCCTGTGCTTCTGACTATCCTTCGTTCATGCCAGTGCAATTCAGTCACCTTGTGTTTTCCACAACTGCGTGTCCAAGCATGAAGTGTGAAATTCATGCTGTACTTGTTTGTACGGAAGAAAAAACAGAGTCATGTCGTAACATTTCTTTCTCCTTTCTGTTCCTAGACGTCCACAAAGGAGAAGCTCTCCACAGGAATGAACCTTGTGCTGGAAGTCCCTATGTAGTTCAACCTGAGTGCAGCTTACAGAAGGTCCAGAGGGCATGGCCCTGCAGGTGTCTCCCTTTCCTAATGGCTTTGTTGCAGGCCTTCATGCTGTGGGATGGGCGTTCATCCTGCCTTGTTTCTGGTTTCTTGATCGCCTCATTGCCGTGTGCAAGTCCACCACCGTGGAGCGCTCACAGAGAATGGAGCAGGAATGCTACCTTCACCCGCTCAAGGTCTTTTTTGGCTCCATTGTCTTCTTGATTCTTTTTCTCGCCACAACCCCCTTGGCCCTCCTGGGCTTCATGCTCTGGGCTCCTCTCCAGGCCTGCCGCAGACCCTTTCACTACCATCAAGAGACACCATCCTCCCCCGACAGCGAGACGCACAGGGGCTTTGAGTTGGTAGGAAAGGCATCATTTGGTTTCGCCACAGCCAATCTGTGTCTTTTGCCTGACAGCCTGGCTCGCTTTAACAACCTTCCACACACTCAACAAAGGGCAACCACCATTGGCCAGCGCATTGTGCATGGGGTGTGTCGACCTCACATCCGCATCTTTGTAGACTCCCCCAGCAGCTGTGGCACCCTCAGCCCCTCTGGCAGCATACTCCCCATGGGGAACGCTTCCTCATACGGAGCTACAGATCGACAGGCGCAGCCCTCGGCAAATCACCATCCAGACTCAAAAGAGGGATCGATCCCAAAGTCTGACAGCTATGTGGTTAGCGTGCCTTGTGATGATACAGAAGATCCCTCGACTGAATCGCCCTCCCCTCTCCTCAATTCCAACCAGAACTCCAACCAGAAGGGGCGATCTGGTCACCGGAGCGCTCCTCGAGCTTTGCTCTCCCAGGGTCTCCGTCGGCAGGACGATGTACCTTGGGAGGTGTCGTCATTGTTTCCTGCCAACGTGGACATACTTTGCCTGGAGGAAGTGTTTGATAAGAGAGCTGCAAAGAAACTCACCCAAGAACTGAGGCCCATGTTTGGACACATATTGTACGACATCGGTGTGTATGCCTGTCAGCCACCATGCAGCTGTTCCTCTTTCAAGTTCTTCAACAGTGGATTGTTCCTAGCCAGCCGATTCCCAGTGCTCGAGGCCCAGTACCACTGCTTTCCCAACAGCCGTGGAGAAGATGCACTGGCTGCTAAGGGCCTCCTGTCTACTAAGGTAACTCTAACAGTTGCTGATGTTCTTTTTGTTTTTGCAGAATCCATATTATTCACTCAGGAATTTGTAATACTGTGGTGAAAATGTGATGCAGTGATGTTTTTGACGTTTTCAAGGTGCTCATTGGTCAGAACAAGAATCAGAAGAGAGTGGTTGGCTATTTTAACTGCACACACCTTCATGCACCAGAGGGCAAGTCCCATTTTCTGATTCAGTCTTTTCCTGTTGATAGAATATTTCACAGCTTCTCATTGGAAAACACTCTTATGAAAGTGTTTGTGTGATCTGTTTTCAGGTGAAGGGGAAATTCGCTGTGAGCAGTTGAACATGGTGACCAAGTGGATCGGTGACTTTCAAGCTGCCAACAGAGACCCTGATGAGGAGGTGGTTTTTGATGTGCTCTGTGGTGATTTCAACTTTGACAACTGCTCACCTGGTGTGTCTATGTCTCTGACCATTTTCTATGTTTTGTTAATAAGATTTATTGAGAGCATCTTCACTATATTTCATAAGTATTTATGAATGTTGTTTTGTTTTTGTAGATGACAGTCTTGAACAGAATCATTGCCTGTTTGAGGAATACAGGGATCCTTGCAGGGCAGGGCCAGGAAAAGAGAAGCCTTGGGTCATTGGTTTGTAGCATTTCAATCAATTAAACTGCAGTAAATGCTCCACACCTGTACTTTTTGCTGACTTTTGTAGGGTAATGTGATGATTTTCCTCCAAAGGTACTTTACTGGAGCAGCCCACACTGTATGAGGACGACATAAACACCCCTGAGAATCTGCAGAGGTTGACTCACTTTCTGTAGCTTGTCACCAATGCTGTGAACAGGACTATGCACTCTTTATTAACATGTAGCTGTGCTCTGGCTTCACTTCTCTGTGTGTAGAACTTTGGAAAGCGAAGAGGTGAGAAAGCAGTTCATCTCCCCACCTGTCCCTGAGGAGGGCTGTCCACTGGTTTACCCAGAAACTGGCCAGCCTTGGATCGGACGTCGGATCGACTACATCCTGTTCCGCGAAAGTTCCATTTCAAGACACTGCCGAACAGTACGTGTTTCTGTGTGTGTTTCTACACTTATGCTTCTACACTCAGCCCTCAATTTCTTCTCCACTGTTTGTCAGCTCTTAAAACATCAGTTATCTCCAAACACCATGAAAACCTTGTACTCTCTTTGTCTCATAGGAAATTGAAGAGGTGACCTTTATAACGCAGCTGGCTGGCCTTACAGACCATATTCCTGTGGGCTTGAGACTGAACGTAAAGATGGACCCCGACTGTGTGGATGAATCAGGGCTAACTTGAGCACAGCTTCACATTCACGCATGAGGGAACAAAATGTACAAACGTGTACATTATGTTTTGTTTACATACTTGAATTTAAGATTTCACTGACAATATACAGACCAATGATATTATACCTCAGGTTAAATTGATATGGATTTATTAAAATTTTATAATGTAGATGATTTTATGCATTAAGGCTCTTTTGAGCCAGAGGTATTGTTTTTTTAAACAATATATTTTAAATTGTATTTGTAATTGTAATTCTATTTTTTCCATACATTCTTTTTATTACAGAAATAACAACCAAGAATGAATGTTACAATGAGCATCTTTTAATTGTAATAAATTATGAGCATTATTTCAATTAATTAATTTTAATGTTGAATCTCACAAGATGTATCCGAAGGCACTTTACACACAGAAACCTTATAGATCCCAGCTACTTTACACTTCTACCGCACTTCAGTTCATTACTTGTTGATTCAAGTCATTCATTTAATAGATTATGAGGTCTTTTGCAGATTTGGATTGGTAATACAAAATATAATGAATAAATATTTTCCATGACTACAAATTAATTTCTGTATGTACAGATTAATCGGGTGTTGTTTTGCACAAAAAACCTTTCCGGAAATGACTATAATAATTTCTTCTGAAATGCAGTATTGACTGAATCACCTCTCAATTGTGAGGTCATACCCTCTGCGGTCGATAGGGTGCGCCCCTCTTCCATTTCGAGTATGCCCCAGAAGACAGCAAAGAAGCCCCACGAACCAATCAAAAGTCAAGGACGGAAATCACTTCCTGTTTTTATTCAGAGCCCACGACAGACGTGTCCATTGATTGAATATGAGTGTTTTCAGCGGTTGCAGGAATCTGGTGTCGTGTGTGTTGAAAAGAAGCGTTTTACTGGAACGAAATCTTGTTTGTAGAAACGTGTTCAAAGAACAGCGGCACAGTCTGTGTTCGACTCGACGTTTCACCCCGGTGAGTCCAGCCTCGCGGCAGCAGCGACCTCATGTTTTCAGCTGTCAGCCGAACACGAGAAGGTGTTCTTCAGAGGCGAAGAGTGAAAACAGCGATCCAGAGAAAGACACCGAGGTTTCTACAGAGGAATCACACGAGGCTCACGGTGAACTGAGAGCCCCCGGTAGGTCCCTGTGAATACCACTGAGATCAATATAAATACGGTTAAAGGGTCACATTTCGAACAATGTTATATGTGCCATTCTTTAATTTAATCTATTGAGGATTTCACTCAATAACTGAAATGTGAATGGATTTGGATTTTACACAGCTGCTAAGGGCCTGGACTTATGAGAACCGTATGCCCATGTAAAGGATAAAGAGAAAATAGTCTGATTTATTGATGTTGAATTGTTCTAATCAACTTAGAGTGTTACGGATTCTTAGTTGGCATAAGTATTTCATAAGAAAAGGCGTGCAGCAAATCCTCAAATATTGAGATGTACACCCTATGTGTTTTTGCTTTTACTCAAATACTCAAAAAATAATTATAACTCAAGAAAATAATGGATATTGAGGCACTTCTCTGCTTCAACACAGACAAGATCTGTTGCTGTTGGTGTTGCTCAACCACATTCACTGTTTCATGTTTGTTTTCTCCAGGACCCTCCTTCACTATTGATGTGCTGGTGTCTCTGCTGCGCCAGGAAAATGCAGAAGACATCTGTGTGATTAAAGTTTCAGAACAGATCAAATATGCCGAGTACTTCATTGTCGTCAGTGGGACCTCCCAGAGGCACCTACGGGCGATGGCACTTTACGCCATCAAAGTGGTAATGATCTTTTTCTCTTGATTAGCGCTCATATGTGCAAACTGCACTTATTTTTAAAACTCTTCTTTTCTTCTAGTACAAGTATCTGAAAAAAGATAGTGAACTGCATGTGAAGACAGCAGGGAAGGATGCAGAGGACTGGATGTGTATTGACTTTGGTATATAAAACTCAAAGATCCAATTTAGACTGTTGTCTGTTATTGTAGTTTCTGATATCCATTTCTCTCCACCTCAGGTAACATGGTTGTTCACCTCATGCTGCCAGAGACCAGAGACGTGTACGAACTAGAGAAACTTTGGACCCTCCGCAGCTATGATGAACAGCTGAGGAAGATGCCTGTTGAGAAGCTTCCAGTGGACTTCATCTATGACGCTGAAGTCACAAAGTGACAACATGAGAAGTCGTCCATTCATACGCTTGATTCATTTGGAATCTCTGGTATTTTTTGATAATTGGGATAATGAAACACATTTTGCATGAATCGATCTCTAACACATCAGCTGTGCTATAGAGTTACCTTACCATCAAAGTGATTAATAACTGACTATTTTTCATATTAGTTTTTATGCAGTATGTCATGTGTTCCATATTATGCTGGAAAAAATTATGGTACAAATACATTATTTTTTTATACTATCCTTGTTTCTTTAAATTATTCTCTGAATATTTTCTTGTGTGTTTAAAAACATACTCCATCAAACCATTTGCTCTTAGATTAGTGGCTGATGGTCAGTTGATGTTGATAGACAGTACACACTAACAAATCTGTACATTTCTTAGAATTTCTGCCAGCTTTGTCCCTCTATTATTGGAGCCATATTAACATTTGAACCAATTACATCTGGGAAAAAAAGTGTTAAAATCCTTGATCAGTTGAAAAAACTAAACACATCAATCTTTAATGCCCAGGAATAAAATAATAAAGGCTCATGAAATGGAAATATTCAAGAAAACGACCAGAACTTTCATGAATGTGCCTGAGTGCCATTCATTGCACTGCACACAGTCTCAGAGCAGGTTGTTGTCTGCAAAACTGTGAAAAACATTTTCCAAAGTGGAGGTAATGTGGGGTTAACAAAACAAACCACAACACTTCATGCTTTCAAGCAGAAATATGTTTGTCTTCTCAGAGAGACGGTGTCTTGATGTGCATCCACTCTTCACTTGCACAAGCTGGAAGATGGTCAGTAAATTGGTCACATGAAGTCATTACTTTTATGTAACTCAGAGCAAAGTCTGCAACTGTGCAGTCTAAGAACATCATTCTATGCTATAGTTTTATAATACATCTTTTCTTTCTGTCACTACATTCAAATACACTGATTACAAAGTGCATGTTTGTAAACCTTTACATTTTTGCACACAAACATTTTTGTAGAGAATCAACCTGAACCAAACACTGAAAGCAATCAGCTCTCTCACACACACACATACACACAAAAACATCCTTGTCAGTGACCATTCCGTTCCATTGGGCTGCTGTGAGTGCTGCACGATCAGGGCATTAGCTAAATGTGAAAATGTAATGAAGCAGGAGACGCCCACAGAGAGCCAGACAGGACCTGGTGTTTCAATGTTTCTGTGCCTGTTGAGTTCTGATATTTGCGATCATGACTCACTAATGTTCACATGAACACGCTGATGAGCACAGTTAATAATGATGATCAATCACAACAGCTTTTAACCATAGGAATAACTACTGCAGTTGTGGGGTTTAAATTGTTCATATTTAAATATTCATACTTTAATCATCAATAATTAAAATCATAGAAAACCATCTTTGCTGTAAACTGTTTGTTTCCCAAACTTCTCTCTGGTAGATGGTAGAAAGAAACAAGTGAAAGAAAAAGATGAATTGTGTCACTTCGGCTAATGTTGCCATTAAGCATCCCGCCATCTTACCAGCTCTTGTGCAGCCGGTGTGGGCATGAGGGAGATAATAGGCTCCATGATGGAGGTGATGGGGAAGAGGAGGGAGATTAGTTGCCTCTTGCAAACAGCAGGACCTGAGTTATACACTGAGGTACACAAGGCATTTTGGAACGGTTCATATCCCTCCAACTGTTTCAACTTAAGTAAATAAAAACAAGACTGTCTAATTTTAATAATAATAAAACTGATTTACAGTAGCCTTTAAAGGTAATGTTTTGTTACAGAAACGTGCAAATTAATCTCCATTATCTCAGACCACTCTCTCTCATGCAACACAAATCCATGAGAGTTCAATCTTCAGTCCAACCCACCCTGTTGTATGTGCAGTATAAAAAGGACAAGGACGAGAAGTGAATGTCCAGGTCCTTTGGCGTCTGCCTGTGTGCAGCAGGTGGGCTGGGACCTGCTGTCTGTCGTTGGTCTTCTCTCAGTGCTCAGCGTTTATGAAGAATATTATCATACGTGACACCTGAAGGGACCTCTGTGGTTTAACCACCTGGTCGGGCCTCGTTTTTTAGAAAGGTACAGTGCAGGCAGAAATCTACAAATGAGGTATTTAAATGACAGTGACTCCAAAACCCATCTGACACACATAGGATAGTTGAGTATAATTGTTAATGAACTGTTCATTTGTATTTTTTTAATCAAGAGTAAACCCCTATTATTTGATGACTTGGTTCATAGTTCTTATTTCATGTTCCTACTTATAACAGTGTATTGTTAGACAAATCCTTTTAATGCAGTTCTGCTCTGATTTGATTAAAATATTCAATCTGGAGATGAGACTGCTGTGTTGAAATGAAAGAAGAAATGAACTTTATTTCCAGTTCAGTTTGACATTTTATTGCGTCGCTCTCCAGGACTTTGAAGTAGCTTGGGTGTGACAGCCCAATCAAACGGAATCCTTCTTTTAATTTGTAAACACATTTTGCCAGATGCAAGAAGTACTTTTGGGCAAAGAATGTCTGGATGACTTAAAGTATGAAACGCTTACGCTCTTTTCCAGAGCTGACTGTCTTTGGAAATCACCGAACCAATTCACCGTCAAATTTCAGGAGAGTGCTCTTCAGAGAAAGTAGTTGTCATTAAAGTAATCTCACCATTTGTTGGATAAAAGCTTTTTGTGCCCTCTATCATGTGGAATTGAAAGTTTAAAGGGTTTGTGCCATTTACTGTTATTTCTTCTTCTGTGGTTGTTTGGCTGAATTGGCCGAGTTATTGTCTTATGACAAATGTCAGTCAGTCAGTAGGCCACGGTTTTCCTTTCATGCAGACGTGATAAATGAGAAGTCATTTAAAAAGATAAAGTAAAAACATTGACACTACTCTTTTTCTTAAGACTTTTATTTTTTAATTGACTGTATCAATACAACAAATGTGTGTTGACTCTATTTATAATAACTGAATCCTCAAAGAACGTATGTTAACTCTTCAGTGAATTTCAAATGCGGTTTAAATTCTAATTAAACCTGAAATCTCTTTCTGAATGTTCTTTGATTTTCTTTAGATTGACTGATGTGTCAAGTCCAGTATTTAATAGAGTGGACGAGCAATTAGGACTGAACCATCACAGGAGGCAGGAGATATCTCTGAGGAGTGACCTGTAAGTGAACGAAATGACCCTCCCTCCCCACTCGACACTTACTCTATAAAAGAGGGGAAACATGAGGACTCTGACAGAGGTGCCTCGGACAGCGCGAAAACCAACCGCAGCAGCACCCAGTGTCCAGTTATAATGTGAGTGTAAATCAAATTTTTATTTCTTGGTTTGTCACAGAAATGTTTCTCTTCAGCTTAAAAGTCAGAGTTGTTATGCACCTGAAATATTGTATTTAATTTAATGGTTTATGAACTATGGGAGAGTGATATTGACCTTGTGAAATTGTTGGTTAATCCTCTTTTAACCTGCATTTTATGGATTGTCCCTGGGATCCAGGATGCACTTGAGCACCGTGATGCCACCAAGTGTACTGGCTCTCTGCCTGCTGGCTTGTATCCACTCTGGCACTAATGCATATCCAGTCAAGCCAGCCATTCCCCGGGATGGAGCGACACCTGAGGATCTGGCCAAATATTACTCTGCACTAAGACACTACATCAACCTCATTACGAGACAGAGGTTTGTACTTTTTATACAGCATTACAGCTAGAAAACACATGGAACACATGTATTTTTTTATCTTGTACATTATAGGTATGGGAAAAGAGACACTCTGGATCCTGTAACTTCAGATGTGTTGGGGAGGGAGAGTATGGAGAATATTCCAGGATACTACATCAGGTAAATGAATTTATTATCTTTTTTATTTTTAATACTAAAATGCTATGAAGCTTGTTACGCGTGTACCCTGCACTGATATCCACTGAATACAAAGGTGTAGGGATGTTTTTTATGTATGACATTGTTTGTATTTTATAGCTTACATTCCTTGTGATATAGAGTAAATGTCCAATCTAATGTGTTAACTACAAAATACAGTGACTTATATCCTGTTGATCTTTGCTGCATGATTATATCTGTTTCACTGAATGTGGGTCATTATTTAAATTCTATTTACTTTAATGGTAGTTATTTTTTATTGCCTGATTCTGTTGCGCTCTCATACATTCCTATACTTACATGGTTTTAAAGCTTGCTCACCTCCTCATGTTCCAGATATGATGGGTCGCCACTGTGGTGATGCTGCTGGAGCCGTCATGCCGAGGCTGATTCCACCAAGCTGCTGCCTGTCTGTTACGGACATGACCCGAGATTGTGTTGCATGGAATAAACATTGTCAATGAAATTACTTTGGTGTGTAATGTTGCCGGCGTTACACTAAAAACACCAAGTATAGCTGCTTAGACTATGTAGTATTTATAGTAGAGGTTTATCTAACGGTGTGTTGTGTCTTTCATGGATGGACTTACAGTGCTCTCTACTGGTGAACTGGCATCTAATAAACATTTGGACAATTTTTTCAAATGGGACCTTGTAGTTTTTAGTAAACCTTGTACTTTGTGTCTGCTGCTAACACTTTATTGGGGATGTGGGTTAAAATAAAAAATATAAACTCAATAAATGAGTGTTGCATTTATTTCACTTGCTGTATCAAGACCGGCTGAGATACACCTGCACCCTGCCTGAACACAGATTAACCGTTTAATCCCATCAAGTGACCTGGATATATAAAATGCAAATCGCGTAAGGCTGAGTATTCGGTTAACTCTGTTATGACACCTGGTCCCGGCTTATGGTTCCTGCAACTATAAACTGTAATTCTGTGAGGAGGCTTCATCACATCTGAGGACCCAGATTGGTGGACAGAGGTACTGCCTGGGGCTTCATGTCTCCTGCTGATGGGTTTGTACATATTGTATCACTGACTGGACACATGTGGGGTTTTTATAGGACATGCACATGAAAAGGCAGTTAGATCTACAGTACATCCTCCCCATGGTGTAAGTGCATGTTGACATTGACTAATATTCAGAGAAGCACACTGAGGAAGATCAAATTTAAATAAGTGAGTTAAACCAAAGGATCAACGGTTTTTTTTTTTTTTACAGCTCAGTGATATTTGTCTGACAGCTTCTAATATTACAGCGAGTGACAGTTATTTCATATTCGACTTGATGGGGAAGGAATAATGGAAGAAGCCGTGAATGCACTTCACCTCCGCCCCACCATGTTTCTGTTGGATCCAGAGGGAGCGGCGATGGATGTCATTGACCCAGCACAGTGTGCACGGGTCTGAGGGAGGGGGCGCACACACGCGCCCTCCAAACACTCTTCGCAAGTTACTGTTGCGCAACTTTTTTCGAGGAACTTTGAGATGGAGGGAGCGTGACCGGACCACACTGAATCAAAGCAGGTAAATGAGTGTGTGTTAATGTCTCCACATAGCGCAGAGACACATGCTCGAGTTGAGATGCTCGTAGCGGAACACGGCTTACGGCAGCTAGCTAGCTGCTCTGAGCCACTTCCACTGTTAGCTGCTAACAGGCTAATGACTGGTGTTGTCGCGAACTCCACTTTGCTACTCGCACGTTGCCATGAAACACTACCACGCCACTGTAGCTGGGCGAAATCTGCCAGCTGTGATAATGAGTTCGAGGAGACTGTTGTCTTTTGTCCGTCGCCATGGAAGCTGACTTCCACGTGCAAAGACAAGCTAGTGTCCGCTCGTGACTATTAGCAATTCTAACGTTCCCCCTTAAGCTACAAACGCAGCTAGCAGCTGTTAGCATTAACTTGGTACGGGACAGACACCGGCTGATCTTATTGCTAATGAAAACTCTGACAGCCATTTAACAGCTTCTGGTTCATTTAATTTAACACCCAACATGTGTTTGCTAACACCAGGGTTAGCATTTATGGCTGCTATTTATAATACCGTTGCGTAGCGTTGGAGGTGACTACACGTGCTCTTTGCGTGTGTAGCAGAAGATATGAAGCTGCGGTTGACAGCTTTGTGACCGTGTTTAGCTTCATCTTAACCTGCTGCCAACTCCAGCACCGAGCGCTCACCTCCTGTCAGGCTGCTCCTCGAGCGTCTCGGCCCGGACTGAGCGGCACTGAACACCGTGCCAACCCCATCCAGCCCCGGTGCTGCCTCACTCGGCTCCATTCATTCAGAGCGGCTGCTAGTTTCTGGAAGATCCACGAGATTAAAACTGTTAATTCATCAGTCATCCAAGTCTGGAAACGCATAATTTTTATCATAACATTGCAGGAAACCCGTACTTAAGTCTACATAGTTATTCTAGAGCCTTACAATATCATCCTTGTTTATTAATTAAGGTTTAGTTTTTATAAAATACCTATTAATAGCCAGGAGCGGAGCTTACTAATAATCATGTGCTGGTTTGTCAGAGGCATTTAGGCTGCCTATGGCAATTTTTAATTTGACAAAAAAAGAATGTGATTTTTTTTTTTTATAACCCCTCAATTCTCTCTTTGGCCCAAAGGTACCAGATGAGTGTTCTGTAGAAAACGTGGGGCTCCGTCTTGGAGTGCTTCACTGATGATTTGAACACAGTTTGTAGGTGAGTGTCTTTTGTTTTCATCTCTGCTTTATTATCTGTACTTTTGTGTCTTTGTTGGCATTCCTTTGATAGATTTGTCCTCATGCCTTCTGCAGTAACACACTTTAACAAATGTCTCAGAATGCTAGAATAATCTTGGTGAACCGACTTTGGGCAGGTTTCCTACTGCCTGCAAACGTCTTAAGTTTCTCTGTCCTGTCCTGAGCTGAGCTGAGGAATAATAAATATGACTGTGGCCAATGAAAAGTCTGGCTCAGGTAAGTCACCGCAGGCAAAGTCCTAAATAGACTGTTGCACAGGAACTGTTGCAATGTTGTTTGTGAAATTTTCAGAGATAGCTGTGTGGCTGAACATTCACAGTTGTCCCACTGTGACAGACAATAGCCACACATGACAGAAAACACCTACTCAGAGCATCTGGCCTGGAGGTAAAACAGATCTAGGCCAACTTTGTCAAAAGCTACAAATTACATTGACCGGTGAATACTTGCAGAATATGTCAGGCTCTTTATGCAAACCCGGTTAATTTGGCTTCAGTTTCTTGCTGTGAGCGCAGCATCCACAAGGCAGCCCTGTTAGTAGAACAATGCCTTTGTGACTCTGCGTGCTTGTGGCTGCTGCAATGGAAATGAGGGATGCTCTCTGTGAATTGGCCCATTGATTGAGTGGCCACTTATTATAGTCACAGTTTCTTGTTCTTTTTTTCATTGGCTTAGAATTTCCATGATTTGAATTATTACTGGCAGCAAGCTTCATTTATCGCTAACAATTCTGCCTGCCTTTGAAAAGCGGTGAATCTTACAAAGTTAAATCTTCTGAAACCAGCAATGCAGCAGGTGTTGGACAACCTGAAGGACCTGCCATCAGGCACAGGGGCCAAAGATATTGATCTCATCTTCCTCAGAGGCATCATGGAGAGTCCCATCGTCCGTTCCCTTGCCAAGGTAACACACACACATCTACTTGCCAGGATGTGACACTGCTCACTGTGTGTAAGGTGACAGTACAGCTCCTGTGTCTTTCTTATAATAACCAACCAGATTTTCAGCATGTGTGAAAGTGTCGTGAATGAAGTGTCTTGCATAACAGAATAGATGCTCAAATGCAGATTGAGGTCATCTGGTTCTACCACTATGTGTATAAATAGAATGATTTCTATATAAAAACCTGTCACCAAGGGACGCTCTTGTCCTCGATCCCTATAACAGAGCTCAGCTGTCTTAAAGCATTAGATCATTTCCTGGTAGATGGGCCAATGAGTACTTTAATGTCATGTGCCAATTGAATGCCATCACCATGTTAACAGTGGTCAATTACAGTTTGATGAAGAATGTGACATTTTGATGGTGCTTCACTATCATTTATTTAGCCAGATTAGCAAGTGAAAGAAGGATACCAATCGTATGAAACGATACCTGAGTAAAATGTCCTTGTCATGGAAACTGAAATTGTACTGAATTTTAATTTCAAAATCACAAATTTGAATTAATCATGCACCATTGTATTGTGTAGGGTAATAATCCTGGATTGAGCTGTGTCAGACTTACAGTTAATGGCATTTTTTTTGTTATTTTACCACTTAAATCATAGTTTATGTGCTGTTTTATCTCTTTATTTTGTTTTGTCTTTTAAATCTTGTTTGTAAATGTGTCTTCATCCCTGATTTGACAAATTCCCTCTGTTCGTAGGCTCATGAGCGTCTTGAAGAAGTTCAATTACAAGCTGTGCGGGACGATAACATTCAACTGGTCACAGACATCCTGGAATCTCTCAGAAACCTGCAAGAAAATGATGCTGCTGCTACAGAGCTCGTCAAAATCTTGCAGGAGCCTCATTTTCAGGTACTGTTTGGCTTCATTCCTCTGGTACACAACTGTAAGTGGGTTTAAAATGACCATAGCTTTGTGGAATGAATTCTAACTCGTTCTGCTTGTTTTGGAATGGATGCCAGAGCTTTTTACATCAGCTATTCACTAATTTACGCAGAAGAGCCTGTTAGCCAGCCCTACTTCTTTGTGAGCCTTTACATTCTCCACCAAAAGCTGCTGCATGGGAGGGTGGGGGTGTATTTCCTCGGGCCAATAGCAGGCTGAGTTATGTGGGCAAAGTGAGGGGGAGAAGAGCGTGTCACGGACTGTTTCAGTAAATCTTCACATTTGCTACAGTTTGTAGTGCCTGACCGATGCTAACTCTATGCTAACTTTGTGGCTGCTAGGGTAAGAATATGCCTGGTTTATCTTCTCTTTTTCTATCGATCTGCTGTCAGTGCAATCATAAAAAACATATTTTCTGAAGGTTTGTGTCAAAGGAATGTTTAGAGCAATAATTCATGTCCTAATACTAATTTTGAAATATGTCGATTACAGCTAATTTTTTTTTAGGTGTATTGGTAAATTAACCTTTTGGAAGGAAATGTCTAAGATTGCAGAGAATGCGAGCTAGTCTGATTTTCCTCTCTCCTTCTCCAATCTTTCCGCTTCAGTCTTTGATCGAGGCTCATGACAAAGTGGCCGCGAAGTGCTATGAAATGCCGCACGTTACCGTGAACAGCCATGTCTGTTTGACAAGTTCACTCATGCCAGCTGATGCTATCAGGATGATTGGGATCCAGAAGAAAGCTGGAGAACCTCTGGTAAGTTGGCCGGCCACTTCTATCAACCACAGCTCTGCAGAGGGAGCATGAGGCAACATTCATTTCTTTAGACATCAGTGTCCTCTTTTATCGACCACTTGTTAGAACAGAGTCCCTCAGTTTTTTAAATGGTTCCTCAAAATAGGTAAGCAGAGAATATCTCACTTAGAAATAAACCTGTCTAAAATTTATGAGGTGCGGACGTGCAAAAATGAATGGGTGCTGCTCTCTTTCAGGGGGTGACGTTCCGTGCAGAGCGGGAGGGGATGGTGATCGCACGGATCCTGCACGGCAGCTCAATTGACAGGCAGGGCATGCTGCACACTGGGGACATAATCCGTGAGGTTAACGGTCGTGAGGTCGGCAGCAACCCCCATGAACTGCAGGAGCTGCTGAAGGACTGCAGTGGGAGCATCACGCTCAAGGTCCTGCCCAGCTACAGAGATACCCCGGCACCACCGCAGGTAAAGAAGAGGGACGCTGCCTCTTGCGTACGGTACTGTTGCTGGATGTGTTGGTTCACTGAGGCTGTCCAGTAGTTGTACAGTACCTGTGAGTTATTGGGTGAGAGTTTTCTGACCTGGCTGATCCCAGAATAACAGGCTCCTGAAAATTGAGACCTCGGGAATTCTATTAATAACACCGTACACACTATCTGGGTATACACCACTCTATGCACTGGAGCCCCCCTCCCTTTTTTTTTTTTTTACTGTAACCGGCACACACAGCAGCTGACGCTGGGGAGGAGCATGTAGGGTCATGTCAGACATTGACCTTTGTGCTGGGGAGGATCAAATTATCTCATTCTCCTATTTGCTTTTGTATTTGTTGTTTTAGGTTAATAGAAGTGAACAGCACCAACACAGTACAGACATACTAAGAGTGAAGGAGATGTACTGCTTGTGATTTAACTGTCTTGCATCTTGTCGTAGGTTTATCTAAAGCCATATTTCAACTATAACCCGACAACAGACAACTTGATCCCCTGTAAAGAAGCGGGTCTGGCCTTCTCCAAAGGAGACATTCTTCATGTTGTTAACAAGGAGGACCCTAACTGGTGGCAGGTGAGGAAGCTGCTGCTGTGTAATGGTGAACTACAGGGCTGATCGGGGGTTGTGTGCCAAGTATTTGCTGTTGAACATTGCAAGAGGTAGTTAAAAATGAGGAGGACTTTGTGTGTGACTGACGCCTTATTTCTGTAAGTGAATCATTCAATCCAAGATCTCTGAACCTCTCTGGTTTCCCCACAGGCACGCAAAGTGTTTGGTGGAGCCACTGGTCTCATTCCCAGTCAATTCTTGGAGGAGAAGAGGAAAGCTTTCGTGAGACGAGACCTGGACACTTCAGATTCTGGTCAGTCCAGTCATGTTCTCTCTTCATGATACCAGCTGCTACCATTATTAATCACGGCAGTCAGTCTCTTAGCTTTAGCGCCACCAGTGGTGAACTAAGCCTATCTCTTTGTATCTCAGGTATTCTCTGCGGAACTCGAACTGCAAAGAAAAAGAAGAAAAAAATGATGTACCTGACTTCTAAGAATGCTGGTCTGTATCAGCACTGCATCACATGTTTCTCCATCAAAGGTATTTTGACAGCAGTTAAACAGTGCAAAGCTAATTCCGCCTGTGTGTTAACTTGAACAGAGTTTGACCGTTATGAGCTGCAGATCTATGAGGAGGTCGCCAAGATGCCACCGTTCCAGAGAAAGACGCTTGTTCTGATTGGAGCTCAGGGAGTCGGCAGGCGGAGCCTGAAGAACAGGCTCATTGTTGTGAATCCTCTGAGATACAGCACCACCGTACCATGTGAGCGTGCAAGGGAGATGGCTAAGGCAGCTTCATGTGATCTTTAAAGGTTTCTGTTTCAATTCCTCTCTCACCTCTCCTCATCTTTTACCTCCAGTCACGTCACGACACCCCAGAGAAGAGGAGAAAGACGGACAGAACTACTGTTTCGTTACTCGGGATGAGATGGAGAAGGACATCAAGGAGAGCCGCTACCTGGAGCATGGCGAGTATGATGCCAACCTTTATGGTACCAAAATTGACTCGATCCATGAAGTGGTGAATATGGGTCGTACCTGCATCCTAGACGTCAACCCTCAGGTTAATCTAAAACACACGTGCACACACTCTATTTTAGATTTTAACCTAAAGATTCGGTTTGAACATTATATTTATTTTCTGTTTAGGCCCTGAAAATGTTGAAGACTGCTGAGTTTATGCCATTCGTGGTGTTTATTGCTGCTCCTGAGCTGGACACACTAAGAGCTATGCACAAGGCTGTGGTAGATGCTGGTCTTACCACCAAACTACTCACGGTAAGTTTTGAGTGGATTTCAGGTTCTTTAAAGAATTGTGACTTATAACAGACGTCTGGTTAATTGTTGTTGCCTCTCATGGTAACAGGAGAACGATTTGAAGAAGACTGTGGATGAGAGTGCCAGGATACGCCGGGCTTATAGTCACTACTTCGACCTGACTATTGTTAATGACAATCTGGACAAGGCCTTCGACAAGCTGCAGGAGGCTGTGGAGCAATTACTCATAGATCCACAGTGGGTTCCAGTCAGCTGGGTCTACTGATATACTACCCCCCCTGCTGGACGGACACGTCCATGGGCGCTGCTAGACCTGGGACAAACAGGGCCATGACCCTGTTCTGCGCACACACAGAATAAGTGTTGGACATCAGTCCTGTGTTAATTTGGCTCTTGCACCAAGGTTCATCAGAATCACCTGATCTGAAAAGCCAGATTCCTTAAAAGCACACTATGCAACCGACAACACACAGGAAGTGTACTTATTGGCAGAATATATTTTAAAGAATTCTTTCTCTTGGAACAGATTGGAAGAAAGTACTAACCAATCTGTCACGGTGTTATTTTTGAAAAACAAAAGGAGTGTTTGCCATACCCTGTTGTTTTCAGTTTACATCAGTATGGTATAGGTAACATGTATTTATTCAGGAGGATTTGCTCATTGAAAAGGACGATACCTCAGTGTTACAGTTTACAGTCTGTATGCCTCCAGTCATCATCTCATTTCATCATTCATGTAGAATAGAGTCATATGTTTCTGAAACCTGTTTTTATGTGAAGGCTACATTTGTTCTTTGGTGTCTCATTAATAATGTCACAGCGGTCTGTTTGATGTTTTACAAGAAGAAAGGAGTTTTACTGCAGCGTTTACCAACTCTTCTCTTTCACTCAAGCACAACAGCAATCTATTATGTTGATGGTCATACATCCGGACCATGTGAGTGACTGACCAGTGAAGATGCTGCTGTGTTTGTCTGAAAGAACATAACTTTCCACAGGACTCTGAGCAGGGTGCTGCATTTCAGTGAACCATCCCTTTTGATGTGATATTACTAAAAAAAACTCAACAGTTTTAAATACTTACTTATAAAAGTTATATTTTACAAGATTTCAGAAAAGTTGTATTTTCAGATGTGAAATAAATGATGTGTTTTATAATGATCTGCTTTGTGTTTGATTTTGGAAGAATTACTTCCACAGTGTGTTGGAGGACAAAGTTAAAACCTAAGCTGTTATGGGCACATTTTATCTCTCTGCCAGAGAGAATAAAAATAAAAATCACAGGTGAATTAAAAAATTTAAAATATTTAATTTGCTCTAATGAGCAATGAGGTCTGTGGTTAGCACATTTAAATCTGAAGGTTCACTTGATGAAGAACAACATGGTTACATGAGGTATCACAAATATTTCCTGAATGAATATCTAACAGCACTCAGCAGGAAAATGCAAATGACACTTACGTTAAAATCCTAGCAGAGATAAACATTGTGAGGCCACAAAGAATGTGTAAGTGCAATATTTCCTGACAGCCTAAATGCTGAGACATCAGGTTAGATCCCACATGAGATCATTAGTGTTTGTTCCACGCCCAGTGAAAATTGTCAGATCCGATTGGCTTGAAGGTTTAGATCAACCTTTGTTGAGACACAGCTACAAGATTGTCATCAATCTAAATGTGGATTCTTTTGTGATTATAAATCTTTTTTTTTCTGTCAAGTAAGCAATCAGTAAAACTCTGTCCACTGAGTCCAGAGATATGTCTTTATATCAAAATCCATAAGTGTTTTAAATAACACTGTAAAGCTCCAAATTGAATGTATAAAGCACTTCCTGTCTGGTGAGTAAAAGTACCTGGTGGATTTAAAAGCATCTTCAATTCAAATCTGAGGGGGTTAATGAGGCCAAACCTCTGACAGCGATACACAGGACGAGAGGAAGGTACCCTGACTCCTGGATTATTTCTGTCCTCACAGTGTCCCCGTCTCTCTTCAGGTGCACGTTAGAGGCGGCAAAGAGACGTGCAGTGTTTTCATACACCTCCTCTGTCAGTGCAGTCACATCTGCGCTGCTCAGTGGCAACTCTCTGACTCCTGACGCACACTGTACCTGGAGCAGGGGCGACACAAAGTTTGGCATGCAGCTGGATCTATGATGACGTTTGATTTTCATTTTGTTAGAATCCCCACATCACTCACCAGCAGCTCCATCGTCTGTAACACTGAGTGGCTGCAGCACATTCCCAAGGTGGCACGGCAATCATTGGTCATCTCTGAGGGGCAAACACACAGATGTGGGATAAAAACAGAACTTCAGGTAATTAGGTTTTCAGGACATTCTCCACGCTTCTCCTCATGACACTGAAAGGATGTTTTCTAGAGCCTGACCGAGAACAAGACAGAGTGAGCCTTTCAGACACATGAAGAATGATGTCATTGTGCCTTCTCCATTCACAAACAACAGATTGAAAATGTCCTCTTTTCCACAAGCTGATTAAGTCAAAGTAAAGTAATAAAGGCTGCACAGTGGCTGATCTCACCGTCCAAGGCGCTGCTTACGAGGTGGAGTGCTGCGAGGAGTGACGTGGCCTGGCCTGGCTGTGCTGACTCCTCTTCACCACACCGCTCCACGAGGTCCAGAATGGCCTGGATGTTCCGTTTTTGACACTCAGTCGTCGTGACGTGACCCAGAACAGAGCTCTTATCCTGGCACATCTGGTCCAGCTGAGACAGAGAAAGACACCTCCATTTGACAGGCGTAACAGGAGGATTATGGTCCACATTATCATCCTGCCTCTGTCCTGACAGGACCTTGCTCTCCCACCCACCACATCCTGAAGTGCGCTGGTGGCGGCTTGGTCCTTCATAACCTGCGTGAGCTGCTGGAGCAGAGCGGACCGCGTGGTGGCAGGAAGAGTCGACAGAAGCTGGAAGTGATCGTGAAGTTGCTCCAGATCTGTTGATAGAGAATGAAATTGAGTGTTCGCAGGTCATTAAACCCTGAGGCTCGAGTCAGCTGATCAATGACAAGCACAGAGCTTTAGATCAAACATTCAGGCCAAGGCAGATGTTTACAATCGTTTATCACATCATTCTGATAAGACTCCAGTCTCGAGGTCATTTGTGAGCCAGCACATAGTTCTGAACACGTCACATGTTCTAAGGCTGTGGAGAGAAAACAGTAATCTACTTTGTTGAAGCTGGCTGCTTTCAGAAGCGTGCAGAGCGGCTCGGGACTCAGCCCACAGTTCTTTCTTGGCCTGGCCGTCGACTTCAAAACCTCCGGTGGTGTCTGACGTCAGACACAGCTCTGGGGAGAACACAGCATGTTTCATTGCAGATATTTAACAGACAGATTCACCAGTTGTTGGTCAAACATGCTAATGTATAGATTTACTGGATGATTCCTCACCATAGCATCCATCATGTTTGATCTCTAGTTCTATGAGGGCATAGGCAATGGTGGTGTGAGTGGGAATCTCCATGGTAACGTTACTGTCTTTACTCAGGCTCCCGTTCTCTTTCAACGAAACCTGCAGAAACAATGATCCAGCAGACGTTTGACACAAGACTTCAAACCACTTTTAAAAAATAAGTGGCACAAAATAATTAACTTTCACTTTTACAAATTGAAGAGATCGTTTCACTTTGACTTCTCTACCTTGGAGTACTTAGGCCAACAGTTGCCGAAGCTCCCTACACACTCTCCGCCCTGCTGCACCTCCTCTATGACCGAGCAGGGCTTCGTGGTTACAATACGCTCCTTCACAATCCCCAACACCCGTCTGTGCTTCTCCTTGGTCTGCTGGATCAGAGAGTGGGACATGTCCAGGGCCCTGAGACATTGCATGTACAACAACATCAGTGTTTTATTTTTCACATAAAAAAATATATAGTCCAATAATGATATTGATATCGAGTTGAAATTCTGTGACGTTCTGTCATAAGCTGAAATTAAAGCTGCGTTTAAAACCCTCTTCAAAAACAAGCATCTTCTCTGGTGAGTGTAAATATTCAACTGACAGCGTGTTTTGTGTGCAGCTTTATGAGTGGACAAAGATCACTGCGGCTGTGTGCCTATATCCAACGGCCCGAGTGTCAGGTTCCCCATGTTTTTCTGTCAGGACGGTGGAGACAGGGAGGAGGAACAGACCTGTTTTTGGATTGTTGAAGCAGCTTCTGCACATTCACTTCCTCTTTCTTCAAACTGCCGAAGGACGACTGGAGTTTGGACGAGTCTTTCCCGTGCAGGCTCACGTTGGAGTGGACAAAGTTTGCGTCCATAGTTCCCTGAATGTTGTCCCCGTACGTCCCTTTGAATGTGATGAAGTCTATCTCTATGGAAACTGGGACAATATGGGGGCCGAGAGAAACACATGAAAATAAAAAAAGAAACACACACGTTAAAAAAAACAAACAACTTCCATCAGTTTGTGAAGTAACTGTAGTCGACTTCTTGTGAGTCACTCCAGAGAGGTTCATCACTGCATTGGTCCCCCTGGAAACATTTCCGCTGTCCTAATGCTGCAGATACTGAACAGCTAGCATTAACACCCAGTGTCTGTTGCTCACCTGGCTGCAGGAAGACGTCTCCTGTCAGTATGTCATTCAGGTTGAAATCAGTGGGGAGATGCTTGGGCTTCTGCCAGAACCAGAAACGTCTCCGCTTCACCACCACAGTCAGCAGCTCGATGGTGTCATTGAGGCTGGACACGGGGATCAGGAGACCCCCGCGGTCCACCTCCTCCACGAAGTTCCTGGTGGCCGTGGCGAACATCTCGCACCTGAAGTGAAACCTGCGAGGGAGAAGACAAAGACTCGACTGAATCTAAACTATAGTCAGCGATCCTTCATTTGCGCTCCGACTTTTCAAACAGCCCCCATCATAACGCAACATGCGTTAGTGCATGCGCATTTACAGTAAAGCGCAATATGTTGCGTGTTTTTCTACTTGAAGCTAACAGGCTAATAGCATCAACAACCACAGCCGCATCTGAGTTTCTCAGGCTGGAGGCTTCAGCTGCTCAGGAACAGAGGAGAGAACAACTGTTACCGTGTCCCTGTGTGTTCTGGTTTCTGATCAAAAGTTCCCCCTGAGCTCAGATTTTAGGAACAGGCGCTTCTTCTTCCCATCAGTCTGTGATCAGGCTGCGTCCGTTCTGCACAAAGGACGCCCCGCCTACAGGGCGTGTCAGCACACCAGACCTATGGAATGAAAAAGATAATTAAAATAATAGAGATGGTTATGAGTGAGAATGATAACACTAATAATACTATACTGTACTACTATTAGTATACACAATGTAAATCAGTACAGAGAAGGGCATAAAGCCCTTGTAGTAATGAATTCAAGAATATGTTATATTAAAATATGAAGTGATCCTTTGACTGTTCAAAATGATTTCTCTGTATATAGAGATTTCTCCTGATGACCACTCATCGCTTAAATGATACAAATAAATGTTTTAAATATATGAAGAAACTTGAATTCTTGACCTGACAACAACAATGCAAAGTTCACTTCTTTTTCCTTTTTGCTGTGTGCGTACCTATATGGATATTTGCTGCCACCTAGGGGCTGGTTCTCAGTGACTACAAACAAACCCCATTGACATTACTTGACTTGTATTGTAATTTCTCATTTATGATGTGAAAAAACAACAACACCACCCAGAAGTGAAGTGCATGAAATGTGTTACTATTCCTGAGAAATCTATGAGAATGTGACTTGAGCTGCTTAAGGCCCAAAATGGCCTTCTATTTCTTCCTCTGTGGAAATGTCACATTTAAACCTGATTCAGCTGTTTTCTCTTTTTTTGTCGGTTGACCTGGAATTTATTGCAACAGCCAAGTTTCTCTCTGTGTTCTGAACAAACAGCACCAATAAAAGAAAGGACTCAGCAGAAAGAAAGCATCACAGATTTTATTTGAGCTCACGGAGCATAGCTTCTGACACTTTTGGTCACAAATCCTCCCCGAGTCCACAGAGACCACAGTGAAAATGTATGAAGTGAAAAATCAGCTGGATTTGATGTTTGCTACAGCGGCTCATCGGTGCACAATCATTGACACGGTCATAGCAAAACACTCTCATTACAGTGAAGAAGAAGACAGAACGTAGAGGGCAGTAAGGATTACAGCTCATGTGTTCTGACGAATTCCTTACATAACATACATTTTTAAACACTTAAAAGATGCAACAAAAATAAATTAAACAAAATGAGAAAAAGCAGTAAGGCATCAGGCAGGTGCAGAATAAATATCGGAATTCTTCATGACTGGCGTGTCAAGGCTAGTTTTATCTCAGAGGTAGAGAATATCCATGATGAGACGCAGCTGAAGAGACCAGTTGTCCGGTACAGGTTAAACTAGTGTTGATAGATTATTAATGGAGACTTGTCATGCTCATGTTGGAGGTTCATAATTTTCCTTTATACTATCTCATTACAAGGTTTAGAAGGTCTAATAAAAACAAAAAACAAAAACATTCTGTCTCTTGCTGCAGTTCCTATATTCAGCCCCTGTCTGAAACTCTTGGTTTTAGCTCCTGTCTCTTTAAGGTCCCTGGGCCACTCTGTTGTGATTGGCTTTATTTGCATTCATCAATATTATAATTTTATGCAAAAAATGGACATTGTGATGTCACATGACAGCGTGATACCCAGGTTCCTCAAGAGCAGTTCAGTTCAGTTTCAGCAGTTTCAGGGGCAGCGAGCTGTGTGGATTTTTTTAACTTTGCATATGTCATACATACAGAAAAAAAACACAGCCTACTTAAGGAAAGAAAAAAGTGAAAAAGTATAATTTGACTTTATCTTCCTTTATTTATTTATTTATTTATTTATTTATTTATCATCTATCTCTCCTTTCTCAGTTTCAGTTGCACAGTATAACATTAGAGGTGGGAATGTGGGCAAAACCGTTTTGATCAATGGATCAACTTTTTAAAATAATTTAATTGCATAAACATGTTTACACAACTTAGATAAGCACTTGCTTTTAAGGCAACAACTTTGATGAACGGCAACAACTAAGACAGGATTGGATGCAGATGGCAAGACTGGGATACAGACGTCACCAGAACCAGCCTGGGTCACAGTCGAGGCTGCGCAGGTGGAAAATGTGTGCAAGGTACATTTCAGGGGTCACCACAGTATCGGTAAACCTATGTGGGCGAAGCCAAGGTCCTTCCTCAACTCCCAGTACGTGTCGTTGCTCACCCACGTATCGTCCTTGGATCTTCTGAGGAGAAAAAATACACCCAGGCTAGTCATGATAACATTTTAGTGTGGCCATGGCAAGATGCATGCTACGTGATTATACATGCAACATTATTTTATCTAAATAAAATAAAGCAAATGATACCTCGGAGATAAAGACAGACAGAGAAGACACTGATGACATCATGAAGCATTGCTGTCGCTAGAGTCATTGCTGAAGAAAAACTACCTGAAGACACTTAGGTGCAAATCATGTTCACAGTTGAGGTGATGTATGAAAGGTGTATTCCCGTTACGCAGCAATAAATAATGGTGATGAACTACTGGTGTCCAACACAAGCTGCTGACTGGATAACAGTGTGTTTATCCCGCGTCATAAGTCGTTTGCCTCGTAAGTTATAGCAGAGAGGGACACATTAAACTCAGCTCACAACTCCTTCTATCATACAAACTCTCATATTTTTAATAATAATATTTTCATTCATTTTTTAATTGATTTTTTTTTTTTTTTACATATGTACTCTTCCTGGCTATCAGCTTCCGTTTTAAGAAATTCTCTCTTTCTAGAGAGGGAGTCTGGGCTACCTGAAGAAATGAGGCTGATGCGTGGCGTTGCTCTGCTCCAGGACTCTCCGCCTTTCTCTCTGCATCTGTTCAATCCTCTGCTTCTGCTCCTCTGCCGCCTCTAACTTCCCCTCCTCCAGCAGTCTGCCACCCAAACACAGACACATCCATTACACAAACATGTCAAATTTAATCTTCACCATTTTTTTTTCTGTGTCATTATAACTTAATTATGGACAAATAGGAGAATAAATTAATGAGAACATTGAAATGACTATTTTTACTTTGCTGCCTAATGCTTCTCGTGTCTGTGCCGGCTCGTTCAGCCTTTACTTTAACAGACTTTTTAAGTGTACTAATGTCATCTAAAGTAACGTTGCTGTATCTGAGTTTCTAAGGTTACTTACTATTCTTAGCACGAGTATTGATGTGCCTGTTTTTATGCTATTTTGAGCATAGCGTAGGGTGTGTGCACTTTTCAAATGTTTGAGATTCACGATGTGAGGTGAGGTAATAAAAGATGCGTTGCTCAGATATTCACTGGCAATGAGCTGTTGTTGATATCATGTGATCACACTGAGGCAGAAATCGAGTGTTTCTTTCAGCGTTATCTTTCAGGATATTGCAGAAAGTCCCAGCTTACGTGCATGCTTCTATTTTCCATGTTTTGGCTCTAACCTTTGGTCAACTCGTAGTCTGGTGTCTGTGGGTGGTAGCAGCAGTTTCAGAGCTGGGTCCAACTCATTCAGTTCCACAGCAAACT
Source organism: Pseudorhombus dupliciocellatus (assembly GCA_016785235.1). Classification (NCBI taxonomy): domain Eukaryota; kingdom Metazoa; phylum Chordata; class Actinopteri; order Pleuronectiformes; family Paralichthyidae; genus Pseudorhombus; species Pseudorhombus dupliciocellatus. Next base: position 1,603,393 of record JAFBJW010000041.1, on the reverse strand, counting down.
TTGTAAAACCATAGTACTGCTCGTGGTCCACTGGCATTGCATCTGCATTGTGAACAAATCACCATGGCGTTAGATGTTATAGTAGAGAGTGTTGGAGTCTTGGGTGCACAGTTGTTAGAGAAACCTGCCATACTTGCTCTCCAGATGCACGTGGCCGAAGGTGGGTCTCCACAGAAAACCGCCTCTTGCCACTTTCCGAAGAGTCTGTGGACGACCTTCCCTTTCTGATCCGTGACGGTTCCCTCCACCTCGTTCACACTTGAATTCCAGTATTTGGCCTGTGAAAACGAGCGGACAGAACGGGTGAATGGCCTCATCGCACAGAGGGGAGCGTGAATGGACAGTGCGGACATCGTGACGGCGTCCCCTCGCAGTCAGCAGATGTTGCTGTTGCGTAAAACCACCCTGAGCACCAGAGCGTGTTGCAGGGCTGCTGCGTTTAATGAGAAATGAAGCTGCATAATGACTACTGACATGTTTTGGCTTGCGATGCCGCGCAGCTTCGGGTCTTTAAAATGGGATGCAAGCTAAAGCAATTAACCTTCTCCTTGCAGGAAAGCCTTCTGTGGATCTGACAATGAAAATATCGAGAGGATCTCTGCTGGCCTGCATGAGAGGACGGCCATCTGTGGAGAGTCTTTATAGACTAATGAGGGAAGTACAGATTTCACTATGACTGTGCATGACATGTAGTCAACACACTTAACTGAAAAATGCCTTTTCATGCCCGGAGGTTATTTTATGAAGCCTTCTGACTTCCCCTATGTGGAGCTGTCATGTCATCTATCTTTATGAGTCATCTATGCTGCAACACTGATACAGTATTACAGACCAATACAATACATTTATATTCCTAAACCTGGTGGCTAATAAATCACTATGGGATCGACTCATGTAGTGGAGGTGGAACAACACTCCTTAAGGCTTCATGCGTCTGCTGTGCGGTGTTGTGGCATCTCCACACAGCAGCTCTACAGAGGTGTTCATGTTATTGGTCAACCCGGGCTGTGACGTGCACGCAGCCAGAGCAGTTGTTGGCAGTGAAGTAGACATGGAAAACATTTGATTGATTTTCTTGCTCACATCACTTGCTCAATACTAACTATTTGATTTAGTGAAGTTATTTCAAGTGCAAAGCTTCTCTCTTTTCCTTCAGCTCCTGCTCTGGAGCCCACAGTGAAAGGAATCATAATTAGTCTGGGACTAGAATGAACACAAGACATTGCCAGCGGAATTGATAACACGTGCCTGGAACAATAATGCCTCTGTTAATAAGATGTTAGAGAAGTTAGAGGTGGCCAGGGTCTTTGGTGCTGCACTGCACACTGATATTGAATCATCCTCACTGTGTGTACAGTGGTAACCTCACCTTAATCTCTATAAATAATACGCAGAAACTGAAAGAAAAGGACGAAATTTGGGGGTCAGACATTTTCTCATGTTTCCTTTTTGGTCTTTGGTTGCCTGCAGGCCAACAGCAAAACAGAACACTCTGACCGGAAGGCCTCTGCAATGGGCCTTTTGAATTGTTTACCCTCATATGCAGCTAGGTGTTCACCCAGATTTGCCTAAACGTTTCCTGGACATAACGCAATAATCTCCATTTAACTTCAGTCAGACTGTAAACAGCGTCTGCTGTGACCTCACCTTAACAAACGTGATCTTGCATTGGCAAATGTCACTGCTGGTGTTCCGGATGGAGATCTCCCCGTAGTGCTCAATCCAGCGCTGTCCACTGAGAATGTTGTGGATGCAGGACGTCACCTTGTTCCACTCATAGTGATCTCCAAATCTACAAAAACACAATTTATGTATGTGCAATCTGTGTGTGTGTGTGTGTGTGTGTGCTGGGGTAAACGAGGCAGGAGAGACTCACTCTGGTAGAGTTACATGAGTTGTACCCACAGGAACTATCTCCATCGACTTCCCCCAGAACTTGTTCTTACACCTCACGTCTGCAGAATCAGTCAGAGAAAAGCACATCAACATTTCTCCCAGAAAAGGCAGTGGCTCTGTAACATGAACACAAACTAATAATAGCTCCTGCTCATTTGCATTTTCCTCTACCTTGCCAGAACATGAAATTTTTAGACTCTGCGTGACAGGCTGAGATCGGTGGGTGATGGCTGACCTGACGAAACATAGAGCGGCGTTAGAGCAGTGATTCATCAAATTATTATTAGAGAGCTTTGATTGTTCAAACGTTGACGGCACAGAAATTGAAAAATCATGCACACCTGCTCCGCAACAAATCGAAAGCCTCGATCCGGACGGTCACATTCGTACGTCTCTCCCAGGACGGGGTTGAAAGGCTTTCCGCCGGTTCTGTAGTAGCTGGATGCATAGCCTGACACAACAAACGTAGCTATGTATACCTGCATCAACACAAAACTATAACGTTAGTTGCTTCATCTTCAAGTCTCACGGCTTAATAATACATTGTGGAAAGTGAGGTGAGGCAAGAAAACGACATAAAATTGCAAAACTATGAAAACCTTAGGGGTTAAAAAAAATGGCATGGACCTGAAACAATGAACTTCAAAATTAAAGTTGAATCCCATTTTAATGTTCTGCAGTTCTAATTTCCTCCCCATATTACTGTAATGAACAGGGCATCTGTCTGAATGCTCCTAGCAAAGTTGCACCGAGCCAGGAGGGAGCGCTGAATTAATTTCCCATCATAATGGGAGGCCGCGCACTGCAGACAACTCTCACTACTTTCCGCAGCACATTCACACACTGTGAACTGAGCATTTCTATTTTACAACAAAGCCACTCGGCCGGCTGCATCTCTGCACCTCTCACGCACAATAGAACAATTAGGAACGGTAAACTGAATCACTGCAAAGTCAGACAGGGTAAGTGTGAGCTAAAATGAAACACCGAAAGTCCGCAGACAGAAAATGGTCTCTCGCTGTATAATGTAATATAATATAAAAAGGCTGGTAGGAGCTCCAGCACTGGACCATAGTTCCTCTAATAAGGTTAAAAGAAACAAAAGCCACAAGCCAGTAATGGGCCACTTCTGGCTTTTTACAAACAATCTGCCTCAATCCAGTCAGCGCAGCAAGAAGGTTCTTGGTTCGAATCCAGTTACTGAGTCTCGGAGTCCCTAGTGCAATAAAGTTAAGTGCAATATAGAGTCATTTTTTTTTGTATTATCAACCACACATTTCTGTTATTTCCTCAAAGCACCTATCTTGTTTGATTTACAGCCTCTACTGTCTTGTGTTCTTCTATTATATTTTTCCTGTAATCGTTACTATTTTCTCTTATTTTCTCATATTCTGTATTGTTGAAGCTGCTGGAAAGTCTAATTTTCCTGAGGGAACCTCCCAAAGGGATCGATCTAATATGATCTAATCTAATCTGTGTGGAGTTTGCATGTCCTCCCTCTGTGAATGGTTATTAATCACCATATGTCAGCTCTGCCATTTGCTACGGCAAATTGGTGACATGCAGGGTGTGCCACGCCCCTCGACCAATACCAGCAACAGGACAAACAATACAAATGATGGTTGCCATTACTGACGCAACATTTGCAAAACCAATCAAAATTTGCCTTCGTCTCACCATGCGCTCAAAAGGGTCCTGTGTGTTGGCGGCTCTGTCGAGCAGCTCGCTGTACTCCAGCTCCTCACACAGCCTCTGCAGGGTGTTGAGCGGCTCGTTGAGTTGCACGGGCATCGCCACCTTGGACAGGTCTTTGCCGATGTTGTTCCTGAGAATGTTCCACAGGCTGATGGTGCTGTTGTTGGGGCTGGGACAGGGCAGGCAGGACCTACGCTGACAGAGGGCAGCGCCCTCTTCTGCAGACGGACAGTGAGGGTCAGGGCTCTGACAGTTCTTTGTGTGGGCGAGCAACAAACAGCATTTTGTCGCCGAATCCTTGAAACTGGAGCAAATGTAAGAAGCTAATTACCTGAGTTTGGCCTCTCGATTTCTGTCCCATTGCTGAAGTTGTCCATGGAAATGTTGTCACTGACGTCACTGATGTAGGAGTCATCCTCTGAGACCTACAAAAACCCATCCAAACTTGAGCTGACAGATAAAAGACACGACCTGCAGCAGGGGACTGGGCCCGCCTCCTTCGCCATCCTGTCACGTCAGCAGCAGATCTGGAGATGAACGGTCCCTGAGGACCCGGTGACAAATTTGCACCTCTGCATGCTGTATTTTTAGATGTAAGTAATTAACTTCCAGTTGCACATAGTTTCCGCTCCAGCTGATCAGACGTGTATGCACGTACAATGAGAGAGGAGCCGAGGGCAGGCGTCACGAAAACTTCAAGAATTCGAGATAACCTGCAAATATAACGTTGATGAAAGGCAGGCTGCTCTCTCAGCGATGGAAATGAGCTGTCAGAGTTTAACAGATACAGACAGAACTGAGTCAGATGAATTAAAAAGCTTTGATGGGAATTTTATTTTTAGACCCAATTGTCTGGATTATTTTTAACTAGGCCAAGGAGGTTATGTTCTCGCCTCTGTCCTTTTTTGATTGTCAGCGGGTTTGTGCAAAGACTACAAGACACATTTCGACAAAACCTGGTAGAATCATTCAGCTGCCGATTCTGTTCGGGGCTGCGTCCAGGACCCAGGATGCTGTTTTATGTGTTTAACGTCTGGCATTTTCTCAGATGGATCAAAGGATGAAACCAAAGGCACAGGAAAGAGCCCATCCAATGTAGGATCAGGGTCGGATCCAGAACCTTTCCTAAAGGTTTTTCAGAGATGAAGAGATCCATGGATTCATGAAGAAGAATCGGAGTCAAAGCACTTACCTCATTTTCAGAGGAGCTCGCAGACAGCAGGACTTCCTGCGCGTCGAAGAACTCAGACAAAGACTCTGCGATGGAAGCTCTGCTCTCATTGGACGCTTGGTGGACAAGGGGAGGAGATTCGTCCACAGAGTCCTGTTTCTAGGAGACACAGTACCCACAGCTATAATTAAGAGCAAGCAGGGGATGACCTCATTGTAGCGAGGGAGCGTGGCAATCACCGGGTCATTCAGAATACAATACAATCCCAACGTGTAGCTCGAGTATCACGATACACAACAGTCGGTATTGACCGATACACTTGACAGAGTGTATTGTAATATCAGCATTACCTCACTGCCTCCTATAGTAGTATAAGAAACAATACAACTACAGGAACGATAAAATACTTTCTCAAACAAGTGTAGTTTTGGAGACAGTAGACGGTATGTCAATCATGCAAACTTTAAAAAGCCACTCTTAAGGCGCAGTCACACACACACACGTGTCAGTGGTCACTCTCAACCCCCCCGTTCATTCTCAATTGTTTGAAAGTTAGATTTGTGTTCCCTGTGCGTGTGTGTGTGTTTGTGACACATGGCCTTTACACTGCAAAACAAGCTTGGTGAAACATCACAAACAAAAGGTGCACGTTACCCATTAGCCATTCACGTAATTCTTCTTGCAACGAATGCAAACATGCACACATTCAAGAAGTATTTAACACAGAAGCACACGTGGAAGTGAGTGCACCGGCCGTCATGCTGAAGCTGATTCATTAGTGATGATCTCAGTCGGCTCATTAGTTTTGTCAGTGTGCATTCAACAAATTTCCAGGGACAAGATTAAGCGGATCAGATCACCCTCAGGTCAGCAAATCTGATTAGGGAGCAAAGAGCGTCCCTCAGGAGACGCTAATGTGTCAGGTGGTTAGATGTCTTCCTCTCAACCATTAGACTGAGAGGAAGCACTTTCTCATCAAAAAGAACAGACACAACTTTTTTTTCCTGGAGGCAGCATTTCCTAGTTGAGTCGTGAAGAAAATCATGTTCACTTTTTTTTTCCAGTGTCATCACAAGACAAAGTAAGTGCAGTGAGGGGGCGGGACAGTGCAAATGTTTGTTGCGTCCTGAAGAGAGGGAGAGTACAGCTCATTCATGCCGTGGCAAACTGGAGACAGTGTAGGATGGAGAGAAAAATACGGAGATAATAATAATCATCGTGAAGGTGGTGGTTGATGATGATGGGTGGGGGGGGGGGGGGGGGGGGGGGGGGTAGAGTCACTGCATTCCTGCACCCACCTGCACAGGGGCAGTGACATTTATTAATGTGGGCTCTACGATGTGGGACTCGGCATGAATCTTGCTCAGGCGCTCTCTCAGCTCAGAGTTCTGGGCTAAAGCCTGGAAAAATAACCAGTGGAAACATCAGAGAGTGGACACCCGACATTACACTGAATATAATCATTTACAACAGGGACATATGTAAAGTATAGCCGATATAAAGGTGGGCCGACAGACAGATAGCTACAGAGATAGATAGACAGACATGGTGTGGACAGAGAGGAAGCGTCATACCAGAGAAGAAGAAGAAGAAGAAGTCGGCATGACAATTAATGAGTGTAACCAGAGACAGAAAATAGAAAGAGACTCGGGGCTGGAGGCACGAGCCGCTGGAAACATGACTGTTGAACGTGGTCATGTTTAAGTGGGTTGACGGCATCGCACCAGCAGCTAGTGATTCTTCTAAAAATGTCATCAGTGTGTCACGGCCAACAAGTGGTGTGGGAGGACGCAGCCCATGAGAGGAGAGCGAAGACTTAAAGAAAGTGGAGTGTGTTTCTAGACGCTGTCGGATTCTTTGTGTTTTTTCACATACCGTCGCCAGTGTGTTCTTCAAACTGACAACCTGCGGCGAGGTGGGGGGACAGGTCTCGTGGTCCAGACAGTGCTTTAACCTCTCCCGCTCAGCTGTCAGGGAACTGAGGGCCGACTTCATGGTTTCATGCACTGTGGCAACAAGAGGAGGAGCAGGGAGGTAAAGACGTGGGCTGATCAGTATTCTTTTTAAAGAGATGTAGATCATATCACAGTTAATCAACTGACTGTCCCTCTTTGTTTGATGGCAGTAATTTTACCAGGCATCATAATCAGTTCTTCAGAAAATACATCCAAGGACAATTATGTTAATAATAAACATTAAGGCTCATCACACGTCCTTATCTTCATAATACCGAATGTGCAATTTAAATGAATTGACAGCTTTTCCCAGGAGCAACCTTAAAATTGTGTTATCATTATGTAAAACACAGATCGTCCTCATTACTCCACGGCACGCATCAGGTGCCCGAGATTCAGGGAACTAAATTAGTCCCGTGTGAAGCAACCTTCTGTTCACGGAAGACATTTGAATCCTCTGCGGTTTACAAATTGTAAACAGGGACAGGGACAGGGACGGTAACAGGGAGGCAAAGCTGACAGGGAAAATCATCAAAGATTTAATAAATGAAAACTGAGACTGACAATTGATCAGTGATTAACAGCTGCAGGGCTGTCGCTTCCCTTCTGTTTGGTTCAGACACATTGCCGGGGTTATTGTACTTGCAAGTAAGAGAGAGAGAGAGAGAGAGAGAGAGAGAGAGAGAGAGTCTGTTGTTCGCAACCAGCGAAATCAATCTGCTCATTAAAATCGTTCACTCACAGTTGGTGGCGATACGGCAGAAGTCCTCCTGGAGCTTTGCCACATCAAACGGAGAATCTAGTGACTCGGTGTCGGCTTTGTCATTAGCGAGTGCGGCGGAGGAGAGGTTGGGGTTAGAGGCATGGAGGCGCATCGAGCCAGAGGAGATGCAGCTGGGCACCTTCATGGAAGCAGAGGGAATCGGACTCAGAGGGCTTCGCATTAAAAAAATGTATGATCACTCTCATTGTCACGTTGTCTACCTGCAGAGTTGTTTTCATGTCTTTGTTGTAGTTCTTATTCCTCCATTTCTTTGGAAGTCTCTTCTCCTTCTTTGGGCTGTCGAATGTCGATGTCTGCTGAATAATAAAGACAAGACAGTTGTTATTTCATGATTTCATGCATGATGGAGGAAAAAGAGAAGTTCATTTACATAGCGATTCAGGGTCCTTGTTTATTTACTGTGCTGAAAGGGCGCGCTGACCTGCAGGGCCTGGATAGATGGAGCAGAATAGGTTCGATGGAGGACTTCCATGCTCTGAAGCAGGTGGCTGAGCTCCAGCAGGTAGGCGTCGCAGACGGACAGGTCTGTTCAGAGCAGGGAGGTCATTCATGGAGGAAAGAAGATGAAGATGTGGACAAAGAGAGAAACACAGAGAAAAAGTTTCTACGCTTTGTGTCCTTTGAGATGTTGGAATATTTGATGGTCTCAGGGATTAAGCATTTCAAACTTTCTGGTTTAAAAAGAGACAGCTTCACATTTAGATAGGGAAAGTGCTGATATTGTAAGGATTCAAATGAAGGAGAACGGGTTCAGCTGTGTATCAGTGATCAACAGCTTCTTTCTGTTTACACAACACTGCAAGAGATTCACTGTTAGTACCAGTATCCAAGGAACATCAATAAAACCGCTGTGGTTTACGTCTACAGACTCATATACGGTCACTGGACCTTTGAGTCCCGGTGACGTCAAAAAAAAAAAAAATCCCTTTCGCAAATAAAAATGTGTCGAGTGACGTCATCTTGACCTTTGACCCAGGTCTAATCACTCAGTCTGGAGTCTGACATGTCCTGTTTACGAGGCACAAACATGAGTTTTGTGCGGTTATTGTGAATAACTTAAATAACAGTGCAGATGACCCTCATCGAGTCATCAGGTTTTAGTTTGTGCTCAGTGCATTTCCACCTAATCAGGTTTGTCAGGAGTCAAATGATCTGTTGTCTCACCTTTGGAGCACTTGTCCATGTCATCTGAGGACTGGAGCCAGGCTGTAACTTTGGCCTGGCTGTTGCAGCTTAAAGGGAAGGCTCCGACAGAATGCACTGTGGGCTGTCTCTGTACAGACATGCACTGCAGCAGACAAACAAACCCAAGAGTCAGAACAGTCCCTGTTTGCATGCTCCATACATGTATCAATGACTCGAGTTGATCTGCTAATCATGAGCAGAAAGACGGAGGAAAGCATTTCCAGACCACATGGCTTTCATTAACGCTACGTCATGTAATGGATGTTTACCTTTCTGATAGAGGCACGCTTGGCCAGGCTGGGGGAGTTGGGCGACTTAGGGGAGGAGTAGTGAGGGCAGTAGAAGGACTTCTCATTAGGGTACATAGCAATCTCATTCTGCCGATAGAGCCGATGGTGGCGCAGCTTGGACACCCATTCATCAAACAGCTCCTGGGACTTAATCTGCGGAGCAGATACCACAATCAGCGTGAGTCCGGTAACACAAGGACAAGTATGGTGACGAGAGGTGGAAAAACAGGTACGCAGCAATCTTCCTCCCAGCCGCACGTGATGAGGTCATTTTAAAGTCGTTCCAATGCAGACAGCTGTTCCAGGAACACAGGGAATAATCTGAATCACCCCTGTTTTACCATCTTTTCCTGTAACACATTGAGGTGGTGGGTGCTCATACTCATTAGCTTCGCAGTTTACCTTCAGGTGATAGATGTTTTCCTCTGCGTCAAGATCGATGCACTTGGCTTTTTTCTTAATGGCCATGACAGAGAGTCCCACGTCGATGCAGCCGTGCAGTTTCCCTTTCTCAATCTGCCAACACATGTCAACACACGACGCTTTAAACACACTGGAGGAGACCTCAGAGCGCTCAGACCTGGACAGGCAGCCTTTCTGATTGCAGTGTGACTCCCTTCAGTGACTAGGGCATTGTGAAGTGATTTTGTATTTGCTGGCAGGAGACAAAAAGAGTCCCACATGGAAAGCAGCTGAGGGGCGCGTGTACTCACATCAGCGCTGCACTTGCCGTACTTCAGGATGCCCTTGTCCAGGAAGAAGTATCTCTGTAGGGAGAAAACGGGACGATGAGCAGACGAGATGCGGCTGGAATGATGATATGCACAAGACAGCACGAGTCTGAAGTCACTGTTGTGAGTGATCGTGACGCGACCCGCCTCTTGGTCATGTGAGTTGTTCGTTACTCTGCTGCAGCACTGAAGGATCTTCTCCAGTGTCAGACCTTCTTAGTGCTACCCTGCGGAATTACAAATAGCTGCTATGATCTATGGAGTTGAGCTGCAACGCTTCGGGGGCAGCGTGATACTGTGATTAATAATAATAACTGAATACATGTGGAAAAAAGGCCGATGTCCTCTTCACACTGGGCTGTCCATCAATGTTTTTCCTCTCAGCCCCATCGCTTCCACCTGCCTCCACATCTTCCTCCTCCTCAGCTCTCTTTGTAAATTCTATCCCTTCATTGTCAGAGTCAGACTGTTGACAGCACGAAGACCTGCAAAGCTCTGACTGCTGGTCAATACTAAATGTATACGGCTCTATTAACCAACAGACCATCAGCTAATGCATGTGAGGGGAACACTGAGCCTTAGAGACTGCATCATCCCAGTGAAAGCTTTTAGACGCCTCGTGGAGAATCTCCAGGGTCACGTGTGACTCCTCTGCGGCTGAAATCAGCTCCAGCAATAACTCATTCAATTACCTTCGGAACACAAGTGAGTCACGTGAACAGGTTGTGAAAGCAACCTGGACGGCGTTGGGTAAAACCCGGGAAATGGAAATGACGTGTCATGATGTCATCACTGAGGAGTGAGTTGAGCGGAATGCGGCTCAGCTGAGGACATCACAGAGGTGGGGTCATACCTTATGCCAGCCCTTCAGCGGCCACTTCCTCCTCTTCAGCATGTAGCCCTCCTGTTTCTGAGGCTCCAGGACGGTTCCGAAGCCTCCTCGCAGGCCCTCCACTATTTCCCAGCTGTCCTGTGGGCACACGTAGTCTATGAAAACTTCACAAAGGCGTCAGTCAACTCGTGCTGACACATCCAGATGAAAGTTGCCGTATATAAAGTGAATGAATGGACCACACAGCAGCGTGAAGGTCGGAGCCACAGTATATTGTTTGGATTTGGTGCTTCTGTCTATGAAATGTCAGAAAACGCTTCCATATGAGATTCGTGTCAACTGACGACATGGCCCTACTTATTAAATTATCTCACCTGTCCACTGTCACGCTTCACAATAATCATTTCCTGACTGAGATGAGAATGCTCAAGTCCAAATCCCCTGCACATACAAGGATTAAGAAGATATTTCATCACACAATAATCCAGATAGCTGCGTCATGGACGTCAGCTGTGAGATTTCCGGGACAGCAGCATAAACAGTATCAGTATTTTTGGACTCACGTGGTTTGTGGCATGAAGCGATTAGTTGATTTATCAGTTAGACAAGAGACTGGTCATCAATCAATATTGTCCAGAGAGGCAGTCCATTGATTTTCACGCAGTTTGCTCGTCACAACCCGAGCTGCTGAGCTCGTGGAAACAATCGCCTAATGTCTTATTTGAGGTCCATGGCTCTGAGGTGGTTTCACCATAGTGGTCAAACTGGACTGAGATGGTACGATCACAATCCATCAAAATGCGGCACTATGGCGATCTCTAATTGGATCCTAGTGTGTCAAGGAGCAAAACGGAAGTCAACCACGTCCTGGAAGCCTTTAATGTGCGTTCTCTAAAATGACTCTTTCTCTTGAGTTGAGGAGAATGACAGATGTGGTGTATTTAGACCTTGAACAACATTACCGCCATCGTCTGCGGCAATTTTAAACAATTTTTGTCTTTTTTGTACTGAGCAGTTTGACAGCAGAAATAGACAGAGGAGAGCGTGGGTGATCGTGTGCTCCAAAGATCACCAGCTAAAATCCATTATTGAATAAATGAGCTCGCCAGGATGAACCCTATTCGAAGTCTATCTTTCGCAAAATATTCCCTATTCCTACCATCCAAGGATGAGTGGGTTTGTTTGGTCAATTATTTATTAACAGAATTTTATGCAAATACTCCCCAAAACAATTTCTACCAACTTTTCAGATTGAATGGCGAACACCATGTTTGGAAATTGTTTGGCTTTACTGAAGGGATGTGCTCTACTGGTGTTCTGGTATAAATATAACTGTTTAATGATTGGTGATACATCTTGCACTGATATCAAAAATATTCACGTCATAGCCCTCAAGACGGTCTCTGGCTTCTTGACAGATATTTGAGGTGACTCTGTTTGTTGTCTCGGTGCGTCCCTGACTGCTCCAGTAAGAAACAGCCCTGGCCAAACAGTCTGTATCAGTCGGAGACGCTGACTGCTGGAGGTGAGGCGGCCTAAAATAAACCTTCATATCTGATGGGATAGTGGGGTGGAGGGGGCGTGGCTTGTGTTTTTTCTCTCTCTCTCTCTCACCATCTCTCCCTGATCGTCCGCCCTTGCTCCAACAGACATAGTCACACACAGTGAGTCATTTATACCGCCCAGGCACTTTTCTTCAAGGTCAAGGGACATTTTCTCCCAGGGAACAATGACATAACAACATGATGACTTAAAGGAATAAAAACCAGCGTAAGAATAAAGGTTAAATTGATAAATAAAGGAGCTCGCTATGTACAGTGGAGTTAACTAAGACACTGAGCAGTAGGTCCCCAAGGATTCACTTCATTTGGATGTGAAACAAATTGTACACACTCGTGGTCCCAAACCAAATTTTTTCCCATCAATATCCATGAATTATTTGTGGGGAAATCTGTGACAATAAAAATGCCAGCAGTGAAAGTTCCTGGAAATGCTGGGATCTCTGCCAAGGAAAGGAATGGACTCTTTCTTTCATTAGACCATCAGCAAACAAACACAATTGGCAGAGGTGAAAGCACAACCTCTGTCGTGTCTCCTGTTCAAATACTTGATGCATTCAGTTCATGAGGAAAGTACAGAATCAATAGTCTGCCAGGATGAATCCTTTTTTTTCGTCACATCACTGACTTCTAGAAAAAGCTAGAAAAATATGATTTTCTTTTTAAGGATACAAAACAGCAATCCAAGCGTGACTGAGGGTTATGAGGTGTGAAATTGCGATTTTAAGATAATATTCGTTTATTCATTTGTTTGTTTAAAAGTTTCTGCAGGTGAAAACACTTCCAGTATTTTCTCTCGTTTCCAAACTGAAAATCCGTTGCGCTTAATGAAAATGTAATGAGTGTGCTGCCAGCAGATAAGTGCTCACGGCAAACGCAACAACAGTCGGTTCGTGGCGCTGATATCTTCACTCATGTGGGAGTAAGAGAAAAACATTTCAGGGGAGAACTGCATCTTAATATTCAGAGGCCTCTCTACATTTTGTCAAAAATGCTGAGACTAAGGAACGTTTCTGATCGTGTCTGGCTGCTGATCTGAATCCTCTGTGTGTAAGATAAATGACGCAGAGAGGCTGAGATGTGGGCTGAATAAAGTCTCACAAGAAAACACAAGATCTATTTGGAAACGGAATTTAGTGTCAGGTCATTCCCCTCCCACTGCACAGAGAAATCCTTGAGGACTGCTTGATCCTATATTAGCAATTCACAAACTGCTTAGGGAGAAAAAAAACCCACATAATCCAAACTTTCCTCCATCCATCTGCGTAATACCAGGGAAATGATCTGGAAGTGTAACAACACCACAGAGTCTCACTCCATCAGTGAGCAGCAGATGACATGTGGCTGTGCATCTGCAACAGCGTGAGTCTCGTCCTGTCTCCAGCTGGTGCGAGTTACCTGTCGGCTGTCGTGCTTGGACGAGGAGCTGCTGTTGCTGCGTGACAGCGAGGAGATCTTCTGTGACATGGCCGAACTGCGCTCCTCGGAGCCCATCTCGCTGCAGACTGGCTACGTTCGGAGTGCAAGAAACATTCCTCCTGTAAACAAAGAGGAGTGGAGAAGAGGTCAAGAGGGGAGGGAAGACGCGGATGGAGAGAAATAGCTTTAATAAGCAAGCCCTCTAAAAGCCCTTAGCTCTCTCGCTGAATAAGCCATTCGTTTATTCAAAGTGATTCAGGTTTTTTCCACCTTCATGGAGCAGAACGAAGGGCCATGATGATGAAAGAAAACAAAGACTCGAAATTCAGTGGAGACTTCAGACTTAAATCATTCATATCTAACTCGTAGGACATACAGGGATATTCAGAATATATGAATTTTAAGCATCAGCTAGAAATATAGACACTCAGATACTTTCACTTGAGTTAAAGCAGCAACAACAAGGAGATGCAGTCTCACCATTGGAGTAGTAGTAATACTTTACACAACTCATGTAAACATAGTTGAACACCTGCAGATTTTCATATTGTCTACATACACTGACAGCGACCGGCCTCTTTTTTTGAAAATGACAACCTTCAGTCAACTACCACACTTGACACAGTCTAATTAATGTTATGTGCCTGGTCTGCCACGTCAGCACACACAGGCACATTTCGCTAATGCACACTGAGTGGCAGTTTGTCATGGTATGGAAATCAGTCACCGCGGGTTTGTAAATCACGTCAGTCCACATGGGAACACGCGGCAGCTCATTAGTTCTGGCTTGACTAAGGTTACACAGCAGATTTTAAACCATTCTAGAGTTATTATTTTAATTTGCGACCATCTGTGACACTTTGTCACAGACAAGAAATTACAATTTATCAAAGTAATAACATTTTAAAATGTATTCTCTGTCAAATAATAGTGAAACATCATCTGTAAAAAAATGATAAAGTGGAGAATCGTAACAATTGACAGGCTCTTAATGTTCTGTATTTCTTTGTGCATAAACCATAATTACATTACCGATAGTGTATTTGCCACTTTGCTCACAGCGTAACACTGAGTGCAATGAACTGTGCATTATTGGGAAAAACTTTTAAATTAAAAACATAAACAACATTCACATTATTGTTGGTTTTAAATGAAAAAAAATGTGAAATGAATATAATGAATCATTTGGACGTGTCCTCTCACCTTCGACCAAATCCGACACGCCACGTGATGAATACCACTTTGAAGCAGCGGCAAGGTTAATCATATTACCTGCTCTGTATCTGCAGGCTTTGTGCTGCATAATGGCCACAGCCGCCTGTGCTGTTGGCGAGACAAAAGCTTGGACTGATCTGAAACCTCCCGTCCAACGCCTCGCTGCGGACCACAAGCCGCGGCTGGGAGCTCAATCACTGCTGCATGTAATTAATAAAACCAGGACAACAACAGACGTAGACAGTCGTAGACAGTCATGATATATGACACACTAAATGTCATCCATAGTACGTATCCACCTGCCACAGCTCTCCACTGCCCATGATTTATTCATCCACTTCCTGCAGATCACACCAGCTATATACGGGTCTGTCTGATACAGCGGCATCACTTCTCAGGCTTTCATCCTGGTGACGGGAGCGTTCGACGTCAGAGCTCCAGTAATCACCCTTTCTCACAAAGCTCATCGATGGCAGTGAAGAAGTGCAGTAAGTGACTCAAAGTGGATTCAATTGCAGATGAGCTGTGATTGAGGTTATTGTTATTATGGAGCAGCACTTCACTGCTGCAGTCATTTACAAAGTGAGCAAACACAGACTGTGCTGGGGAAAACACGGACACTGACACACGACGGACGTTGTCCGGCGCGTTGAGGACAAAGACACAGAAAGGACAACATGGACAGTGACAGCTATGGGACAAGACACAGGCCACACGGAAGGTTCCACTGCCATCATGGTGGCCTCCTTTTCATATATGTGGGCATGAACATACAAAACATATGCACAATCACAAGTGTGTTTACACAAAAACACATTCAGTACGCGTGTATACCATTGAAAAACAGATAAAGTCAAACTCACAGAAAATGGTGGTGTAGTAATAAAACTGAATGCAGGGAGAGATGTTAATAAACTGAACCTTTAAAAAAAGCATTTGGAATGAAATAAATGAAATGTCAACACAACATTATTCGTTTACAGCGATACAAGCTGTTCTTCATCACTACTCATTTCTGACGCCCCACTTCAGCCTGTGACCCCTTTGTTAGAGGAAGTGATATACATGCAAATGCTCTTGACAGAGTGTGGAGAGGAGGTGGGTGACACCCTCAGATACTCCAGTTGTGTACTCCAGCTCCTTAAAAACTTGCTGTGCTGATTTTACTCACTCAACCTGTAACAGCAACCTGACTCAAGGGACACGGAAAGAAAACATGTTCATAACCATGCATGCACACTGTCGTGTCCCCGGGGGGTGGGACCATCATTCTGTGGCTTGGTGCATCATTTTGGTCGCGGGAGAAATCTCTCAACAGCTATTGGCTGGGTTTCCATTTGGCAGCGATTATCCCCCAGACGATGTAGCACACAGACTTGGTTTCTCCGCTGTCTTCGCCTTGACGTCAAATGTTTGCTTCATTGTGCTCTGTGTACTAACTGTATTTAGAGGTTTTTTAATCTTATTAAATAAAAAAAAACTGAAAAATCAGCCTATCTTTAGGATGTATAATGCTAAAATTACTCAAACATAAAGCAAATTAGTTGATGATCATTGTTCTGTTGATCAACCATCGCTTTTAGCTTCACATGCAACAAAAGCCAGTGACTCACGCTGCAGTGACTCACGAGGATCCTTCATCCCAACGTCGTCCCATCAAAAGTAATCATGTACTTCCAATGTGTGCAACAAGGAGCAGAAACCAGAATGTCTCATCTGTGTCGGGAAATGTTTGAGGAAATGGAAAAGATATTTCACACACATTTCTAATCAGACGGCTGATTTGAGGCGTACGAGAGGGTTAGGGTTAGATCATCTTTACTCACTGTAGTTACAGACGCTCCGTGTCCTTAAGAGCTGCACTAACTAGAATGACAGAAGCTGAAAGGCCTCTCTTATGTTCTGCAGTTCACGTTGCAGATGTTCCTCAGCTCGTCCTCTGTCTCCACTGTCTGCCAAAGGGACTGACAAGCCAAACAAGCTCATTAGGACGTAACTCAACGGAATAAACGTCTCATGCCCCCCCCCCCCCCGACAAGCCAAACAAGCTCATTAGGACGTAACTCAACGGAATAAACGTCTCATGCCCCCCCCACCCCCGCCACCGCGCAGCTTTCTGTGGAAATGGATTCGGCAAAAAAATGATAGCACTTAGGCAACGATTGGCAGTTGATGCTCTGCAGTAATTCAAAGAAGTTGGGTGGGAAGTGGGAACAGACTCGAAAACACACTCCCACTGCGAAGAAGAAGCAACCAAACTCATTTTAGGAGAGACGCTGCTGGAGATCAGTAATGACGAGGGAGACAAAGTGTTGCCTGCAGCTGCCCTCGAGGCACAGCCCCCGTAAAACATGAGTCATCTTAAAATATAGATGGATCGTTGACTCTGACCAAAGTGATTTTTAGATGATATCTAAATATGCTCCAGCTCAGATCTGCCCACAGTATTATAAGGTGTATGTGGTGGTGAGTCGTTTTTATCATGACAGACAGAGGAAACATTATTATTGCAGACAATCAATGTTGAATTAAAAGCTTAAAAAGGCAAAAATCCCACCAAGCTTCTCTGTTTTTTTGTTTTTTCTAATTAACCTCCTGAACCTTTTTGCCTACACTTGGCAAGACAAATGGCCTCTGCATTCACCGCACGCCCAACCTGGTGTTGTGGTAACCCTCTTATCTCCGCAGCCCACCGGCCTTTCTCTGACAGCTCATTCCTCTTGATGCAGGGCTTTAAGTGAGCGGCTACAACACAACCATCGGCGACTCCGATGAAGAAATGTCGTCCACCTGTCAATCCGAATCAGAGGCTCATGCTTAATTTCCATTGTCTTCCCTCTTCCACTCAGGGCTCAGTTGGTCCCGAGCACACAGTTTATTGCTCCTGTTTGCATTGCATTGGAAACATCACGGTCATTAAGAGCCTCTCCGCCACATTTGCTGCAGCTAAAAGTTACCACTTTAATAACCGAAATCTCTTCAGGTATGAGCTTTACCCCGCTGAGATGATGCCACTTAGTCTTCCTGTTGTAACATTAATGAAACGCAGAGAGAGAGAAACGAGGAGGAGGAGGAGGAGAAGGGCAGATTGGAGAAAACTGCAGCAAACAATATTCTGCCTTGAGTCACGGTGAAATCACTATGATACGATTCGGTGTAAAATGAGTCTGTTGGACACTCTCAAATAAGGATGATAAAGATAAATATAAAGCCACAGTTTAAATGAGCCACACAGGCATTAGAGTTGAGGATATCATCTAATCTATCTCTCAGAACACCAATTTATTTATTTTTCTGAACGTCCTGAAAACATGAAAACATTTCACCCAGTGGTTTACACTTGATAAACACCCTCTCCACAGACTCACCACCATCTCATTTCTTCAGCGTCAAACACAGACGGTTGAGAGCACTCTCATCAGCGGCGTCTCCATGAAATGATGATCACATTAGCATACATGGACCCTAATGGGAGCAGTACGAGGGGAAATATGAGTGGTTCAAGTCTGAAAGCTGTATTTCTCTGTGCCATTCAAAGCCGGTGTGTTAAGAGTTCTGTTGAGATCACTTCTTTAAAGGGCTCCAAGCTGTCGAACAGCAGTGATAACGCAGCTCCCTCAGCTCCTCATCCGAGTCAGAAGAGCAGAACCTTAAAGTCCTGAAGGTCTCTCTCTATATTTTCCACAATGTCACAGCATCTGGTGGAGTAATTATTGCCTTCTGCCGCCTTTACTTCTGCCCTGTATTCTTCCCCAAACAGATCGGAGCGGTGGGATGGAGGCAAAAAAAAATCTGTGGAATCCGGGCACCACAGAAGACTATATCCTTCAAGCTCTGCCTCAGGTCAGCGGAGCAGCACCTGGCAACAAGCCATTAGCCAGCAGACAAAAGCTGGCTTCATCCCAGCATGACATCTATTATTCATTAGTACATCTCTTCATCAGGCAGGTTCATGTTTGCCAGGCCACGTTTGTTTGTGTGTGTGGCCACACCTTCGCTGCATGGAGCACGCAGATGGTAACGCCTGCTCCTGATCTGCTTAGGGCGGGACGGTGAGAGGTTGCCAAGGCCAGGGTGGGGGAGCCACTCCAAAAAACAGGCTCAGCGCTGCAGAGCTTAAAATGCACACTGTCCTCCGCTGTAATCTTACATGATGAAAATCAAGTTTGAACCCTCGCTAAATTCTGCAGTTGCGTTCACAACACTTAGGCACTTACAGCCCCCCCCCCACCACCGCTACCACCACCACCACCGCCACTAACTTCCTGTTGCACAGGGTGTCTCTTCATTCATGCCTCCTGCCTCAGATGACATGACTATGCAGTGTATTGCACACTCGATGAGCATCCTGTTAATCAACCACATGCTCATCACACTCCCTCCCGCTCTGTCTGCTCTGAGGGCGCAGAGGTCCTCTCTTTTGTTAAAAACATCGCAGTGTGTGGGAGCCTGACAGCCGCATAACTCAACGCGCATTCATTAGGACTCGAGACACCCGCTGATAAAAAAGAAAAAAACATGAATGCAGGCCATATAGCAGCTATAGTGTGACAGCACAATCCAGCTGTTGCTTCCTAAAAGATGGGCGATGGAACAGCAGCATCATCACCTCCGTAATAATTCACAAGTGCTAACTAACCCCTCGTGGAGATGATGGCGATTAATTACATCATTAACATGCAGGCGATCTCTCATTACGCTGTGTGGAGTCAAAAAGACAGGGGACTATGAGACAAATAACAAAGAGTGGAAAGCGCGTCGGCACATCACAAAGTCCTTGGGGTGCAGACAGGACATTGTCTTCCATGTCCTCCATTTACGGAAAGACAGAGGTGACATCAGTAACAGATTCAAAGTGGGAAATAATCGGAAAAGCTATGCAGGCAGCTCTGTGAGGCCACCGAGTGACAATGCTAATGCTTGTAAAGTGAAACCTATGGTCTTCATCTTAGTATATGACGTTAGCATGTTGCTAATTCGCACATTGTAAATCTGACCATTTCAAACCTGCAGACATTTGTCCCGACATGAAAAAATCATCACTGATAAACTGGGAATATTATTTCAGGACATGACGTCTACATTATTTAAGCACATCAGCGCTTTTATCTTTTAACATGCTGAACTTTTTGAATAATTTAGTCCTATAAAGGGAGAGAATAACGGCAGGTCGGGCGGAGCAGTTCGGTAAAAACTCGACTTTGCTCTCAGGGTGTGCTATTGTTTTTAAGTTGAAAGAATCTGCTGGTGCCGGTGTCGTTAAAATTTCATGCAGATATCTGGCGGCCTCTGAAGGAGTGTGGCTGCCCTCAGCCTCGCTGGTGCCTGGAGGAGGATGAAGACGGCAGCAGCCATTAAAAAACCACTAATGACTAATGAACAACTGAACAAACGAAATGACGTAATGGTCAGGTGAATTCAATTTGAGGAAACTTCTAAATCTATTGGTGTTTTGTTCTTGCTTCTGATAAAAAAAAAAAAACCCTGCATATTATTTCCCGAAAGGCTTTTAGATATAAACTAAATACCTTGACAGGGCCCATAACGTTACTCTCTGTTGTACCTGTTTGCATGTGCCACGTGATTAATTCATGGGGGTCTGCTGCTCAAGGGAAAGCGAGCAAACACCTGCCACATGCACGAGACGCTCACAAGAACCTCCTGTATTATTCACCTCTTCTTTAGTGGCTGTAAAATAAAATGATTAGTATTGTCTTCTATTTTCAGCTCCGACTCTGGAGCAACATTGCATGGATTACTGCAAGTGGCTTCAACACTTTAACACGTGCTGCTCTGAAGCATCAGCACAAAAATACACAAACAGCTGCAGATGGTGGAATATAATAATTACAGGGTCGTGCACACTCATAAAAAGATTCAGCCTGACATGGGGAAAACTGAAGTTACCATGGAGTTGAGGACCTGATGCAGTGAAACGCCCCTCTGCTATCGTGCTGCCGCATTCCACAGATCACACTGATTCCTCTCCCTCACAGTCTCACATGTTTCACTGCAGCCACACTGTTTGGGTGTGACAGGAATGAAAAAAAATTAAAAAACCTTAAGAGCTGCAAGCAGAAGAAGAAGTGACTAACGAAAACAAACCCACCGTCACAGGTGTGACAGTGGAACAACAGAAATGGTCTACAAACGAACAAGAAATTACAAATCGAGACACCAGAAATTTCAAGTTGACAGTGATCTGAGGCAGGGTTTGCTGGAACCTCCCCGCCTTCCTTCATGCTATCCATTCATGCCTCTTTTTTTACAGGAATCCCCGGTGGCCCCTATTTATCCCAACACATGTTTGGACACACAACTGCACCTGAAAAGCCTCCTGTGTTCCACTGTTGACGCGCAACTCCCAAAAGAGCTGAGACCATAAATGTCGTAGAGTGAAAGCTATACTTATGTGAGCCATGGTGATATTTGCCAAACAAAACAGCTTTGACTCTGCTGGATCTCTTAGGATTACGCCTGGGAAACCTTGGCACAAGCCCTATATTCAGATCTGGAGTCACTATCATTATGCTGGACACATTTTTGTAATTATTGGTGTGTCGCTTTAAAATTCTCATTCTTCACCTGAAATCCTCCATATCCCTGTTTTTGCTCTGTGGAGTGTTAATCTCTCGCTTTAGAAGGCACTCAACGTAACAGTAACAACAAGGTCACATTATAGCAGTTCCCTGGACTGAAGCTGAGAGTGGATCGTGTGCTCACTGTGTCGCACACACCTACGTGCACTCAGCATGACAGAGCCTCATGAAGAGATCCACAGTTCTGGCTTGTGTTGAAAGAATGCACAGACCTCCAGCTCGGATGTTAGCGGGCGGACTAAACCTCCACAACTTGCCTTTACTTGTCTGGAGGAATCAACCAAAGGTGGGCTCCTGGGGTTTCCATGGAGACTGAGAGGCTCTGAGGGTGTTTCTGAATGACATGTTGGGGCCATCATACCTGGACATGAGGGGTGATTTAGGTTGAAAGTGGATCTCCTGCAGTTATTTGCTTTTGTTGTCCCTCAGTTACAGAAAGAGCTCGCTCTTCAAATGCACATTCAGCTGACAGCTGATCTTTAAGCTGACCTCAGAGGGAGCAACTCCTACTTCAGTCTTGTAAGAAACACCAGCAAAGACCACTCACCTTGACAGAGTAGGAGATGTGGCCTCGGCTCGAAGACGAAAATATTCAGGTGCTGGAGGCTACAGCTGCTGGGACTGTGAACTGCAGCCTGAACCAACACAGGCTCCCTGGCTCCCTGGCTCCTCTCTGGCGTGCACACACTTGCACCATCCGCACTCGGGGCCCTGTGAGCAGCATTGCTCTCCCCGCCTCCGTGCGTGTGGGGGAGGGAGGTGCAGAGTGAATGGCTACAGCCGCGTCCAATCGACGCGCAGAACAGCAGCTTGCGTCACCGCAAAGGGGGCGGGGCTCGTGGCATTGACAGCATCTTTTCCGTGACGCGTCGAGGAGGATCCCCAAAAGCAAGGGCAAACAGTGAAGACACGGTCACCGCAGTGTAGCTCATTTCATCCAATTTAATCATGGAGGCTTTGATCTGTTATACATTCTACTTGCAAATATATTTTAACCTTTAATATGTCTACATGTTTTACTAAGTAAAAGTTTAGTTTCTAGAAGAGTTAGGATTAATATCAATATGTGTGTTTTATTCATGATGACGTTTCACTTGTTATGTTGTGATGACAACAGATAAACATGAACACAGAAACAAGAAATATATTTTAAGAGCTTTAAAACATCCTGTGATTGTTTAAATGGCTATATACCGCCACCTACTGGAGGAATGGTCGAATCACACATTTTCATCAGCGCTCTCAATAAAAGAAATGTAGTCACAAGAAACTCTGCAAAATAATAGAATGAACCTAATGAGTGACCAAACAGGTTTAAATGATAATATCTAATTATTAATAATACATGTAATGTAAGCCTGTTCACAAATAAACAAGTAAAACTTGATCACCTTAGCTGTTGTGAAGGTGTTGCATGTTATGACTAAAAACCTCACAGTTGGAGAACGGCTGCAATATTCAGAATTCACACAGGTCCGTTCTTACTGCGGGGGCCACTGTTATCTGCTTTCCTTTTTCTTTCTGAGCCTCTGAATGTGAAACTGTTATATCACTCAAGGCTGCAGTCTTGCTGCTCAAGGACGTACTGTCACAAAACAAATCCTTCACAGCAGCAAGTCAGCAACAGATTACGTGAAAAAAATGTCTTTTTTTCCTCCTCTTCTTTCACACCGTGGAGCCAAGGTGGTTACTGCAGCAGCTACGACAGGCAGAGCTGCATTCCGTTACACTGGCAGCACAATGCTCCATGCTGGTCACCTGGGTCGGTTCATATTGGGGTGGTGGGTTCAGGAATCAGCTGAAGACAAAAGCTCCCCCCTGTGAAATGATGTGGTTACAGTTGATCAAAGTATTCAACTGTGCAGAATTCTCAATCGACTCCTGCAGAATATTTCTTGTGTGTGAAGCATGGAGGCTTTGAAGGCTCTTTCTTTCATTTTACTTTCACAATGACCCGTGGCTTAAGGAGCCTTACATAAGACCGTTATTGTATAACACACCGTGCACTTTTATGAATGTTGCAGATGTTTGGAGTAAAAGACACATTAACAGTGTTTGCAGATCCACCTGATTGATAACGTCACAATAATGATTAGTCACTAATTTTTAATTACAATTTTTTAAATTATAAAGTCTGTTATATTCAAAAATCTATCAGGCGTCTGTGGATAGTTGTTGTTGTATTTAGCCAGACTGGATCCTTTGTCAAGGAACATTACCTGTTCAGACATATTGGAATGCTTACTCTTCTAAATCTAAATCTAAGGTTTGTTCAGTTTTCATTTCTGAATTTCGTTTTTTTTTAACAATTTAACAATTAGAATCAAGAAGTATGATTGATATAGTTAACCCTAACATAACATGAAACATTTTAAAAGAGGAAATGAAGCCTTGTATACAATCAGATGAGATAATTGAGTTAAACATTTTAATAATGAAGATGAAATTCAGTGATTCTTACATTTTCACATTAAGGAAACATTAAGGAATTTGAAGTGTCAAAATATCACTTTTGTTCTTTCATAGAGGTTGAAATCAGGGGTTGATATCAAGTAGTTTATCCATGCAGGTAGTTGCAGTTGATCCCGTAGAAGTTGTGTTGTCTCCCTGTGACCACGTTGTCCCTCAGGTCCACAGCAGCACGTGTGACGGAGTTATTGAAACTGCAGTGTGCTGCCGTCTTACTGAATGAGTTTTGAAGGTCCAGGAGGCAAAGAGCGGCATTTGCTCTCCCCCTAGTTCCAGCTCCATCTCCTGGATGGACGTCAGGCAGGATGTGAGGTCTCGGCTGGGTACCTGAGCTAGAGATGCTGCGTGCCAGCTCTCTGCCTATCGCTGCTTCCTCGTGCCCTGAAGGGGTTCTTGATAGTGACTCAGTGTGTGAGTCAATACCTGCAACTTTAAAATTCTGCTGTGATCTCTCTGCCTCTTGGTTGTTCCGTGACATCGAAACTTGCACGAGATGTTCATCAAAATGGACTTTGCTGTTTCCCCTCTCCCCATCCTCATGCACTGATCTTTTACTCAGAGTCTGTGGTGTGCATGAGGCCCCCTGGGACAGCTCATCCCTCTGAGCTCTGTTGCCACACAGACTGTGGCCCTTTGGATTTAAATCCGGGGCCTTATTATGCTGAGCAGTGATCTCTTGTGGCCTAAGCTGGTTTATAATAGCTACGTGCTGTAGAGCAGAGGATGGATTCAGGAGTTCATTACTCGAGGTGCTCCTCCCCACGTGGCTTCCCTCTCTCCTTCGACATGCAGGTTTTGGTTTCGGAACAAACACAGGATCACACCTTTCTCTCTGTCATGAAAGATGTCATTGGGATTACTGTTGAACACTGTACTTAAAAAAAATAAAATAAAATACACGCTGTGTGTAAATGTTTTACCAGTTTTCCAGTGTGTGAGTTCAGTCCAGTGAGTCCGCTCATGACGTGATTTGCTGGCCTAGATTCTTCAAAGTGTCACAAGGGAGTTGAATGAATGGTGAAAAGTTAAACAAATTTTCAACTCTCTAAGACCTTCAGAAAAAAGGTTATTCAAAAATATCTTACTCTCCAATTTGTTTTCACGACTAACCCTAACTGCTGTCAGACTGGGACTACATAGGTATGTTCATATTCCAAACTGTATTGTTGCATGATTTGGATTAATGTTGTAGTGTCATTACCACTGTAGTCCATTTGGTAAGAGGTGATCCAGTGTGTCCTCGCCAGATTTTTCAACATGTTGCTCGTATGCTCAGATAACGTCAAATTCCAGTCACGAAGTTTAGGGTTAGGCAGCACCATCTTTGGTGGAGTTGGGTAGAAAGCTTGGTTCTCTTCCTTTGATGGGTTTGACTGCTGGAGGAAGTATTAATTAGCGTGACATTCACAACATGGAGCCATATTTTTTTTGACTCACATCCCAGAGGCTGTGTTCTCCTGTCCATCTAAGAGCCTTTTTTACCGGCGTCTCCAAGATTTCATGTCTATATGGGCCACCTTTACATGATAATTAAAGACGTGTTTAACGCTTCTCAGGTGAAATCTATTCTGGTATCCAATTTAGCCTCAATATTTACTGTTTTTACCAAAGGTCTTGCTCTGCAGAGTGAAGTCCGGTGCGCTGTTTGGGATGAGCCAGCTGGGGTAAGGCTGGGAGGCAGCTCGGACTCCTGTCATGGGGTCATCTGGCGACTGGAAGGATGGGAACATTGCAAACCGGGAGATGTGGGATGAGTAGGGATGTTCCTTTGGTGTAGGAATTTTTAACATATTCTTCCTGTTGTGGGCACAAAGACGAATACAAAAGATGAGAAGAGAATCCAACGTTTGAGGTGGACACAGGAAAAGGTTACAAATGTGTGTTCCTGCAAGTACTCACGCTACATTGATGTCAGTCGGCTTTGGTATTCTGAGGAAAGACACAATAACACAAAACAACTTTTGTATCACTACTGGGGAATCAAATTCATATTTCATTATTTTAATCAATGGCTACTTACAACTGGTCGTTAAGACGAACTTTACTCTTCTTCCTCCCAGTACGGGTGTAAGGCTGTTGGCTGGAGCTATATCCAAGAAGATAAAATATTATTCATTCATCACATATTTATTTTAGATTTTGTCCTATGCTGAACGTTTCGAAACTCACTCAGTCAAAATGTCGTCTCCATAATCACGGTCATAATGTTTGTTTAAATCAGACGGGCTGTTGTGGGTGAGTAAAGACTGGGGCTCCATCTAGCTGCTGGAGAAAACACTGAGGAGAGAAATGTGCATGAGGGTTAAGATATAACAAAGTAAGTTGATCAGTTTACAACTGTTAACCGTGAATGTTAGCGTCATTAATAACTTGTGTAAAATACAATAAGACATTTTTTCAGGCAGTCCCTGGCATGCTTTACGGGACAGTTATGTCAACACACAACATAACAGCACTCATTGAAACCACATTAATTGTTACCACATCTATTTATGAAGTTGTTCTAGTAGTTCCAGTGGTGGCATGGAACAAAATGAATTCAATGGCTTTTATTTTGCTCCTTACTGTGAATGCAAAGACTCTAATCCAGACGGGTTTCTTCCGTCCTCCTGGTGCAGGCACCGACAGCCGTCATCGTGCAGGTCCAGGAGAAGAAAAATGACAGAACTGGACTCCCTCGTCTTCGCCTGTGGCCTGTGACGTGGCTTCCCTGTGATGGTCAGAGTGACAGTGTTACAATAAACAATGGGATCCCAGTGAGTGACACACAATCCACCCTCCCCAGCACCGAGTGAGTGAGCAGAGGTGTGGCCTAGAACTAAAACACTGAAGCAACACTGGAAAAAAAATCTTTGACTGCTAAATATCCTTGTCCCACTTGTACCCTTGTCCCACTGGTGCAGGAGTAGTAACCAGAGAGATCAAGCTCATTTCAGTGTTTTCATATCCAATCACTGCTCACCCTGTCATCAACTTATCAAGCGTGGATCTGATCATATTACACAGTCACAGTGTAGCAGACTCATACAGCTGGACCTGCACTGAATGAAGACATGGCTGACTCTGTCCAGCAAACACTGTCACCAGATACAAGCTGTGTGCAGGAGGTGTTTGGTTACGAGAGTCAAGTTTCATTGTCATTGTCATAGAAACAGTTATATGTGCTGCAGAGGACGGCAGAAAAAAAAACATGAAAAGAGTTTCAGGGCCAATCTAGTACAAGATTTCCACCTGATTCAGACATTTTGTGCTGATTTTGTAGATTGAGCTCTTCAAGGATTTTCGTGGCTGGCAAGATGTGCGATGTCCATGGTGCTGTTGTGAGTTTCTTCCTGGTCCATGTGTCCGTTATTTGAACCGTTTGTTCTTTGGGGGATGAGAGGGAGCTGGTGCCAATCCAAGTGTCTTTGGACTGTGGGACATTAACAGAAGGCCAGTCAATGGGGTAAAGCATTGCAACAAATATTAAATTCTAGTTTTAAATGACGACATATTTGATTGACAACAACTAACAATCCTCAGATTCTGATTCAAAGGGATTATCAGAAATTCTTCTCCCCTCCCCCTGAAATTCAGGAGGAAGTAATGTCTTCATCCCATCCCTCAGAGTGAAAAGGACAAGCTGACCTGCTCCTTGCTCTTCAAGACATCAGAAACCTGAAAACTGCACCTAAATACCAGTTGTCAGTCAACGGATGAAGCCTGGACTTGGAATCAATGCAGCTGCCGTTCCGTGGACATGACACGACTGCTTTCCAAGCAGCACACCCAGCCTTGTTTGTTGACCCTCACAAGACCCACATTGCAAACTGCATTCTGCTCTTAATTGGGATTCCCACGAGACCTTGTCCAAAGTCTCTGCAAAAACAACAGAGTGCTATCAAGCGGCCTGGGCTAAGTCCAGTAACCAATTACCTCGCTCTGCCCCAGCGGAACTGCTGCTCTCCGGATTACATTTCCTGCTGCTGCATTATAAATGTGCCGCGGCCTGCAGTGATTTCCCTAATATCAAGTTATTGTGCGGATTCAGGTTGATGCCCACAGGGTTTCAAACACCGGACAGAATACAACTTCATCTGTAGATACGTAGGTACCTCACCAATAACAGAAATACAGTGAGAAATACTGCACCTCTCTCTGGAGGGAAAACAGATTCTTTCCTGCATTCTGGTTGCAAATTGCTAACTCAACCCCACTGATGTAAAAAAAAAAAAAAAACTGCCAGAAAACCAAATATTATCTTTGAGCATAAATGACCTGTGAAATGTTCTAGTAGTCCTAAAATCCTGCGAGGCCCAAAACCCAGAGTGTTATTTGTTTTTGGTATAGTTCGAATTTTAACACTTTTATTGAACACTTCCCTTACCAGTGGAGTACGGGCTCCCTGACAGACTTTCTTTCAAGTGAGGCGAGAATGAAAGAATAAAAGATGAACCTGTGAACCTGCACCTCAAAGCACACAGCTCTGTAGAAAGTTCCATCAATTCCATGTATTAAAAAAAAAATTGTTTCACAACCAACGACGGTGCTTTTTTCTTTTTTTTAAATCTGTGTGTGTGTGGTGCAGGGAGTGTGAAAGAACCAGCATTATATTCTTTAAACCCAAAGGCCACTTCACCCTGCCATTGCACACATGTGAGTTTATTCCTCAAATGGGAAATACTTTGATGCAAATCATACAGGAGCAGCTTCCTTTGACATCTTAAGATTTGACAAGAGTGTTTTTCCAGTTGCGTGCAACCTTAAAGAGAGTGCTGCAAAACGAAGCATTGGTGCTTGCACCAAGGATGCAGTGGATATGATCTTAATGAAGAAAAATCAGACGCGCATATGGTGTTTCTAGAGAATATCAGGCATCGTTCCTGCTCCTCTTATATTTCACTGTGAGACTCCGACAGATGTTTGTCGGATTGTTTGGCCTTGGCAGAGGTATGGGCTCGACTGAGTGCCATTATAGTCTTTCACTGTTTTCATTCTCTCCATCAATTCAGTCACATCCTGTGCCCCTGAGTTATTCAGAGTTGGTTAGACCTTCAGCTCTGCAGCTGACATACCTCTACAGCCACTCTCTATCTATCTATCTATCTATCTATCTATCTATCTATCTATCTATCTATCTATCTAGAATAAGAAGCAATTTAGGTTTTTACCACTATTCTTCGCTTCACTGTCATATCTATACCAACACACCTATGGGTATAAGCACATATGTGTATACAGACCTACATATGGCTGTGTTGTGTTCAATGAAACATTATATTGGTGCTGGGTTTTGATTGGAGCCGTGCACAGAGTCTCTGTAGAGAAAGAATAAAGAGAGAGAGAGAGAGAGAGAGAGAGAGAGAGAACACTCTGCCCTGCAGTTTTTTTTCCTGCTGAGGATATATAGGCGCTGTGTTGTTCTACTCCAGAGACACAGCTCCATCTCTGACTGACTGACAGCTGTGGCTCTTCTCTCAGGCTGCATCAGATCCACTGGGTGTGTTTGACCACATGTGCTCCCAGTGTTTCCGAGGACAACAGCATGGACGAGCTCACGTGGGGTGAATGAAGAAATGTTATGAGGCCATCACTTCTTTGAAAAGCTCGGCTGCAGCCTCCTCTCTCTCTCTCTCCCCCCAGCATCCACTCGACCAGAAGTCTGCTTCTGTCTCACTCGGACCCCTCACAGCTGCTCTCACCATGACAACGTTCGACTTCTCGGATGTGGAGGCGTTTCTGGACTGCCATCCGGATCTCTTCGAGGAATACCTGGTGCGCAGGGCGAAGTGTGACCAGGTCAGCAGGTGGTTGAAGGAGCATCGGCCGTCGAAGGCGCCCGCGGCCGAGGAGAAGCGCGGCGCCGCCTGCAGGGACCCGCTGTGGCCGAGCAACCCGGACGGGCTCCGGCGCCGATCGTCCCACATGGAGCTGCGGCGGAACTTCGCCCGGTCCAAAGCCACCACCGCGCACCGGACCTACGACGAGCACGTGAGCCTCAGCCAACACGAGTCCCAGTCCAGCATGAGGCGCCGTGCGCTCCTGCGCAAAGCCAGCTCCCTGCCTCCGACCACCGCGCACATCCTGAGCGCGCTGCTGGAGTCCAGGGTCAGCGTGCCCCAGTACGCGTCCAGCGCCATCGACTACAAATACAGACTGAAGGAGACCAACGAGCGGGAGTTCTTCCTGGAGCTGGTGAAGGACATCTCCAACGACCTGGACCTGACCAACCTGAGCTACAAGATCCTGATCAACGTGTGCATCCTGGTGGACGCGGACAGGTGCTCGCTCTTCCTGGTCGAGGGACCCCCACACAAGAGGACGCTGGTGTCCAAATTCTTTGACGTGCACTCGGGCACCACGGTCAGGCCATCCTCCAGCACCCTGAACTCCAATGAGGTGCAGGTGCCGTGGGGAAAGGGCATCATCGGGTATGTGGCCGAGCACGGAGAGACCGTGAACATCCCGAACGCATATGAGGTAAATGTGAGCCTGGTGCATCTTTATGATATTTACGCACTTCATGTTTGGACAGAAGTTCCAGGTTCGCTGACATTTAAAGAGAAAGGAGGTGTCACTTAATGAATTATGACCCAGGTGAAAGCCACAGCTGTGTTTGCTGCACATGGACAAAACATGAACATCAACAGAGAGTCCTCCTGGAGGCGATGCTCCCCTTTGGTCACACACACACACACACACACACACACACGCTCCAAATGAGTGCGACTCGTTTTAATGAGTTGTTGTTGAGGACACTGTTCATTCTGGGCAATGCTGGAAACAACTGTGCTGCCATTCTCAGATGAAACTTTTTGGGCATGATGCCTCGCGCTCCACCCAAAGAAGCCGAACCAACACCACGATTAATTACCTCAATTATGTCAGAACAAAGAGCACCTTCACTCTTTCGATGTCAAATAATAAAGAACGCAGCAGGAAGGCACGCGTGGTGAGCTTCGCAGATTCCCACGAGCTAGATCTCGTCTATAGACCCTATACCAGTTGCGCACCACATCATTATATCATGGCCCTGGGCTGCTGGGGAGGCTAAGGCAACATGATGATGCAGATCCCCCTGAGGTCCGGGCCTATTACTGCAATAGTGTAGACATGTGTCAAGGAAGGAGGGGTATTATAGTTTTCAGCTTATAGTAAAAACAAGAGGCCTGGATTTAAATCTCAATGCCAACTCCAAATATGGCCTTATGCAGGGCTGCACGGTGGAATGTGATTCAGTGAGGCGTCATGTGATCATGTTGGATTTGGGGTGTGTATGTGGGATTGTTTTTTGCCAGGATCACCGCTTCAGTGACGAAATCGACAAGTTAACCGGCTACAAGACTCAGTCCATCCTCTGCATGGCCATCTGCAACAGTGATGGAGAGGTCATCGGTGTCGTGCAGGCAATCAACAAGAACCCCATGGGCACCCCCTTCACTGAGGATGATGAGAAGGTGAGGATGGTGTAATGACGCTCGGTCGATAAAGGAAAACATTTTTCAAATTCATGTTACCAGGGGGGCTCTGGCATTCACACGTGTTTTATTTGTCCTCTCCGGGTTTATTGAAGTTATAGTTTGAACATTACGGTGCATTTTAGAGATGGAGTTCAAATTGCATTTCTGTGGAGCATAGTGTGCCTCCACCCTCAATCCCCAGCACCACTCACACACACACTTGCACGGGAGCGCTTGGGACGCGTAGCTGAAAACACTGTTTGTACTTTGAATCTTTTTTAATGACTGTGGAGCAGGGGCAAAGTGTTCCCTGGGAAGTGCATTACCAGAAAAAATATGAAGAGATGAGGTCAACCTCTCACTTGAGTGTGGAGCATTAAATATGTCTGGCAGTGCAACACAACCACACTCAGGAAATGTATTTAGATTGGATACATGGTGAAATAGTCCCCAGAGCAATTCTCTTCAAATGGGCTTACTAGAATCTGCATGTATTATAGCTTTATTTACTTTTCTACGCATATGCCCCCCCCCCCCCCACACACACACACACCCTTCACCCTTCAGTGTGTGTAGCAAGGTCATTAAAAAGGTGTATGTGCTCATTTCAGATCGAATCAATAACAGTGGGTAAAAATGTACTACCGTAAGTCCACAGGTGTCACAGTTTGTCCACAAGGTGGCAGAATAAAGTTGGGTAAATTCATACAACATGCTCGCTGTTTTAGCCTTCAAAGAAATCAAGATTGTAGCAGCAGCAGCATTCTTGTGATTTTGTGCACGTGACAGTCAAATAAAAACACTAACTAAATATAGCCGAGGCAAATCACCTTCAGAAAGTACAGAGAGGCTGAAAATAGACAAGAAAAAGTCCACCGTGATCCGTCAGCTCATCGGGACATTTTAAGGTCTTCGACGTCTTAAGTGATGTCTTTCTCTAAATCAATACTTCGTCAACAGGGAATCTGTTGGAGAGGATTTCGTGCAGAGAAGCCTCCGACTCCATCATGACTCTCTACCCCCATTGGCACACATTGTTTTTTCTCTCCTATTTGTGCCTTTTTGTTTAGCATATTAATTGATAGATCATGCACACTTTTCACCTCCTGTGTTTCTTTGTTCTTTTCCTCAGGTGCTGCAGATGTATCTACCATTCTGTGGAATATCGATTTCCAATGCCAAGTTGTTTTCAGAGTCTCGCAAGGAGTATGAAAGGAGCAGGGTGAGGAGTTGCAAATTGTGCATTTATGGGGAAAATGAGATGGTTACTCGTTTTGCAGCCTCTGGAGGATTAATGGTGACTTTAAGAACTAAATCACAAATTTTACTAATGAACAACGGTGAGCGGTGTGCTTGCTTTTTTTCCTCAGGCTCTGCTGGAGGTGGTCAACGACCTGTTTGAGGAGCAGACCGACCTGGAGAAGATTGTGAGGAAGATCATGCAGCGAGCTCTGACGCTCTTGCAGTGTGAACGCTGCTCTGTGCTGCTGCTGGAGGACATCGACTCACCTGTGGGACATCTCAGGCCTCCTCAGAGCAAAAAAGTCTCCTGTCTTTCTCTGTCGAATGTGCTCGCTGTCACAACTCCTGTCTCTTCTTGCAGGTTGTAAAGTTCTCCAAGACATTTGAACTCATGTCGCCCTTGTGCAACCTGGACCGTGACATCAGGTGAAACCCTCAAGTGTTTTAAAAACAACTGTGTAATTAGTTCACAGAGGCCAAACAGAACAGACATAAGATGCACAGATACACATGAATATAAGAATAATTCATTCAAATCTATCACACTTTGTTCTATTGTTAGTGAGAAAAGGGAACTTTAGTCAATATTTGCTGCTAGTGCTCTGGATGTTTAACTGCCTGGTGTTTCCTGTTGTATTGTCAGCATGGAGAAGCTGTCGTGTTCGGATTGGCTGATCAATAACAGCATTGCTGAGCTGGTGGCTTCCACGGGACTGCCTGTTAACATCAGTGACGTTTGTCAGGACCCACGCTTTGATGCTGAGGTTTGGACCATTCGCTGTGCCTGTCTGACCTATTAAAGCTCTCTCACACACACACACACACACACACTCGAAATGTTGCTGTAACCTGCTCTGAAGTCTTTCTCATAGTCACTGACTCCTCTCTTTCCAGGCGGACCAGGCCTCAGGGTTTCACATCAGATCAGTGTTGTGTGTCCCTATCTGGAATCGAACTCATCAGATAATTGGTACATTGACTGAAAACATTCCATTTGTTTTACTGGAAACCAGTCGTTGTCACTGATCTGTGTCTTTTTCCCTCACAGGCGTCGCACAGATTCTGAACCGACTGGACAGGAAGACTTTCAATGATGCAGATCAGAGGCTGTTTGAGGTTCACTTCACAGAACTCAGTTAGGATTTCCATGAGCAAAGTTCAGTGTACATGTTTACACTGGAGATGCAAGTTTTTTCTTCCATCTTTTTTTCTATGGTGTTTCCTGTTTGCAGGCATTTGTCATTTTCTGTGGACTTGGGATAAACAACACCATGATGTACAATCAGGTCAAGAAGACTTGGGCCAAGCAGTCTGTAGCACTGGATGTAAGTACACCAGCATGTTGATTAAAACACATCTCTCCACCCTAGAGAACACAATTCAATATAGTGTGTCTTTGTGTTTTTCAAAACATACCATAGTAGCATCACAATTAGTGCAATACACATGTGGAGAGATCAGAGAGTGGTGTCATTGATTAATGCTGATCATATCAGACGCTCCCCACATTCATCAGTGTCTCCGTCTGTGTTCTGCTCCACTGCCCGTTGTCTAACCCGAGCCATAACATTATCCTCAGTAAACATGGTTCTGCTTATCCCCCATTAATATTTCAGCTGCTTTCAATAATTCATACACACATGTACCAATGTGTCCAGCTCTCATCAAAGCCAATGGACGCTCCTGCATTTCTGTCACACTGCGGCTGCGATTGGATCGATATTTCTTTCTGTCAGGAGACACAAAAAAAAAAAAATCAACAAGTTCTTTTAAAGCAGATATGTTCTTCGTTTGCATGTAACAAGACACTTGGGATGAATTGAATTCATCAGAATTCTTGGCAAACATTTATTATCTGCTGCTTTTTGCGTCATTTGTCTTTTTTTTTTTAGATGTTGTCCTACCATGCTACCTGCTCCAAGGTAGAAGTCGACAGACTCAAGGTAAACCTCACCAAAAACATCAAGAGAATAACATTCATATATCTACATTATGGCTTACTGTCTTTATTAAAATTATAGAATGTCAGTAGTTGGTTAGTTTTATTTCTCCACATCTCTGCTGGCACACTGTGACTGACAGCTCTGTCCTTTCCCCCTAAGGCAGCCAAGATCCCCCTGAGCAGTGAGTTAGGCATCGATGAGTTTCACTTCAACGACTTCTCTTTGGACAATGACGCCATGATCACTGCGTCACTGAGAATGTTTCTGGAACTTGGTGTTGTGCAAAAGTTTAAAATAGACTATGAGGTGACAAATTTAATATTTATATATGTATGCACGTACCAGTGTGGCTATATGTATGCATATATGTGCTGTAGGTGTGCATGTGTGTACATAAGTACGCATCTATGCACGTATGTCACCTGGATATGTGTCTTCTTTTAGGTTTTATGTCGCTGGCTCCTGACCGTGAGGAAGAACTATCGGACCGTGGTGTACCATAACTGGAGGCACGCTTTCAACGTGTCCCAGTGCATGTTTCTTATGATCACAGTAAGTTTTAAGATACTTTGACTCATTTGTGTGTATAGCAGTGGATTCAGTCAGCAACTTTGCTCAAAACCCACAGAACTTGAGTTTTAAATCTCAAAAGTTTTGAAAATATCAGGCTGGGAGTGGAGTGCTTAATCACAGTACTTAAATGAACAACTGAGTGAAACCCATACAGTTAAAACTGAAAATTTTATCCATGTCCCAAAATAGATGTCTAAGATGTCTCAACTTCCTCTCATACCGAAGTTTTGAGTCACAACCTCCTGTTTGCTTTTAGTCTATACTGTCAAACAGTCTGATACAGCAAAGGCAAACTTCCACCAAAAGGGACCATCAAAACCCTCAAGGAGGATAACGTGCTGAGGTTATTTTTAAAACCTGTCAAGAGGAACGTAACTCTCAGTGGACTTAGCCATCCGTCAGTCACTGAAGGAAACTTCATTAGGAGGCAACATCAGAGGAAAGGACAGAATTGAAAAAAGGGACAAATGGTAAACCTTCCAGTGTGATCAGGTCTCCTGCTAGTCTATACTATACTACTTTATCTTTTCCTATCCTGCCCCGCCTACTGACTCTATCCCTCTGCTGTAAGG
The DNA here is from genome assembly GCA_016785235.1 of Pseudorhombus dupliciocellatus. Taxonomy (NCBI): domain Eukaryota; kingdom Metazoa; phylum Chordata; class Actinopteri; order Pleuronectiformes; family Paralichthyidae; genus Pseudorhombus; species Pseudorhombus dupliciocellatus. The sequence continues at coordinate 1,567,824 of JAFBJW010000041.1, read as the reverse complement.
ACGGATAAGAAGATGTCTGTCTGCTTTGCCTTCTTCAGACCGCCAGTTTTCAGGACATCCTGTCCGAGGCAGAGATTCTGGCCCTGATGGTCGGCTGCCTTTGCCATGACTTGGACCACAGAGGCACCAACAACGCCTTCCAAGCAAAGTGAGTGACTCTGAAGAGCGTCGGCAATCGGTCGTGTGCTTGGCGATGGGAAGTTTCACCGCTCTGTTGTTTCCCTGCAGGACGGGTTCCGCTCTGGCTCTGCTCTATGGAACATCAGCCACGCTGGAGCATCATCACTTCAATCATGCAGTCATGATCCTACAGAGTGAGGTCAGGAACTGCACGTGTTAACTTAAATTACAGTGCATGTTCTGGGTAGCCAGTGTTTTTCATAAAAAGGTCTATTGTCAGATCCCTTGTAAGGATAAATACGCCCCTTGTGAGGCGTATTTAAGTGTAAACTGCTTAAATACGCTCTGGTCAACCAGATTAAGCTTTGGGCATCAAACCTCTGATGTTCAGAGGCAGGGACGGACACTACATTGATGTTAAGAGTCTGCTTCATTTGATCATCCACCACTGAGGTCTTTATTGATTCATTTTAACAGTGGAGAGAGAAAGTCTATACACACTGCAACTAACATTGATAATGGGAGCTGCTTTGACAGTGAGCAATGACTTAGCCAATGCTTCGGCCTCCAGGAGACACTGCTAACCATTGCTTTTCTCTGTGTGTGTGTATGCTGTTGGATTTTTTTTTTTTTTTACAGGGTCACAATATCTTTGCAAACCTCTGCTCTAAGGAATACAGCAACATGATGCAACTATTGAAGCAGGCTATTCTCTCCACAGACCTTACTTTGCACTTTGAGTAAGTTTTCTTTTTAACGGCTTGCAAAGCTTAGTGCAGATCATTGGATAGAATCTTACAAGCGATTCAAAGAGGTGTAGTCAAAATTCCTGCTTCTATGTGAAGTTCTATGTGCTGTAAACTGTATTCTTTTGCCTTTTAACATTTTCTGTGTCTTTGACTCTGTCGGTTCTTAGGCGCAGAACCAAGTTCTTTGAGTGCGTGCTCTCGGGAGAATACAGCTGGTCGGATGAAGGTCACCGAGAAGTTCTCAGGTGTCTATCTTTGGTTGAACTAAAACTTTTCGGTACCAAAAACATGTATCACATCTGAAGACCATAACAAGAGCTAAAGCTAAGCTCTGGTACCATCCACAGATCTATGCTGATGACAGCATGCGATCTGGGGGCCGTCACACGTCCTTGGAAGATCTCCAAACAAGTTAGAGTCCAGTTTACAATGTTTCTCCCATCCTTCATGTTGAGGGCTCACAGATGTAAAACTTGGTTGCATTTTCTACTTTTTTCATACTAGTTAGCATGTTTGATTCCCTGCCTTTTCCTCAAAGTTTGTTCAGACATGTTTCCCCGTGTGTCCGAATCATGATGTAATAAACATTTTAGTCAGGATTCAAACTGGCAAGGGAAACAATGTGTAGGACAGACCAAACCCAAACCACCCAGACATGTTTGAATATCAAAATGAACGTTTAAACAGCATCATGAATTTGCATTGAATGTCTCAAGGTTGCAGAGCTGGTGACGAGTGAATTCTTTGAACAAGGTGACAGGGAGAGGTCTGAGCTGAAGCTGACCCCAGCAGTGAGTAATCAAGACTTCAGCCTCTTCATACTGAGCAAACATGCATATACTCACTGTGACAGAGCCTATCACCTCTCTCTAGGCCATATTTGACCGCAATCGCATTGATGAACTTCCAGTCTTACAGCTGGAGTGGATAGATGGGATCTGTAAGCCGCTTTACCAGGTAGGTAACTGTTCATGTGAGAGAATGTATGAATGTAATGAATGACTGAATTCTCTGGAGTGCCATCCTGCCTGTGACACAGGCCCTGCTGAAGCTCAACACCAAGTTGGAGCCAATGGTCAACGGGATTGATGCCAATCGAAAGAAGTGGCAGGATCTCTGTTCCACCTATCAGCAGACGCGCCGAGCCTCTGTGTCCAATCAGAGCACGGAATCCGATCAGAATCCCGAGCCCCCGGAGGAGGCAGACACCAATCAACAACAAGAGTCCACCGAGACCGTGAGGCCGGTCGCTAACACCGAGGTCGGGTCTACGTCGAAGCACAAACAGGGTCTGAGGTGCATCGAGAGCCAAGACTGCTGTGACGATCACAGCACGACGTCTGCAGGGAAGAAGTAAAGCACACAATGTGTTCAATATACGTTTAACCATACTAATGACTTGCATGGGACTTTCCCATATGCATCCTGTGATTTTCTAATGCTCTACATGCACTAACCTAAAGTGTGTCACTGTGTTAGACTCAGGAGCGGGAACAATTCCTGTCTATCAGTCACTAAAGGGCAATTTCCCATAATTCTGTTTCTCTCTCTTTTCATCTATCTATCTATCTATCTATCTATCTATCTATCTGGGATCTGCCTCACACTCTCCCCTTGCAAATGCCTTTACTAAACAACAGGAATCACTGTGATTTCTCTCTGCCACTTCGATTGCTGCCATTATGAATGTAGACCAGAGCTTTGAGCTTGTTCCTTAATGTTTCTTACCGATATTCTTCCTAACCTCAGTTGCCAACCTCCGGCTGCATGGCGTTACGTTCTGTTACCTGAGCCCCCAGCCATTGACCTGTTGTGTGTTTTAGTCTGCATCATGTGATGACATGGAGGAGGGACATACATTATATGGTTGTATGCCTCTTCAAGTAACAGGTTTACTCCTTTTAGAAAAGGAATTGTTTTATCTAAAATGATTCTTTATTTTTCACAAACACTTGTATATCTAGTCATTTGCCTAAAGCCTAATGTTCTTTCTTGTTACACGTGCCATTAAGTTTATGAATATCCATCAGCCCAGCAGAGCTGAGCACGTCATGCTTCAGAAAAACATCCACAGGACCGAGCTATGGCTTTAGAAGTTTTCACTATTGTAAAGTAAATACTGTGTTTCTTTAGCTTGTGAGTTACCATTACTTGTTCAGACTGGACTGCATGCTGATTATGTTCAAACTGCATGTACCATATTTGAAGTATAGACACTGGACTTTATCTCGATGCCTTTGGATGCCCTATGAGATTTGCTTTGCATGAAAGTGCTGTAGAGGTAAACGCCTGGTGTTGTAACGTGGCCGTTGCTGTACTATTAGTATTGTTGTTGAGGACAGATAAAGATTTCTATTTTCGATCACAGACTGTAACCAAAATTATACATTCGTTATTTTTCATACACCGGACTATATTTATGCAAGATGTAGAATTGGCATTTTCTCCTGCTATTTATAAACAGTCTAAAAACAGCCTCTTGGAGGAGACAGGAATGTGTCATATTTTAGACAAAAGGGAGGAAATTGACTCCAGGTGAGATTTTGTGAATAAAATGCTGTGGCATTGAAGCTGATCTATTTTGTTATGATCTATCATTTCTGTGTTTACTTCTTTCTGCTATTGTTACTCAAAACAAAACTTTACAGCAAAGCCTACTGACAAAACACTGTGCTGCCAATAGAATACTTATGAATTAATAAAATACAGCCGTATATGTGGGGATCAGACAAACTATGAATTCTGTTCACACAAGGAAAATGGAGGAAAACTTGCTGATGCCAGTTCAGTGACAAGTTGATGAGAGTGACTACCTATCTGTATTTTACTGTTAATTTACAAATGCTTACAATGTGTCATATTTGTACACAATCAAGCCCAGTAGACTGACTTCCATCCATGAAGGTGTGAACCAACTTTAAAGGAAAATGTGACAAAATAAAAAGCAATGACTATCACAATGAAGAAGCTACATGGGAAAACACAGATTATGAAACTGTGACAATGACCTTCACTCCATCTTGCTGTGTCCTCTCTGTGGGATATAAACAATGCATTCTTTAGTCCCATATCTGTTTATTTCATCTGGTTCAAAGATTGTGAAAACTTGCGTTGGGCGTCAGAAAAAGGAGTTCTTTTTTAAACAACATATTTGTCAAGGCTGAGATGAAACATAATCTGCAACTTTGCATTGTTGTGCCATCAGTGATGTAGCAGAGGCTGTTTACAAGCACTGGCAGAGATGACGAATCACGTTGCATAAACAGGACGTCTGTGACAAATGCTTTAAACAGAGAAAGTTATTTCATCCAAACTAACTTCCTGTATCAGCCTGCTCTCCGTGATGCATCCAGTTCTGAGAACAAATACTTCTGAAGACATCACCCGTCTCCAAAACACACCTCATTCCCTCATCCTGCAGGATTTACCTCACAGGCAGCGCAAAAGATAACATTCCCCTTTCTATGAAACAAAAACAGAGAAATTGTTAACTTTTCATCTCCTCTCGTCATGGGGCTAAAAGAAGAAAAAGCTCATGTTTGAATAGAAAAAAAAAAATCACCAGTGAGAAAAGTACTTGTGACCTGAAAAGTGATGTGAAAGGTTAACACAGAGAGTGCAGCGGAGAACACGGCCCTGGCCTCACAGAGAGCATATTGTAAAAGAGGATCTTTACATATTCATACAGTCTCTTTTAAACCATGTTATTCATCTGCGGAGGGTGTTTGAAGTTGGCTTTAATAAGGCAGCAAGATGAGGCAACAGCAGCAGCGGTTGAAACTCAGCTCAGGCTCCACATGCATGCAGCCGGCAGCTGCCAAGCCATAGCCAGAGTCGGGCCTTAATCTATAATTTAACATGGATTGAGTTTATTCTCCTCAGGGTCGATGATCAGGGGAGAGGCGGATGGTGAGAGGAGGGAAAGCCTTCCAACCTCATTTCTGATAGAGGGCCCGATTCTGCCATCGCCTTTTGATCTCCCTCCCATCCTCTCGTTCTCTCCTCTGCTGCGTTTCGGTTTTATCCCTCACATACAAACACAGTGACTCTCACCTCTCCTCCGCTGACATACTGTAATGTGTGGACACACTGACGAGCAGATACAGGAAGACCGAGCAAAAAAACAAAACAAAAAAAAAGAGAGATAAAACAAACAGCCATGGGGAGAGATGTGTGTAATGTTTAATAACCTCTAAGATATTCATACACCTAGTTTGTATCCTGAGTCATTTCTTATGAGACGGAGGCTGAGAATAGAAACCAAACAACCTGCGATAACCTCTGAGAATGAGTGATGCAGACTGAATTAAACACTGCACGTACACATAATAACAGTAATGAGATCATACTTTACAGCCGCTTTGTACATCTGGAGGAAATGTCCCACATCTAATTTTAGCTGCCACGTCGTGGCGAGCGAAGCCATGCAAATGTAATGGTGTGAAGTAGACTATAAATATTAATAAACACTCTCAGTGCTAATGGTAAAACACCAGGAATAGCTTTGTTTGCCTCATGATCACTTATTTTATTATGTTTATATATTTTTAATGCTACGATACCAGCACTCCATTATGAATATGAAAAAAATAGATAGCGCTGCACAGCCCTGCTCATATTAATAAACAGACCTAACGCCGAGGGAGAATGGATATCTATCAGCAATCATTTTGAGGTTTATTGTTCCCTATGCACAGGAGGTGAGGCTTTCACCCCTGCTTGTTTGTGAGCAGGGAGAGTGGTGGAACATTGGGGTACGATACTCAAAAGAAGCCATTAAAGTTTGGTGTGGACCTGGATCAGAGGGCAGATACAGAATTTTTTTTGATGAAACATATCAGGCAGATGTGGGGACTAATATTTATGAGTGTGTGAAGTGCAGCTTTAAGGAGACTATCACAGATAAGATCCCTTAGTGTTTTCAATCATCCATCTATACCACTTACAGGGTGTCAGGGTGGGGTGGAGCGGCTGTAACCAACCCCAGCTGACATTGGGGGGAGGCAGAGTGCACCTTTGACAGATTGCCAGTGCATTTCAAGGGCAACAACCATTCATTCCCACATTCAAACCTATGAACAGTTTAGGATCTGTGGGAGGAGCCCACGGGATCTGTAATTGCTCATATTTATAATTCCCCCAAAGCACTGTGGATATGGCCACTATGGATAAGTTAAATTACAAAGTTTATTTTTGATTATTTTTGACAATATTTTATAAAATTCTTATCTTTACATCCTTTTCTAAAGCTCACCATCATTAATTTTATTTGAGTCTTTGATCCTCCTATTAAAAAGATGTTCTTTACATGAATAAATTCCTTGTGAGGCAAAAAATGTGAAAACTATATTTACAGAATCTAATTCACGCTATGTTTGTTCATGGAAGCTGCTTCCAGACTCAAGCGGTTGAACAGATGACTTCCCATCAGCCCGCTGGGGATCCACCACAGAGCAGCTCGTCAGTATTTTGCAATAAAATATCGACATCAGAAGACGAAGGTGTGCAGCTTGCACTGTTTGAAACGAGCCAGAACCTACAGCGGGTTTTCATCGTGGCTCTTTAGCAGCAGGGGAATCGAGCGGTGGGACCCAGATGTGTGTTTTGGAAAGACAAGACTCAGAAGACAAGGGAAAGAAGAAGTGAAGGACATGGTGTCACTGTGAAGTATGAGTGAGTTTTAACCTCATGATTTACTGTGGACATGAGCGGACCTGTTCTTCGTCTCCGTGTGCAGAGACAGAGTCTTAAAAAAAGAAAGAAGCCTTTGAACATTTATAGCTTGTCATAATTTCACTCTTTGTCCGACTTAACATTTCTAGATAGGTTGTCCAGAGGAGACGCTGACGGCAAATAATCCTGACGGATAAATCACGACGTGCCGGACTGTTTGACCTCTGACCCTGCCGCTGACGTTCCACAAACAGCACCTGAGTTGATGAAGGTTATAGGAGAAGAAATAAACCCTGTTGGAAAAAGGTTCTTTTGTCTGCCACACTGTCCACGGCTCAATGTGAATCCCATGAGCTGGAAAAGGCTTTTTGCTGTTGCCCCAACTGCCGAGGGCTGTTTTTCAAAATAAAGCATTCATGCGGCCTCCGAGTACAAGAGAGAAACGCCTCGTTTGAAGGAGCTCTCTCTCTCTCTCTCTCTCAGCGGTCACATGATGGAGCGCCACAGACTCAGAAGCAATCGGTGCATGTTTTCCCTTTTGCCATCAACTGCACTGCCCTGTCTGGCTGTCTGTCATAATCAAAGCATCCTCAGTGTTATGACATGGAGTTGAATAATTGATTCATGCAGGCGGCGCACTGGTTATGTAATAAACCCAGCGAAGCATCAGACAAGAGTTCTGGTCTGACACTGTACTGAAAACTGAGACAGAAATGTTACAAATGCTCTCTGGAATTTGCTTTGTGTGTACATAAATGAACGCCTGATGTGTGTTTAATACACACATAAATCTGAAGACGTAAAAGACAGACTGACGCAGTTTTCCTTTTGTTAGAGAGATGACATCAGAGAGGACCATGGAATGTTTCTTTTGCCCATTCAGAAGCCAGAATGAAAAGAGATTTAAACTGTACAACTTCCAAGTAAGATATGCTTCACAGGACGATAGACCTGCTTTTATACACATTTATTAAAAACAAACGACCAACAATAAAGTGAGGTATCAGGAAAACAACTATAACCCTCACATAATCAGCTGATTATAAATCATTCAGATCAGAGAATGGCAAATCAATAAAAATATTACTGTCATTTTTGGGGTGTCGCTGTGGGTGCTTTCTGTAAACTCGCTGCCACGTAGTCTGGATAATCTGAAAATGTTTATGTTGCTGCTCAAACATTTTGTTTAGTTTTGCTTCCCTCAAGTGGCGAATGAGAGCACTGGCATTCACTAAGGGGGCAAGTGAAGAGTGAGTTCAATCAAAATAGAAATTGAGTTGGAAATCTAAAACGAATAAAATATTTTTTTAGAAACTATACGCGTCCAGCAACACAAAGTTAAAAAGTTTACAACAGATGAGTTAATTAAAAAGGAGAGAGAGCGAGAGAGAGCAAGAGAGAGAGCGAGAGAGAGAGAGAGAGAGAGGAAGAGAGAGGGAGAGGGTGGAGCATGTGCTCTTGACCAATACCATGGATTTGATCATAGATTTCTGAGGGTAGAAAAAAGCGAGGGGCGGTACTGAGGGTCTTCCCCTGGTCCTGCTGACAGCTGGGCCCGCCCCTCCATGATGACAGGCCAGAGCTGGATTCCTTCAATGAAAAGCCCTTTGATTGTTGGCAGGAACTCCTCTGGTTTGGCTGAATGGCTGTCAGCTCTGTCAGGGTGATGGACGGGCGGGTGTTTCACCCCTCATAGAAACAAGCCCCCTCCAGCCAGACTCTAACTCTCAGAGAGCAGGACCCCTGCCAGTCAACTTATAACCCCTGCTCGAACAGATGGAAATAAGTACAACTGAGTCGGAGGAGTGTAAAAGTGGTGCGGAGTCGGGCAGTAATTACCAGCAACAGGAGCAAAGAGAGGATCCTTCCCGGTCCAGAGTTATATCAAGGCCAGAGACGTTTTCTTGGTCTGAAATGCATATATCACCATGTCCCTGTGTCATCATTTATCGTGACATCATCCCAAACTAGAATGGCACAGAGAAGAGCACGCACCACAAAGGGTCAATAGTTTCCTCTCAGATCCAATCAAGTGGCACACACTGACAGATATCGCTCCTCTAAACATGCTGATTATTTTCATTAACATCTGTGAAATATTCTCTAGAAAATCAACAGACATTGTCCCAAAATCTTTAGAGTTCTCTTTCAATATTTAGGAAAATTGTTTAAAAAGTCCTGGACCTGGAAATATTGTGTTAATCTGTCCAGTAGTTTTTGCATAATCCTGTTTAGAACCCAAGAAAAGACATGGACAGGGCCAAAACATGACCTCCTTGTCAGTGAGGTTTGATTTGGAATTACTTCATTAACACTGCAGAGAACAACTTCTTTATTCATTGCGTGTAAGAACCGTGTTTTATTTAGGGGATGAGAGTTTTCTCTTACAGGTTCCAGTCGGGCTGTGGCGTCACTTCTCTCTTAAAGCCCCTCTGCGGCCCCAGTGTTTGGCTAGAGCTGCATCCCCTTAATGCACCATTATCAACATGTGTTCCATGACCAGACACACAAGTGCCAAAGCAAAGCTTCTCCCAGGCCTCTCGCCTCTGAGAAGACGTGAAACACTGCAAACGTGTACACACCGAGCTCGAACCCCAGCCTCAGTCTGATGACAGTATTTCTCTTTCCTCTCCACAATCACACGGACACACACTCAGAATACATCAATTCAACCGTAATTGTTTACACTGACTCCAACTTGAGCCCTGAGCCGCGCTCCATGAATCACTGCTCACCGCCAGTGAAGCGGGCCTCCGCACCGAGGTGGTCCTTTCCATGAGCGAGGCGGCGGCGGGTTTGTGTGGGCATGCGGCCAGCTCCGACCTTCCAACATGTGAACTCAAACAGGAAACCTCTGTCCACATGAGCCTCAGTCACCTGTCATCTTCCCTCCTCTTCAACCAAAAGTTTCTATCCAATATTCTGGCTTTTCATAATGGCCTGTTATAGTTTACAGCCGGCAATATATTTTGTAAAGAGACTCATATCTACGTGTATTTTGTTGGTTTGGCTAATATATCTCTGTATCTCAGAAACCTTTGGATGGAACTCTTATAGTCGCTCATGGTCTGGCCATGGTGGCCCGTGACCTTTCCTCCACTGCCGTTTGAGGGATTCATTTTTCTGAAGATTTATATTTTGGCAATTTGCCTTTGTTTGATGGTTAAAAGTTCAGCAGCAGATAGAGAAGAAATTCAGATAGATGTAGGTATTCATGGAAGACAAGAGCAGTAGACAGAAGTTAGACAAATATTTTATTGTAATAGAAAATGTACATAATTTATTTCCTGAAAGAAAAACGTTATATCATTTGAGTTTGAAAAGAGACCTTTTTCCAACAGATCTTCCTCACAGCAGACGTCATAGGAGGAAAATTACTGGTTTAATTAATGATTTAAAAAGTTTGACCTTTCAAATGAGAAGTAAAACATGTACACAATCTCCAGCCACGTGTCTCTTATAACCAGGGTGACTAAAAATCATTACTGACATCGATAATAACATTTGTCTCACCTTTTCTTTTCCCAGAAATACAAATCAAACTGTCGGCTTTGAAATAAGGTCTATTGACTGAACGGTCTCAGCTGGCTTTTCCCTGCAGTATTTCAAGTCTGAAAACCCTGAAACGTCCTTAGTTTTCCACATGACTTAATGAACACAGAAGTTCCAATGTGTTTACTTCTGACTTCTGACACAAATCTAAAATCTCACTCAACGGACAACTGGTTTCTCAGCAGTCTGATGATTGTGTGAGGTCCGAGTTTCATGCTCTGAAAGAATTCAGGTTGGGCCTCAGCTTGTCCGAAAATGTGTTTTTTTCTCCCGCTCTGTCTTTGCTGGCAGCTGTGGCACTTTATTCACCGCTCTGAGTCAACGAGCCCATGGAGCAGCACTGTCAAGGTCCCAGTGTAACACAAGCCTTCATCCTTGAGGGCTTTAGAAAGAATTCAGATGACTGGCTGTTTATTTTCCTTTAAGTTCCTTCTCTCAGGCAACTTATGTTTGTCATCTGTGTTGTTGTTATGGTGCAGAAAACTTGAACTAAGAAGCGATCAATGCAAAAATAAATGTAACTCAAGCTCCGTTCGTTTTATTCATTTTGAGGACAATGAAGGGAAACGTGTGAGAAATGGAGAAATCCTAAATCTATAGCAGAGATATTTTGAAATACTACTTAAAATGCAGCGACGTATTTCATCAGTGAAACACAAGTCGGAGAGGTCCTTTCTCTCGCCTGCACATAAATCTGTTGGGGCTCTTCCTCGTCATGAACATTGACTCAGCTCCCCCCTTGGAGATGGGGGAGGTGGGGGAGGTGGGAGGGATTCTGGAGGTCTGAGAAACTCAAGACCTCATGGCAACAAACCACTCAGCCATCACAAGCACTTAAGGTCTTTTAAGAACGCTGCAGCCATGTTTACTGCTGGCTCCGTGCGAACAAAAAGCCGGAGCCCCGGTGTCTCAGCGCTAACAAGGCCCTTCTGAAAGCAGGGGAGGAAATATAAGCCGGCCTGTGCTAGCCGCTTCATTTCCTGGCTGGTAAGAGCCTGTTTCCTGTGCATTGGCCGAAACATGGCATTTCACCGGAGGGACTTTGCCACTTGTTCCCCCCTCCCGTGAGTCCCCCGACCCCCCACCCACCTCCTCCATCTCAATTTTTGACTCTCGGCTGCAAACAATTTATTTTCAAGACACAGTGAGTAACGGTTTCCAGATTAGCCCCTGATGGGATTCAAATTGAAAATGACGTTTTGGAGGGAGGACAATGTAAATCAATTTCATGTTTTGTCAGGTCCAGGCAGCGGTTCAGACCGAGGGAGCGGTTGTGGTTTTTCAGCACTTGATTACCAGTGTGTAGAAGGCTTGCTATATGGAAAGAAATTTTCACACCCAGCAGCTATTTCACAGCGAGTATAAAGATGTCTGTTGGCTACACACATGTGTGGCTTTGATTTAAGGGACCTCAAAATTGTTAAAGGAAAATTTTGGGAAGTCTAGCCCTGGCTAGGAGTGAAGATGTCACCCTCACACACCACATGTGAAGCCACAGCCTGCAGCCTGTGGAGGCTGGTGCTGGGTCACGAATAACAAACCAATTTGTGCGATATATCGACTTGTCTGACTAAGTTGGGCATCAATGATGTTAATATGTTATTTCAAAGGTCTTCTATAAAATGACCCGTCTTCTGAAAACGGTTGACTACGTTCTTGACTTGATGGTCTTCATTGTCCAAAATATTTTTGATTATGTCCAAACCCTGAGGAATCCCAAAACAACTCCCGTGATCCCACACTTCTTCAATGTTACGCTATAGTGGTTTTGATTGAGAGACACCTGTCAACTAGACATATATGATATTTTCTTATTGTACAGGGAGCATCATTGGGAGTTGAAGTTCAAACCCCATCAACTGCATCAGATCCACTGAACTGATCATTCCTGTGTTCTGTTTTACTGTCAGTGTGCTAATAAATTTGTTCCTGGTTGTCCACTCATATTGGTTCTATTGTCTAGTTTGAGTGTTCTGTGCTCATATAGAAGAAAAACACCTTATAGAACTGCTGTAAGAGTGTGTTAAATTGGTGTAAAGCTATATGAAACACTTCATTTGCATATAGTTCTCATCATGCAGACGCAGCCGTGTGGCGGCAGGTTCCACTCTCGACCACACAGGGTCGGATCAGTCACAGTCAGACTCTTGTCATCACAGTCTTCCAGCTATGAACCTTTTTAGAACTTTATTTTCAACTGTACCCGCTCAAAAACCTAATTCAATTCCTCAAACCTGACTCAAGTGTCTTAAAACAAAGCTAGACGTTTCACAGCTTGGATCGGAGTATCAGTTGCAGTGACCTGTCTTCATCAATTATCCAGATTTCACCACAGTGTGTTGAGGGCCTTTGTTCGGCGCTTGCAGGGTAATTACTGGCAGGACTTGCTTAAAGCTGTTATTTTCCAGATGGCAGGCAGACAGGCAGGGCTGAGGGGCTGCTTAGTCCCCCCGTGTGCTCGCACTGGAGCCCATACAGTGAGCACTTAGCCCTCACATGGCATGGAACTGCAATTGGTTTGGCTGAGCTGAAATGGGTCATGGTCAAAGTAAATTTGGCTTAGGAAGAAAAGCTCCAGATTCCCGGGACCAGGAAGCAAATGTATTCAAGAGGGGAGAAAAAAAAAGCTTGCGCCCAGACCCGTGCGGATCAGACACAGGCTCCGTCTGCACATGCACCAGTTTCCTGCAGTGAGATGGGGGTGTCGGGTGGGGGTAATGGAGGTTTAAGGGGTTGAGTCCTGATTGGATGTGGAGCAGATTTGAAGTTCAAAGTGTACAGCTGTGATGGAGGAGCGAAAGGTCAACAGACTGGGTTCGGTGGTTTGCGGAGTTGTACCCGATGAGAGTAGACAGTCGGCAGCTGCACAGTGACAAGGAGATTTACCAAGGCAAAGGTCTTCTCACCACTCGTGGCTGAGATACTGCTCAGCTGTCTGCGTGCTGAAAACTCTACTAAAGCCTACTTGGCTATTGTTTATGGCCCTCGCATGTGTATGATAAATATGCGCAGGATAGATCACACGCATGTCAATCTCAATCCAGAACTGGACGTGAGGGAGGCGTCAATCTTCTCCTCGGACCCCGGGATGCGAAAACGAACTTCTCAAAGTGCCAAACTTTTCTATTACAACATCTCCATTGATCCCTTCACCCCTCCCAGCTGGTTGAGCCAAGTCAGGGGAGAGTGTGGTAGTCCGGGTCCGTCGGATGGTGACGGGCAGCTGTGAAAGGGAACACTTAGCACAGAGAGGAACCGAGATGGAAGGGGATGTGAGACAAAGAAAGCAAACAATCCCCCTGCAGACAGCAGCAGTCAGTGCTTTGTGTGTGTGGCCAGTGGAGAGCAATCAATCAAAAGTCAATTATGGTGAATGTGCGTCTCAGATTACGCCACTAAAATCAGTGGTTTTTATTAACTGCCATTAAAAAATACCGGTGCACGTTTTGAAGCTGCCTGGTTGGAGCGGGCTGCTGGTTCAGCCCGTGGTCATGCTGGTTGTAGCTTTCGCCCCGAAACTGCAAAAGTGAGCTACGATCAACCGCTGTCTGTTTTTTATAGTCAGTGACTTTCCTAAAATAAAACTGAACTGGTTTTATTACTGTTCACGTGCGTGTCTCCTATATAAGTTTGAATAATAGACTCCACTTACACAGTCTTCAAACTTAAGTTCACTAGTTTTCACAATAAAATCTTGAATTTTACAGTTCGAAACATTAAAGTCAAAAATATGAACATTGTGCTTTTACTTGGTTGCAAAATTACTCAAGAGGAAATGACGCTGATTTGTTCATATTTTATTTTTAATGTGTGTGTCACAAATCAGTGTGTGTGCCTCACATACGAACAGACTCAGTCTCAGATTACTTTTGGACCAAGAGCAATATTCAACATTATAATCACAATGAAAAACAGACGGATGTTAAGTTGCAGGGAATCTCAGGCCTTGCAGCTAATCGAACCTCAGACAAGCTGGATGATATTAATTTCATGACGTTCAAAGGAGGGAATAATTACATTTTTTTCTGGAAAAGCTCCGGACAAAAGCTGATTGACACATTCCCATGTGTCCCTCTGAAAGAACTTGACTTAACGTAACTCACTTTTTACTCTCTTGCCCCGAGTCAACCTGCTCCATCAGCCGCAAAACTCCCAAGAACAAAAACACCCACGCTGAGGAATGAAAGGAAAGTCACACAGGGAGAGACGGAGAAAGACGATGCAGAGGACGGGAGGGGGGGACTGGAGTTTTTTGGTTCAAAGACAATCTTTCTCTCCTCCACTCTTCTCCATTCACTTTGTGCCACACTGGCCCCTGGGGGGAGTGAGACTTTGCTTGTCACTGGTGCCATTCACCTGTCAGTCAGTGTGATACAGGATCCGATATGGGCTCCATGATGGGGAGTGGAAACCCCCAGCCAAGAGGGACATGAAGTCAGCACCTGTTTGTGCCGCAACAAAAAACAAACTGACCGAAACTTCTTCTTCCTCAGCCCAACACAGGGGACAATTATTCTGTTTGTATGTTTATCAGAAAACTGTTATGGATAAAATCATCAGTTGTTCAGTTGTAGAGTCCAGGTCATGTATGTTTGTGTCTGAAAACCATTGATTCCAGCATAAAGACTCAGGTCGGTATGGACTTCCTGAGCATTACAGTTTCAGATACATGATGGAGAAAACAGACAATATTACCTTGTTTAAAATATCAAGCAAAATGGCAGCAGAAAAGTCAACTCAATTATTTCAGAGGTCTGTATGTGAACATTTGGGTTTAAAGATCTTAAAAGTCTTCTGACGATGTAGTAGTCAAACTCTGAAGATATTGTGTTAATTCCCTGTGTCTACAGAGATGCTGAGCAGATAACCACCCCCCTCCAGCTCTCTACGCCAGAACAGAGTATAGAATAACCCAGAGAAAAGCATCTGGGGCACTTTAGTGTCCTGAAATAGGAGACAGATTTCCGTAAGCAAATCAGACTGCTGTCCCACATCTTCTGGTCCGCATGAAAAGTCACTTTTCTCTCTGCCACTGACACACACACACACACACACGCACAGGAAGACATGAGCTGCACTGGAGCCAGATCGACTCAGCACGTGAGTCTGAATGTGATCTGAAGTCAGCGTGCGGAGCTAATGAAGATGCAGAGGCCTCCTGCAGCAGTGGCACAGTTGAGAATGACCTCTAGGAAAACACCTTTCAAGAATGCTGTCAATCAATGAATCAATCGGTCAGTAATGAGCACATGTAAATTGCTCACGGACCAGACCGGCCATCAATATTACTGTGTCTCTGAACACTGGTCCCCACACAACCTGATTAACGCTCGGTAAGAATAACAGGTCCGATGTGAATGTCCTCGCCCTGGCTGTAACTCGAGAGCCTCGGGGTGGTACTGAGGGAATGCTAGGGGCCCTCCATGTGTAAAGGGTCCAGTCAGGCTTGGCCTGAGCCACACAGACCAGCACTCTCTCCATCCACAGCCCCTCACAGCGGGATCCAGCCATCTGGACTCATTTCTGCTCCGAAAGGGTGGCTCTCGAGGCCCATCTGTATGAGGGCTATACACTCACAGTGGGCCCCAGGAATGTGCCTGACTGGGAGGGAACTGTGGAGATTTAAGGGATGACGGTACAACGCAATATATCTTTTCACCCTGCACTCTGGAGCATGTCATTTCATCAACATCTGTATTTCATTTTTAGTGTCCTGGATGACCGGGTTCAGTCAGTTTGGTTTTAGGGACCAAAAAAAGGCTTCAAATCACTTCATTATTGGCTGTGGTTGAGACGCTGAGGATACAAACACATGCAAGACATAAAAATAAGCCGATTCCCTTAAACTCGCTGAAATCCTGAACTTCAGGTTGTCATTAAAATATTAAAAGTGCTGAGTTATTTGTCTGTGTTGAAATGGTTATTCATGGAGTTTATAACGATCAAGACAAATTAAACTGCAGAGACTCAGGTTGAATTTTTGTTGCACATCATAAAACATTCACACTTTTTCCTCATATTAATCAACTTTATGTTCAGAGTTGATTCGTCAAATACGCGTTAAAAAAACTTTTGTCTCAGGTCTGTGTTGCTTCTTCAAACACAAGTCCATAATATATTGACCACTAATGAGTTTTTTTTTATACAACTTTTACAACTTTTATACATTGTTTTCAATAATGATCAGTTTTCAGAACACAAGATTCAAAAGCCTCATATCGAATGACTTTAATGTTGGCGTGGAACGCGATGTTCAATTGAGGAGAGCGCTCCTGAGAGAGAGAGAGAGAGAGAGCAGGGGTTTGTTCTTAAGACCATCTTCACCACAGTTAATAATTAATCACAGATGAAAACAGCAGCTCGACTTCTTTATCAATACAGAACATGTGACTCCTGTGGATATTACCACAGTCTGCCTCCTACGTGAGGTTTGCACGTGGGAGTTGAACAGAGCACATGCAGCACCGCCAAATGACATTGATTCGCAACTTGTATAAGGAGGAACCTGTGTCATTTCCCTGCTGAGCTTGTGATCAATAAGGATCTTTTCTGAAGGACCATCCACACCACATTCATCTTCCGTGCAGGCGTCTGGCAGCCTTTTCACCGAAACCACCTTTAATCACATCCCCAGGGGCCTCCGCGATGTTTTCCTTTTGAAAATGAATCAAAGATATTCACTCCCAGGGCTGAGGCAGATCCCCCTGTGCTGCTTGTATTGTGGGCATGCCTGTACGTGTGTTACAGCTTTACAGTGCTGCTGTGGTGCACCATGGATACGCTTCATAAGCAAATGCACCCGGTGTTACATAATCCAGCCATGAGGATGAAATGGCTTCAGAGACAGCCACGCATCAGTGGCAGCTAGAGTGGGAATCCACCTTGCTGCTGCACAAAGCTTTTGTTCTTCATTCCAGCATTAATCCATTTTCATGAGTTCACTGAGGTGCAGGAGCTCCGGGCTGCAGGCCCCGGGAGTCCAATTCAAGCAGGCGACACCCCCTAGTGGTGTGTTTACACAACAGTGTGGAACCACTGGAAGAAAAAAAATGGTACATTTGGTCAAGTGGGAGGAACTGTTAGTGCTTCTCAGTTGGCCAATCCGCAGCTCTGGAGACTGCCATTGGCCAAAAGGGCCCTGTCAATCAAATCGTCCAGAGGCAGTTGTTCTGTGGGGTCCTCAGTGTGGTTCAGGAGGTGGTGGAGAACAGAGCTACTCCGTGAAGACAATGACGTCCCTGCAGGAGCAGAAATATCTTACACTGGAATGAGAGGAGGAATAACACAATGCAAAATGACTGCATTACAAATTCAAATTGAACTTAATTAAATATAAATATTGTCTGCAAAATATATCCACACTAATTATTTAAAAAATTGTTTTGTCCTAGTCTTCATAATATCATATACATAATATGGTTATATTTTGGTAATGTAATTTTGAATACATGACGTTTTTAATAGCAGCCGAGTAGATACTAAACATTTAAATGTGCTAATTAGGGCATCAATCAAGTAAAGCAAAAGCTCCTAATAGTTGTATTTTGAAAATAGAATTATATACAATAATGAAATAGTATTATTCATATATTAACTAATTGAACAACATTGAACATTTGAGACTCATGTATCTTATCTGGCAAATAAAAGGGGTGAAATCTTCGCTGATTATTCCTGATAAGTTTCGTTCATTGAAAATGAGTTTTTTAAATATTTTTATAAACATATCGTGGTTTTGCTCACACTCTGCTTTGTATTTATGTCTCGGTGATGACAGTGTAAATAACAATAAAACTCCGGCTCCCTCCGTGTTCCCCCTGACAGGGAATGAAAGCATCAAAGCTGATATCTGGAGCCGTGTTCGGTCCCAGTCCTGTGAGTCGCTGTCGTTCCCCTCTGACGCCCTTGGGTGGCGGGCCTGTTCCGGACGGAGCGCACTGCTCTGTGATTGGCGGCGGCGGCGTGCGCGTCCCCGTCGTCTCCTCCCGGTTTTCCTGGCATGACCTTTTCCCTTGGCAACCACTTCCTCCGAGCATCCACGGCCATCTTTAATTTCCAGCCATTCATGAAAAAAGTTGCCTCGCTCGTGTAAACACGCCGATCGGACGCGGTTTACGCACGGAGCGGCGGCACCGACCCACGGCGCGGTGCGTGCGAGCGCGTGTGAGCGCGGTTTCCCGGGGAGCGGAGGCACAAACCGAGCCGAGCAGCAGGCTGTGACCCGCAGAGTCCAAAGTGAACACCGACAGCGTACGTGCCACATTGTTCCTTCCTGCGCCCCGCGCGCTTCACACACGTCTTCTCCTCTCGCGCGTTTGCAGCCGCACGTATGTTCTCTGCTGAACACGCGCGCGCGTGTGTGTGTGTGTATGTGTGCGCGTGTGAGGAACAGTAACGTGTTGCGTGTGAGCGTGGAGCGGCTGCGTGTTGTGCTCCCGATCCAAACAGCAGGTGGAGCGCTATAATAAGGGATGACTGTGGGGGAGACGGCAGCAGAGCCATGTTGTCATTGTGCAGCTGCAGGGAGGTGAAAGTGCTTCTGTCACTGTGGAGGTCAAACAGAGAGATAAGACACTGCGTGTGTGTGTGTGTGTGTGTGTGTGCACAATAACAATAACATGAGCTGGGGCTGTCCTGCTTGTTTTGAACCAGGATGAGAAAGAAGCAGACTGCCAAGCAGAGGAAGACTGAGGAGACGACAATGGTGCAGGAGTTTGTGGTGGAGAAGATCATTCGCCGCAGGGTCTCTGATGGGCGAGTGGAGTACTTCCTGAAGTGGAAAGGCTTCACCGAGTGAGTGAGGTGCTGCACAATCACACACTTTGCTTCCTCTCAGTTTTTTTTTTAGCGATTGACTGTTGAGTTGTTGTTTTTTTTTTTTTCTTTTTCCTTTTTGTCCTCGTCACACAGTGCAGAGAACACATGGGAACCCGAGGACAACCTGGACTGTCCCGAGCTCATCAATGAGTTCCTGAGAAACACACTCCATCGCCCGTATGAGGAAGAGCACAGCGAGTTCATTCCCAAAGAAGAAATGACAGAGCAAGAGACGGAAATTGTGAGTATGTGAGGAATGCTGTGCCGGCACGTCTGTGACTGCTGTTGTTTCCAGGTTATTTACAGACCGTCTGTGCCTAAATCTGTAAAAAGGAGGATCATGATCACAACAGTTTTATAGTTGCACTTTTTCTTCTTTTATCTCTTGAAAACCTCAAAAGAGTTTTTAATGGATTGGAGCTAAAACAGTTTGGAAGGTTTCACTTCTCCTTTTTTTTTTTTTTTTTAGAGTATTTAAAGTTGTAAGTGTTAAACTAAATAGCCTCTGTTGGTTAGTTTTGCAACCCCCCTATGAATGTGAAAGCAGTTATTTCCTGTTTTTCTCAATGAGTTATACACGCAAACTAATGCTCGTGTGGCCTCAGTGATTTCCTCTCACCGCTGTACCTCGTGTCCCTCTCACTCTCCCTGCAGTCCTGTTTGCCGTCTCAGCAGCAGGCTCGCACTTTACAGAGCGACGGTGACGTCCTCGAGCCGAGCGACGAGCGCTCAGATTCCCCCACCAGCCTCAGCACTTACCTCGAGCCTGAATGCATCATTGGCTCCACTGACAGACAGGGAGAGCTCATGTTCCTCGTCAAATGGTAACTCCGCCGCTTCCTCTTTCCCTCCCGTCCTTGAACAAGCACCAGCGGTTTGGTAAATGTTTGCGTGGTGGTAAAGGTCGCTACAAACTGACAAACAAGACAAAACATGACATGTCAGAGTTATGAGGGTTTTTCATCTTGTTGTAGCTGGAAGTGAGAATTTTAGCCACTTGCCAAACGAACTGTCACCAGTTGCAACATGACACAAAAATTCCCAGCTTCTCTAGCAGGCTTTCCAAGGGCTCTTACAGTTTCAATTTGAACCAAACCCATGTTGAAATAAAACTAAAGACAAGGCTAACCGATAATGGAGTCTGGAGACATCCCAGTCAGAATTTATCCTTGTGTCTTCTTGGCTGTGTGGACCTTTACTGTCTCTGTCTGTAGTTTGGGAGCTAACAAAACTTTCAAGGTTTATTCTCTGCAAGGGCACTTCACCTTATCCTCAATTAGCAATTCCAGGGTTTAATTGAAGTAGATCGTAAATTATTCATTATGGCCCTAAAAATCTTCAATTAAACTTCCTGTAACCTGCAAAAAGTCTGAGAGCATCACACTAACACACGTTCAAACTCATGTATGCAATAACACCGGGTCTGACTGGCCTACACCCAGTCACATACTGTCTGTGTTGTTTTTTTTGTTTTTTTTTTTCTGAAAAAAAATGCAACGTGACTGAGTTTGCGAAATCTGGCAAATAAAAAGGATGTGAGGAGTCTCAAAGCTCCGGTGGATCCGTGTTCAGAGCTCATGGCTCGACGTTTGTCACAACATCTGGTCGAGGTCGGCGTCGGCCAATCAAATAAACGTGTCTGTGAGGTATTACCTCGTCGCATACCTGGTGATCACTGCACAGAAAGATGTTCTGATTGCACTTTGATAACTTGGCAGCGTTGTGAAATCCGCTGCTCATAACATTATAAACCGCTGTGCAGTGCTTCTAACACGTGGATCTGTTTTTCACATGGCACCTGAGGCAACATGCTCAAAGCATTATGGGAAGCTCTAGTGCTTCAGTGCTCCTTCCACACAAGACCTGAGAAATTCCTTCAACATCTACCGGCCCAGACTGTGTGGAAGTGGAAAACGAAACAGCTGCGTTCGACCTTGATGTGGCTATTTCACTGGCTTTAAGTCATTGCTTCGAAATAGCTTGTTCTAAATTGGCAGACGTGTGTGCTGCTGCTTAAACATTTTGCACACACCTTAAAAAGAGGAGGCTGTTTTTAATGTTTCCCGTCTGCTGTGTGTTTCCCCACAGGAAGAACTCCGATGACGTGGCCCTGCTGCCTGCGCATGAAGCCAGCGCCCGGTGTCCCCAGGTGGTGATCGACTTCTATGAGCAGAAGCTAACCTGGCACTGTGGAGACGAGGAGCCGTGAAGTGTGTGTTATAAAGCGTGTGTGTGTGCGTGAGTATGTAGGAGAACCAGTAAACGGCTGCGTTCTCACCTGAAGCTCAGTTTAACCTCCATCCAGTGTCCTCCTCCTCCTCCAGCTGACATTAGAGGCACTCTGTGTGAAATTACATCCCGCTGCAGGTAAGAGTTTCAGAATCTGTCAGGTGGAAGAACCTCAGCGGGGACGCATATTTAGGGCTCTCTGTCCCCTGGTGCTCAGTGAGGTCACTGTGCCTTTGTGACTGAGGCCGTGGTGGAGACTTAAACTAACCTGCGTGTGAAGAGCAGCCGGTCTGAGGAAGACGAACCAGTAGCAGCTTTGGTCGAGTGTCGTGATGTAGCGGACGCAATCACTGTGGACATGCATTGTTTTCCAGACTACTGTTATGAAGTAATTTAGTATTTATAGTCCTCCACTGGGAGGGGTCCCTGGTTTAGTGTATAGCGGCACTTTGTAGGCAGAGTGAACTAACTGTTGTCTGATTATATGTTCCTAGATCTTTGGTTAGAGCCCGACTCACATGGATGTTATGAGGCTGT
Source organism: Pseudorhombus dupliciocellatus (assembly GCA_016785235.1). Lineage (NCBI taxonomy): Eukaryota > Metazoa > Chordata > Actinopteri > Pleuronectiformes > Paralichthyidae > Pseudorhombus > Pseudorhombus dupliciocellatus. The sequence goes on along the minus strand of JAFBJW010000041.1, from coordinate 1,546,147 downwards.
TATTATTGATATATATTGGCCTTCATATGTATTTCTGGGTAAAAAAACAAAACAAACTATGATCTCTTCAGGCTAATTGATGTTCAGCATTCAGTAATGTTGGAATGTGCAGAAACAGACCAGTTCGCCAGTCTGTGCTCTGTGATTATTTAATCTTACATTTTCTTACACAGCCACAAAAATACAACTTGTTTTAGACAAATTACATTATGACATATCAACAGCCAAAAATAACCGAATGTCTCATCAGATAAATGGGTCAGGCTCTGACATACATATAATGTATTGTGTGAGGTGTTTGTAGTTCATACTGTGTCTCTTTGACTGTGTGGTTGATGTTGAACATGTATTTTAAAAATGTGAGCCACTAGAAAAAGTCCCCAGTCAGGTGCTATGAACCAAATGTTCTCCCTTCTTTAACGAATCTCCCTAAGTTGTTTTTAAAGGAATATTTGGTGTTCTAGACAAAGTGGAATCCTGGCAATCATTATGCACCATAAATCAATCTATGTTTAAGAAAACTGACCTCCTGTGCACCTCCTAAAATGGATTGTTAAATGTAGCACTTTAGGCGTGAGCCTGTCTGCTAGTGGAGGGCATTGTCTTCCAGTAATTCTGCAGACGTGGTAATGAAACCTGTTTCCTGACTCGACATATCTCCCATCGTTGTCATGGGACACTCAGCTGAACCTTCGACCTCCTAAAACCCACCTGCTACTGAAACTACTGTAACTGTAACTGACCATAGATCTGTGAAGTCTCTGTGAATAAAGGAAAACATTTTATGACACTTGTCTCTTTTTTTTCTGTTTTCTAAATGTTAAATTCATACATTATGAAGTAAAAAAAACTAAATTAATTAAAAATAGGGAGGAGCTCCTCATGGTCTTGTGACTTTATTTTGAAAACCTTTGCTCCTGAGCAGTTCGGCTGGGTATAAAACGCTCACCTTAATGACTTCACACTCGAGGAGAGTTGAATAATGAGTGAGGGAACACACAACTCTGTGAGTCAGGTAGGTTAATTATGCTCTTAAACTCTAAGGTAAATTTGATGATGTTGATGAGGAAACGACCTTTGAAATCTATGTTGTGGTTGGAAATTGAAAAATTTAAATTCTGCTACAGGCGTAAACAACAAACTTCTCTAACTCTCTGGGCTTTAAAGGAAACGTGTTGGGATTTTCCAGTCACCGTTCTTGACGTGGCGGTCATGACACTTCCTCTATCTGCCAACAAAAAGTTCCCTTTTTAATAGAAGAGCACATTGAGACCAGAGTTTGAGCGGCTCCCCTGTCTTCTCCATGCAGCAGGTGGTCAGTGTCTGGGTGCGGGACCCACGGATACAAAAGAATGACTTCTGGCACGCCTACATAGACTATGAGATCTGTTTGCACGTGAGTAAAACGAAGTTGTTTGATTCTCATATGAAGCCCTGGAGTTTGCTGTAACCTGCCTTGCGTCCTGCTTTAGACCGACAGCGTCTACTTCACCAAGAAGATCTCCGCCGTGAGGAGGAGGTACAGCGAGTTTGTATGGCTTAGGAAGAAGCTGCAAGCAAATTCACTGCTCATGTGAGTTCATTGTGCTGTGACTGAGTTACCGAAAGAGCACATCCACTTTCAGTTCTCCTGCTCAGATCAGCTGAGTGTGGTACTCAGTGTGTGTGTGTGTGTGTGTGTGTGTTTTACAGGGTTCAGCTTCCAGAGCTCCCAGGGAAGAATCCCTTCTTCAACCTAAACAACGCCCGACAGATCTCTGAGCGCATGAAAGGGCTCCAGGATTTCCTGAAACAGTAAGAAAATTCCCAACGATCAATATACATGTGAACTTCGACACACTACAGCAGGGAGGTAATACAGCAGTCAGTGACCTTGGCTTGTCCTCCAGGATCCTGCAGAGCCCTCTGCTGCTGTCCGACAGCTGCCTGCACCTCTTCCTGCAGTCGCAGCTCAGCGTGTCCAAGATCAAGGCCTGTGCTGCCGGAAAGACCCACTTCTCTGTGGCCCAGGCGGTGGAGCGCTGCGGCCTGAGAAGATTCCACTCGGATGAGGATCTGCCCAAGGAGCTGAGGATGTGCTGTGACTCTGACTCTGACAGGTATTCTCGATTTTGATTTGTTTGTGATCTAAAGCATGTCAATGGAAACCTCTATGTGTTTGTGACTATGTTTATGTGCATGTGTTTCATTATTTAGCTCTCTTGTGATCTTTTAAAGGTGCAGTGTGTCACATTTAGTTGGAAGAGATCCACTGGCAGAAATTGAAATCATTAGCGTGTTGCTTCTAATCTATGAACCATTGTTTTCTTTCCTTTACAATTGGATCTTTATTGTCTTATATTTTATATTTACATCATGAGTTGGTCCTCTGTTTTATTTTGACCTTGGAAACCTCTTTCAATAGAAATATTACTATCACTGAAACATTTGTTCCTCTCCATAATTCTCTAAGTGATGACCTTTGACCTCTTGCTGTTCCAGCTCAGATCCAGAGCTTCAGGTGAAAGATTTGGAGATAAAGAAAGCAGCGAGTGCGGCTTCGCTCGACCTCCTGGGACGGAGCCAGGAGGAAAGTCTCAGCGTCTCCTCCGACTCTTCGTGAAAACATCGTCTTTATCTCCCGAGGAGGAAAGTCAGCTGTTACCCCCATCGCACTGCACTTTGTGAAATCTGTTTTCTCTGGATTTTTGTGTTCTCCTTATCCATTTCTGTTGCAAACATTTACCGTGAATAGCAACAAAAGAACACCCCAGGAGAGTTGTTTACCACCGTGTTCTGTCTGTGGTGGCGTCCGTTTGCCTGAAGATGGCAGTGTTGCTACATCCATCTGCTGCTAACTGACGTGTATTCCTTTCATAAACAAACCTAACAAAGCATGCTGAGCGCTGGTCATTCATACTGGTCATGTATGTGCACATAACGACGTGTTCAGCGGCGATGGCATGTTGCATCTCTGCGGCCTCTCCTCCTAATAAAGTGAACGGTGTGGTGGAGCCTGTCGCGCGATGGCCGCTGCAGTGCTTAGCAGTGTGACATGTGTAATAGTGTCTCTGCAGAGCCTTCAGACAGCCCCCTGTCAGGTGTGGCACTGGTAGGAGGTCTGGTGGACTCCCGGCGGGCTTGCTCCTGTCTGAGAGGGCCACCAGGTAGACAGGCTCTGCTGCTCCCTGCAGAACAAAATGCCAGCTGCACTGACAGGCCACCTTTTCTACCTGTCACTTAATATTTGTATGAACCTTTTCACTGTACCCTCACACACGTGTGTGTGTGTGCAGCAGCATGCTCACGGTGTGTATGCAGATGAAAGGACCACTACACAGAGCCAGGGACAACTCAGGGAGCTGCACAGCTAATTAGGTCTGCTTTGTCTCTGCAGCCGCTGTGATATTCATTATAAATTCAGAATCAGACAAAAGGCTGGTGCTGCAGGGGGGCAGAGAGGTGACGTCACCCCACGCCGGCCCTGCTCTGAGCAGCAGCATGGGCAGGACAGTGTAGGGAAGCCCGCAACATCAAACTGGAGGGGTGGAACGTCCTTTCCCGGAGATGCGTGGGTGTGTATGTGACCTCATGCGCATCCAGGTATGTTAATGCAGTAAATGCATGTGTCGTCTTTGTCGGTGCTTAACGACGTGGAGCTGGCATCACCCCGCACCTCCAAACACATGCACGGAGACTGCTGCAGATGTTTGCTTTGGGCGGATATTCAGGAGGATTTTTATGCCTCTAACACACAGAGAAACCACAGCAGAGGTGATGGAGGAAGGGTGCTTTGTCACAGATGTGTGCACTTGGAGAGCTACACCTGTCGTAGCATTTAATCTAATTCGTTTTTTTCCTCCAATGTTAAAGCCTAAATGTGATTTCAGGAATTCATACTTTAGTTTGAATAGTTTTGTGCAACCTTCCTTTGTCCTCCTGCATAAAACATTCGTCAGTCGTCAGAGATGCACGTTTCATTGGATCAACTCTTGGATTCCACTTTAACATGACATTGTGGTGGCCTTTCTGCACGAGTCTGTTGCCTACATTTTGTTTTTTCACTTCTGAGGACGCCTAAACTAAACTAAAGACTGCCTGTTTCCTATAAGGTCAGGCCATACATTTCACTGCGGTGTCATTGATAAGATGTAGAAGGTATGTGGGGATTGAGAACAGATGAATGAACAAGGACATTTTTAGAAACAAGATGTTGTTGCCTGTCAAACGAGGTGTTGTTAGAGTTCCTCTTTGTACTTGGGTATGTCTGCAAACACAAATAAATCCAAAACTTTAGCTTTTATAATGTAAGGTTTTCAATGAAATCCTCACAATCATTATGGGTTATCTATATTCCATCATGGACACTTTCAAGCACCCTTCAGGAGCAGAAAGTCATCTCATTCTATTTTGGAGCTCACCACAGATGTCTGTTTGAGTTAAGATCCACTTTCTGCCATGAGGCTCTGCAACTGTGTGAACCAGTCTCTAACAGTGAAGCGCTGCTTGTTGCTGACAGTCCCGTGCACTGAGATGTTTATGTTGCTGGTCTCAGTCGGACTGTACAGAGCTGTATTGACTCCTCTTTTAAATTGTGTGTGACTCTGTTGCACAAGGTTGTTAACATCGAGCCGCTGTGGCTCGGCCTGTCAGATCAGCTCTGCTGCCATGACGACACCGACACTTTGAAGCTGATCAATTTGCAAATGATCACTCCGACTGCAGGGCGGAATTTAGCTGGAAATAACCATTAAAGAGAGAGAGAGAGAATCGGGGTTTTCTTTATCTCCACAAATGCTTTAGCTCAGTTTAATCTAATTAGCATGCTTATTGTTTGACACATAAAACTTTAAAAGATAAGATGAAGGAAAACGGCCCCTCTGGGAGCTGCCCATCTGCCTTAAACCAAGTCAGCCCGCCTTTCTGCCACAACAGCTCGAATAAACTCCACCTTATGCCTGTGATCTCACGCTTGACTTATTGCTCCCACTGTTGTGTAATTAACACCGATCTACACAAAAGAAAAACACAAAAAAAAAGCTATAGGTGGAGAAAAGAGCCAAATGGTCAAACCTGAAAAGCAACAATATGAAATCCCAATCAGCATTCCTCCACTATAAGCCAAAAACAAATTGAAGTATTGAGGGAGATATGCTCCAGTGGAGGCAAATTACAGATAAATCAACGGCAGCTAATGCATTTTAAGTGCCACATTATACAGAATCCATTAGTAGCGAGAGGAGTTCAGCACCACTTGAGATATTAAATCTCTGTGACTGCAACTCTGTGGAACCGGGATGAGTCGATATCAGAGAGGCCCAGCCCCGCCGCCAGTAGATAGGGGATGAGACCTCAGAGGAACATGCCAGAGTCATAACACCAAGAGCGGTGATAATGGCTGAGGCTGGTTATTCTGACGTGGAGCTTGTTTAACAGCAAAACAATCACATTCACGGTACACAGGCAGATGAGGGAGCGCAGGGAATGATGTGGAAGTCCGGGATTAATTGAATTGTTAATAACATGGGCCTCAGCCCCGAATGTTTTTCAAGGTCTTCCGCACTCCATGCCAATACCGAGGGAGGATTTACTGAGGCCGACAAAAACTCCACAACCTGACAGCCAAAAAGGGGATTTTCGGACGTTGCATCTGTCCTTGTAGCTGTGTGTGTCTTTTCTCTGAGTGTGTACGTGTGTCCGAGAGCCGACCGCTTCCTAACACCTGCGTCAATCTGCTGGAAGAAAAAACACTTTTTCCTCAAGGCTGAAACATTTCTCTCCGCGACCGCACTGTCGCACATGGAAATGAGCTGAATTAAGAGCCATCCATCATCTATCAAACCCCAGCAGCTTTGGTACCTCTCCTCGGTTCTGCATGGCTTCCGTACCTGCTCCTTCCACTGCCGCATGCTGTCGCCTCTTCGGTGCACTGATGTTGCAATTACTGGGAACGGGTGTGATCGCTGTACCATGGCGAGCAACAGCTTCTCTTCCCCCTGGAATCCGCGGCTGATCGGCGCGAAGGCAACTCCTCATCCCGCAACGCTGGGCCTGAGGGGGGGAAAGGGGAAGTTGAGATCACCACTTCATAATTCCCCTGAAATAACATGGTGTCTAAAATCAGATGCGTTTCCTCTGGAGCACAGAGTTAAAAACAGAAGAGAAGGAAGGGCCTTTTATATTTCACACTGTAGACATTTCATAAACAAGCGTCCTAATGGTTGCAGTGAGCTCAGCCAATTGTTTAATAACTCTGAAAATGAAGTAGACTATTGTAAGATACCTTTAGTGTCTTTTGCTCACCCTTGTATGAATTTGTGTCTTGGCACAGGGGAGCAGCCCCTCGGTGTGCCACAAGATCATGTGTGAGTAACTGCCCCGCCAGACTAATGTCTTGTTAGAGATGAGGAACGAGTAGAGGGGGAGCTCTTTGGTCAGATCCAGCTCAGTGAATGGAGAGACGGCTGGCGATGGCAGCGAGAGGACGACGGAGGGTGGAGAAACAAGGGGAGGAGAAAAAATGGCGGGGTAGAGGGCACCGTCTCTTGAGGCCTCTGTGCTTCGCTGCCAGTGTGTGTAAATCAGCAGGCAGCTCACGGCTGCAATGAGGTAGAAAATAAAAAAAACATAAAAATGTCCAAGTGAAATAAGAGGCAAGGGGAAATCTTTTATGATGAGCCTAAATTCTCCTTACTCTGCAGTAGATCCACTGGCCGCTCAGCTTGTCTTCTCCAGACACCGTCCATCATCCCAGTGTCTGCATGTAGCCACAAATTACTCAAATTACCCCACCTGCTATTCATTTAATACATATGTAATGAGTATCCTAAATTCACATGATTATCATTCATGGGATGTTAATGGGCCTGTGTCAAATTCATTAATATGCACGCAACATGGTGTGAAGTGCCGAAACCTGAAAGTGGGAAGTTCTCCATCTCTGGCATCATCGGAATAAAGAGCTCCATTTGAGTGCGACTGAATCCCGTGCTTCAGGAATATTTTCCAGATTGATCAGAGGGTCTGGGAGCGTCAGAGCTTTCGGAGCTCTCCTCGCAGTCGTCTGCAGCAGAGGGCTGAGCCACCTCACCATCACGTGCCCAGCGTGTGGAAGCTCCCCAGCTGCAAGCTCAGAGGGACAGTAAGAGGACCTCTGAGATTACATTACTTTTTTATCATCGCATTCATCTCGTTGATCATATTCAGATGGATTTCTTTACGCTCCCTCTCTACTCCCCCGAGCTTACTCCACTTACTGTACTCCAGTGATACGGACGGAAGGCGACACGGGTTTATTTAAAGCGCCTGTAAAAAGTATTGAGTCTCCACAGTGAATCAAATCCTGGAAACATCTCAACAGAGAAAGAGCCCCATCACCACACACACACACACACACACACACACAAGCAATACATTTAAAATAATATCGTTACAACAAATAAAACGTCTTACTATGATTTTCTAAGTGCTCTTTAAACAGGACACTTGCAGAAATGGATTTAGCACTCATATATTCACTTGAATTCACCTCCCTGGGGTCAAGGCCTTCAGTTATGAATACAATTGCATCTGAAGGCTGGTGCTCTTCAAACGATCATTAATTATTTAATATAAAGAAGAATTAATACAAAAACACAGCTTTAAAGGTGTTTATATCATTTCATATTTTGAGAAGATGTTGCTTTTTCATTTAACATGCAGTTTTCTGGCATTCCCCATGCTTGATTTGAGTGCCACAACAAATGCCACATTTTATTTTCACTGGAAGACTTGCCAGCAACAACTCCCTTTACACAGTTATTGGGTTTGATGTGCAAAGGGGCCCAATCATCCAACAGCATCTGTCAAAACTGCAATATTGGTACATTAATTACATTATTCAAATATATTCTCACACACAGAATTTGAAAAAGTTGTGTAACGTGAGTGTGCAGACTGTAAACGGTCTGTGTCCTCAGACCGTGGCTCCCGTGAGCAGCTCTCTGTGTACCTTGGCTACTAAATTAGCTCAGGTTAGCTTGGCAGGATCCGTGGCTTGGACACGTACCAAAGCTGACACTGAGCGGGAGCGACAGCAGCTCCTGTAACTGCAGCTCTCACACTTCCTGTGCCAGGGGGTGGGGGGGCAGCCTCCCAAAAAAAGTTACTCTATTATAAGCCGACACTGACACGGGATTCCAACCTGAACGCGGGGTCATTAGGACCAATGGCATCTGCCTCAGTGGAGGGGAGGGGGCAAAAGAGGAGAAGGAGAAGGGAGGAATGATCAGTTTGCACAGGACTGGCAGCTGCAGTTAGCAGTGAGCTTCACAGTGTTGCAAGGGCTGTAATTACAGTTAGAGCATCTCTCGCATCTTTGACCCCTCCTGATTACAAACTATCCTCCCGGACCACCCACGGTCATTACTCACCTCACTAACTAGCTGAGTAAATCAGTGGCGGAGCGCTGACCTGATATTAGAGCCACAGCCGGAGTATAAACAGGGCCAGAGTACAGAGGCTGCAGCCTTGTAAATAATCTGTGTGGAGATGGAGTGGGAGCCAGGCGTGGGAGATGTTTATAGCAGGTGGACAAACACCCGTCACTTTGATAAGCCTGATTTATCCTGAGTGACATGTCAGCACATAGCTCTGCGCCGCCTGACAGGCCGCGCAGCCGAACCCGACACTCAACACGAGGCCCGCGTGTTACGATGGAGTAAGTGAGAGATGACAAGTGCGGCAGCAACAGCTCCATCCATTTAGATCATCAGCTGGGACACGACTGGGGTGTCTCTAAAGGGCCAAAGTTGGACCATCAGACACTGGACATGCAGCTTGATAAAGACAGACCCACTGATAATGTGAGAGAGGTGGGCGTGGTGCTTGTAATGAATGAACTGTCCAAAGTCATATTTACTGCCCCCCACCCACCCACACCCCTCAGCTCTGCACCTCGTAACGCACATTATCCATTAGACATTGGAAATCGGTGAAGGAAATGGAAGTCCCAGCCTCAAACTCCAGAAATATGAATTTTCCGAAGCCTGTCATGATCTGCGTTTTTGCTTTCACTTTAAATGCGTCGTGTCTCCCCGCAATGTCACAAGCGAGCTGCAAGGAAACCTTAATTTGTCAGCTGGCGTGAATTATGTTAACAGAAACTGACCTCAATTAAGAGTGACTTGCATTTAAAAAGTGTCTATTTCAGATTTTAAGATTTAGACCAGGGGAGAGGCTTTAATGGAATGCTGACAGTGGGCCAGTTGGAGAGGTAATACATTTCCTGCAAAATGTCAGGGGATACCACATAAATAAGGCCGTGTTATTCTTGACAGAAACTCTCCATGAAGCCGCAGTGTGATCTATGGTCCAGTGACCTGGTTAAAGAGCAGCAGAAACAGCTGACAGCTTGATCAAGATTACCTCTCTAAAGTGGTATAGATCAAGTCTTTAGCCTCCCCACTAACCCCGGGGGTAATGGTACGAAATGATGATGGCATAAATGAAGATGAGCAGGTATCACTTTGAGCTCGGAGGTGTTTGTGTACTGACAGGAGGTGAGGAGAAAAAGAGGAGTAGAAAAAAAAAAAAAAAAAAAAGGAAAAGAAGATCAGATAAGAAGACCTGAGCTGAAATCAAATTTTGAAAATTATTCCGTATCTGACGTGGAATGTGTTTTATATTTCCATCATCTTTCTCATCCAACGGAAATTTATTCATTATTACTCAGCAGCTCAATCTATATATATTTGGCCGGTAAAAGTGTATCTTTATGGTTGCAAGTATTAATTAGTGATATTCTGGTATCATTAGTGTAATTTAGTGCTCGGTAAATTAATGGCACCGTGGCATTTATCTATGAAACATTATATCTTGATGTTAAATTGCAATAAAAGAACCTGTATATTCTGAGGATATGGCTGTCCAAATCTAACGGGGGGATGGGGATGTAGTTGACATCCATTAAGGAAATCCTTTATTGGCACATAAAAATGAGGCAATATTTAGCCTCACTTGCCTTTGGCAAGCTAACCCGTAGCCTAGCATTAAACAGGAGGAATCTTCTCGGGAAATGCTGAGCTATGTCAGCAAAAGAAATATTTCTGCTTTAAATCCACAAATTCAGCATCAATCGCCAAACCGGTTGAAATATTTCACCATCGACTTCAGTTACTCGGGCTGACGGTGTCATGAGCGGTGCATCTCTCCTGGCGCAGCATCACATTCTTGCACTACATCCCTTCCCTACAGTAAAACAAAGCATCTCCTCTCTCCACATCCAGTGTAGTATATTCAATAACTAATTATGGTAATTCATTACATCTTCAATTAGCAGAGAGGCTTTATCACCGCACTATAGAGTAAAGAGCAGGATTTATGTGGGCTTTGAATGTCACCCAGAGGACAGAGGACGAGCTCATCACTCAAAAGGAACAAAACAGAGAGACAGGAGCAAGGAAAAAATAGAGGGAGAGAAAGATACAGTGAGTTATCGGTTAATGAATGCATTTTCCTTCCCATTTTCTCACAACCTTGAGAAAACCTTGACAAGGCCTCTTTTATCTGCGGCGAACTGAAAAGGACTGTATCGACGGGAGAGGGGGGAGAAAAAAAGTATGTTATATAACTTGGATTTTTCTGCGAGAGCACTGTAAAAAGAAATGTACAGTATGTTTGTAACCTCGGCGGGATACGCCGCGCTAACGCCACCTTGCCTGCTGTCAAACAGCCCCTCAGAGGGCGATAAGCATCCCTGCTATCTGTGTGCGTGGCTGTCTTATTACTGCACCTCAGCCGTTCCACACAGGCAGGCAGCACAGCCAGCCATCTGCCACGCCATGATCCTCTGCCCAGCCAAGTCTCTCAGGCGCCGTAAAAAACACACAGTGTCCCTTCGAAGCCCAGAACAAAAGTGCTGAGCAGATGAATAAACTCTGCTTTAAAAATAAATCAGTTTTCATTTATCCACCAGTTTGTGCACATCGGTTCCGAGCGTACACTGGATTCGATGTTGCCAGTGGGCCGTTATTAACTGCACATTACAGAAGCAGTGATATGACAAATAAACCCACTTATTTCTTTTGTGTGAGCCTCAGAAAATAGTTCATTTTTCTCCTGAGGACCTCAGATTAACATTTCTGGTTCAAGATGGAAAAAAAAACTGGCTGGAGGTATTTTTGCCCAGAGCATCTCTGTTACCAAGGTAATCTGTGACCTTTGAAGATACTCTATTGCCACCTTGTGGCTTTAGCAGCAGTTTGAATGACAAAACACAACATGCAAGCACAGACACAATAGATCATGTTTGAGTCTTTATTTTTGCCCTATAGCTATCGACAAGTTTGCCACAAGCAAAGCATGAAATGCTGTGGATGCCGTGAATGTTCCATCGACAAATAAACACAAGTTATCAGTGCAACGTCAGGAAATATTCTTAAATATGCATTTCAGTGATATGAACATCTTCTTATCTCGTCACCAGACTTTCATTTGTCTGAGGAGTGAAATGAGCCTGAAAAGTGACAGAATGGACTAAGTAAGATAAAGTGAATTTGTACCAGTCAGTAAACTAAAGGAACAGAACTTACATTCTTATAAAGCGTAAAGCTCCATCAGAAATTCTTTGGGGACGATTCCTATGTTTCCGTTCTTCTCTCCAACCCACCAGCCAAAGCTCTGGTACTCCTGGATACGGGACAGAGCGGAGACAGTGTGCTTCAGAAAACAGAAATGTATTGATGTGAGTTTAACGCTTTATATAAAAAACATATGACGATAAAGCAGCATTTCATTTTTTTTAATTCCTCTGCTGGACACAAGCTCATCGCTGTCACTGAGTATCATCTTAAAATAACTGTTTCCCTTCCACTCCCACAACATCCCATCAGCCTCTGCACTTCCTGTTCCCCCCGCCTCTGTTGTCTGTCCTGAGTACGAACACACGTTCCCTCTCCGCTCCCCACAACAACCTCAGTGTGTGCGGTGCACAACATAAATGTGTCACTGCGTGACAAGTAATAGCTCCAAATGGCTGTCACCATGCTGAGATGTGAGGAGGACACCGTGAGGCGAGATCTGAGACAAGAGAGTGGGGGGGGTATCCCTGTCTCTTTCTCTTTGGCCAAGAGCCTGTGTTACCATCAAAGTCTTCCTGGGACATGAATCAGCTCTGAAGATCGTGCTCTGACACGGCTGAAGGGAAGAGGAGCCGCCATAGTGTTTCAAATCCAAAGCAGAACCAGTGGGCGACAGGGAAGCACATGTGTCCAGTTACTCCCAGGAGGGAGGGGTGGATGTGAGTGATCGTCTGTTAGTATCAGACACAGGGAGATTCCAATAACAATAGTGATGGTTCACGCTGACAGTTGTGTGGTGATTTGTCATGTCAGATTAAAAAAAAAAAAAGTCTTGACTTACTGTCAGTGTCACAGAGGCAGATGATGATGTCAACACAGTATGATGTTATTAGCTCATCTCAATTATTAACCACAGATTAAACATCACACCAAACAAACAGAGACGGTCACATCCATTTCTTTTATGTGTCACATGATGAAAATGTCACTTCATCAGCCGCCCCTGGGGGATAATATAGCAGACTGACATGAGGTGTGTGTGTATAAGAGGGTGCGAGAGCGAGCATGTGTGTGTGTGTGTGTGTGTGTGTGAGAGAGAGAGCACATTATTACTTCCTGCAGCCTGCCTTTGAATACAGCAACACTTCATTGTGTAGCTCTGGCTGACAAATCACTCATGCTTGAGTGAGTGCGGGACACAACACGAGAACACACATACACAGAGCTGCGGAAGACAAATGACACCGCACACTGCGACGACACAAATATACCCCAAAGCTGCCCGATGTCCCGTAATTGTATTAGTTGGAGCTGAAGAAAAGCTCCCTGAGCGTCGATTTACAAGCACACATTGTTAAAAGCAGCGATAAGTTGAGGACAGATCTGCAGACGAGAGAGCAACGGCAGCAACATCAACCCATCACCCATTATCAACCCATCCAGCCACTTCTGCTAAGTGAGATGTTACATTTCTCAATTAGTTTTATGTGCAGTCGCTTGCACCTTGAAGGGGTGATGGTGGCGGTGGGTGGGGTGCTGTAGCATATCCGGGCAACACGCTCCCTCCCCTCACTTCCCCCAGTCAGTCCCTATAATCGACACCCAGCTCCTGACTGGGGGGTCTCACAGCTGTAACACCGCAGCTATTTCTGGGCTGTGGAATGGGAGGGAGGGGGAGGGAGGGGGGGCGTCCAAGGGAAAAGGGAGAAAGGAGAACTGAGGAGCTGAGGGTGGGTGGGGGGTTGCCTGGCCGTCCACTTTAGCTGCAGCTGGCTGCTGCAGTCCAGACACGTTTTATGGTCATTGCCCTCGCAGAGGACCACAACCCCCAACACCAAGGTTTCAGCTAATGGCACTCCCAGTCTGAGTGAAAGAGCAACTTGATTCTTGCTCCTTTTTCCACGCACACACTGAGGAGGAGGAGGAGGAGGAGTAATAAACAGGCATTTGGCCAATGAGCATTGATGTGTCTGTCTGCTTTGTGCATTTGTTTCTGTCTTTTTTGTGCCGAATCAATTAATCAAAAACAAAAAGAAGATCAGTTTTGCTTGAGCCATATATCAAACAGAGATGCTCGTCCCTGCAGCTGTATTGTGAACAACTTGATCCCGTTTTGAATTTTGTCAGAAATTGTTAGAAAAAAAAAAAAAAAATCTCAAGCTCTGGCAAATTTTAAATGACGATTTTCTTCCTTTTTCTCCCATTTCATGAATCCAACAATGAATCAGTAAAATGAGAAGCAATTGATGAATGAAGAAAATGAATTGCAGTCGCAGCCTAGTTAATTTGCCCTGATTGATAAAGACACTGGGCTTTAACACACAATTATAACTGATGTCTTTATAAATAAATAAATGTCTGCCGCTCGTCAGTCACAGGGTGCTTTTGAGTCCTGACGCCACTAGATGGCAGACTTGAATTTGAAAATGGCTCCGGCCAGTGAACAGCGCCAGAGGACTGCATGCTCCATAGAAACCAAACCACACAGGGAATATATGCAGCCTACACGCAGCCCATTTCACACTGTTTTCTTTTTTTTTTTAAACACAAACCACAGGAATCTGCAAAAGTGTATAATTCCTTGACGCATTTGCTGTGAAATGTTCAAAAACAAGCTTGTAAAACGTATCACAACAAAATCCAGTTAGGCGTTCATATGAACCAGCTCAGGACAAAAGGTCTCCTGTTTGGTTGCATAATAAAGGTAAAGAACCACCTCTCTGAATCACCACACCTGGGGGCCCGGGGCCCTCGCCCAGTCAACAAGCCGTGGAAACTCTGTGTCCACTACACGTCCTCACCTGCTCTGAATAGAGCAGCGGGCTGAGCCGGGGTTTCCTGAGAACACACATTCCTATTTGGCGAGGTGAGAGCGATGTCTGGGAGGTGTGTGGGCTGAGGGCTGCTCGCCGCCTGGCATGGCGGCGAGCAGCGGCGATGGCGTGCTGAAACAGTCCAGATGGAAGTGATGGAATGGCGCCGCGTGCCAGCTCGGCCCAGCTTCCGCCAACAACACTAAAACAGTTTCCGTTGTGACACGACTAATCCCCATCACAGTGCCAGAGAGGGAGACGAGCCCAGTCTGCCTCTTACCATCAGCCGCCCCACCTCCAGGCGGTGGGTCAGGCGCTGCCAGTAAAGGATGTGAACAGTCAGTTCCTCTCAGGGCCTGGAAATAACTCACTTTAGGTGGTCTGTCTGGGAGAAGCAGAATCCTGCAGACTGAAAAACCTCCACTCAAGTTTGACTTAATCCTGGCTTTATGCTGCTGGGGACAAACCAAGGCTCTCCTCACAAGTCGCCTCACCGTACCTTGCTCAGGATGTAGACGATGTCTCCTCGTTTGAAGGACAGTTCATCTGGGTGGTCCGCTACACAGTCCCACAAGCCCTGGAAGAAGTTCTCGTAGTCTGTGCTCTTATCAACTAGACGGGGGGAGGGCGAGAAAGAAGATTAGGAGCTTTATTTCCTAATGAGTGTCATTGTCTGACATCTGACACACGCAGGGAGTGTTAGTGAGGAGCACAACCAACAGGAGGCAATAGAGAGCCTGTGGACACATCACAGTTCACAGCTTCAGAGGGTGCAGTACAAAACAAAAACAGCAATGTGGAAGGAGGTCAAATACATGACGTTGTTGTTGGTGGACACTAATTTCTCAGGAAATGGAAAGGTTCAAATAAACCAAATTTTAAAAAATAATACACAAGATATTTCAAAGACAAAAATGATTAGAAATCAACAAAGTATTAGACTTTGTTGTGTTGTTGTCTTAATGTGCTTGGCACAACTGTAAGTCAATGTGTTTTGAATCTTTACCTGGAGAAAGTAAATACAAACATTCTTATATCAAAGAATTTTCTTTCACTTGTAAAAAGGGAAGTGCTCCATTAATGGAACTCTAACACGTCATAAGAGGAAGTTAAGCACGCTGAAAGTTATTTCCAACATTGTGCAGTCACGCCTTTCAGCTGTCACAGTTTCCTCTAAATGTCACTTCTTCTCACGTCTGTGCATCATACTGATCTGAGAGCTGTGTTACCTGGAGCAGCAGGAGGAGCAGGAGGAGCAGGCTTGTTTGAAGGCTCCACTGTTCCAGGAGGCTTGGCCGGAATGGACGGTTCATCCTCTGCAGAGACAAGATACACAAATAGTGACACATAGAGTTTACGGTTGTTCTTCTAGTTACCAGATAGAAACACTGATCAGACCCGGGAGCTCTTCATAGATGTCGTCGTCGATTGGCTCAGACTCGTCTCCGCCAACTACAGGACCCACGTCGTCGTACATGTCCTGTTCCTCCTCGTCCTCTTCTGGGATGATTCCCGTCATATCTACACAAAGGGAGAGAGAACATGTTGGACTGACACTACTATTTAGATCGTTATGAGTTATACAATTGCTGTTAGTGACACATTTAGGTCTAATTAATGTTCTTATGATTGAAACATTTCAAACCTCTCAAGACAAAGTCTATCTGTTTCACCCACTCCTCGGCCTCTTTCACCGATGACGCACAAAACTGCGATGAAAGACGAGAGAAATGAAGACTGCAGTCAGAGCAATGTGCAGCTCCACATATATTAATTAACATAAACAAATAATGCTGCGTTTATGCATAGTAAAATGTTCCGCATGGAAGAGTCTGGATGTTAGGAACTCACTTGGACTTCTTAAAATATGCATGACAGGTTGCAAAGGCAGCAGTGTCAAAGGAATGAATGGGTTTTTGAATAAATAAAGATTTAATGAAGTGCAAGTACACACACGTGGCTCGCCAAGTCTCAAACATGGCACATCTCAAGTCCATCTTGGATTTTTTTTTTTTTTCAATTCAGGAGGAGGAGCACTTCTCCTCGCAGCATCACCGAGACAGACAAGCGTACCTGATAGACTCGCTTGTCTGGAGCCGTTATCTCGAAGCAGCAGTCTTTCTTTGAGTCTTTGCGTAAGGCGTTGTTCATTTTGACAGTGTACCCATCGATACTGAACTCGCCCTTCTGCTGCTTGTCTGCGAACGGAAAAATCGATGCATCGTTATTAACGGCTTGGGGAGCAGCAACTGAGGATGCAACTGTCAAGACCAATACGTTTTCTTCAAATGTGCTTATCGTAGTAAAAAAGAAATCGGGACGATACGAGAAAAATAAATGAGGTACCTTTCTCGTTGCCGTAATAGTAGAAGGTGTGATGGCTGAGCGCACACCACCTCTTCTGCCACTCGGTGCCAAAAAAGCTGTGATCTGTGGACGGCAATCCAACACATGCCTCAGTGTTTAATATGAAGGCAATTAGAAGCGTGCATCACATGTAGGCTTCACTCCTGCCTTAATATGGGCCTTTAAAATGTGCATGGAGAGATCTAAGGATACAAGGTGTTGCTTTGTCATGTGATCTCCTGACTGAAGTTTCCCTTGGAGACGTCGTAGGTCAAAACATTGCATCACAGTGCAGATGTCAGGGTGAAGAGGTTTTTTTCGTCCTCACCAAAACATGTGCTATCCTGTTACCTCCAGAAGGACAGTAAGGTTTTTACTGTTGTCAGACTCCCAACAACAAGACCATTCAGGTGAGGGGGGGCTGGGTCTGGAGGAAACCCATTCAATCCCATGTTGGGCCAGTTTTTCTTTCCTTAACTATATTTAATGACAAATTAAGTTATCTGACCACTTCGTGTATGATTGTAGTGTAAGAACTAGACGATCACATGTAGGATTGTTTGGCCTTAGATGAAGGCAGCTCTTGGTTTCAGTCTGGTCTGTGGAGCACCCACCCTTCCTGCGTTTCTCCAGGTATCCCGCTTTGAAGACAGACGTCAGGTCCTGAGCTGCCACAGGTGGAGACTGCTGGGCTCCTGGAGAAGTGAATTCAAGTCATGAATTCTCTCTGAACTGCTGGGTGTTTTGTGAAGTGTTTGATGGGTCAAA
This sequence comes from Pseudorhombus dupliciocellatus, assembly GCA_016785235.1. Taxonomy (NCBI): domain Eukaryota; kingdom Metazoa; phylum Chordata; class Actinopteri; order Pleuronectiformes; family Paralichthyidae; genus Pseudorhombus; species Pseudorhombus dupliciocellatus. Next base: position 1,528,683 of record JAFBJW010000041.1, on the reverse strand, counting down.
GTGAAATTCATTTTTAAAAACCATTAAATGTGACCAGATGGGTTTCTGGCTAACTTTGCAATGGTGCGGCAAGTTGACGGATGTTGAAATGAAAAGTACAGGTCATGGAGGCTCCGCTGAGCAATGTTTTGCAGCTCGTTTGAGGTCACGCTGCAGATTCTGCCTGCAGCATGCAACTTCAATGCAAATGTCCAACTGCTGTGTCAAAGTTGCTTTGTGTGAAAGAGCAGCCATAAAACACGCAGCTGCTTCCAGCCCATAAACCCCGGACTCTAATCACCATTTCAAGGATTTCCCTGAAACTGGGTTTTTCACTTAAAAAAGAAAACAATAACAACAAAATAGATAGTTCTGCTCAGTTGGGGCACGGAGGGATGAAGCTACTGTATATGGAGGGATGTTTTTTTAACAGACTGAAATCATGGCAGTCGTTTTCAGCCTGCAGACCGAGGCTAGGAGTAATAAAGCATGCTGGAGCTGTCAGAGGGGCGGGGGTGAGAGGTGGTGGGAGTAGCAGCGGTGCCTCCAAATTGCTCCTCAAGTATGTTGCCAAGTTACAGTTGGAATGTCTCCTTCATTGTGCCACTCAACGTCACTTTGTGCAAGGAGCAGATGCTAAGATTTCTGTATTTTCATGCCAACGTGCAGTCCAGTGCTCTGATCCGCAGCTTGTTAGCAGCTGGCAGATCAACATGCGGGGACGTCTGCTAAGTGCCTGTGGCTTCTACCTTCGCTGGCGTCGTCCTCCTTGTCTGTGCGCTCCGACTGCAGCGAGCCTCCTTCGTTGGTGCTGTCGACATCCTCCTCCTCCTCCGAGTCGTCTCCACCTACTGAAGTGGACACACGGAGCTGTGTAGTAATGACACAGGCTGTGGTTTCCAACCGGTTATGCACCGTGAATTTCCATTTCCTTGCAGTTTGGATACGTGTTTAAAGCCTGACGATATAAACCTTCAAGATAAAAGTATGAAAAGTGTAGCGTTCAAATGGATTTTATTTCATTTCTATCACGTTTAAGTCCATGTTGTGACCTCTTGACAGGGTCCAGACAATACATATAACCCATATTCAATATATTCAGTCTAATGTGTAAACCCCCAGGTTGGGCACCACTGCTGTAACTCAGCAGAAGATACAATAATAACAACAACATATTCAAAATATAGAGTACTAAACAAAAACAAATAAGGAGAAACACTCACTTTGGTCCTTAAATTCATGAGGGAAACTGTTGGAGAGACAAAAACATCAACATCTTTGAAATTCTGAAAACGGAGTGAAAATATTGTAAAAATATTTTTAAAAAATACCTCAGTTTAACATCTTTGATGCGTCTGAGGAACGCCTCCTTCTTCTCTTTTGCCTTCTTGCTTAGATGTTCTCCTTTTAGCCCATCATGGAGAAAATGTTCTAAATCTAAAGAAGAAAAAATGAAAAGGCAAATTTGGTTTGCTCAGCCTGATGTCTGGGAGCCATGGGAGCACCGACTTCCACGTGTTCTATTGCTGTGTGGTGGCACGACATCAGGCCCAGAACAAACATGTCTGACTCACGAGGACACAGTGCAGCCTCCATTCATACTGTACATAAACAAAGCAGAGGGGGAAAATGACACATGAGGTAACAGATACCTCAGCATAACTTTTATTCTTGGAGGCATTTTCTAACTTGGAAACACATACGATACAAGATAAGAGCAAGAGGAGTCTCCTCAAAACTGCGTCTCTGTGAAGTCGAGGTAAATACACTTTCCCCAAGTTCACGGGACTCTGACTTTGGGAGGAGTTCACCCTTTCAAGTGGGAGGTCAGAAACTTCTGATATACACATTGTCTGGAATGCAGGAAGAGCCTGGAGGGACTACATATCCCATCTGGCTTTGCTTCAAGATCCCCCAGGAAGTGCTGGAAAGCATGGCTAAGGAGAGAGATCTAGAGGAGAGGAGAGGAGTTTTAGAGGAGATCTAAAACCTACTGGCCCGGCTTCACCTGGTAAGCAGAGTAAAATGACATGAGCTTGTCCCCTCTGTGTTAATGTCAGCCTGCAGTTCATAAAAACTCTAGATCCGGCCCTGCTGATATCACTAGACTTGTGTTTGTTAGCCAGTGAAATGGCTCAACACTACACACACATACACACCTGCATCTGAGGGATCTCACAGCACAGCCTGCCTGCCACTGACCCAGTCATCCATGTTGAGTCAGTGCTTCCTCTTTTTTTGTTTTCCACCAACACAACGATCTCACAAACGTCCTGTGTTTTCTCGGAGAACACTGCAAACAGCTCAGCAGCCTGGAGAACAAGCAACTTTCTGATACATCACCTGAAATCAGCGAGGTCAGCTCGTCCGGGATCGCTCTCATGGCGCTGATCACAGTGCGTGTGCGTGCGTGCGTGCCTCTGTCTGCGCGCGCGCGCGTGTGTGTGTGTGCGGACAGGCAGAGATGGACAAAGAGGAAACCTCTCATGACACGGAAGTAGCAGCACTGGCCACACAAACACGGAAGTTAATATCAACAATGACCTCACTGCTGCAGCGCCATGACTCCATCGAGCACTCATTTGTCATCATTATTATTATTATTATTATTATTATTATTATTATATCAGCGCGGGCAGGCGTGTGCGCGTGACAAGGCTCTGACGCTTTCACGGGTCCTCGCACGCTCATAAAGCCAGAGCATATTCTGCCACGATCATATTTGTGATTGATTCCAGATAATATTTCTCGGTGGACACATTGGGAGGAGATCCTGTTTCCACACAATGATGTAAATCAGCCCTGAGTTTATAAACGTGTCAACACAATAAATCTGCACAGGGATTATTAATAGATGAAAATGCAATCATGTCAAACTGCTGCCAGGACTTGTTTTTTTTTTATTCTCAAAGCAACAGGCACGTGATTCTGAGTCTGAGCTTCACTAGTTTGTTTCTTATGCACATTTTCAATGTTTGCATCATCGTCTGTGAGATGACTCAATTTCTAATGTAAAACACTGAGATGCATCTAATCTGAGGCACCGAGCCTCCCAGACCCTGAGGTGCCAATCAGAAAGCTAAACTTGAAGGAAGATAATAGAAAACTGAACACAGTGGACACACACACACTTCTTCGAAGAAGGAGAATTAGGCTACTTGCTATCGACAATGCTCGTCTCAGATTGGATAAATGCACAGGAAAGACAGAGTTAACAAAATGCTGTGTATTTTCATATTTGCTGTGTTCTTTTGCAACACATCAGGGCCACCGTACGAGTCAAAACGTCTCTTCTTTTGAGCTTCTGCTTCCTGCCTTATTAAAGCGAAGTCGCCTGCATGTTGTCATATTGTTTATAAAGATGTCGCTCATTCATGACTCATCTTTTGACAGGCGCGAACACCCAATCCTGGTTAAAAGCCCGAGCCTGGCTTTGAACTGTGGAGCCTGTTGTTGTGGAGAAATGAGAGGAGAGACGCCTGAGCAGCTCTGGAGGGGCACAGTGAGGAGCTTCAGCCTGTAGCTGCAGGTGGTGGACACACACACACACACACACACACACACACACACACACACGCTGTCTACTACACTGCATTCATCTGTGTGTCAGGCCTGTGGCTTTGGAAAGAGTTTCTATATCTTTGGTCTTAATCTTAGTCTAAATACTTAATCTTTTATGGTTATTCACACAGTGCACCTCTAGCTTTTAATTCAGGATATTCTGGTTAGAGGGTGACCGCTCTCCTCCCTCAGCTGAAGCTGCCCCATCAGAAGCATGTTCTGAAGAAAGGGATCCAAACATATTTTATGTTCAGATTTAATTTGAGAGCCGAGAAAGGTTGTAGCTTTTCGCCAGTCTGTAGTCACTGCAAATTTTCTTTTTCTGGGCATTGATGTTGTACGTCTTTGTGCAATGAAACCTCACTACTTCACATTCTGTGACATCATTTCCTGTGCAGAGTCATCCCACATTCTCTATACGCCACAAACCCTCTGTGGTCATTCAAAACCTGACCCCCTCCTGACCTGGCAGCAGTTCCTCCCAGTTTGGTGTGGAGAGGAGAGCCAGCTTGACCTTTGACCTGTGTGTGTGTGTGTGTAGGCACAGAGGGTGGGATCTGCTGGCACAGAGTTGGATCTAGTTTCCCATAAAGCTGTGCTATTTGCCAGTCTTCTCACACACTCCTCTCTGCAAATGTTCCTTCCACTTTCGGCAAAGTCTACATCAGTCTGTCCAACAAACTCAGTATTTTTATCATTTAATTCATAATGCAGCCTAGACAATTGGAGTGTGTTTGTAGAAAATAGGATGGAGCAGGTCTCTTTATTCTAAGATGGCCTATAAGAGACTATGAAGAAATAAGTAGTTAAATTTTTTTTTTTTTTTTCATCAGTCTTTTATAAATAATGAACATAAGACAAGATGGTGATTTGTGTTTGGTTTGTCACACTGACACCGTGTGGTCTGAATATTTTTAAAAAAACAACATGGCTCAGCGGCTGCAGCACCAAACCAAAGCTGACTGCTCCTCTGCCTCTTGGGTTTTCTGGAATTAGCCCACTCAGTCCTTGTTTTCAATTGGTGCACAATTAGGCTTCACTTAAAACCACATCTCAGTAGGAATGGCAGCTCACTCCACATTTTAAATCTTACTGTGTGAGACTCAGAGCCCAACCACGTAGTCCCGAGAGCAGAGGAGATACACAGGCTCCGCATGCATCCTGCAGGATTATTGATCTGTTTAATTATCGGGCTCCACATTCCACGAATTAATGTCTTTAGCTTTTTATCGAGTATTTCCCTCAAACCTTTAAAACTAGTTTCGCGACACGTGTAGAAAATACTCGACCACAGCTGTTGCACTGTGTGTAACGTTCAACTGGTGTCTGCGAATAATTCCTATAGCGCTAAATGAGACGGAGAGGAAAACGGATTTGATCCAGATTAACATATTTAATTGAATTTCAATTGATAGAATAAACACCCTCTGCTATGTTAAATGGAATTTGCTAATTGTGTGTTCTTTGTGCCAGAAAATGTATTTGAAGTAACTCTTAAACCAATTTAAGCGTTTTTTGAAATTAAACATAAATAGTTTTAAACTATAAATGAAGGGCAGGATGACGGTGCACGGTGCAATTCTTTATTCAAAGCGATTGTATAACATCGTGGATCAGGCTATAAACAAGCACCCTCAGTGCTGTGAGTTTTATAGGCCATAAAATTTAATTTGAGAGCCGAGAAAAGTCGTAGCTTTTGGCCTGGTACTCACAACAGTCAACTCTCACTGCAAATTTTCTTTTTTTCTGGGCTTTAACATGCAGAGACCACCAATCTCCTCTTTTACACCCCAGCCCGGATAAAACACCAGATATTATAGGCTAAGAGATATAGGCTATTCTACGGTCACATTGGAATAATATCTCTCCTCCTATTTAAAGTAAAAAATGGAATTGAATCTCAACCACAATTCTTGCAAATATACGCTTTGTTTCTTTAAAGTGCTGTATTTAGTGCCTATTTAGCTGTTTGTTTTTGAAGTTTTGAAATGAATACTGCCTTTATTTTAATTTTGTACATAATTTACAAAATATCATGCGTGTGATTAACATAATCCCCCCGTTTATTATCTTCTAAAACACGTTTAGTGCGTAAAACAGACTAACAATAGCCTCAAGCTTGTGAAATAAGACAAATGCGCTTCTGATTCCACTCCATGTAGAGTTTTATTTCAAGGAAAATATTCTGCTCAGTTATAGTGGGAATCCATATAAAAATAAATGTGAAATGTCCTCTATAATAACAAACAGCCTGAAGGCAAAATAGTTGCTTTGCTGCCTGTTTGTTTTTGTTGTTTTTTTGCTTTAACTTACCTTACTGGTGAGATTTTTTTTAAACTGATACACTGACAGAGCACGTGGTATCTGAATGGGAATTAAAACGGCAAATATTTCAATAACTCAAGTTTTGCAGGTCGATTGTTGTGAGAGTTTCTGAGAAAAGGTCAAACGTCTCGGAGGATAAGTGCAGAGGACTGTGTGTGGAATCTGACAAACTCGGTGAGAAAGAGGAGGAGGATGAGAAAACGTGGAAATCCTGCAAAGAGACGTCCAGGCCCGGGGACCCCTCATTGTCCGGGCCTATTGTCGACGCGCAGGTTGGAGCAGTGGGCGCGGGGTTAGGAAAATGTTTCAGATTTTTCTCATAGCTGCTCAAATGCGTGGCCATGGGGCTCAGGCTGTCTCCATTGTTCCCGTTCTGACACTGCTGTGAAGTCAAGGTATTCTGGGGGAAATACCTCTCCCTCTCCAGGAGCGTCCCGCCTGCGCCGCTCTCCGCCTCTGGCTCGAACTCCTCGTCCTCCTCCTCCGGCCCGTCGTCCATCAGGCACGCGTATTTCCCCTCGCTGTCCCGGTTCTCTTTGCTGTGGGTCTGCCTCTTGTGCTTCATCCTGCGGTTCTGAAACCACACTTTCACCTGCTTCTCCGTTAAATCCAGCAGAGCCGCAATCTCCACCCGCCTGGGTCTGCACAGGTACTTGTTGAAGTGGAACTCCTTCTCCAGCTCGAGGAGCTGGGTGTTGGTGTAGGCAGTCCTCAGCCTCCTGGATGCTCCGCCGCCGCCAACAACAACCTCTGGCCCCTCTGGCGAACCTTAAAATAAATGATATTATTTTTTAAAAATCACAAAGCCGGCGATCAGAAACTACAAAACAGGCAACACAACTGGAAAACACGCGCATATGGGGGTGAAACTTGTGCACGAGCAAGCACCGGCACTGGGGGATGGAAGATTTATGGTCCCCAGGCAGAATATGATGGGTCTGCGTGGACAGGACAGGACGGAGGGGGAAGATTAATGAACATGCCAGCTGCTGGCCCGTGTAAGAATAATCTATCACTCTCCATTACTGTCAAGCATTAACACTCTTACACTGCATCACAAGCCAGTGCGTTACTTGATGAGATTAAGCATGCTTAAATCAAAAATCCTACAGTGGCTAAAAGGGACGCCCACGTCGCACAGGGCCCGCGGGATGCAGCTCCTTGCAAGAGGGGGAATCCTCGGACAAGGAGAGCCTTTTTTACACGGGGGTTATTAATCATCGTGTCTTGCCTTGGGGTGAGAAGTAGAGTGGAGAGGAGTCAGTCGTCGTGGCAGCAGCGGAAGAAGAAGCAGATGGAGCAGCAGCAGCAGCAGCAGTAGCAGTAGTAGTGTGGCTCCTCTTGATGCTTTTCTTCTCCTTCATCCACGGGTACTCCGGGGGCAGGGATGCGGCGCGCAGCGGGCTGCAGCCCCGCAGAGCCTGCTGCTTTGCTCGGCTGTGGCGTGGGTGGATGCCCGCGCTCAGGCCGGGGATGGTGCGCTCAAAGGGAGGAGGAGGAATCAGTGTCGACCGTGAAAGCGCCGGGCTCTTGATTGATGAACTTTGAAATGCATCACCGACAGGGTTAGTGAGAGATGTCAGGCACTCAGCGAGCGACGGCTGGCTGTTGATGAAACCACTTTCTCGCCCAAATTCGTAATTCATCTCCTCCTCCTTGTCCCGGGAACCCACTGGAAGTCAGGGGGCGACAGAAATAATGACAATACTAATAAAAAAAAATAGGCATAAACTGCTAAAGTGGATGTAGCCTGGTACATGGAGACCTCTATGACATAAACTATTGCTTTCATGGGGACATGGTTGGAATTAGACCGTGCTGCTTGTCACATGATTGCATCTGCCCAATGACAATTTGAGGTTTTTATCAAAAGAAGCCACTGTCCCCTGTGATTGATCGAAAAACTCGGAGGGGTAACGCCTCATTCCGGGGGTGGTGGTCGCTGTATTTACACATTTTCGGGGGCCAGTTTGCTCACTGGTGCCCCACCTACACTCCCCGGGAAAAAAAAATCACCCAAGAAGTGGTGCCTTCCCCGGTTTTACGCGCAGACACGGCACTTTTGCCGAGCGGCCACGCGCGTTTACCCGTGCACGAGGGCCTTTATTTCTAGCCATGGCACTCCACAAATCATGCAGCAGTCACATTTGTGTCTCATAAAGCCGCGACGCCCGCAGCCGTTGTCAGTGCCAAGGCGTTAATCTTCAGACTTTTGTGTTGAAGGTTTGCTCTGCCCGGCGAGGAGGGCTGCGTGCGCGCACACACCCAAACAAACAACACTGTCGTGCACCCTCACCCTTCCCCCAACACACTGGGGGGAGAGAAAGAGTGGGGGGGGGGGGGGGGAGAGAAAGAGTGGGGGGGGGGGAAGAGGGGGGAGATTATTTTGATTTCGATTTTACACTCATCACATTGTATCCCCCTTATCTCTCTTGTCTCTCCAATAAATGATGTTATTTTCGATAACTTCACCATTTACGTCTGTACAATAACACATGGTATTATTATGGTATGCTGATAACAAGGTTTTGCGCACATGGAATGGAGGCACTTGGTTACTTCATGGGTATTTGTCATCATTTCGCAGTTTACAGCTCCCTGCTCCACATCCCATTTCATTTATTTGATCTCACCTATAGGGATAATATTGACCTAATTCATCATCCACATACCCCAGGATTATTGGTTACAACACGGCGCGCAGTGGACATGATTTGCCACTGTAGTGTGAAGCAGAGGAAAGGCTGTTTATTGCTCCGGCTCTAAACAAAGAGCCCTGGTAGCCTGCGCGTGATCAATCTTTCTCGCCAAAAGGTCTGACAGCTCCCTGCCCTAAGAACACATTTAAACCATCTAACAGTCCTTTAGATCATATATGGCCAGGAAGAGAGCGACCACTCTGCAGGTTGGTCTGTGTTCAGGAGAAGTTTTCAATTTAGAAATGTGGGGATTTCTTTAGGAAGCCAGCATCAAACGCGCGGGCCATTACGCACGAAGGTTTTTTTTTCCCTTTGCGCTCGACAGTAAATCAGAAATCGAGCCGAGGACGACACTTGACGAGGTTTTTTTTCGTTTGCAGAAAGGACTACCCTGGCCGAGGAAAAGAAAGAAGAGAGGACTGGACTTCTGTTTAGTGTTAAAGAAACGAACGGAGCAGCGAGGACCAATTGTTTGCTGAGGTGAGTGGGTGTTGGCATTCAGCAGAAAACCCATTCAGGCTCGTACCTTTCTCAGATTCCCTGCAGGACCACGTCTTTCCCATGGCCTCCTGCTTCTCCAACAAAAACCTGCCTGAACATGTGCTTAGAATATTTTACTATGAATGCATAAACAATAATATTTAAGGCAGATGATTACATACTGCACTTTTATAGCCCAAATAATAGGCTCATATCACTTATATATAGATCATTATAATTCCATAGATTTATATTATGGATAGTCTATCCATAATAGGGTTTAATTATTAATTTACGTGTATTAGGGTTTAAATAGAGATTATTTCGTGTGTATCCAACTCTGTTAAATTTCTGTAAAATCCTAACGAACCAGAGCCTTTTTATTCCCATTGAAATGTGCAGATAAATTGCAGTTCACATAAAGCATCGAATTGCAGTTAAATCTTGTTTATTCCAACAGACACAGGTAAGAGAGCAAAGAGAACAAAGAGCAGAATAACAGATCCTCCACTGGGTTCGATTCGAGAACCTGAACACTGCATCAGGCTGAAGATTTCACATTATTGCAACAAAAATAAAACGTATGTGTTTCCTTATGCTGCAGACACAAAGCGACATTTGGCTGCTTGTTTTCGAACGAACGCAGACGAAAGGACGGAATCTGACGAGCTGAGAGCTGCAGCAGCAGCAGTGTCTCGTTTCCCGTCTGTTCCCGGAACAACAGGAGACATCTGGGAGGTAGGAAGCACGGAGGCCAAACCTGCGACCACCGATGAACTGGAGTCCAAAGAACAACTCAAACGAGTGTGTAACGAGCTGAGGAATGATTTTTTTTTTTTTACATGACTGGTGAGTGTGAAGTAAATGAAGATTATAAAATAAAGAATTGATCACCCTCCAAATGTGCGTCAGCGTTTGGTTTTTCAGCGTCTGAAACACCCACATATGCTTCTTTTTTAATTTTTGCACATGTCAAATATTGACAGAGAGCATGGACGCTGATAATTTCCAGTGGTATTTGGTGAAATGATTCAACGTGTTTATGGCGTGTTACCTCTGTCATTAACGATGCATTTTGTCATATATCACATCATATTCTGCCTGTGGAGGGAAAAAGAAAGAAAGAATACAAGAGTGCACACAAGCTTCTGGAAACCATATACACAGTGTGTGTGTGTGTGTGTGTGTGTGTGTGTCCTGGAAACAAAGCAGGTTTTTATATCACAGTTTTATTTATTGTGCCCCCAGGATTCATGGGAAGATTTGACAGATACTTCAGACGCGTTATATAGGCCCACAAATCAAACTTCTTTGCATGTCGACATTGTGCTTATAGGAAATATCAGATAAATTATAAATGATAGAAAAAGAAATGCACTGCAATGATTATTGAGCTTTTTGCCCCTCAGGAATTCAGAAAGATGAAATTCTGAGGATGAATAAATTATGTTTATGATTTAAAAAAAAATCTCAGTGCTCTACTTTTCTACCACCTGCCTCTAGAGTCCACTTCCATGAGTTAGTCAGCTTCCACACTGCCTGTGTGTTTCAAGTGTTCTTATCCAGTTGCTTTGTGGGTAAAAGCAAACATGCACATTTGAAGTAGGATTAAAGCATGTTTCAATTAAGTGAATTAATGTAATCCTACTGAAAACGGCTTTGATCCGACGTGCTGTGGGCTGAACTCTGCACACTAACACAGCGAATCAAAGTGGTGCGCTCATGACTTCCCTCCCCTGAACTTCTCCTCCACAGTTCACTGGCGGCCTCCTCTGTCACCAGAGATGTCAGGAGGTTTGATGTATAGGGGTCACGATAGGTCACAGCGAGCAACATCCGAGCAACTTTCTGTTTTTCCTCAGCACGGCTCCTCGCAGTGCTGCTTGCATGGCAGAGATCCATCCCAGCATTCACAGGGGTCAAACTGGGATGTCCTCCGTGCACGGCACTGCTTCCCAGTGGCTGAAGAAAGTTTATAGAAGGTAGACCATCTGTATTTTATCATGTTTTAAAACAGTTAATCCTTAGTTATCCTCACAGTTATCTCTTATTCCTCAGAGGAGGTAATGAGATGCATGTGGGTGACCTTTTGTGGGGTGTGGGAGGTAGAAGAGAGTGAGGTGAGGGGGACGTTGAGGGGGAAACAGGAAGGGAGGGAAGGTTTGAGGTATCTCCCACACTTTGGACTCAAGTTCACCTCCGCTGGGTCCCAGTGAGGTTCAGTCTAATTCCTGTCAAAGTGACATTTTTGAGCTGCATCGTAAAAATGTCTGATACTTTCAAATGTCTTCATTTTAACACTGGTAGGCCTGTTGAAATAGCTGTAGATATTCACATGATTGATTATTATTGGTTTAATATTGCATTTTTGGGTGAGGAGGTATTGGAACATGCATGACTGCAGCTGAGTGTGATTCATGACACAGATGAATCTCTGAACCCTTCAAAAGGACAAAGTTATACTCTACATTTGTGCTTTTCTCACAAAGGACAATAAAAGAAAGTTAGTAAAAAGCCTCCACTTTAATTAAATAAGTATCTTTAGATTGCAATTCATGCCGTAATTAAATGACCATAAAACCCAACCAGAACACTTAGTGGGATTAGATGTTCCATGATGGAAACGACACAGGTCTGTAATAAATGGGGAGTGGCCTTTTGTGCCGTGAACGCATCACTCAATGTGAACGCTGCTCCTCAGACGAGCCTCTGCCTCCACCTGCTGGCGGTCAGCGGGCACTACAGCACTCAGCTGCGTATGGAGCTCTGGCACCGTCAACAGGAAGGGGAGCACTCTGTATTCTCTGTTGTCATTTTCTAGTTATACATTGATGCATTGTGTGGCTTTCATTTGGAGGCTGTCCCATTTGTGTGTGTGTGTGTGTGTGTGCTTGTGGCTGTCTGTGTGTGGTTTGTGTGTCTTCTTGTGGCTGCGTGTTGTGTGTGTGTAGCAACAAACGGATGTGCCTTTTCTACACCGAGACAAGTCTAATTGTTAGTAGACGGTTGTAAAGCAATTAGACGTTTTAGGACATACCATCCACCATATACCCTCCACCCCCTCTCCCTGTGTGTGTGTGTGTGCAGCTCGAGGCCTGTCTTGCAGCAATATTACATATTTGACTCTTTGCCCTGGCTGAAACGCAGCTTTACTGCCGTCACGCAGCCTCTGCATGCTTCGCTCTTTTCGCAGCTTATAAACAGCTGAAGCTGTGATCGTGGTTTATTGCAGCGGGGACATCAACGTGTCCTACACGCAACTTCGTTTCATGTCGATGCTGCGATAGCTGACTGCAAAATAACCAACTCGCTAAGATGCGTTTGGCTGCCTCTCTGTATTTTTTTCCCAAACTTTAACTGTCACTTTCTTTCTATTCTTTCTTTCTATTTTGTCCGATTAAGGATCCAGTGTTAATTCATGATTGCTCGTATTTTATTTTAGCTTTAAAGGGTTAAAATAATACAGGTATAAAGAAATGTCATTCTTCGTATCTTAATGTACACACCACTATTAATTAATGAGTTTGTGTTACGATATGTTATGTTAGAAATGCAGTTGTATAACAGCAGACAAGAGAGAAAACATTTTGTTAAGTGTGGACAGGCCTTGTGAAGTTTCTGTGGCTCATTTGGTTTGTTGCCGCCATAAAGCAACTAACCAGCAGACGTAGTAAAAGTTTGGTTTATTTTATATCTCTTTTCTTTAATAAAACAGTTTCATCCATTCGTTTTAAATGAAAGTTACAATTCTTCTCGTGTACTCTGACGTTTTTTGAAGTTGAAAAGAGCAATGAATTAAATGAGTAGTACTGTATTCATCTATGGTAGGTTAGATGTTTTGTTACATTATCTTAGAAATATACAATATGTATTAACTCTACTCAAATCAATATCAATCTAATAATAAATAATAATTTACTCACGTGCTACACAAACTACTCTTTATTTTTTTTAGGTAAAACTACGAACGACGAGGTATTTTTTTGAATGTGCACAGTGTTTTCACAAATGGTTTTTAAAACGTCGAAAGTGGCGAGAACATAATAAAATAACTTAAACAATGAACATAGGTAGCGTAGAAGACATTCAGGAAAAAGTCGAGGATAATTCCATGCAGATAACAAATAGGGCTATTATACTTTATACGTTGTGTGTGTGTGTGTGTGTGCGCGCGCGCAAAGTACAACATCTAAACTCATGACGAGACACTGTGTCCCCTCACACACGTAAACACTGGACCACTGGAGAGAGAGAGAGAAGGGGAAAAAAAGCAACAACACAAAACTTTACAACCACATGTGTAACAGCTCAGGAATACTAAGGACAGACGACCCCCACCCTCCCCCTTCTCCTCCCCCTGTCTCGGGCTCTACAATCCTCCATCAGTTCAGAACCGGGTTAACTGTCCCTCCGCCGGTCCCTGTTTTCCTTCTTCATCTTCATCCTGCGGTTCTGAAACCAGATTTTCACTTGCCTCTCGGTCAAACTCAGCAGTCTGGCTATCTCGTACCTACGGTCCCGAGGGAGGTACATGTTAAACAGAAACTCCTTTTCCAGTTCGAGGATTTGGTGCTTTGTGTACGGACAGCGCTTTTTTCTGGTGGGCTTCGCGTGAAGCCAGTTGGTTGACGGGTTATCTGGAAACAAGGGGGTGGTCAGAACCAGGAGAGAACAGAGTTAGGCCCCAAACGCTCCCAGTCAGTTTACGATTCAGAAAACAAGGCTGTGTAGTAGAGACTGGGGGGGGGGGGGTTAGGCATGCTGCCCCTGACAAGGTTATACATTTGTAAAGGAGTCATCTGCTTTATTTGCACTGTGCACTGAGCAATGAGATGACAATCACATTGAAAACATTACCGAACCCTTTTGTGTGCGTAATTACGCAGTGGTGTGTGCAAACCACCTTGGCCAATATGCATGTAAGAATATGCAGGCTGCTATTAACAATGAAGGGCTTTTACGCACAGTGTTTTTGTTGTTGTTTTTTTTTGCTAAAGCGGTGACGTCCATGACACTGCCTTTAAATCTGCAAGCATTTCCATCCATCTAAATGTCTCCACCGAGGGACCACGGTATGAGTAAAACGCTGCATTGCTTACTTGCATCTATCTCGCTCTTCTCCTCTGCTGACGGGCTGTCGTCACAGGGTTTAGACGTGGATGTGGTCTCGCAAGGAATCTCCACAAGGGACGCTCCGTTTTCAATGTCAGACAAAAGAGGTGTGTGCGTCTCCAAAGTTGTACATTCTGCGCTCCCAATCAGGGGCTCGGGTTTGATCTCATAGTGCATGGCTGCCGACGGTAATCCCGTCAAACACAGGGACGCAGAGACCGGGTCCATCGCCCAGGAGCGCGTAAACATGCCATCGCTGTCCCCGTTCGTGTAGTGGTGATGTATGTAGGTCGGGGCGGCTGTGTTGGGAGGGTGGGCCGGGATGGGACTCCAAGATCCACCAAAAATAGAAGATTTCGCCTGCAAAGGACACGACTCCTGTCCGCCATATTCAGTGAGCACCGCCTGCTCCACCCCTGCAGCTGATGAGTACCTCGGTGCCATATCTTCCTGCTCGGGAAGAACACGCGAGTCAAGATAATAACTCGTGCCCAGCGTCGACATTGCAAAGAAAAGGCAAAACGCAAAAAAAAGCGAACGCGTCACAGTCCTGCTATCTTTCCAAAAAACAAATTCATTGCATGATCAAATGTGCTGCGTTCCTGCACCAGCTTGGAGCTCAATGCGTCCAGCAAGTTGAACCTTGCCCAAGACTGGATAGGGCGCCCCAAACACGTGACCGTGGGACAGAACAATAAATAATAAATCAGCCTGCTGCTCAACTAAATGGCCACCATTTTCCCCACCACATTTTAATAGCAAATCCCCGCGCCTTTATTGGGAAATATTTCGTTTTATAAGCAATAAACGTTTGATTTTTTTTTGTCAAGGGATGTAATGTTGGTGTAATCGAACACAGTCGCGACGAGGGACAGTTCTAACACTCCTTGAAAGTGTCCATTTCTGAAACAAGCCATTACTTCAAAATGTGTGTTTTCGTAAAAAATAACCTGATGGGATTACATATTCTCCAAAATAATAACAGGCTCAACCTATAATGATGTTATGACCTCCTACTATAAAACTCTTATTTTTGGAAAGAAACGTCAGCTCCTCGGTGCCTGGTTTGTGAAGCATCCGTTTAAATAAGAGAGAACAAGCAAAGATGTGTTTAAAGGATCGTTGGATTTTACAAGATCCCAACGCATTTAGGCTCCTTCAGTTTCCAGGATGCGCATTGGTGCGTCTGTGTCCGTTTTAGATTGCCTTCAAAGGCCAATCTAAAACGGAAAGTGGGGTGAGGTTATTTGGGTGCTATATAACAGTCCCTTTTATCACGGGCAATTGGGTTGTTTTTCTTCAGGTTACAACCTGGCTGTCTAAGCTAAATATCACCAATAAAGCTCGGCCTTTGTGTCCTTTCTCTGGACGAGCAGACGCATCCGGCATTTCCTACGGCGAGGCAACTGGCAGACTGCAATGATCATAACCGAGGCCTTGTCTGTCCTTTCCTGCTCTGCTGGACATATACAGGCTTTAATCCCTCCATTTCCCCGCTGCTAAACCCCAGACGCGCAGGACATTGCAGGAAACCTCGAATCTCTGAAGATGATTTCATACATATGCTGCATAACAGGTTGCACACGATGGGGGGAAGAAGATCCACATAAAAATAAAATCCTCTCGAGTATTTTACGCACAACAATAAAACCCATTATTGCACCTTGTTTTGGGGAAAAAATCTATTTCGCTTCAGAGTCTGTGCCAAATTATGAACAAGAGAGAAAAAAAAAAAGAAATGCAACCAGTGATTAGTCGTGATGCGCTTTTCGTGCTGCGACGAGTTTTACTGAGGTAATCAAGGCAGTTTCGTGTTGTGGGAGAAATAATTTAGCCCAACAACATGAGACTACCTAAACCACTCAACAGTCCGCTCTCATCCTCCCGTGTTTTAACGACGTGTTTTAGTGTGAAACTGAAGTTTCTCGGGTTCGAATCTGCCCAAATATTCGGAAACCTGTAAAGGTGGAAAGACAGTAATCAAACAAACGCTACGGTCAGAGGAAGCAGTATCGTGCACCACGAAACTGTTGCAGCAGTTTGGCCTGTTGTAACTGTTGTTGTTGTCTTTGAAACTATAAAATGAGTCATTAAAACAGTTAAATTAGTCTTTGAAAATGGAGCCTTTAATTTAATTCTGAAAAACATTGGGAATATAATGAGCAGAAACACTTCCTCCGTTTTTCTGTGGTTCACATTTAAATCTGGTGTGAAGGACGCAAAGCCTGGAGTGTGCACGCGGGCATCCATCACAGGCCAAACTCTGGAGAACAATTCGCTGAGCTTCTGGAGTAATGTTTGCAGCTGACAGCCCAAAACACAAAGGCACCATCAGCACCACGCACTGTACATGTGCCAACTTTAAAGTGTAAACAGCGCGCAGCCCCCACCCCCTCCCTCTCTCTCCGAATGAAATAACAAACGTCTACAATTGCAGGGATGGTTTTTATTCATTTGACCAGCAAAATGTGCAAATATTCATCCGACCTCTTGGCTCCTCGGCTGTCACACAAAAAAGGCCTACACGTATCTGTAACACAAGAATCCCAAGGGACTAGTCCAGCATGCAAATTCCAATGATTCACTCAAGTTGAATATACAATATGTACAAGCCTGCAGCTCTGAAACATTGTGGTCACATTCTGAACAGTTTTTTTTCTCAACACAATGGATCAACGTTACAAATGGAGCCATTTATAAATACAAATACCTACGACAGGAAAAAAAAAACTTAAACAGACGTGAAAATAACAATTTCCAAAGAACAACAATCAATAAGTTAGCATAGGGTCCTATTTTCTCCATGGACATTCTCACAGTTGGGTGGGTGGTGGGAGTTGGGTTGGGGGGATCTGCACAGGCGCCCCTGCCATGGATGCAGGAGGGCGCCAGAGACGCAGACAGTCTCATGAGAAACTGAAGTTGCTGGAGAGCTCTCGGATCCTATTCTCCCGGCTCATTTTTTTCAGTTTCATCCTCCTGTTTTGGAACCAGATTTTGACTTGCCTGTCAGTGAGGTGCACACTGCGACTGATCTCCAGGCGACGCTCCCGAGTCAAGTACATGTTGAAGAGAAACTCCTTCTCCAGCTCCAGAGTCTGGTGCTTGGTGTAGGGGCAGCGCTTCTTTCGGCCACTCTTTGCTGTGAGCCAATTAGCCGTGCTTTCCATTTTCCCATCTCCTGCAAACGACAGTGGGAATTACACGTTACACGAGTCAAGGCAACAGGTGCGACAAACATTTTAACTGCAGACGGGAAACATCCAAAATGCAACACAATCTAAAATTGAAGAGTGGATTAAACAGTGGTCTCAGACCATTAGGTGTATGTTGGCTGGATGAATCCTACGCTGTGACCTGGCACCTACCACACAATCATAGATTACATGGACGCGTAATGACTCATTTCTACTACGATTTTACGCACAACCAGAGAGCTCTGTGGATAGCCTCATAAATGCAACTCAGCACTTTAGCAGACACTGCTATTTGCTACCGTTTAACAGCCTTAACCACAGCAGCCTGTAGCCAACTGCATCTTAATTATGACATAAAACAGTCTGCAGAAAATATAGCGAGGCCTGGGTCTATATGACGAGAGGACAAAAAGAAATCAGTGCAGATGCACCAGATTACTCTGGGTTGAAACTAGATCATAATTAAACCCTGATAGTGCAAAGACAATAATAATTATTTGTGTACCTTACAGGTATTAAACTTACTTGATTAAAAATAAATCTGTAACACCTGGATGAATTCTGTGAACAGCACAGATGTGGTATTCTCAGCAATTGCTCTGATCCTCAGCTGTTATTAGTTCAGTCATGTTCAATTTCGCTCCATGCTTATAAAAACATCCAGAAATCCATAAATGTCCAGAGTTAACGCACACCTGTGAGTGGCTCACTACTTCACCTAATTATTAATCCCGGGTAAGTAAACTTAATCATATTCTCACGCGTTAATTTGTGGTTAGACATTTGACCAAAATAAATATAAAAATAAACAATTCACGCCTAAAATTCACATGCCCTCTATTTCTTTTTTTTTAATTTAGAATGTCTTTGGTGAGTCTTAACCTTTGACGGTCTTTTCCGGGCACTCCACACCGCACGTCTCTGCAGGCTCCGGGGAAGATGAGCCCTCCGAGGAGAGCTGGCTGTCCTCCTCTCTGGCCGGGACGCAGGGCGCAGGGACAGGCGCCTCCTCGTGGCTCTCCCTCCGCTCGGGCTCCGCGGGCGCAGCCGGTGGCTGGGAGGACTGGCTGTCCAAGCGGGCAGGTCGCTGCAGGGTAAAGTGATTCATGCTTGGCTGCACGTCATGGTAAAGCCTGGAGGACGCGTACGTCTGAGACAGGCGGAAGTACCCGGGGACCGGCACGGTGCTGCCGGTGACCGGGCACGACGCGGTCGAGTAGGAAATGTCATCCACCGTCGCTCCTTTTGGACATTTGTCAGACTCGTAAAGACAGTATGCGCCCTCCTCTTTTATCGTCGGGGAGAAGGAGCACTGAGCCATGTGCTGGCCGCTGGGTTGATCCACCCGGCACGATCTCGACGTCTCCAGCCACGTTTCCATCCCTTGGACATACGGAGCAGAAGCAGGGATCACGCTCTGGGTGCTCGGCTCGTTGCGCTTACCGATCCCCGGGAAACAAGAGCCCGCACCGGAGAGTCCATACGAATATTCCGACGCCGGTGGCAGATACACGCCGTTACTCTGGTAATACGAACCGCTGTCGGTTCTCACGTTGATTAAGGAGTCCACGAAAAATGAATTTCCAGCTTGGTTGTTGGGGCATGTCATCGTTGTGGTATAATTTGACGGAGGATGAAGATAGCCCTTTCTGGCTGACATTTCTTGTGCAAAACATTGCTGAATAATTACTGATACTCACGCTTCTCACTGTAGCCTGCAGCCAATTAAAACACCAGGCGCGCACAGACTCCTCCCAGTCAGACCGGGCTGCTCCACTGTGCCATATATTTTGTTTTAGTCTAAGTGAAGAGAAAAGTGTGGTGGGAAAGTGGCGCATCAGAGGGCTTTTAGGTAAAAATCTTTAAATCTCCCCACAATCTCGCATTCTGAGCCCCAATCAGCGCCTGTGGATCCCAGAGCTGCCTTTATCTAAATTTAACAGCAGCCTCTCTTTGACAACTCAGTTGCTGAAAGCTGTCCCTAACAATTATGTACAATGCATAGCTTTATGGCCACTTTTACAGCACTGTAAAAATGAAGGGTTCTGGAGGAGCCTCAGAGAAGCTCTCAGTGCGTCAAAGATCCAAAAAAGGTCGAGGGACTCTCAACCCTTCTCGTGCTGCTCGGATAATTATTATTATTTGGCCATTTTGAAGATTCCTCGTGGGCTGTGTCGCTGCAGTGTACACATGTTGTTTCATCTCGCCACATGTCTGCAAGACTTCCCTCTGAGCTCCCCCAGCCTCAGATGGGCTTGCTGTGAAGACTGGCTGCAAATTCCATGGCTAAGTCCAGTCACCTTTTTTAACTGCACAGGCTGTGTGGAGCATTTATGAAGGTGACACGCAGGCACTGGAGCGAGCGCCTCAGCTGAACAAAGCCCTGCAGCTACATTTTCCTTTCCCCCATGCACACCGAAGAATTACCCTGTGCACAAATATGAAGCTACGTTATCTCGCCATTAACGCGTAAGAGGACTACAAGACAGTTTCTCGTTGTATTTACGCACAGTCCAGACACAACATGAGCACAATCATCCACACAACCCAGGCACAAACACACAGATAATAAACGTACATACACACATATACGTATACCAAGACCTACTAACATGGCTCTTTCAAATAATCTGAATGACAATTAATCTTTTACGCACGAATAAACGCGTCTATAAGCCCAGCCTCTGCTTTAAATGCCCATTTTAAATTGCACTACTTTTGGGCAGAATAAAAATAAATTTGAGAAGAGATCAAGTATGTTATTTTTTTTTAAGTGTCCTTGACATCTGTGTTGCTGGTAAAGCGAATTCTGTTTTTTTTAAACTAGTAATCGTGTTGGCACCACAAAACAGACCTAAATAAATGAATGGCTAATTCTTGATTAAAATACTCAAATGTTTTCAAATATAACTTAAATATAGCATTTGGTACACTTTAGTGTGAATTTGAAATAAACACTTCACTAATCTGGTAATGCGTGTTTTGTATGGAATCGCCTTTTAAGATAATACGGATATAATGGATATTAGTTTGATTTGTTTTCATCATATAAATAAACTAACAGTAATTCCAACAACGTTAGTCTGTCCTCAACAAGATTTAAAAATAAATAAATAAACCCAGATACACGCCAATAGAATGTCTTATAGCTAAGAGTTAATAAGGCCTAGCAGATTTAGGTCAGCCTGCATGTCTCCAAAGATGTTTCAGCCTGAAAGACGTCGACTGCATCCATTTTCCTGTACGTCTGGAGCCCAAGAGTCTAGAAATCAGTGCTGTACTTTATGTACTGCCGTTTAATATGGCGTCAAACATGCAGCATGTCTGGCTGCAGTGGATGATCGTTTTCATTAAGCCTATTAGATTATCTCCTGTGATGATCTCCATTGTGCACAATGGGCGAACTGCGGTTATTCTCCATTTCCATCAAAGTGCAGCTTTTATTCTATAAATAATATTTCCAGAGGGAATAGTTGAAAAATAAAATATATAACTCGTGGATTCATTGTTTTGCGTAAGAACAATGTCCAGTTTTGGTTGTATCCATGTTAGCACGCACGCAGTTGACACTCACAATGAAACACACACACACACACACACACACGCACACACACACACACACACACACACACACACACACACGCAAACACGCACGCACGTTCAACGAGCTGCATCAAAACATTCAAGTGAACAAGTTGTTTAGATGGAACAATTTAAAGTTTCTATAATTCCACGTTTACAATGACTACGTACAATCTAAAGAACACAAAGACAATTATAAAACCAGCCATAATTTACATTTTGACCCGTATAGAGAAGATAAAGGTTAGTGAGCCACAAAGTGCTTGGAGTACAGGCTCGTGTGAGCTTATATCTTAGTGTGCGTTAGTCACCTCAGGCCCATAACTTCTGCACAACTGCAACCTGAGAGACTGTGTTGGATCCGATGCTCAGAAACAGAACGTCTTTTCTTGCACTATTTACTCCTGGCTATTATCTTACAGTAATGCTGCCATTATAGCATAACAGCTACAATTGAAATGAAAAACAGCGTCTCCACTCCAGTGCCTCTCAGATGGAGATGAACTGGGAGAAAGTGGAGAAAGAGACACATACGTGCCTTAAATCGCATTAAAAAGCTCAGCGTGCAGCCATAAAAAATATATATATGATAACATTTCATTGCCTACCTTAACGATGACATCCAGACGCGTGGTGACATATTTTCAAGCAGCAGAGCCAAACTTCTTTTTTTTTTAATATATCTCAATTCACGGCAATGACATTGATCGGAGGAGCGCCTCCCAGTGGGCGATTGGCACGCAGGCCCCTGAACGCGGCGCGACGCAAACACAAATGCAGAATATTCCTGCCGCGGTAAGATGCTGCAACAAATGACGCCGGAAAGGTCCGTGAACACAAGCTTTCAATGCTCACAGCCGTTGTTTTTCAGCCCCTTAGTCACAGTTAATAACCTTGGTCTCAGACGCTTTATTGCACTACACTCCAAATGCTCCAGACGAATCCGCGTTTTATGGCCAAGTTACTGGAGCAACTGGGAGGATGTGCAGCAATCAAAGTGGAATTCCTGGGAGCCTCACAGGATGCACGCTATATGGAAGGCATCAGGGCCCTTATTAGCTTATGGCAGGCTATTTAAGCGGTTTTCAGGGGCCTTGTGGTGGACATAAAGCCACCTCAACCGAGCTCTTACCCATCATCTTTACGCAGACGTGCTTCGTTGTGCCAAGGTCTCCATGACCTAAATTCATAGCCTGTTTATTTAGAATTAAACGTGGCGTGGGCTCTCAGGATGATACTCCAGATGATAATACATTAGAGTAAATAAAAGGTCATGCTGGTGATAACTGGGATAGTGGTCTGGGGTTTCTCAGCTCTTTATGTATTCCAATGTCACTGCCTCTACACAGGCTGAGGCTCCACTGGCTGGGAGTGAATACGCTCTTTAGCAATGAAAACAACTAAATACATTTACACGATCTGGAAGGAGTTGTTCGGTTCAAATCCATATACATTGAACAAGTGTCACGACGATTTCAGGAAACACTAACAGGCATGATGGGTCCAAAATCAGCCTCTACTAGTCACCCAAGACGTGAATGGAGCCTTTGTAATGGATATCAAATTATAACTGCGGCAGATCCTATTTCCAGTCATCGGGGAGAATAAATAGCATCAGACGTACATGTCGAACATCTGATACCGACCACGTGCTGGCGTATTAAAACTAAATATGGGATTCGGTTTCATTTGCGGGATTTTTGTGCTTTTATCAGCGGTTTGTTCTTTTTAAATGAAGCAGGACGTTAATCCGACTTCACGGCCCCGGAGCTCAACAAAGCGCTGGTTCTGAAGATGCAAGCGCAGATGTTGAATTTCAGACTTAAAAATGTGTGAAATCAATTAACTGGGACCAGGTTATTTTAACTTAACTCATTCTCTAACTATGCGAGAGTCATTTCATGGCGCGCGGGTTGATCAGCGCCAATGATGCCAGGTGGGTTCTAGAGAGAAACTCCATGACACAGAAAACACTTCTCAGTTTTCCGACATGTATTTGTACAATAAAGTTAAAAGATTAAGAGAGGGAGGGGGGGGGGAAACACTGACATTAATGCCATGTCAGTGTATCTGGACACAAAAGTTGTGCGTAAAATTGAGAAAGTTTAATTTAAAAGAGGTTAGAAAAAACGTATTTGCTGAAAATACAGTACAGTACATGTGTACACTGAGAAAAGTTTCATTTTAAGAAGAAAACATTTTTTTTTTGAAAATGCAGTACGCTAACACCCGTCTGTTTAAAAAGCCTAGTATAGGCGAAAGAAAATTCAGACACAACTGGTTTCCGCGTAAAAACCCCAAATACGCAAAAAGGTAACTTTGAAATCTGGAAAATAATATAATAATAATAATATTAATAATTATAAGAGGGAAATGTTTTTATGACAAAAATGTGTGTAAATAGAATTCATTATGAAGTCTGGTACATTAAAAAAACTCGCCCCCTTGTCCTGGTAAAGATGTAGATGTGAAGTCTACATGATGGGTGCATTGTTCATGGCTGCGAGCCAGTTTCACTGTCTTTGTTCAGTTTTTTTATAGCAACGGGTTCGTGGTGTAGTACTGTAAACGGTCCCTGTTGAGTTTCTTCTCCTTCATCCTCCTGTTCTGAAACCAGATTTTCACCTGGCGATCTGTGAGATTGAGCATCCGCGAGAGCTGCAGCCGCTTCTCCTTGTTGATGTAAACGCTGAAGAAGAATTCCCTCTCCAGTTCCCTGATCTGATACTTGGAGTATGGACACCTCTTCTTGCGTGTCCTCTGGCCACCTGGACACAACAAAAGGCCAAAGGTCACTCACACACATCTTTTATAAGACACATGGCAACAAACGTGGAAAGTCTATTTCTTGCTCTGCAGGAGCGGTTGTGAATCGCTAGAGTTCAAGTGTCGCCCTCCTCTCAGGCCTCGTGTAAACAAAGACTGGACTTGGTAGTGGAGCATGTTGGGAATGGGGTACTGTGTGTTGAGAAGTTGTGAAAACGCATTTAAAATCTACAAATCCACATGGGCTGGTTTTATAAGAGCGAGGGCGTGGGCCTGAAAAGCAAAAACACTGGAGCGTCATGTATCTGATATTGTGCTGTAATTGTGCGCCTTTACTTTCACTGTGAGTAAAAACCTGTCGTGTTACTTTTGTCTTGGATCAGTCAAACCTTACACTTCAAGGACACGATCCAATTCAACCAGTGATTCTGTAAATAGTTGTGTTTGAATAAGGAGCAATGTAAAAAAAAATCTGGTCAAGAGTCGGATTAAAACACCTTAAGAGCCCACTTCAGTCAGCACACAGTGACAATAAACACAGCGATGATGAGCAAATTCGTTCTGATCACAGTGACACTCGTGTGGAGGGTGCAGGGAGCACCTGGGGGTGGATTGTTATTTAAACACTATACTGAGACAAATAAAGCCCTATGTATTGTTTTTATATACTTCTTAGGTTAATCAAACAAGACTATTCATGCGCAGCGACACGATAATGTGGCGATCCAGTTGGAAATGTTGGAGGACAAGCTTAACGCCAAAGTCTTCACGGCCAATTTCAATCCCAAGCACGTGATCTTGTAGCTTATAACATAGTTTTGTTAAAGGGTAAATCTACAGGCCCTCCATAAACCTTACGTGCATATAAAACAGCATATAAAACGCTTTTAAGAGCAACGCGTTAAGATTGTTCGCTTTCTTGCACGAAGAAGCGCGTGCACTCACCGCTGCCTTTGCCCTGCTTCTCCTCGCTGTGGCCGGAGGACGACTTGGGGCTGCAGCTCTCCGCCGTGTCCGAGCCTGCGTGCGCCGGCGCGGGGCTCGCTTTGGCCGCGTGTCTGTCCGCGTCCGTCGCCTGTGCTGGTGTCGGTGTTGTGCTGCTCTCCGCGCCCCCGTAGGCCGTGTCGAAGAACTGGTCGAACGCCTGCGGCAGGACGCCGTTCCGGCCGACGCTGCCGTGGAAGCCCGGCGCCGGGTTGGAGGAGCCGGAGTGGCCGGCGCTGGAGCCGCCTTTCACCAGAATCTCTCCCCCACGTGAGCTCGGGTTCGTCCAGCCGTCCCTGTGCATGATGTCCTCCGTGTAGCAGTGCGACAGGCTCCCCCTGCCGTGGTGCCACTTGCTGGAAGAATCAATGCCATAGTCTCTGAAAGCCACATCTCTGACGGACGGGACCTGTGGCAGCGCTGAGGACTGGTGGTAGGAGTATGTCATGGGGCAAGAGGACTGGCTTTGGGTTAAATAATGAGGGAGCCCCGAGAAGTCAGCTCCGGGGACGTAGTAAGTGCAGCTCGGTAAATACATATTAGAGCCAGAGATCCGCTCATCAAAATCCATATTCTAGCTGTGGAAACGTGCTACAATAATCCTCGCATTGTTCCTCCGCGGCGCTGCGCTCCAGTCACTTTGAGGCAGACTGCTGGAGCAGAAATCCTTAGACTTACAAGCTGACGTGGGGATCCATCTCTATCCATTCCTGAGGGCCAAAGCCATGTGACCACTGGCACAAAATGACAGATAGCCTACGCCTCAACGTGTAGGCTATATGAGTCAATGAGTTTATGAAGAAGACCTTTGGCTGCACGGGGAAGGAAAAATACCGAGAGGGAAATTTGCATCGACCTAAATTGGGCAACTTTGATGGAGCTAATACCTTAAGCGCGGGTTCTTCGATCACAATATGATTGGTAGGGCTACTTGTGGCTGTGTGTAAACTATTATTAATGAATTACCACATTACAAAGGAGGAGATAACATTTACATTCCACCCTATTTCATGCGTAAAGTTTCATGATTTAAGTTAGTTTGGAAACCTAACCCTCACCTTAACCCCAACCTTAACCTTTACGCAGAGATTTGAATACTCCAGACGATTCGGAATTAGGCATGCATGTGTGCATGAGGTACACGATGCACGTACGCTTTAATCCTTGCACCACAATTGGAAACAATGGAACATTTGCTGCATGTGATAGGACAAGGAAACCTGCACCGGAACGTGCGTCAATTATGCGTCAATGACGTTTGAAAGCTATTTTTTTCTGACAAAGTCATTTTTTGGGGGGTTGTTTTATCTTCGAGCCCATGCATGTATGGATTCCTATAGACTCTGTTTGTGAATCTCACACTGTTCAACTGACTATTTATAGAGCAATGGAGTCGACAAGTGGCGGAGCGATGTGAGTCATGCTGCACTTTTACCAGGAATCAGTCCAGTGTGGCACAGGGAGACAAAGAGACAATAGCTTGTAGAGACAGGCCTGCTTGTTTCTCTCTCTCTCTCCCTCTCTCCTGCATGGCTGCTATGTTGCCTGTTTATCCGGAGCAACCTGCTCATAATCATCATTTAAACATGTATGCACACATGGAGACATATGCATGTTTGTGTTTATGCGTAACGCCATAGGCTCTGTTGAGCAATGCGCCAGATCTGCATAATTATGCTCGCCGCATGCTGGTTCTCTCTTGTTTGCGTGCGTCAAAGTTAATGTTTAAACTGCCTGCATGGTTATTTGTCACGTGCTGGTAACAGTGCGCAGTGTGCGCACTGCACAGGATCCATGCGCAAAAATAAAACGTTGTATCAACAATACTAGGGCCAAAGAGCTCGAGTTCACATGAGGGCAATCAGCTGAGATACACGCAGTCACGCAGAGCACGCGTTAAATGTTTAATGTAAACACACAGATGTTGTTTATAGGCCATGAATATTAAACGTCATTCGCTCCGATCTTTACTTCGCCTGTTCCCTCTTTTGCAACGCCCAATATAAACCGTTGGACACGGGCTGTTTCCCCACACTCCAATCCATTCTCATTTGTCAGCGCTGCTGAGTGGAAGTGGGCACATGTGTCACATCTCACTTGATCCTGCTGCACGAGCCCCTCTTTTCTAAATTCACGTTTCCTGCACGCAGGCCTGTGAATGTGTCATGTGCAGGGGAGCATGAGGAGGCTGTAATATTTCATTAATGTCCAGGTGCTTTGCCGCTCCACTTCCACGCACTGACTGGCTGTTATTGCCACGTGGGGCTGTTATTCATTCGGTGATTACAATTGTCTTAACTGATAAATGTAAAGGTATTTCTCATATTATTTTTATTCTGCGCTGGTGTTCAGCCGCTCATGGGCAGCCTCAGTATTGAGGCCCGACACTGGAAGAGTGGCCCAGTTACTTTAAATCTCCTTCCTCCTGCGGCTCTGTCCTCAACAGGCTTTGGCCAATAAATACATAAAAAATAAAAACAAAAACTGAGGCAATAGATGTCAATACACGCTCTGTAGTCAGAGCAAAGAAGAGGGGAAAAAAAATGAAAAAATCTGGTAACCCTTGACCCCCGGACAATAATCTGCAGTGAAATCGAATATTTGATACAGTTTTTCAATTATTGGAATTATTGGAAAAACATTCACGAGAAATTCCCTGAAAATCCAGAGGGGATGGTCGTTTGTGAGTCCTCTAAAATTATTTAGATGCAATAATTTTCTCAGTGGGACATTTTAAACTTGAGGCAAAATGTTTTTGTGTGTGACGTACATGAATAAGGTGGAAGTGTAAATACATTTCGATCTGACACGTGCCTGGTGTGGCTTCTTATAACGGGGTTTAAATAGCAGCAGTTTGCTTGGTAAACTTTCTGTCCACACTTCTGCAGGATTGTGGTTCCGTTTAACAGCCTGGAAATCTGTGTCGTGCTTTCTCTTGATCCCTGAGTTTATTTGACGAGCAGCTATTTTCTAATATTTAACTAAAACATTCAGAGTTTAGAGACCGGTCTGTGAAGAACCAATTAGAGACATGGGTTAGTAGTATTTACAAGTGGTATTTACTGATGTGTGTGTACACAGCTATTAAATGTATAATTGCCCTATAATTAAAGAAGATCCGTTTAAGTTTGAATTTGACTGTTTTTGATCACTTGGCGTTTAAATGACTGAGGATGAAAACAGAGAGCAGCAAAATTTCAAATCTCTTAATTTCCATAATATTCATGGTGACATGCAGGTGTTAATAAAGATCATTCAAACGGATCTGTCTCTTTAAATTAATAAAGAAGATACGTGTTTTTATGAGAAAACGTGCAAAAATGATATTGAGTTGAAATTATTAAAAATAATAATAAGAAAGTTATTTAGACTTTTTTCCGCCATTACATCGTCTTTTTGGAACTTGTCTCGT
The DNA here is from genome assembly GCA_016785235.1 of Pseudorhombus dupliciocellatus. NCBI lineage: Eukaryota > Metazoa > Chordata > Actinopteri > Pleuronectiformes > Paralichthyidae > Pseudorhombus > Pseudorhombus dupliciocellatus. Next base: position 1,500,586 of record JAFBJW010000041.1, on the reverse strand, counting down.
CTCAGCCACGTGCGGTCTAATTTCTTAAAAAGTGAACTGTAGTGAAATATGAGATAAAACGAATCCAGTGTGAGCAGAGAACAGATAAAAGATGTGAAGAGGCAGAGAGGAGAGGAGGGAGCAGGAAAAGATGGTGGGTCGCTGCAGTCTGACAGTACCTGGGGTGGTGGGGGGCGTCTCCGGATGCAGGCCACTATTTGAGGGGGTGGGTGGGGGTTTATAGCTGAAACTGCAGTAAAAAGGAACAACTTTAAAAGCTTAATAAAACTTTCTCTGTGCGTGATCCCGATGCCAGGGGAGCGTTTAGCGTATTTGTCTGATTGTGGACACTGTACGGGCGTTGGCTCGTGCGCATTTTAACTTACAAACATATTTCAGTTTCAGAAAAGGAATTATCCTACTTAATTTTCCGGAATTAACTCTAACATAATCTTCCCAATAATTCGTTCGTAATTTAAAAGAATATAAATATATATTGTCAATTTTTAAGACTAATCAAAGTTTTTTAATATTGCGTTTGTGACTATGTGGAATTTATTGGCATTAAATTTTACATTTAAGGTCAAGTTACATTTTTCAATTTTGACTCTTTTTACACAGGTTTTGATCTGCGGTTTAAATCAGGTTATTATTCTTAGAATGGCTGACTCGTGCACTCCAGGCCCTGCAGTATTTATATGAGACTATTTGGGGGTGAGCTGCATTAACGTGTTCAGCTGTTAGGGGGAGCAGTGGCACAGGGGAAGAGAGGAGACCCACCCCTGCACAGGGTCTGAGTCCATCTCCTCTAAGGTTCAACAAGCTGGAACATTATTAAATAAACCAGAAACATCATCAAAAAGTGAACAACAGAGACACACACTTCCTCTGAAAATCTCCACAATGATAAACCTGTGAATGTTGAAACCCCTGTTTGACTCTCTGCTGCCTCGTTAACTGACGAATCAAATACAGATGAATTAATGAATGGTTCACACCATTCATTAATTTGCCAGTATGTCACTGTGTGTAGCAGGAAAAGTGAAATACAGTGGAATATGGAAATGATCTGTGTGTAATAGTAGAGGCTCTGCTGGTAAACAGGGTGGTTGGTTTGTTGGATAACATGCGAGTGTGAAAAGAGACAGGTTATGTCATAATACATGGACACAAAGGAAAGAAACTGTGCATTGATTTCTGCGTGTGAAGCATCAATCAATGAATACGCATATGGAATTTTCAATTTTGGAAAGTAGAAAAGTTGTTAGTTCGTCAGTCCATTTGTTCACTTTCGTCATTTCAAATGTATTTGAGGAAATGAAGCAGCAATAAAATGAAAAAAGTCCATAAACTGTTTTTTTTAACCAATAATGGATTCAATTTAAAATATTTGTAACATGTACGTCATCAAATATTTTAAACACTTTACGAATGAGATGTTTTACATTTGAGGAGATAAATACAATTAAAAAAGTAATTCGATCAACAATAGCTCCTTCTGCCTTTCCTGGCCTGTACCTTTATCAAATATATAACTACTATAGTAGCCCTTTTATGTTGTAGTAGTAATAATAAGTAAGCATTAATAGCACTAACTTTATACAGTTGTTATTGCTAATGACGAAATGTAAAGTACCTAAAGAGTAAATTGAAAATGTGATTTTAATTTTTTTTTTGTTTGTTTGTTTTGTTTTTTTTCCCCAACAGGTCAAGTCTAAGAAGCCAGATGCATTCAGACCGAAGCTGTGCTGTCAGAGCTTCGCCACTAGATGGAGACATGAACTCTCAGTGGCTCAGGCTGCTGGAGGCCTCAGCTCACCAGCAGCAGCTCAGACAGATTCACTGGGACCAGTCCAAAATTGACCATGACAAGAACCGATGAAGCCATAAATCTGCTCCTCTCGAGCAAGTCGAGCACCTTTTGTTCGTTTCGGTCTGAACGGGGTGAATGAAAATCACAAGTTCACAAAGCGTCTCTCAAACATTTATTGTGAAAAACTTTGGCTACTGCAGTCAAAAAAGGGGAGAATAGATAGTTGGAGTGAGAAAGTATTTACATGTTTAAATATGCGCAGTGTTCCAGCGCCTCTGTGGAACGAGGAGTCGCTCTGGGCTGACAGGGACGAGGTCAGTCTGTTGACAGGCGAGTCAGTCAGAATAAATACCCTGTGTTCAGAGAGAAGACGTGACGAGGACAGTTCGGGCAAAAGATTGAAATTCTCAGAGTGATCACTTTGAAACAAACGAACAGAAAAACTGAACGAATGAAATGAAGTGATGTCTAAGATCTTCAAATTTTGATATCAAGTTTACCGTAAAATGCCATTGAGATGTTTTGCTCCCTAGTTGGAACGAATGCGTAAAATGTGATTTTAGAGATTCATTCGATTTGTTATTGATTTATCAGCCGTTTGCTCATCTGGGCCCGTTTCTCCTGTGATGATATTGGACATTTTTTCCGTCTTATTTCTTGGACATTGAAAATTCGGACTGGTTCTAGATCATTCTCCACACTTCCATTTTTCTCTTTCGTCCAGATTCATGCGCGTGCTTATCTCTGGGTGTCTCTGGCCTTCAAAACCAAATCTCGTGTCATGCGCCGAATGTCTTCAGGAGATCACACGTCCCTCGCAGAGTTGCCTTGGTCAACATGTTGCACACCATTTCCGATCTTCTGTCAACAGTCCGCTTCGACTGGTTCCAATTAAAATGTGAGGAAGGAGTAGGTAAAAAAAACGGAGCCACAGTGGCGTCAAAGAAAACCTTCATGTGTAATAAATTAGAGCACAGTTTTTTTGGGGAGGGGAGGAAAAGCGCATCCATGTCCGCATGTCTCCTCCTGATCAGTATCTCCACAGCTAACTGGAGCTCTTGAATTTATTGACGATCTTCTTCTCTTTTACTCGCCTGTTCTGAAACCAGATTGTCACTTGTCTCTCTGTCAGGTTCGTCTGCGCGGATATCCGTCTCCTTTTGTCCTTGGTGATGAATTTATTGGTGGTGTACTCCCTCTCCAGTTCTTTGAGCTGCACCTTGGTGTAGGGCACGCGCTTCTTCCTCCCACGACGGACAGAGCTGTCTCCAGCAGATATCGATTCTGAGGAGGGAAGGGAAATGCAGTGTCATATATCAAACAGTGAGATAACGTTTATTGTTAGAAAATAAAATAAAATTACAATTTCTTGAAATGACTTCTGTTTTATTTTCTTTATGTGCGTAACGCATTGAAAGTAACAGTTTTGACACATTTCAATATTTCAATTCAAATTTCCTCCACACATTTCCCTTTCACATTTCCTGAACCAATGCTTGCTTATGCTAGTAGAATAAATTAAACATACCTTGTAACGAAGACTTCCACAGGGGGTTCGGCTGCGGCTGCTCCTTTGTGCAGTAAACTTGACCACTCCAGCCATTGGTGATCGCCCATGGCTGGTAGGGCTCCATGGGCAGCAGGGGCTCGTGTCTTGGCTCAGCGGGCGCACTGAGCGCAGGCACGACAGGCACATCCAAGTAGCTCGGCTGGTAGGGAGCAGAGGGGTAGCCCTGGTAAAAGGCAAATTCTTTCGCCCTGCTCGAAAACTCCTCACCGGTGACAGAGGAGTCCATGTATTTATCGACGTAGCCAGAGGGCTGCGTGCACGCCTTGACGCTGCCGTGTGACATCCTACATGGATAACTGTAACTGCTGCCAAAATATCCGTAGGGCAGAGACGCGTTGGGTGAACTCTGAGTGGCGGAACAGGGACTACATTGTTTGCCAGGCTCCCCCATGCCAGAGACTGGCACATCACTCGCAGTGTAGGTGGTGCTGGGAGCCAGCGAAGTCGGATGCGCTAACAAGTTCCTACACTGGTTCGCAGCGAAATTGCCTCCGGTAAATCCCTCCATGTTCTTGCTTCTCTCATCCAAGCCGTTGTCGTAGAGGAACATCACCGGGTCAATCCAGTGCGAGTGGAGGAGCAATGAGGCGGTCATAGCATGCCCTACATCGAGACGACCAACTCTTTTTCAAAATCCCCTCGACTGAGCAGAGACAGGGACTCGGGCAGAGTAACGATACCAACACGCCTGAGTACATCAAGATCGCGAGGTTATTGGCCAGGGTCGAGCACGTGATATGCAAAGGAGATGATAAACGTCTAGACATCAGATATAGCAGATCAGGCTGTGAGTGTTTGGGGAGACGCTGCACATCAGCTTATCCACGTCTTTTTACGCACATAAACTCTGGATGTATTTCTCCTCCAATCTCAAATTGAGCTGTTTCAATTGACTCATGAACACAATGAAACTGATGTCGAGACAAATCAGTCGAACTAGAGGAGACTTACATAAAGATGCAGGCCACATAAAGAATTGTACCATACTTAACGCGTGGGAAAAAACTGATGTATGAATATTATTTCCTGTCCGATAAAATGCATAGTACGCGTGCCACGGCATTTACGCACAGTTTTAGGACAAAGCTAAGGGGATTTATGATATTTCGATTCAAAATTATTAAGGAAGTCCTTAAGATGCATCTTTTACGCGCATTCAGTCATCGAGTTTGACACCATACCCTTAAATAATCTGAACAGAATGCATGTTAACGACGCTTTCACGCACATATTTACGCATATGCATTTTACAGAATACATTGATGCATCTCTGCTGTCGATGAAAACAAAACGCAATATATATAAACATTTAAATATTTAGTCATCCTCAAGTTTGGCACCGTGATTAGTTCTTGCAAACAGAAATTCGGCGACCACATAAAATATCAGAAGCTTCCACATTTGGCTGCGCTCTTCCTCGTGCAGCTTTTGACGCGGCTGGAGGCCAAGGTCAAGTTGAAAGTTGCAGCCTGGCCAAATAAGCACCTCAGGCCAGGAAGAACAGAGAGGAAACACCGCTGAGAGCAGGAGAGGAGACTTAATCGACAAAATGAGCTCGTTTGTGACGCGGAAATTCAACTTTGTTTTTCTTTCTTTTTATCAGTCTTTGGCAAGAAGCTCCCTAGGCAATAAATAGTCAGAAATCAGAACTCATATTGGATTCATTTGTTTCGTCTTACAGCGAAAACAAGTGGCTCAAATTATAAAATAAAGCAGAGATCTCATTGTTTCAACAGAGGTGCCATAAGTGGACTTTTGTTTCTCGGCGCGCAGTTGGGACAACGCATTATTCGGGCCATTATTTGGCACTGAATCGTACAGTTGACCGCGCGGGGTTTATAATACGAAAGATATCAGGTATAATTTTCACATCTTTTTTAATTTTTTAACATTTCCCATATTTTTGACTCGAGGCCACAGACGCAGTGGAATGTTTACGCACCTAAATGTGAGCGCTTTTTATTTTTAATAGAGTTTTCCCACCTTTTGAGGCAGTAAATCTTTATGGCCCAAGTTCATAGCTTGTGGGCAAGCGTGAGTGAGCAGTGGTCTGCACTACAGGCGAAAAAAAAAATCCCTGAATGTTTTATATGTAACTGGATAAGTCCAAGCCTGATTTCTCTTTTGTTTGGTTGCCTGTCCTGAGCGGAGCGGCCTCTTGTGTATCGCTGTAACGCAGCTCACCGAATAGAAAAAGCTTCTGAAATGGTTGAATGGTTGTTGTCTACGGCCCGTTGTTCACACATATATGCCGAACTTTAAACTATATCAAGTCAGTTCAATACCAAATGTAATGATAAAGCATATGAGATAATGGAGCCTAATAGAAATTTCATTTTCTACACAAATCTTGTTCTCCATCTCAGTTCACTAACACGCACTTATGAGACATAATTGCCCGGATTTGGAAAAAAAAAAAAAAATCAAGAAAAAATAACTGTTAATTATTCGAAAGCTTTCAGGACTAAGAGATTTAGAGCAAGGCCTCGTTTTTCGTCGAAGTCGAAACTAGGCTGAGGTTGACTGAGAAGTAAAACAACACGTTGAAAAGCATTGAAAGTGAAATATTGAATAATAATTCGTCGCATTTGACTAATCCGCTGAATTAAAGTTCGCTTTCAAATACGATGCCTTTGCGTTTCATAAAAATAAAGCAGATTCCGCTCATCGATGAGCACGGCGGCTCCAATGGGGTTTAAACGCATGGATTTCGTTTTTCATCATTCACAGAGCGAAAGTGACTCACAACGAAAATCACAAATTGAACAATAGAAGTGACTATCCATGCTTATAAATGCATAATATGAGAAACCCTGGAGGGTTGTACGTGGCTTCGTCGTGGATCACAAACAAAATGTCCAGTTAGGTTTTCAATCTAGAGTAAAGTAACTTCAGTAAGACACAGCCCACAAAAACATGTTTGTGCCGCTGTTGCAAAACTACAGGATACACGACCAACACACAACTTGAAGCCGTTTGTATCACCGCATTGAAGCAAATACACAAGCAGCTCACTGAATGCAACGTTTCTAAAAAAAATAAAAATAATAAAAATAAGAAAAAGTGAGTGAGTCGCAGGAGGGATGATGGGGATGATGTCAGGGCCTGTGTGTGAGTGTGTCACTGTCTGCTGGAGGCCTGAGACCAAAGCGCTGCTCTGTTTGCAGGACCTATCAAATACATGACAACACGGCTCTCAGCCTACAGTGCTTAATGGACTTTTTATGGGTTCGTCTTGTGATCGCATGACCTGTGGCACCTTGGCCCCTCAGTGGCTCTTGGCAAACTACATCAGAAACATGCCGCCCTCCTGCTCTGGCCTTAAAGTGGGGACACGGGGAGAAAGAGAGAGGGTGCAGATCCCCTGAATGACCGCGGTGCTCTGCACGGCACTGCAGGATTTCCTTATACTGGAGCACGTAGCATGCAGTGAGCTCTCGTTCAGAAGTCCAACAGTAATAGTGGAAGTTAAATAATTGGTTTCATACCGAATGGAGGAGCTGCAGCGCCCTTGACGTTTGAAGCCACTCGAGCACTTCTGGGCTTGTGTTCCTCTGATCGGCGCCTCGCATCCTGCCTCTGGATCTGCTTTGCATCGGGATCACGCTGCTCCAGGGAAATGCTCGTTCAGCGTCTGAACCTGGATATTGAAGCAGTACTACACGCCACACAAACTTACATTTAAAAGCTATTTACTAAAGAGATACGTGTCCCTAGGCCTCAGGTTTACATCACAAATCCTGCGCCAACTGAGAAACCAATTTGACATTAATCCAGCGTCATATATGACAGGTGCTGTACAAATACAGTTTATAATTACGTTTGCTGCCAAGGATCAGAGAAAACAGTTCTTTTTTAGTAACTCACTAATATAGGATGAAATGTCAAAGGTGGTAAACTTATTCAGTTTTCCTCACTCACATTGTCTTTTATTTTCTAACAGGATATCATAGTAGACTCCTCCAACAGTAACATTTCCAATGTCAACAAAAAAAAACGTCATGAACAGAAAAACACAGCAACTTAAAGAAATGATCACAAACACTGGATAAATATGTGGAGACTGAACAGTTTGTTGTTTGGTCTTGAGCGGAGCTAATGATTCATCTTGACACCACAGATCCCCACCACACTCTTTGCTTTTCAAGAAATGTGATCTGTTGAGCAGCCGCTGCTTCATAGTCGACTTGTCTTCTGAATCCACATCTGCATATCTGAAAATACACTGGCATATTAAGTTGAAAGGGAGTGCTTTATTTTTTAAAGTCTACAGATCACACAGAAAACAGTTTTTAATTGGAAGAAGTGCTCACATTATGCATCTTGCTATGTTGGAGCGTTTGGGGCTTCATGAATTTCACATTTTTGAAAGTAAAAAATAAAGAGAGAAAGAGAGAGAGAGAGAAAAAGTCCTCAGGGCGAAATGCACCCCAGCTACACTTGTGTTAGTCCTGTGCAGGGCCGGAGCCTGGCAAGGCTGTGGACAGGGTGGAGGCGGACATTACTGACCCTCCTCCTCACGCAGGAACTGGAACACGGAGGAGAAATCTTTAGTGGCGTAGCCACGTGCACACATCATACGGTAGATCTGATGGGCTAAGGAGCCAAGGGGGACAGGAGTCTTTGTATTAGTGGCCGTGTTCTGTGCAAGGCCCAAGTCCTAAAAAAAAAGAGAGAGAGAGAGGAAAGAAAAGCAAACATACTTTAGAAAAACCTATTGAGCTGAAAATTTCACTCTAAAACCAAAACCACAAGTCCACACATCAGAGATGTTTTTTCATTTTGTCGTAATAATATGGGCTTGAGTCCCATGAAGAGAGACTAATGTAAAGTGCAGCTGAAACTTCACTGCACTACTTTAAACTGTGAGACCACAGACAGGAACTTCTTCCCTGTTATGTATGCTTCACATATTTGACACAGAGTAGAGCTCAACTAACATTGAAACAGGGGATACGAATGAAGAGAAATCCATTTAAATTCAAGACATAAATAAAAAAATGGTGATAATAGGACATAATGATTTCTTGACAGTATGTAAAAGATCTGTTACTATTATGGTCATAAACACACTTTATTACCTTGAAATGATGTGGGTAACATGTATGAACCTACAGATTTAAGTTGTGTAAACACTGCAGGCTGAGGAAAGCGAGTGCGACTGGACTTTAAACTGACCTTTGCCATCAGCTGGGTGCCGAAGCCTCCCTGGTAGTTATTCCCTGAGGGGACTCCCTCCATAACTCCAGGCACAGGGTTGTAGGTGTCACTTGACCAGCAGCGGCCGGAGCTCATGTTCAGGATTTTGGCCAAAAGTTTAGGGTCAAGGCCGAGTCTGTGATAGGGACACATTTCATGTTTAAGAAAAGATATTGAGTGTATATATAATGGATATAAGATTCATAATCGGTTTCCTGTTGTTTATTTGAAAATGTAGCTTTCACCTTATTCCCAAATTCATCGTCTCTGAAGTACCGATCATTCCAATGGCTAAAAGCATGTTGTTGCATATTTTAGCAGCCTGGAGGAGATGACAGGGGATTAGCATTGAATTACTCCAACAGCAGGTTAAATAAGAGAGTGGAAAAGATCCACAAAAAAGAGAGTTCAACACTTATAAACACGTATAAAAAAATAAAGCTGAATGCACCTGGATGTTTCCAGAATAATATGAAATATCCACCATTACCTGTCCAGTTCCAACTTGGCCACAGTACACAACATTGGCTCCCATGCAGCTGAGCAGTTCTTTGGCTGCAGTAAATTCCTCCTCCGCTCCTCCGACCATAAAAGTCAGTTTACCCGAACTCGCAGCACCCACACCTGGAAGAGGGAAATCATGCTTACACAGAACCAACCATGTGGAGGCTGCTAGTGCCGGCTGGTCAGTGCCTGCTAAAAAAAGTTTCATCTGTTTAGAATAAAAACTGAAATATGGGGACAATATGATACAGTTAAAGGTAATGGGGTTTATCAAAGCAGCATTTTCCAAGTAGCTGGAATAACATGTGAAATAAGATTCTTTGTGTCTTAGCACAGCATAAACAAGGTACATTTATAAATAAAGGTTTTTGTTTCTGTCTTTTTAGAGCCAGAGAACCAGCATGAGATGGCATTCAAACCTCAAATAAACCAAGTGTGTTGTTGCCACAACTATTTAAATGGAGCAACAAATTCATTGTCTTGATGGACATATCTTTGGATCAGAGGCACGGTACAAACCAATGCATTCCATTAAGATGCAACACAGACATAATAAATTAACAATAAAACTGCACATCAATCCACTTCTATCTGTTTTTCCTCGTCTGAAGCACATTGCAGTATGCTATAATAAAAAATAACCAGTTAGCTATAAATATAAATAAGTCTGAGCATATTCCAGAATAAATTGTTTTTTGTCAACCTGTCAATGCCACATTTATGGGAAGCAATTGACTGTTTCTCATTCCTGCAGGTTTGAGACACTCGCTGAACTATGAATCTATGTGGACACTTTCTAAAATTTTACAAAAAACCAACATGAAACAAAAACAAGAAAATTACTGCTTAACAATTAACAGGAAATCCTCACAGCTATATTTAAATTAGAATCAAGTCCGTCCTTCTAACCGAGGTTGTCTGTTTCTGCATCATTTTGTACACTTGACGCTAACTTCAGGTTCAGACAGGGTTAAGAGATTAGTAAGACCCAATCACCAGGTGCAAGCCACATGGTTACCAAGAAAGAAAGCAACACCTTCTCATAATGAATCCTAAAGTTTACAGGAAGCCAAGAGGAAAAAGAGGCACATAGCGGCTGGCAGTACATTTCCCTCTGCCTCGTCTTTGTGAGACTCTTTGTCTGCCAGCAGCATTCACTGTTAACTGGAACTTGGAAAAAGTGAAGTAGTAGAGACAGGTGAGAGTTAGAACATTCAAGTTAAGCCCAAAAAACCCTCTGGATTCAAAATAAAGACAATGGCAGTAAATTAAAATCTGTAGTGAGAAAAAGCAAGACATAAGAAACCAGTTAACCCAAGTAAAGTTGACACATTGATTTCTGCTGTAAAAAAATGGGGCAAGAAATTTCAGACGTTGATCAGCAGCAAAGGTATAAACAAATAGATCTAGTTTCATGTTGTCAGTGTGTCAAATGCACCGCACAAAAACTGATCCGAGAGATGCAACACAGTTTAGAAAAAGTTAATAAAAGTGGCATCGACAACGATATTGTCTAAAAATGGAGGGGAGTATAAGTAAAGTTTTCATAGTATTGACATGAGTGGGAATATAATGGCCAGTAGACTACATGTGTAACACACCCTGCGGTTACAATTACAAAACAGTCCGGAGAGAATAAAAAGACTTTTGGGGTCTAAGGGAAGCATTTCTCTCCACTGTGCAGCAGCTGAAACTCCACTGACACAAAGTGAGAGCCGAGACCTGAAACTAGAGGAGCTCTGCTGTTTACGCTCTAGGAAAGAAAAATTAAAACATCAATGCTTTTGGCACAAAAAAAACTTGGAGACCTGACTGGCAGAAACAGCCTTTTAATTGTTAAGGAATGTTTACTGGAAAGTCGTGTGGTCACCCCCCTCACAGAGATTTCCCAGACTGACCCTCCCCTGCAAATGGCCGAAGATGAAGTTTACCAAGTCTCATTTTACTTTTTTCAGAATATGTTGAGGGAAACTGAAAGATGGCTGTTATCTCATCTGGTCCTGACATTTTTTCACACAAAGTCAGTCACATGCTGACTCAATTACACCCCCCCCCCCACCATGTGTGTGTTTTACGTTTGGGCTTTAACTGCACTGGTTAAACAGTCACTACCATGCCACTACTTCTTTTGATTCCTCTCTGACCACAGACACAAAGTGAGTGATGTTCAAAACGCTTCCTATAGTAACACTGGTGATTGACGCAACATATTAAAGAATCACACACTTGAGTTTGAACTGGTTAAACTGCTGCCGCCACACAGAAGTGCAGACGCACATATGCAGAAGGCAGGACAACTTTAATCCATGTGCACTACCACAGGACGGAAGCATATAAATCATTACTAATCTTTAGGGCCAGACCATAAAATGGACCATTTTGAATTCAAACAAAGTGGCCGTCCTGACGTTGACGAGGCCAAGTTCAAACAAACTGTGTTTTTCTGTGGACCCCCAAGAAAATCTGAGAGCACAAGCAGCTCCCCTCCTCTTCCTCCTTGTTTTCTTTTAAATTTAAAGGAGGGAAACCTGATAAATCCAAGGCTATTTGTTTTTTTAATAAATTCAAGAAGCCATGATGCATTTTAATTTATACAACTTAATTCATGATGAGAAGTTTAAATGATACAATAAACAAGTACCTCCTGATACTGGTGCATCCATAAAAACTGCACCCATCTTCTCTGCAGCAGCAGCCATCTCTTTTGAAACAGCTGGGTCGATGGTGCTGGAGTCAATGAGAAGGGAACCTTTCTTTACCTTTCTGTTGGGAAAAATAAACAATGCTTAGGAGAATCTGGGATTAGTGTACAAGGTTATCTTACATCATATTAATAAGGTAAACCGGAGTATACTTAAGAATGCCATTAGGTCCGGTGTACACATCTATGACATTGGGACTGGAGGGCAGCATCGTGATAATGCGGTCAGCCTTGTCGGCCACCTCAGCGGGATTATCCACAATCTGAAACACACAAAACTCACACGGTTAAGAGAGAACCAACAAGAGGAGGTTAAAAGAAAATGTATGCATTTTTACAGTCTCACCTGAGCTCCCAACTCTTGCACTTCCTTGCAGGACTCCGGGAACACATCTGTGGCAATGACTGGGTATCCGTGCTTCAGCAAGTTCTTTGCCATAGGGTTTCCCATGTTGCCCAGACCAACAAACCCCACCTGTGTCTTTGAGGCCAATGACCTCGTGGAGACTAAAACATAACAACCAAACGGATCAATCTTTAAAAATAATATCAGCCTTATTTTATTTACCATATTTCTAAAGATATCTATAGCTACAGCTGTTATGTTGTCATTTGAGTGATTGAATGTTTGATATTTAAGATTACAAAGAATCTGCTGAACTGATTTTCAAGAAAAAAATAAACTGTAGAAGGAGCAACCAGCCCCAAGGAAGAAACCAATTTCAGTTGATCAATTGTAACAGCTGGATCTCAATCATTCCAGAGGAAATTCTAGACCCAACAGCAAAGAATTTGCCATATGATTTAAATGCAATATTAACAGAAGTGGGATTCTTTCTAAAACAGAGGATTTAGGCGAGAATCAAGTTTCTATTAAAAATGCATTTGAAGCATTTAAGACAACGTCATATCTGAACCCAACACCCAAAATGGTTTCTTAGCTGAAAGCCATCCTCCCATGGCCAAGAGTGCTGATTATATTAAGCCAACATTTTAGCCCGAGGTAGCTGCCCTTCAGTGTCAAAGTCATCTTATGTAATCCTACCCTGGGCTTTCCAGTGACTACTTTAGAATCTCTGACTAAAAGATAGCACTTTCATAAGAATATGTCAACATTCATAATCATGAGTCACCTGCATATAGAGTGTACTTGATTGCTTCAGGCCATCTTCAAACTGACATAACCACTGTGATCCTATCTGTGAGATAGAATTACAACCATGTGTTGACCTAAATGTTGTTGACTGAGCAACACGACGATGAAAGACTCACAATGACGGATATTTGCGGTAAAACCAGTACATTAGAATTCGACGACACGCATCTGCTTTAACTTGAGTAAAAGGAGTCACCGAGTCACCAGCCATGTTCCTCCTGCAAGGTGCAGGGTGAGAGCCATTACATAATGAGCCTCGAACACAAACAGGCAGAGAGTGCAGAGAAGCACAGAAACAATGCAGTGGACACACAAGGGAGTCACTTTCAAACAGATACGCGTTTTAAACATGTCGAGTGTGAACTGAAGAAACGGGGCAGCCAACGACACCAATCCGGGTCGGCCAAACTTCTACTACTCTTCTAACATTTCAGAGAAGAGAGTTGTTATTTTAACCCACGCAGAGGCTTCAGACAGCGGCCTGAGCTCCTGGAGGAAACGGCACAGCGTGTGTATCGTGCTAAGGGACTGAGTTTGTTCGGCTTACCGCACACAGAGTCAACATGCTTGCTACACCGTCCAACTAAATACCGAGACCCTCTCAGCACAGCGGCCATGCTTCTTCCCTCCGGATCCTGCGTGTGACGTTGCATATACGTAATACGCAATACGTAATTTAATGGCGAATCAGGAGACAGATCGAGGCGGCGGGGCTGCCTATGTCCAGCCAATTAGCTGCAACCGGTGGGCGGGAGTTAGAGATGAACAGACGCACATTTAAGCACATAGCGAATTAAAGTAAAATATATTGTACATGTTGTTTATATTTTTGATTTGATTGGAACGGAAAAATCGGAACGGAAAGTGTATTCAATACGCATGCGCACTGACCTTTACTACAGGGGTTTTAAACATAGACGCCAGCTGATTTGATAACATCACTGACACGCCCACCAATCACAAGGTAAATAAATATCTACGACAATTTTTTTAAAATTTTTATTTCATATTTATAATTCCACATTCAAATAAATCTCTAGAATCTACCCAGAGATGCCCTACTTTTTTCCACAGAAATTCTGTTATGATCTTTCTTATCTAGCGAGGTGAGACAGGGATTTAAAAGTAAACCACATATATAAGTTATTTTAGTTAGTTTATTTTTCAAAGCATATTGCATTGTTATAATCTAATATATGACATGCACTGGGATGTAAATAAAAAGTTATGAATAGTCATGCGAAAAAAATATAATGGAACGGAAGTTCCATTTCTATTAATATTATAGATAAAATAATGCGCACATCTATATATACATAGAAAGAAATCGGTATTTATAAATATAGCTCTGGACTTCTCAGTAGACTTTTCTTTGTTGTCGTTTTTTCATTCGAGTGGGATTCCCGAGGTTTTTTCCCCGGAAATGACGTAATGTTATTATTCCAGGAAGTGGAAGGGGAATGCACTGAACTGCGTCAACAATTGTTTTCATGATACACTCGGGTTTTGGCGTCTGTTCAACATGTCAACAAGGTACGTCTAAGGTAAGTTTTCTAAATGTGACCGACACAATCGCTTGTCGAGACTTTTCACGAGATACATCGACTGATCGTCTACGTCGCTGACTGGCCACGTTAGCTAACCTTGTCCTCCACTTTACAGCAGTGCTATGCTGCTATGTTTTCCTTAAGGGCGTCGTAACGCCATCAACTGTAACTACTGCAGTGTTTACCATGTAAAGTGAATGTTCTACTCCGGACAGAGTTCTCATGAGCACGTGTCAAGCAGCCCTGACTATAACCCGTGTTGTTGTCCTGTAAAGTGTGTGGCTAATGCTAGCTAGTTAGCAGTGATCACTCTTTTCACATTAGGCCTCGTCGCATTGTTGCCAGTGGTCGGTGTAAGTCACTAATACAGTGGATTTTAGTCAAATGACACATCCGGTTGATAACTCCTGTGTGATCTGTACATTGCAACGTGGTTCGGAGTTCTCGCTCAAAACCAGGGGAAAGGTTCAGGCTGTCACAGGCCTAATTACGTAGATCAAAATTATATCAGCAGAGGCCCGATGGGAAAATCCAACCTGATGCAGAGCTGGACTTATAACGTCTAGTTGTATTCTATTCTATTGTTTAACGAAAGTTTGTCTGTTCTTATTTTAATAATGTTTGACTGTGATAAGGCTCTAGGCTAGTAAAGATAAGAAAAGGAAAGTTGATGACCTGTTACTGGTGTGTCCGGACCATTGAATGCTAATGGTTATGTTATCTCTTCGAGTAAAAGCAAAGAGGATGACTATCTGTTTAAAAGGTTTAGTCAAAATTTAAAGTTAAATTAAAATTTTAAGACAGTCATGAATTACTTAGTCTGCTGGTATCAGCTATGGTATTTTAAGACTGCTTGCTATCTGGTACTATGGTCATTTGTCATAATTGCCTGATTGGTGGCTCGCATCCAGTTTATACATGAATTGCTGCCACCTACTTCACTTTACATGCTGTCTCCCCACATTTAGTTAAAATCAACTCTGAATCAAGTAGTCCTGAGTTAATCTCATGCATCAGCACATTAAAGGCCGTCATCAATGGAATGCAGATAACAGGATTCACCATGGCAACAGGTGAAACAAAGCCATGCTCCTGCCTATTCTCCACAGTGTTGGCAATATTAATGCCTGTACATGCAAAAAGTGAGCACATTCAAAAAAAGAAAAAACAGCAGAAAATTGCTGACAAGTCTATGTAAGTATTAATTGGAGAAAAAAGGAAGCACCATTGTTTTTATGTTTGTTTAAAAAATGTTTCCATGTTGAAAACTATTCTGCTGCTTATCACAGATGAATTTGTTTTTCTTCTGCTCACTGCATCCCCATGTTATTTCAACATTTGCTGTAGCTGACTAATGATCCCGTGAGCTATGTCCTAAACACTCACAGTGCCTGAAAGGGTGTGTTTGATTCATTGTGCCCATCTTTGCATTTTTTTGGACTGCCTCACCATTCGCAATGTCATCTGGTAAGGACCGGTACAAACATTAACTTCAACTACAACAACAACGTCAACCTCGATTCAGTCAACTCCTTGAATAACTTTTTCTTGAAGTGCTATTTTCTTTCTTTCTGTGGTTTTGTCTAATTCAATATTATCTTGCTTGTCTCTTTCTGTCTAGCCACTACTGAGTAATTTATGGAACTGTTCCCGGACGGAACTTTATTAAGCAACAACATGGACACGTCAAACTTTGCCCACGTCATCTTCCAGAATGTGGGAAAGAGTTACCTGCCACACGCTGCCCTGGAGTGTCACTATACCCTGACGCAGTTCATAAAACCACATCCAAAAGACTGGGTTGGCATATTCAAGGTGAATATCCCCTTTTGAAATTATAAGAAAACAAAATGAAGATCTTCACTATCTTTCTGACTTAACGCTGCTATGATTGTATAAAAGTGTGCACATTGTCATGTTTGAAAAATGAGCTTGGCAGAGTCAATGGAGTGTTTTGACCTTCACCACACACTGGAATGGTCCAGATGGATCTTGTTACAGGATCACATTAAATCAAATACAGTGGCAGTAATTTATTTTAGCCTCATCTGTAGAGAATCTTGAATTTATGGAGATGTGTGTTGCGGCAAGTTTGTCTGTATTTTGTAGTTAGAGGTGCAGTAAATGTGCAAGTTTTTGCTAAGCTCACAGGAAAATGAAGTCATGTCAGGCTAATGTCTGGAGGCTGTTTAAATCCTGAATTCAGCACACTGTTATGGCTGGATGCCACATCTCATCGTGTTCAGTCCCAAGGAAGGCAGCAACTGGCAGTGCAGCTCTTACTGAATTCTTCAACCTCTAAAACACAGAGCTGAGCTGATGAGGCCCGAGTGCTGGGTCATAAATCCTATAAATGTTCTTGGTGGTGCTGACAGATGAAACCTTCAGAGCCAAGTTCTTGTGTTTACATGCACGGAGATACCTGGATATGCTGTTAGCCGGCGTTGGCTGGTTCACATTCATGCAGAGCAGCTTCTGCTTTAGATAATTGCCTTTGTCGAAAATATCTGTTTGAAGAGTATGACTACATTAAAGAGATTCTTACTTTTTCCATGTATCAGCCTAAAATTATTTACAAATGCATGAATGACATATGACTTGGCAAGTTGATCAAAACCGTGTAGTGTACCGATAAATAGATCAGAGGCAGGTTTTTATTTGCTCATGGACAGAAGCCACCATTGGCCCTTTGATGCTAGAACAGTTACCCTGCTGCCTGATGAGAGCTGTTCTTAGGTTGCCACAGTGTCTCAGGACAAACCAAGAACAGCTTTATAATTAACCAGTCTCTGAGCTCAGTCTTCCTGTGTGATTCACAAGTAAGCAACATGGCTGACAGCTCCTGGTAGTGTTTGTGCGGGAGTGTGACATTGCAGGAATGATGGTGTCAAGTTCAGATCAAAATGCATATTGCTCTGCTGGGGCTCAAGTTGTGTGATTATGGAGATTGTAGGGTTGAAGGTTTTGTTGTTTGTGGCTGTTGTTTCTACTCTCTGTCCCCACCTCTCTCTCTCTATACTCCCTTTTGTACACTTTTCAGACCAGGCTTAGGTAGGTGAAAGAGTTCCTCTCAGTGTTTTCACCCAGCACCATCTCTGCAGCTCTAATGAGTGGACTGGTGAACACTAGCCCTCAGTAATGACACTTACTAACTAGGTGCATGTTTTAATTGCTTCCTGTTCTTTACTGCTGGAGGCTGGAAATGCACTGGTTACAATTGGGGGTTTTGAAGCACCAGGGCCTTCTATCTCTGGCTCTGATGAACACTTGCGATATTGTAGCTGCAGGCTGTTTGTACACAGGTGAGAGAATAAACTAACCAGATTTTCTTTTTGCAAAAAGAAATCCTGTGTACATCAAAAGTAGCATCTGTCGCATGTGTATATATATACACATGATCTGTTGGCATGACTATTTAGATTATAATTTACTTTGAAAGTCACATCACACATCTTTAATCTATGTTTTGTGGCCGAGGCTGTGGTAATAGGGTGGTTTGGTTTGGGCTTGTTGTGCGTGCATGTGTGTGCACACTGAAAGCCAGCCCACTCAATGTGACTCTGATTTTCCTTGACAGTTTTACGGCACCGGGTTGAAGTTATGGATGTATATTCTGGACTCCCTCCTCATCAGCCATCAGTTAACAACACATAAAATCCATATAATTACATTTTGGTTTTTATTTTCAAGTTGCCTATGTATAAAATTTTCACCTATTTCCCTCTTCCGGTTGCAAGTGAGTTGTAGCTACATTTCCACAGTCAGGCTTGTTCGTGACAGGGCTGGACAACGTGACCAGGAGTCGCAGCGGTTCACAGAAATGATCGTTATTCCTCCTCGACAAGAAGCTGCATTATCCTAACTAGGACTAAAAGCCTCATGATTACTGGAATAAAGCTGTTGGAGATATTTTGGAGGTGGCAGTGTAGATTCTGTGGAGCCTTTTAATCCTCCATTGTTATTATCTCACACTGATGTGGTGAGAACGCCTGGTTGAATTGATTCCCCACAATGTCTCACAGGTCGGTTGGAGCACAGCGAGGGACTATTACACATTCTTGTGGTCACCTCTTCCTGAGAACTACTTGGAGGGCACGGCAGTCAACAGAACAGTGGTCTTTCAGGGTAAGACCATGCCAACGTTTTATATAAGTTTGACACCTTTTAATACCAAATCAGTGAATGGAGTTAAATGAAAAACTCAAACCACACATCTCTGTTCTGTTGTGAAAGACAGTTTAGTTAGGTGTTGTTTAAACTTTTATACTGTTTTTTATTAAGCAATGGAAACTGTCACAAATGTGGGAAAGACATGTCTCACTTTTTAGACTCACACCCACAGTATCACACATGTGCAGTTTGTTTCCAGAGCGCTGAAGAACTGCAGCAAAACAGTCTCTGCCCTTTATACGGTTACATCTCCACATACTATGTGAAAGTTATACAGCCGTCTTGTGATAACTGTGAAGGTTAAATGACAGTCAGGACTAAGATGAATTTAGATCTGTTCACAAGTATCTTCCTCCCTGCTGAGTTCACTGGCTGTCATTCTCCCCCAGGATATTATGTTCCCAACAACGACGGCGAGTTCTACCAGTTCTGTTACGTGACCCACAAAGGTGAGATCCGCGGAGCCAGCACGCCCTTCCTGTTCCGTGCCAGCAGCCCCACAGAGGACGAGCTGCTGACTGTGGAGGATGAATGCAACTCTGACATCCTGGTGGTCACCACCAAGGCTGGCTTCCTTGAGGTAGCGCGTTCATCAGCAGAGCAGCGTAATACAGCAGCGTTGTGTGTCAGCTGAATTATCAAGTAAATGCTCCCAACACCAATAAATATATGTCTCTCTGTGCAGCAAAAGGTGGAAGAAGCCGAGAGAGAGAAAGATGAGCTGGTGAGAAATATTGCCCTGCTGCAGCAGGAGAAGGAGCAGCTGGAGGCTGAGAAGGAGAGTCTGCAGAAAGAGTGTGAGCAGGAGAGAGATGCGTGTGTCCAACTGAGAAGAGAGAACCAAGTAAGCAAAGAGAACCAGCAGTAAGCTGGGAAAAATCACGTTTGTTATTATTGTAAAACTCTGCCTGTTTCCTCCTTTTACCTTAATTTAGCTGCAGATGCTAAATAACTGATATTATTGATCCTCATGTCCTCTTCTGGTTATTCTGAGTTCAGCTTTACATTTGGCCAAACAGTCTCTTAGCACCCCCTAGCGAATGACTGCAGACATGCAGAGCTATTCAAACTCAGGATCCACTAAAGGCATAAATCACTCTCTTGACAGATATGAATGTCTGTATTATCAAAGCTGTAATTCAGCTTTTTATTGCACAACATTAAGCCTTAAAAGCGGTGTCAGTAGTAACTCATATTGCTGTCCTCTTGGATAGAAATGCCTCTCAGATGAAAACATGATCACAGAATTTGTGGCTGTTAATTTTATTACTACACTTTTATATGATATTTTTATGTGCTGTGAATATTAAGATTCCAAATTCTCACCCTATAAACAAATTGTAAAAAATAATTTCCTTTTTGCTTTTTTGATGTCATCTTTTAATATTAAAAACTTGACATTGAAGCATAATTTTCATTTTGATTTAGACTCAACTTTCAAAAACAATAAACTTTTTATGATTTTCACATATTTTCCACAAGCTTAGAGTCATGTAATAGACTCTAAGCTTGTATAAGATAGATAGAAGGTGATATACTACGACTATATTCAAGCATTATTTTCTCATGTCATTTTTTTTTTAACCCCACAAAGATTTTTTTCCATTCTTTCCTCTGTCCTTATACTTCTCATAAGATCCAGTCCAATATTTTATTTGGTCCCAATTCTGTTTTGACGTTAATACTCAAACTCAAACATTATATTTCATTGCCTCATAGGAGGTGCAGAATTCTTCCCAGGCCCTGCAAGAGGAGAAAGAGGAGGTCAAGAGGAGACTGGAGGAAGCTACAGCCAGAGTCATACAGCTGGAGGAGGATCTGATCGGAGTCACTCAGAAGGGCCTGCAAAAGGAAACTGAGCTGGACAGGTGAGTTCAGGGCAGATGTCACTGATTTGCTGGTTTTGTTTCCATGAGTAAAATAATAATAATCCAAGTTGATCAGCCAACTGATGAAAACAGACATTATGATGTGTAATTCAGTTTGGGACTAACATTTAACCCCTTCTTAGTCTCAAAGACAGAGTGAAGAAACTTACAGCAGAGAAGGAGGCACTCGATTCTCATCTTAAGAATGAGAAAGATGAGAAGGAACTCTACAAGGTAAAGTACTAGCAGCGGTAATTTACGTCTTGTATTTCCTCAACATAATTTGATTCTGTCAGTGCATCTTCCATTTTAATCCTTCAAAAAATAAACTTTAATAACTAAATCTGGATGTTTGGGTTGGCAGAATGGAGGTGGCTCATGATTATGTCTGTGGGCTTGGCTCAGCAGTGTATTGGTTGACTGCTAGTTAGTGACAGCTTTACAGTCTGTATAATTACCTTCGACAAGCATGTTATGTTTTCAAAACGTACTGAACTGATTTAAAAACAGACTCGGTGGCTCGGCTTGGGAAGAACCTAGAACCTTGGAAAGGATTTGACCCAAGGGGCAGATCCTGGAATTCATGTTTTACTTTCCTTGACATGGCAATAGTTTTGCCAGTTCCTCAAGAAATAATGTTTTGGTCTTGAACACAATGTGTTCATTCTCTACAGTAATAACTATGCCCCAATATTGGACACATAGTGTTATACACAGCATATTCAGGCTAATGGATATAGTTATAGTATTTATTTTCTTTAATGTTGGGAGACATAAAAATGTTAACAGAGCTCCCCTGCTGCTTGCTATTTATTTTTTAATGATCTGTATATTTATGTCCTCTTTTCCTGTTTTGTTTTGTTGTGTTGTTTTAAGTGTTATTGTACTGGACCACTATGGAAACTAGTCTCTAGGCTTTAGTCTGTATTTGTCCATTCTTAGTGTATGTAGTGCAGTGCAGTGCAGTCATATGTATTTCAACATCAACTCAATTCAAGGGCAGCAGTGAAGGGATTCCACATTTAGAATGTATTTGTTGTGATTTTCCTGTGTGCCTACATAAAAAGATGGATTAATTTAATTGCTGAATTATATAAATTCTTAAACTATGTCTTAAATCCCTTGAGCTAAAAGTTTAAATAAAATAAATAAATAAATAAATAAAAAAACAACAAACTGTGCTCAGCACACTTCATTCAAATGTTGCATAGTTGTAGTTCAAAGCACGACATGGTGTTTTAAAAGGGGAACATGTTCCATTAAAGTGCAATACAGTTTATTTGGGTGTAATTGTCAGTTGTTGACACGGATGTGGGCAGAATCGGTTGAACATTCTGCTGGTTTCAGCTGAAAAGCTTCTTTCCCCTTCACTGGAGGCAGAAGAGAAATTGAAACAGGGGAGCGGGTCATCAATGATGCTGGAGGCTGACGGTAAATCTCCAGCAGGAAGGGGATTCTGTTCGCTGTGGTCACTTTTGTTTTCATTTACTGAATCAGGAAATGAGACCATTAGTTCCCTACACTCAGGGGTTCATCTTGAGAAGGTGGTAAAACCTGCTTTTCAGAATTGCCCTTTTTAAGTTTCTGGAGGTCAGCTGATCCTCCATGTGCACTCCCAGAGGCTTGATTTTGCTGACACTCTCCACAACAGTGCCACCGTAGTGAGCAGCAAATGATGGCACATTGCCGACCCTCCTGAAGCCAGTCAGTCGCCATCTCTCTTGGAGTATGGAGACCTGAAAATAAGAGGTCCAGTTCATCGACTCTTCGGGGTTCTGTACTGTTTTTTTCCACACTTCCCGAGTGAGAATTCTTTGGCTTTTCCTTCCCAATCATTTTGGCTTTCTGCTCCTTTTCTTGTCCATCTGCTGTTTCTACCTCTTTGTTGTGGTGGGCACCACACAGGAACTGGGAGTGCCACACACTGCACTGTTGCCACGTAAACGGAGCTAAAAACCCATTCCTGATTTAACTTGCACCGTCACACTGGGGTCGTTGCACAAGGAAAACTTTATAGGCCTGTTTCAATTTCTGTTTTGTAATTGAGGTCATGCAACATTTAATTTAATAGTCATATGCTCTTTGGTTCATGATTGTGATTGGTGTTGTATAAATGAGGCAAAAGGCAACAAGTTAATATGTTATAACTTCTCATGTTTTATAACCTTGTCTGTCTTTGTGTGGGTGTGTGCACACAACAGATTCACCTGAAAAACCGGGAGCTGGAGAACACTAAGCTGAGTGCAGAGCTGCAAATGCTTAAGTCTGTGGATGTAAACAAGGAAAACACCATTGCCCAGTTTAAAGAGGAGGTGGGACGTCTGCAGGCATGCCTCACCGAGAAGGAGAAGCAGTACAGAGAGATCCTGGCCAAAGTTTCTCCCCTGGTACAAAAAGTTTTGTTTTTAAAAGTTTGAAACAGTTTCTCACATTTTTCATTTAATCTGACACATTCCTCAACTGTATGATCATTTTAAGATGAATGAACATTTTTGATATTAGAAAAGTTCATCTGTTGTATGTCTGTGCCTGACAGGGAGACATAAAGGCCTTGAAGGAGCAGCTGAGGCAGAAGGAAGAGCAGCTCCAAGCCAACCAGCAGCAGTCCTCGCTGTTATCCGCTGAGTTGCGGGATGCCTCTAGGACCCGCGACCGCACCATGTCGGAACTCTACCACATGAAGCTGGAGGCCGATGCCCTTCGCCAGGCCAAGACTGAAGCCCAGGCCCAGTGTGTCCTCCTGGAGCGCCTGGTGGAGCAGATGAAGACAGAGGCCAAGCAGGAAGCAGTACGCACTGTGGTGGAAATTTCAGTTGAGATGTGAAATGAAGAATTCCTCAGACCTGAGTTATCCTTGTGGGTCATTAAATAGAGCTCTGCAGAGGTTCACCTCCAGCCCACATGGTAGGAGAGTGACAACCCACGTAGTCCCATGAAAGGGGAGACCAGATTGTTCCCATGGATGAGCTCACAACAATGCAGACAAATGTCATTTACATAACACCAAGATGTCAGGTCCTCTCTCATGATACAGAGGAAGGTCATAAGTTCACCAAATGATGAAGCTCACACCTTAGGCCTTTACGACTTGTTTCTCTTGCTAATGAACATCGCCTCTGTTAGGTATGTCGCACAACATCAAAGACCTTTTACAAAAATAGAACCATTTGCTTGTCTCCTGAATGAATTCCTTAACCCTGCAAGCAATCATTTATGAAACATAGGAAAGAGTTAAACCAATGCTCCTAAATACATTTTCCATCACAGCATGATGACCAGTCGCGCTTAATATCTAGTTTTAATGAACAAAAGTATCAAAATGAATTTGAAAATATTAGAATTTGATCAGTGTTTGTGAAACATTTCAAAAAGTACCATGAATCATTTAAGATAATAGAAGTAATAGATGAAAAATGGAAAATCCACAGGGGATTTTACAGCTTCTATTCTTATAAGTTATGACTTAACCAACGGAATCTTAAAGCAAGTCATCATCATCCCAACTGAATTAATTCAGTTTCTATAGTCAGCGTCTTTCACTGTACATTCATTTGACTCTTAGATTTCAAAAATGTTAAATATGTAATATAATCTGATGTGTCCTGTGTTTTCCTCACCAGGCCAAGGCAGCAGCCGAGGAGGAGGCTGCTGCAGACCCAGCTGTTTTAGCAGAGCTGCAGAGAGAGGTGGAGGACCTGAAGATGCGGCTGCACATGGCCGCCGAACACTACAAGGAGAAATACAAGGAATGTCAGAGACTGCAAAAGCAAGTGCTTAAGCTCTCTGAACAGCAAGGGGTAGGTCCCATCAGATAGCGGCTGGCCAGCTGTTTTACGTGCCCCATGGAACATGCCTCAGATTTATGTATCTGTGCCTGTTTGTTGCACTAAATACACCCAATTTGGCTTCTCCTGTGTTTGTTTTTGCTGATTTCATTTTTGGGAGCTTTGGCTAAAACACCCCGAGCTTGATTGACCCATCTCTACCTGCTTCAATGTGGTTTAATTCGTACAGTTTTTAATTTCACTTTGTAAAGTTCATACACAACTTTCACACAATTCAAGAGTCGAGCTGTAATTTTTCTTTTTGTGTACTTGGAGTTTTAAATGTGTTATTTTTCGCTGTCTCCTGATCTGTGTGTGCTTGTCTCTGTTGCTCACCTATTTTGTGTTTGTGTGTGTGTAGGAGATGAAGAGAAGCTCAGCACAAGAGATTGCGACAATCCCTGCATCAGTGAGTCCAGACACATCGGTGCCAGGTATTTACATTTGGTTAGATCGAACTCTGCGAAACTGTTATTTAGGAGTGCCACAGCTCACTGTCTGTCGTCACAGGGAGTCCAGGCTCTGCTGATCCTATGCTGGAAGCCATCATCCAGGAGAAGCTCAAAGGCTTCAGCAGGGAGGCGTCTGACAGGAATGACAAGTACAGAAAATGCAAGCAGATGCTGGTGGTGAGTAAAGCCATTTTCACTATCCCGCTACAGCTGGCATTTCTCAGAATTGGACATTCTAACCCCGTTGTGAAGGACACGTACGTCTGTTCACGGACTGTAGTACAAAGGTATGACACAGAGCGATTGCTCTTCAGGAGGAGAAGGAGCGTAGCTGCATGTTTGCTGATGAGCTGGCCAAAATGGAGGTGAAATTTAAGGAGCAGCTGAAGACCAATGAAAACCTGAAGCTGCAGCTGGCGGCAGAGGAAGATCGCTACAAGGTCAGTGAAACTGCAGCAGTCTGATGGTGATGCCGTGCCGTCTCTGTTTCTGGACTGGTGTGTTGTTACTCCTGTGCACTGCTGGTGAAGCTCAGGGACTAAGCTTTGATGCTATCTGAGCGCAGTCGCTCTTGACAGTGTTGTTTATGAGCAGGCCTCTAACTGCGAGACGACATTTTACGGCTGTTTACGTCGGGCTGTAGCGACGAGCGAAGCTTGGCTCGGAGGGGTCCTCTCCAGTTGCCTGGCTAATGCTGTGCTTGGATCAGATCAGGCAGATATTTGCTTAGTGTCTGGGAGGAATTCAAACAGGTTGTTTTTCTTTGAGCGGCACTGTACATAAATCTGACCTCAGCAAAGGGAAGCCTTTTATGGCTGTGATCAATTACTGTCATGCACTGGGCTCTGACTGTATTTCAGTGATGCACCACTCAGGATCTTCTGTCAAAAGATTTGGCACAAACAATCGCTCCATTTATACAAACAGGAATGTCTATGTAAAAATGGTAGTCATGGCTCTGATTCAAGAAGGCTAGCGATCTGAATTCCAACATGGCGGCTTCAATATGTCAAACAAAGATGGCATCTTAGCAAGTTCTCTGCTAGAGTCTGGTCACTTGTCTGATTTCGTGTCGCGTGTTTAACTCAGGGCCAGGTTGCCGAGAAGGGACGGGAGCTGAAGGACCTGAAGGACACACTCGCACTTGTTGTGAAGGAGAAGGAAAAACTGGAAGGGGTTAGTGATAGCTTTCATTTTCTCTTTTATAGATTTATTCCACTCTAAAAAATCCCTGAAAAGTGCCATTCCTCTGCCATTTTCCCTCTCCCAATCTGGCCTGTGTTTAATAAGCCTCTAATTGTAGAAGCAAAGTAAATGAGTTCTTATTTTCCATTCCATTACTCTGGACCACAGCGAGGTCCTCGCTGACCTAAAATATTGCTTGGAGGTAATGCAGTTACAGCTAAGAGGAGCAGAATGACCCAATTTGAGGTTTAGACTGTAAATTAAATTGGCGTCTGCAACTAACATCAATAAAACACAGCGTCATATTCCCTTTGAAAACGAGAAGGGTTTCTGTTTTAATGAAGGCACTAATTAAACTGTTTGTGCGTGAGCGCAAGAGAAAAAGCAAGAGCTGCTGTGTGACGACAGCAGTGATATAGTCCTCAGCTCGACTGGCAGGGAGGCACCAAGGGATGAAAATGTGTTTATATAAATACACACACACACACACACACACAAACGTGTGTGTGTTAATGTATTACTATATTCTGCTGTTGCCTCCCACAGGAGCTCCAGAAGGGCGGCTCCAGCAGGAAGGGAGATCAGGGGGTCAGTGAGAAAACCAGCTTGGAGAGCATCCAGTCCAGCGTGCCTTTATTCTTGCAGTACCCGGTCCCTTACACCCAGGACGCCCCCACCCCCCTGCTGGTCTCTCAGAGCCCCAGCAAGTTGCAGTTTGGGAACCCTTACTCCACCCCAGAATCCAAAGGTTGGTTTTCATACGCCTTTAACACCTTTTATTTAAACCCCCTCAATATGTCTGAACCCCCCCTCCTCCCTTGCAGATGAGGAGGAAGAGGAGTTCTCAGATGACCAGCTGCTGAGGCTGCCCCCTGTGGGCCCGCCCTCCTGGGACAGCAATGTGGTGTGCATCCAACCCACCCGCAACCACAGCCGGCCAGAGGGCCACGAGGAGTCGGAGGAAAAGCAGAACAACAACAACAATGTGAGCCCCTCTCTCACGTGTGGTAAACAGCTACATGTCTCTCTTTCAGTGGCTTGACTCTTTTATGTGTCTTTTCTCAGGGTAACACCAACGAACAGCCCGCTGCCACCGAGGCTCACAGCCCCTTTGTGAACGACGGACAAACAGCCTTCTGCTTTGATCCCAGGTAACGCAGCCTCACATGTCTTCACTCTCATAAATATTGTCCACGTTAGCTGCACCCTACAGTTTCCAAAACCTGTGCATTGTTACGTGTCAAGTGTTTGTTCTGCTGCACAAAGCCCCCTTTTGTTGTCATTAGAGGAGCAGCAGGCCACCCACGTCGCTTCGCACAGATGCCATTTATTAGCCCGTGCTCCTGGTTCGCCCACATCATCGCTCGACTCGGCCTATGTACCCGAGCTTACGTTCCCCTCTTTTCTCCCTGTGCGCAGCATGGACATGAAGCGGTGTCCGCTCTGCGAGGTCATCTTCCCGCCCAACTACGACCAGAGCAAGTTCGAGGAGCACGTGGAGAGCCACTGGAAAATCTGCCCCATGTGCAGCGAGCAGTTCCCACTGGACTGCGACCAAAAGGTGTTTGAGAATCACGTGCTCACTCACTTCGACGGCCACCCGCTTAACTTTGACTAGAGGGACGGAAAAATCAGCACATTCTGCTCTGCCTACTTCCTGTCAACCACTGAAATAAATCATTCTGCACTCTTTTCTGCATGTAATGGTGTGACGATCCAGTCTTTAGGGCTGTACTGACTTTTCGCTTTTACTTCAACTTAGGAACACTTTGAAGTGATGTGACATTTTAAAATGACATTTTGATTCAGTGTAAACTGCAGGGCGATGAAATCTGTTTGCAAATTAGAGAGATTTTTTTATGCTTGGAAGATTTCCCTTCATTCGGATGCGAAGGATAACTTAGGGGATAAGACTGTTCTGTACGTATATATGTATAAATATATAAAATGACTTTAAATTGACTCGGCTCTCACAGATCTGTTAGACTATAAGATGTAACGAATCAGGGAAAGAGATAAGTGTTTACCAAACTTACATTTAAAAACATCAAACCAAATGCTCCCCCATTCCTCTTGAACATCCCAGTAAGTCATCTGCTCAGTGGTCTCAGCCTTGGTGCACTATATGCAGTCAGGGAGAACTCAGTTCAGTAACTACATCCAGACATGATTATACAGTATATGGTCAGATCATCTATTTTAGAATAATTAAAGCCAATGATATTGTGAAAGCCTTGATTCTTTGTGTATACTGATTTGTTTGGTTAGGTTTCCTTTAGTTCTGATTTGATCTCCTTGGGTTATTGTGTCCGAACCTGTACGAATCTTCACGTGCATGCAGAGCTTTTGTTGCAGTCCCCCCTTTTCGTTCTCCTCTTTCAAAACTTTAAGTTATTTTATTCATAGTACTATTTCATTTGTTGAGTGAGTTTCATGTATCTAATCTGTACTAATAAAGTCTGTTTGAAACGGAGCAGCAGAGTTATATTCCATCACAAGGACAAATATTTTTAGGCACACAGTAGAGGAACTTTTATTCTAAACGTAACAAAAGTTTACATGAAGCAGCTTTTTGAAGAAATACAGTACATCACCATCAGTTTCTCTGGTTTTAACTTTTCATACATGTCATATGATTGGGATTTTTTCCTAACTCCAGAAACATATGAAAATATAATTTAATGCACTTAACACATGACAATACATTCACTGTACACTATATCAAAGACTTTCCTCCATACTGGCAGTACAATACTGTCACAACAGTTCCTTAACACTAACATCCATGCAGTGACGATGTTAACTAGTGGCTCATTGTAATGAATGAGCAATGTAGAACTTGCTCCACAGCTCTGAAGGCGTTTTGCCTTGTTTCCGTCACTACTGTACACGCACCCAAAACGAGAGATTGGGGGAAGAAAATGCTAATTTGTTGGCAACCTGTTACAAAAAGTGCTTGAATCTCTCACAGCAACTGCTTTCATCTTTTAGGAAAGTAATCAAGAACATCTTGGCGAGTTCTCATGATTCCATCAAACCATATAAATACTATGAGAACACCCGGGCAGGACTGTGGTGCTGAAATGCTTTCAAACGTCACCTGAGATCATCCTTTGGTGCTCAAACAAGTGTTTGCAGTAAAAACGGATGAGAAAATAAGGCTTGTAATACTTGTGATATGAAAAAAAAAGTGACAGACTCCAACAATGATTAACAACAGCAAACCTGATGGAGACTGAAACATACAAATGTAATGACACTACCCACTTCCTGATTTTTCTCATTTGCCTCTGTCATTATTTTTTGGCTCAAACGGGACCGAGACAAAGAAACGCTGCCTCATCTCTCCAAAAACACATTTCAATGTTTCCTGGGTTTCTTCTACAGCAGTGGCGCTTAACCTGGGTTCAATCGAACCCCAGGGGTTAGGGGAGTCTCAGGGGTTTGGCAGAGGTCCACAGACA
Organism: Pseudorhombus dupliciocellatus; assembly: GCA_016785235.1. NCBI lineage: Eukaryota > Metazoa > Chordata > Actinopteri > Pleuronectiformes > Paralichthyidae > Pseudorhombus > Pseudorhombus dupliciocellatus. Next base: position 1,471,154 of record JAFBJW010000041.1, on the reverse strand, counting down.
CACACACACACTATCAAAATCCTATTTTATTATTCCAATTATGAAGGGTTTGGTGAATATGTGTATGAGACCTGTAAGGTTCAGTTCCTCCAGCAAGGTTAAGAACCACTGTTCTTCGGTCTGGGGCAGTACGATGGTGCAGTGGTTAACACTGCTTCCTCACAATAAGAAAGTCCTGGGTTTGATTCTGTCTGTGTGGAGTTTGCATGATCTCCCTGTGCTTGCATGGGTTTCCTCTGGGTACTACGGAGTCCTCCCACAGTCCCGAGACACGCATGTCAGGTTAAGCCCCCGCCCCTGCCACTCAGTAATGGACAAGCAGTTGTAGATGAGTGTGTGTGTTCTACAGTCACGCTGCCTCTCAAGGCGGATGCCCTACTGCACATGCAAGGCTACTTGTGACGTCATGTGGCCATTCTCGTGGCTACATCCTCATCAATGAGCACCATGTAAAAAAAAAAAAAAAATGATCAGGACAAAATGGTAACCTAAATGTGCAAAATACAAAAACTGAACTACATAGAGATACAATATTCTGAATAAAAAATAAGGATGAATAGCAATAATAATAATACATTTACTCCATGCATTCAAAAATAGTGTCATAGCAAAGAGCGATTGAAAGAGAGAGAGAAGAGAGGGGTAGAGGGGTCTGAGGATGAGAGGAATGACGTGGAGTAAGAAACAGCCGTTGCTGGTGATGGGGTGCTGGGGAAATGGCCTGAAGGAGAGAGTGCTGGTCCCTCCGCGCCTCTACTGCTGCATCTTACGGATGATGTCAGTAGAGATGGGCGGGTGGAAGTTGATGGTGTGGTGGCGGAGACCCTGAGATGTTTTGTAGCTCTTCCCACACCGGCACTTGAAGGGCTTGCGCACCCTTATCTGGGTTCGGTGGCCGTTCTTGGCGTGATACTTGATCCCGTTCACATTCTGTAACGAGAGAAGGGGAAATTAAACAACTTACCGAGCAAAATCATTAATCAGAGTTTGAGCGTTAATATGCCGTTAAATCAGCCTCCACGGTTCTGGAAAAGTGGTTTTGAAAGATTCAGAGATTATGTTTTATTTTTAGTTACTATGTGGTGAGAGGCGTGTGAAGTTTGGACTCATACTGAGGTGCCGGACAGGATCAATGTAATTCTCACGTGCAGGAAACTCAGGTTCTTCCAGACCACACAAAGACTTGGCTCTGGCACATTTGGGGGATTGGGATACTTCATTAAAAATAGTTGCCACAGTGTTGCAAGAATGCTGAAAAATATCATACTGTGGCATAAAGATGGGGCTGCCCACAGGCTTTTGTCGTGCACTGCATCTCTTTCATCATTTTTGGGCAAAAAAAAAGTGGTCAACCATAAACAAGGAGTGTAGAGAGGGGGAAATAAAAATGTTTTCTTGTTAAAATCCTATCTCGTTCTCCCCCTCAAGCCGCCTGCAACCTCAGACTCAGTCATCGCCCATAACCCTGTCATTCATGTCAGCAATGCAATTTTCTCAGGCTGCACATAATTTATCCCGACCACCACACCAGATGTGAATGGAAAATCCTGTAAAACTCCACATTACTGAAGTGGACTAGACGTATGTATGTATGTTGTTGGAATGCTCCACTAAGAACCATTTCCCAGTCAGCAGCAGGGAGTCCATTTTGACTTTACTTTCTCATTAATGCCAGCGAAAATGATCACGCACCTCACACTATGGACACCAGGGATATCTGAGGTCCTCATGTGGCATAGTAGAAATACTTCACACTCAGTATGGGTTTTACTAAGAGGTGTGGAGGTACACCTACCTTGTATCTCTTTTTACAGCCTGGGACAGGGCAGGCGAAAGGCTTCTCGTCTCCTCCATTCATGCACATTGAGCTGAGGATCGATTCGGAGCTGATGGCGCTCTCTGTGGTCCACGATTCATCACTGTCAGACTCCTCAAAGTCTACCTCCTCCTCATCACACTCACTGCCTGTGGGATGGTAGGAGACATCAAGTCAAACAGTAGATGATGAGGACGTCAACAGCATATTATTTCTGAGGCCTTCAGGCTGACGAGCGTGGACCATTTCTCAGCATGCTGTGGGGCAGGGGTCCCATCGTTTCCATCTTTGCGTGTCACAGAAATATGCCAACCGTGAGAAAGAATGTACACATTTTATTGAGGTCTTTGGGTCAATTAGCAGCAATTGTTTTATAGGTTAGCTGAAGATGTTATGACATAAAACTGCATAATTTACAAAACCAGGACATAAGCACATGGGACAAACATAACCAAGAGGAAACATTAAAAAACCCTGTTTGTTATGGACACTGGAGGGAATCAGAAAAAATGAGTGTGAGAGCAGTGCCTGATTCTCTGCAGCTTCAATTAGGAGTGAAATTACAGAGATGCTTCTCACGGCCAGCATTCACCTTCAGCTGATGGACAATATCTGTATAGTAGCACATTACTGTAGTATGTCACTCAGCGGATATGGTCACCAGGATGACCTCATGAAGAGATTCATTTTAGTTTGTAAATAACAAGGATATAAAACCTTATTATTATTACCCCTGGAAATATAATGCGCACAATGTGATGTGATAAAAATATAATAATAATGGATCCCTCAGTGCTGTCCTAATACATGTGATTACATATAAAGGCAGTGTTTTAATCTTCACCTCCCACAGCGAGTGAGCCACCCGCTGTCTCATTACGATCTAACAAGGGTAGCAGACCTGTTTTAATTTGTATTCATTGACTGTGAGCCCTGAGGGGGACAACCACTGTTTCCCCTCCCATTTCTATCCTACAGGAAAGTCAGATTGTCCCCAGTGCTTTGTGTGTAGTCCACTGCAATTAAACTGTGGACACACACACACAGAGCGAGAGTGTTTTGGGCGGTTACCTGTCGGCGTACTGCTGCGGAAGGAAGAGGAAGGTGTGATGGGTGGGGTGACTGGAGGCGTGAGGTTTCCACTGGTGTGGCGAGGCGGTGTGGAAACACTGCTGCGCGACAGATTTCCGGTCAGCGAGAGGGACAACTTGGGCTGCACCTTCTTCTTCAGGGCATCGTGTTCTCGCCGCGCAGCATCTGTCATAAACCTGGCATTGTGGGAAATAAGTTTGGTCAAGGTTCTTTTTTTTTTTCCATGCGGTGACCTGCTCTGATGTTTAGAGCTGCTCCAACATTAAAGGTCTGCTACTGTAAAACACGTGCTTGGAAAAAAAAGATCACTGGCTCCATTCCCATCACAAAAAAAACTTTCACCAAGGTTTATGATGGATAGTAAAGTCTTTGGTAAATGTGTATCATAAAAAATAAATGTTAACATAGACATTGTTACTGCTGGAGTGGAATTAACAAATTAAGCGATAACCACATCAAGATGTGTTTGTGAGGGCAGGGAGACAGTGGCAGACCTTCTTGTACACTGGCTTGTTGCATAAGGCTTTTAAAAACCACTATTCCAGCACCATATCAAAGACGACTGGGATGAACCCAGTGCTATAAAAATAAACCCAGCCGGCAAACACTGAAGCAATTCATCTAAGTGATCCACCAGATGACGTCTGACGTAGCTTGTAGTACCTCCCAGGAACACTTCACATGGGACATGGAAGTGATACTCACCCAGAGGACTCACTGACATTGCATGTAGCAAATTCAGGTATATTTACAATGCATCTCATGTTGCTGTGGCTCAGAGGGAGAGCGGGTTCTCTATTAACTGGAGGTTTATATATTTGTGTGTGTGTGTGTGTCTAGATGCTCACAGATGAGTGAATAGAAAAACCGCACTGTGAGTGGTAAACACTATTCCTCACACAAAAGCCAGGTTTGAATGCGCCGTGAGTGAAACTGTCAGTTACATTTCTTTACCTGTTAATGTAGCTGAGGGCAACATAGGTGGGCTGCTGTTGCTCCTGCTTCTCCAGAAGTCGGGGGTCTGTGTCTGAGCAGGCCAGAGAGACACAGAGAAGAGGGATTAGGCAGATATAAATATAACATTTGTCTCATAGTTTGCAGTTTTACCCTTAGAGATGTCCTGTTTCACTTGTAGCCTGAGGAGGAAACACGCAGGCCTATAGGTTGACGTAACGGAAACCTCCTGCATCAGATTACCAATGAATGTGTCGGCGTAGATAAAGCCTAATGAAATTGATTTAGTGTAAGTAATGCAGTGTATAGAACAGTTTGTTTAAACCTGTTGCACATGATGTCATGCTGTCTCGATTACAAACACTACAGAGTGAAGTAGAAGCTCCACAATTTTAATGCTGATGCTTTTATTTCTTTGTGTCCTCCGAAGGCATGGACCAGTGGGTCCTTCACCCCAGTCCTTCAACACCACTACTTTAAACTAAAATATAAATTAAGGAAGCTGACACCTCATCCTCCCTCTATTTTTAATGTCCATAGCCCTTATTTTTGGAAAAGGCTGCTGTGCAGATGCCTCATTTCTCATACATGACCACACTTGACGCACACTGCGCTGCCCCATGCTGTGCACCAGACATTCATCTTGCTCAGCAGTGCTAAATGTACAACAATAGCCACATCTCCACACCCCGAGGAGAAGCGGGACCGACTTCAAACGCTCTCCCCACTGCTGTCCATGTGGGAGAAGAGAGGTGCCCCATAAAACCCCAGTGTCTACCACATACCAGCTGAGTCTCCCTGCTTGCCTCTGACAGAGCTGTGAAAGACTGCTACCCCCAAGTGGTAAAACATAACGCCTGTTTCCATCCAACAGCTCATGAGCCTGAGGCCACTTGTGACACTGGCAGTTAAATGATGCCGGTGGTGAAGGTGAGCTTCAACAAACATGTTCAAAATAAATAAATAAATAGATGTTTTTTTTTCTTTAAAATTTTAACTCAAATAGTATAATTAAAGCTTTGGTTAAAGGGGTAAGCAACACCTCTGAGAGGCTGTAGTAAAACCCTGAGTCACGCTCAATTATCACTTGTGCAGCGTTGGGCTTTTACTCCTGTTTGTTTGCCTGGTGATCAAAAATAAGGACAGTTTTCCAATAAATTTCATGTGTGAGAAAGAAGAATTGAGAAGATTCTGGCGCTCTCTGCATGAGGTGAAATTTCACCCTCAGATGTCAGTTTTTTCACTTCAGCAGCGAGACTTTACAACAAATACTAAACTGTGTTGTGTCTCATTATTTTGGCCCTGTGAAATGCTGGGGACCTGTTCATCCCCTGCATCTGTGTCAGATTGGATTGGCTCCAGCTCCCCCTGCTACCCTTAAACATTAATTTATAGTTTGATCAAAAAACAACTTAATTACATTTCCGCACCCACACAATAACTCCTGAACCAATTTCCACAAAACTTGTACAAACTCGGAAGGAGTCGTCTTTTTACCCAGCTGCTGTCCAGTAATGAATACGGCTACACACCTGTAACTATCACAAGAGGTTAATTTTTACTTCAAGATTGCAGTTTCCAAATTAAGATTCTGTCTATCCTAACTGTTTGGAGGTGATTTAAATTCTCTTTGGGAAGAGATGAATACATTTTGTCATCTGGAAGCCATAATAACAAATCTACGTCGAGTCGATGGACAAAAGCTTGAAGTGTTTGAAATACACCAGTGGGGTATATAAATTCAGGACGCAGACACACACACACATGTGCACCCATAACCATGCATAAAAGAAACCCACAGTGCAGCCTGCATGCTGTATTTCAGTGTCAGCTACCACCTTGATTCTTTCATAGCGAAGGTGAAAGGTGACGCTGACCAGATAAACTCAAACCAAAACCACATTTGAGTATACACGAGAGAGAACAGGTTTAAGAGGTCCAACAGAAATCTGAGTTAACAAACCGATGTCAGTCTCACTTTAAGTGGACATCGGTGTCAAAAGACACAGGGCGTCATCCATCGATCCTCAGAGGCTCAGGATTAAATAGTGGCAGAGCTTTATGACACTGGCAGGTAGGCTGTAAGAACAGCTCTAACCTTAGCGCCTGAGGCTCAGGAGGCTTCTCACAAGGCCTCAGTCGTAAGCAAGTGTTTCATTAACGGCAGATTTATCCCCAGTGAGAAGGATAGCACACCTCTCTCTGCTCTCCAGTCAAAGTCCTGGAAACAGCAAGTGGGAAAGACACACTCATAACGTCACTATTCCCCTGCCAGAACGGAGAATACGCTGAGCTCTGTGCGCTGGTATGCGTGTGCGTGAGTGCACCAGAAATCCCTCCTAAGATCCCTAATGAGTCTCCAGGAGTGGAATGGCGGTCTGCTCACAGACCGCTCAAACAGCATTGGATCGGTCTGTTCCCACACGCTGTAAATCACACACACCTCAGGTGGGGACTGGGGGAGACGGGGGCTTGCAAGGGCCAGTTCCTCCAGCAGACTTCTGCTATTCTTCTGGGGCCACCAGCAGTCAGGGACCAGGACGAGGGCGCCTTGAGTAGAGATGGAACCCCTCTAATCGCGCTACTCAGGTGGTCCACTTTGGTGGTCGGCCATTAGAAGCCTTCAGAGAAGCTAACTTTGTGGGTTTTAATCCACCATCTCCAGTTCAAGCCCCAGGGAGAGTCCATGTGTAAGATGAGGAGTCAGGTATGGAAAGGTACAATAAATCAAATCCAAAACATCTATGATTAATTATGTACAATAAGACTTGTTCTGTTTTGACATTGTATGTTTTAATCCAACATTGTTTCTATTTTTAGAATGTTTAAATGTCAGTTACGAACTACACCTCTACAGACTACAGTCAAGATAAGTTGTAAAAAATAAAGTGTAGTGTAATTAAAACATTCAGTGAGATTGCACCCAATCTTGACACTTAAAAAAAGTTTACATTGAAGTTAATAATGTGTCTTGAAAAGGTTTTTTTTAACACCTTAGTTTAAACAAAGCTACTGAGGTTTATAGGTCAGAGCAGAATCACTCACTGTCTGCATGAAGCCAAGGTTGGGATGTATGTCTCCACTACGTGTGAAGTGTGTGAGTGTTTAGTGAGTGAGTCTGTACCGGAGCTGAAACATGATGGCATCACATGTTCTCATTAGAGACGCAACGTCGGCCTTCAGGAGGAAACCAAGGGACGATCACACAACCAACCTTCCTCAGGCAACAGAGGAAGTGACGCCTGCTGCCCTCTCACAACGCCCTCCACGACCCTCTCTCTTACACACACACACATACACACACACCAGACGCACAGCTCCCTCTCTCATTACCACCAGCGTCTGGCTCACCCATCCACCCTCATGGCCAAATGCACTGCAGGGTAGTGCGGAGTGGTGAGCATTATGGTGACATGTTTATGGCGGCTCTGAGCAGCGGGGGACATTACCAGGAGTGGTGGCACAGGTAATTCATTACGATGTGACCTCTGAGGAGGAAATGAAACAGAGTCGAGCTCCATGTGTAAGCTGCCTTTGCAGGTTACTGAAAAAACATGGGGCAGTTAAAAGTGATCTATCGTAAATAAAGCCAGCATGGACAGCGACCTAAAAATACACACACACACACACACACACACACACACACACTGATTCGTTCACACGTCCACAAAGACAAGTCTGTACAAACGCAGAGATAAGCATGTGTAGACTCATACAAAAAATACACACATTCATTGCTACTCAATGCATCTGTATATTACACAACTTTACTAGTTTGAATACTCTGATAATTAACCAGTTTATGTGCAAAATGTCAAGACATAGTGAGTTTCTCAAATCCTACAAACTTTAAATTGCTTGTTTCCTCTGACCAAGTTGAGTTAATAATGGAAGGTGGCAGAGAGACAGAGCTGGAACTCTGAATGTTTGGAACATTTTCTTAATAAAAATGATGGAGAGGATAAATGAATCATTACAAGTGTTGCAGATGACTTTGCTGTTGTTGGAATGACTTATGAAATTAAAAGTCATTTTTCAACATAAATTCATAGTGTTTTTACTCTGATTGAAATGTACCACATACTCTAAAGTAAATCTAAGAAAGGCTACCATACACGTTAAACTGGGTGGAACATCACTCCTCAGGACTAAACTTTTTCATGAAAGTCAGATAATTAAATTAGTACATTCAGGTTCAAAACAACTCACCAAAAGTCACCTGGTTCAGTTTTGCTTTTACACACTAATTTATGTACAGTAGCTTGGAGAGCCCCTCAGATCCGCAGCATTTGACATGAGACAACAGCAGGAGCACCGAAACGTAATACATCTCAGCCAAAAAATATCTCGTTCGCTTTACATTAAACTAAGCTCCCATGTTGCGTTAAGTCGACACGGGCTGTGAATGATCTCCCATAAGAAATGTTTTATTGGGGACGGCAGCTCCTCGTGTTGCAGCCACCGCACAGGAACAGGAGCACTGGTGTCAGGGAAAACGGGGAAATGTAATTAGGCCCACCAGGTGCACAGATCAGGAAACTAGTTACTGCTTCCCAAATTTATTACTTCCCTGCAGATTTTGAAGGGGTGCGTATACCCAAAACCTCCTAACTGGGCCTTCATTGAGGATTAGCAACAAACAGAGCCATTGTTACAGAGCCTCACACCCGTGCTCTCACAGGTCTAAATAACACAGTCGCCATTTGCTTCTGGGCTACAGGGGCCTGGTCACTCGGTGACAGAGTAAACATTTCAGTGGCTCCATGTGAGCGGTTTTACACGCCAAGAATACCAGAGTGTGAGTACAACTTACAGGCGAAACAACATGACTGAGATTCCATGTTAAAACTTTCTCTGTTCTTTTTTGGGCCTCATTAGCTTCTATTCTCTTAAAGTTTGCTGGGTTTGTTCACCAAGGTCTAAGTGGACCACCCAGAACTTTAATTGTGCTCTAAGAATAGTGGAGGAAACAATATCTGATCCACCATGAGTTTGTTTTTTATTTACATGAGCTAAATGTGAATTTTAAGAAAAATTCAACCCCTCAAACAACATCGATCTTTAAGTTCAAATTCCAATGATCTAATGTCAATGCAATTTATTTTCTTCAATATATTGCTTATAGATTTTTCCAACAGAAACCACAAGCACCTTTCAGTCTTTAAACTGACACATTTTTTCTGTTGACATAACTGTTGGCCATTAATGATACAGCCCTAGATTTGAACATAATAAAGTCTGAGTATCCCTGATATTATCTACTATATCGCTTAATGAATAACATTTCTCTTTTCCAACACGTGTTCACAAATCAGAATCAGCCCCTCAAGGAGGAGAGTTCTGGTTTGAAATAGCAAGATCCATCTTTAAATGTACAGACCAAGCCTCCCATGAATGATCCCTCAACCCACAGCAGAGCAGCGCCACCCCTTGTTCACAGGCCTGAACAGCAGGCAGGCGATGGGGGGGTGGGGTGGGTAGGGATAAGAATGTGTTCTTGTTTTCCAGGCGCCTAATTATGGAGGAGAGCGTGCTTTAAGCAGCAGGCCACCAGATGAGGAGGAAGACAGGCCAAATCAAGCACTCTCTCTGTAATTATGCTTCACAGGCACTTGGCATTACGCGCAAGATTTCGCACTCCTCAGAGTGGGCACAGGAGAGCGGACGGAGGAGGAGGGGGACGGCAGAGTTTTTCCACCCAGGGCCAACTAATTGGCTCATTATTCCCCAATAAGTCATTTGGAAGGATTTTTTTCTACAGCTAACACCTCGGACACATGCGCAGCACACAATCAGGGGGCAGAGGATATTAAAGCCAGTCAAGCAACAAACAAGAACAACAGAGACAGCTGGGCCTTGTCAGCTTCAATAATAAAAAGTCTGAAATATAAGATTAAGAAACAGATGTAGGGAGCTGAGAGACTGTGAGGAGGGAATGACACAAAATGTCCTAGATATAATGTTTTAGGAATTAGATTAAAAAATGTAATGTGGAGGATATATCACATAATGTTTATGATTAAACTTGATCAATTGTAGTTTCTGAGTGACTTCTTAAAACAACAATAAATATGTAAACAAATAAAAGTGAGACACAAGTCTATATTCATGAACATTTGACAAGAAACACAACTTTAAACCTGTGCACACAGGCAACTTAGATCTAAAAGTGTGTGGTGAACACATGATTCTGTTCACATGTTTTCTCTAAAACTAATTACATGACCACTCAGAAGAGATCCACTGTCTGTCACTAAATTACGTTCATTAAGGACAATCGAGTGGTGCTCTGATTAAGTTAACACTCTCTTGACTTGACCATCAAATGCCAGACAGAAGCCTGGATTATATCAAAGTGTATCTATAGTTTAAGAGTCTCCATGTCATCCATGATCACTTTTCTAAAATCTATTCAGACAGTTATTGTTATTGTATTTCCCCACATGAGCTAGAGGTGGCGCTGTTTGTTATGTTAGGCCTGGGTATGCCTATAATTCAGTGACCTCATCATGAGCCGCTATAAGTTTCCTTTAAACCATTGTCAGCCATGTTACACTTGTTACCGTTCACGATGTAAGGTCACATCACCATGGTAACTAACACATCCTCTAATGAATTCCTCCAGGAGTTACTTACGGTAATTTATTCCAACCACAGACACATCTGTGTCTCTCACTTTCAAACCTACATCTATGTGATCCACGTGAAATGATGAAATGATTAATCCAGTTATCAGGAAAAAGGTGCTTTGGTCTTTTCTAATGAAATGAACGTAAATGGTGGTCTCTTCTATCTATCTATCCTTCGGTCTACACGTCTATCTCCTATTTAGATATTATTTCATTAGTTTTACATTCTCATCATTCTCACATTTTTAAGTTTAAGTAACCAAATACTATATAACATATTTTAAAATTGACAGTTTTAGATGTACAGTGTGTGCAACCTTTAGGAAGCAGGGGTGTGAAACTCTTATCAACTGGACCTAACATCTCTCAAAACATGAGTTACTGGGTCGGAACCCTGACGAGCAGAACCTGCCCGGACTCGGTCGCACGCGTGTTCGCCCGTGTACGAATTCTGCTGATGACGTGTATCGATTATTGATTAGTTCCCCTGGTCGGCTCGTGCCGGCGGTAACTTCAGTCACGACGCCTCCTGCGCGGGTGTGAGCGGCGCGCGGGCCTCCTGCTGCCGCACGAGCGAGCCGCCGGCGGTCGGTGAGCGCCCGAGCGGTTCGACGCTGGTTCCGCGCCGCTCCGCCGGTGTGGAAGCTGCCCGGGAGGCCGGACGGCGAAACGGCACAGAAACAGAAACGCAGGAGGCGAACACGCGCCGCCATGTGTGCACGCACGTATCCACCGCCACCACCACACCTAGCAACAGGGTTGTCAGGACGCAGGAAGTAACTCGCTAGCTGGCTAACTTAGCCGCTGTATGCTAACGCCAAACCCCGGCCATTGCGGGCGGCGTATCGGCTCTTACCGATGTGGTTGTCCTCGATGTGCACGATGAGCTCGGCCAGAGAGTCGAAGTGGAGTCCGCAGCCCCCGAACCTGCACGCGTTGGAAAAGAAAGAAGCCGCGGCGATGCCTGTCATGGTCGCGGCTGCATTGGAAGTGGAGGCAGGCAGGCGGCGGCGGTGGCGGCGGCGGAGCGGCGGCGGCTGGGCAGCGGTGCGAACAGCTGGAGCGGCGGGGGCGGTGCGGCGACTTCTGAGCTGCGTCAAAGCAGCGGGAGGCAGGGACACGCACACCGGAAGTCAAGCTCGGTGAGGTTTGGCCTCCGTCAGAAAAGCATCCGATGTTTGCACAGATCGAGCGGCTCCACAAACACACGCTGACAGGGTCTCAGCAGGGGAACTCATGACCTTAGAGTTGCAGCCATTTCCACAAAGAGTAGACTGAAATGCCTTTGCACAACAAAAACTGTAACTATTAAAATCCCGTTAATGGTCGTTAAGTGTTTTTACTTTATTTTTGCAATACCCTTAAGTATAACATTGATACACATTGACCATTCAAGTCTCCAAATTTGTTAAATAGTTATTTAAGCACTGAACTAAACTAGATTCGAAAACTAGATTCCACTTAGCAGACAATCTAAATGATTTATTGTTTTAATTGTAAAGTTTGTGTAGTAGTAGTTTTAGTGTAGAAGTAGTTTGTGCACACCTGGCAGGATGGGGGAGGGAGAAGTGTGATAAAAGTATTAGTATATGCCCCACTGTGCTATGCGCCTCCTGGCCACGGCGTGGCAGTGTTGGCCAATAGATGCATGGAAGACATGGTTGTTTCATTAATGCGAAGGTAAAACTATTCAAAACTTTTTTGTTGCACTGTATGTACTTATATAACGAAGCACGGACACAGAGCATGTCGACTGATTTGAAAAAAAAAAACAAACAATGAGGCTAGCTGCTTTCTGATGTAATTTATCATCAGGATGCCTAAATTAAGATTTTATGTTTTAAATGCTCGCTCTAAAAAGTGGAGTGGATTTCTGAGTTCTGTTCAGTTTCAAACACGTGTGCGTGTGTGTGCACAATACACAGGCCAAAATAATAAATAAAAAATAAATGTAGAAAGTGAAAGTAATCATGTGTGCATCTATGGAAATGTAGAATTGGTTTTAAAGCTCGAGAGCCAGAAATCCTGTTAGAAAATACATAATTACAGTAAGATGATTTATTAACTTTCCCTGAGCTGTTTTCTTTTCACATTTATTGGCACAGCAGTAGCTTTGACTTTTTGCCTGGTGATGCTGTAATGGTTCATCACTGTGCCCAGCCCATTCTCAGATCAAGCACCGCAATGATGTTAGGAACTATTTTTCCAGTTGTGCTGAAAAACACAGTGGGAAAATTACTTCGAAAGTATTACAGCACAGACAGCCGCTTGTCTGAGGAAGCTACTGGCATCGCCTGTGCACAGCTCTTTATTGATGACTGTGTGTGACGAGCATCGCTGCAACTGTTTGAATTTGTTGCAGCCCATAAATGCAGATGAGTTAATGGATGTATTTGTGATTCTTTGCAGTAGCGATTTGCTTGATAGGTTGTTTAGCCCTGATGTGGAAAGACATGCAGTAAAAGTCATAACCATATTTCACAGCTGCTGATAAGAGACCAAACCCTCCTGTACTCTGTGAACTGTCCAACAACTTTGAGCTGAACAAACGGACAATTTGCTCACTGTTTGATGGAATCACACACATTATTACTGTGAAGACAAGCATCTGAATGCTTCTGACTTCTACAAGACACTTACTCCAACCTGCTCAGTTTAGATATTCCTAAACATCTTTGCAAGCCCAGTTAAATTATAGAGAAGGCAATAATAATACACCACTTGACAAATGTGTCCAGACAATTATCCGTATAGTTTTGCTCTACAGAGCCATCGCACAGGCATCAGCATTCAGCAGCCACCTCATGTAAAGGTCAAACGGTTGAGTGTTTGGGTGCCTGAATGTCAGCAGGGTTATCTGCAGGAGACCTCGCCGCACATTCAGTACGTTCTGTTGCGTTAGGGCCTCAGCTCAATCATATCGCTCAGCAGTGGGCCCATGTCGACCCCCAGCTTCTACCAGTAATGTTTGAATCATCTCTTTTTAGTTCGCGTCACACAAACAGGAATTTAAATGATGAAGGTCAAACAATAGTCTTTCAATTTGTAGATACTTTATCAACTTACATGCCAATGAAGAAGCGTGTTTGCTGTGTTATTGGTCTCTAGCTGGTATGTAGCAGTACATGCAAAGATAAGCAGCAGCTGTTATGTGTCTGTCTGATAGATGTGCAAAGTAAAAACTTCCAAAAGGTGTTTCATATTTTGTTCAGAAAATTAAAACCTTTTTTTTTTTTTTTTTAGTTATTTAACCTCCGTCACCTTTTTTGTACCTGCTGCAACAAAGCATCGTCCGAGCTGCTAATGTTCAAGGTGATCTTACTCAAAAGCCCCGCACAAAGGCATAATAATAAAAGGTTTAGTATAATATAGATCAAATCTGTTTTAGTGTGGGTCACTGACCCAAACTGTATCGGCTCTTTCCAGCGTTAATAGTCTGCTCCTCTGGGAGCATAGTGTTTGGATTGGTTGGAAAATATATTGGCAATAAAGAGACAAAAGGATGTCATAAACGTTGATTAAAGCTCCGGTTAAAAGACAGAGGCGGAGGAGCGCTGAGTTATGAGGGTTTTTCAGACTGCGTTATTGTTTCAGTGACAGAGCTCTTAGTGCGTCTAGTGGAGTGGTCGCTGGCGAGTGGTAAACATTTCTTAATGTGTGAGGAGTCATTAAGCTGAGGACGGCTGCACCACCACTGTCTGTGGCCCAGGAAATCACAGCCAGTTGGCACCGACGGGTCACACAGAGCTCCAACACAAACGCTTTGTACTGCAAAGCGCTTTAAATCTCCTCAAATGTGCTGTGGCTGTAGCTAATAGCATTTCATGTCAGATATCTAGAGTGGAACAACTGCGTATTAGGCATGTGTATTTTTATATCAAATGGAGGTTTTCCAGGTTGAGGAGAACATTTGTAAAAGATGAAATACACATGATTTTGCTAGATGTTTGTAATTTTAATGCATAGGATTGATGATTTTATTTGCATCTACTGTCAGAAAACTGCAGAACTCCACAATATAAAGTGTCCTAAAAGCTCAAGCCTTAAAGTGTTGTGTGGCTGTAAATACAATTATTCATTAAATGAAGTGGGTCCTGCTATATTTTAAAATCTGTGAACAGTTTTCCCTTTGTCAAAGTCCAACTTTCAGGCCTTTACTACAACAGCGTTCATACCGCGCAGCAAGTACGAGGCCTGGAATTCCTTTGACTGAAACACACCACACACAGAGGTTACCCCGGGACTGGGGGTTAACATGGCAGTTTATTTTTTTTTGTTGCAACGCCTGTCAGTACATGATAGACAACCATCCACCACCTGTGGACTTTAGAGGCCCCAGGTAAAGAGACCTGGGGAGGGGGGCATGCATCAAACTGAGGCAGTGTTTCCAACCATGGTGTCATTTCAGTTTCCTGTACATATCCGATAATTGGACTTTAAGGTGGTTCTCATAAAATTGTAATTGCTGTGGCCTAACGTAATCAGTCGTTTCAGCTCGGGGGTCCCAGGGAACTGCCTGCCCCTGCTGACGCTGTGTCAACACCCCTGCCTGGACCCAGGTTCATAGTCACCTGAGAGCATATACTGCACTTTTATCTCTACTCCCAAATCAGTCTCATCGGATGTAAGCACATTTGTAAATAATAATTAGCAATGGCTGTTTCTGTGTCAGGGTCCTGGGGTTGTCCATGCTGGCTGACCTCTAGCAAAGATATGGCCAATGTGATAACATCTGCGTTTTCACCCCTTCCGTTTATTTGTTGCTTTGCAGGATTACTCACAAGCAACTCAACAGATTTCCACCAAACTTGTAAGGTTTAAGGACATGCCCAGGGAGCTGGTCCAAGTCAGAATTTATTATCTCCCAGTCTTTAACATGAGTGTGATGTGGCTTTTTCATTAGTGTGTATGAAGTCCTTCTGTGTGAGTGATTGAGTCTTGTCTCTGTTTGCTGCAGGACTTCATCACTGCTCTTTACTTGGTCAGTGTTGGAGATAGACGTTTGCACCACTCCCTCCCCGGGCCCAGGAGCAGCATGTGTCCGCCCCATCCATGCCTCTCTCCGGGCGTGTATGTGTGTGTGTGTGCATGTGCAAACTCCGCCCCTGCTTGCGCCGCCTCCACAGCGGACCGCAATGATTTAGAAGTTCAGGAATCCCACGTGACGTCACCCCGGGGTGACGTTATGCTTCTCTAAATAGATCGTATTGTAATCTTTTCTCAGTCCAACGTGGTTTCTCCTCCGAGGCTGCTTCACATTTTCTACACTTGTTTGGTGAGTTGAAACCATCCCAGGCAGCCGAACATGCAGAGGACCGTGCATGCGCCTCTGCAGGTTTGTTGTGTTTTGTTAATAAGCGCTCCTTCTTACTTTGGGCTTTTTGCCTCTCGTGCAACAGCTTGTTTCGGTGGTCGCTTCACAAAGTCTCTCCTCGAGCTGCGGCGCTTTCTTTCCCCCCAACTTGCCGGCGGCTGCAGCTAGCGGAGGTTAAAGTGTGCTGGTTAGTTGCGGGTGCAGTGTCATCTCGGTCTGCGGGCTGTTGACCGTCGGTGAAGTTGAACGCGGAGTCAAGTGCTCGGTCCGTCTGCAGGAATTCAGCTCGGACAGCGCACAACCGGGACAGTGGCGCAAGCAGCGTGGGGCTTCCGTGCACATCGCACCGGTCCGTTTGGTGCTTGTCTCGCATCGGGGCTCCAGAGCTGGTCTCCTGCATCCCTGTCACGTCTGTCCCATCTCGGGATACGCAGGAGCCGGCGTTTGTCCCGGACGCTGTGCGCGCTGGTCGGGAGGGGAATCAACCGTAAAGCTCCGTGGGTTTTTTGTTTTTGTTTTTTTGTTTTTGTTGCTATTCTCCACAGAAGCAAAACCAAATGGTTGATGGCTCTGTTGCCATGAAATATATGTGCCCCCTCTTTTCCCCTCGAACAGCATCGGGACTAACATTACGTCATTCTGCAGGCCAGTCGATATTTGATTAAGCGCCGAGATGTTGAGGGTTCTACTTTGTGCTGACGAGGCTCCGCGGCTCAG
Source organism: Pseudorhombus dupliciocellatus (assembly GCA_016785235.1). Lineage (NCBI taxonomy): Eukaryota > Metazoa > Chordata > Actinopteri > Pleuronectiformes > Paralichthyidae > Pseudorhombus > Pseudorhombus dupliciocellatus. The sequence continues at coordinate 1,454,632 of JAFBJW010000041.1, read as the reverse complement.
ACACAAGAAAGATGCTTTAATCATATGATTACTGCCCGCTGTCATTAGGTTTAATGTGACGAGCCCATCAATAACCACTTGTTTCTCCCAGTTTTATTGTCCCCCTTTTAAATGGCTGTCGTTAATAACCCCTAATAAGGTATTTAACTTTGATGGCGATATTCATGATTGTCAGAATTATACGCTGATTTTGATGGAACTCAAATTTTAAACACGTTAAAAATAACAGGTCAGATATAGTGCAAAGAACAAAGTTAGACTTCCAACGAAAATAACAGTATTAAAAAAACAAATTTTAAATGACCCCAGAGCTAATTAAAGAATAAAGTTGTTCTCTATTAATATTCCACCAAAGTAGTGTTATTCTCATTTTGTTGCCCCAGCATCGGAACAGGAATAAAAATAGCAATGTCTGTAAAGTCACTGACTCTCCCTGGATGACTTGTTGTTTACTAACCTTGCTGCAGCTGTAATTCTTCCCATATTTTTCCTCAATGTTAAGTCTGATTGCAGGCTCATGCAGCGCCTCATCGCGGCAATGAAATGTGACCTATGATGAGTTTATTTGTTGATGTGCTCAAGGTGAAACATTCCTCTGGTAACAATTGTGTTAATGTAGTTGTTGGGGGGGGCTCAAATGACTTGAGCTGATGCAGAGATCAACAGTCCAATCAACATGCTGGCAGCAGAAGTCTCATTTCACCTGCTTTTGTTATGAGCTTACGCCAAGTGAGGGAGAGCGGTAATTAGTTATGGAGGTCTGCTGATCACAACAGTCTTTTTGTCACGCACTCAGCTGAAGAGCAGAAGTTCAGGGCAGACGTTGTCAAAGCAGGCCGTGCTCCCCTGCCTCAGGGATCAATGTGATCCTACCTTGAACTTATGCTGTCAAAGGCCCGGGCTATGGGGAGCTGAAATTTGAATTGCTGCGCATGTTTGTGCTTGCTTTAACCCAATATGCCTTTGCACCCCAACCCGTCTTTTCCCTCACCATGCTGTTTAAATTCTAATATGCTCCTCTACCTGGAGAATTCCAGCCTGGCCGCTGTTGAAATCTAACGCTGGGACTCTAATCCTTCCCCTCGCACACATCAGGATATGGTTAATATAAAGTGTAACCAAATTTCCTCTGCTAAACTAAAACATCTATATCAAATAAGAGCCAAGTGCCCCTTCCAAGGAAAGGACTTTGAGCACTGATTTGAAGTGAGAGAGCGATTGGATAATTCACAGGAGGCATTAATGGTGAGAAGTTTTATGTGTCATGTGGTTCGAATTTCCTGCTAGATGTGATGAAACGATCAGGTCCCATTTTAGAAACTGGGAGGGGAAGGTGAAAGTTTGATTTCTGCATCTGTTTTGAAAGTCATGGATACTCTCTTTCTCAAAGTTTCAATCAGTGGCTTCATTAGAGCACAGAGCGAAAGCCTGGATGAAAAATATGAGATGTTTCTGATTACGAGCGAGGTGATGTATTGTTGCACATGTGTTCAGGAAGAAAGGCTGAAAACAAATGTGGCAACAAGTGTTATAGAAACAGCTGGAAGTTCAGCGTCACCTCATTTGAGATAAAAGTGGGGCCTAAATGGTTGATTGAAGACTTTTCACAGGTTCTAATTCTAGCCATCATCCTGAGGTTTGTAGTTTTGGGTTGAAGGTTACGACCGGCGGCGTTGGCTGCATTTGTTGTGTCACAGGGGACCAGGTGAGCTTTCAGGGGCCCAGCAGAAGAGAGCGAGCGAACTGGTGACAGAAAGAGAGAGCAGGGCTCATTGCTCCGTGACAGAGAGACCCTGTCCAGACCCTGTTCTGCAGGCCCGGTCATGAAGTACAGCTTGTTAGGAAAACAGCACTGCTTAGCATAACACAACATTTGAGTGTTTTGACTGTGTTTGAGGAAACAGACACACATGTACATAGTGTGTGAAGGTATTCATGCGCAACACGTGACATGTGGCGCCCACTTGGATGTCGGATGCGTCGCCATCCCCGTGAACTGATGGAGCCTATACGTTTTTTATCATCCGTCCGTCATCCGGTTTTTGAAGATCTCGCTGCAGCGTCATGTTGTTCCCGTCCTCACAGAGACGAACCACAACAAACAAACCACACACCTTGTCTGTGAACAGAAAGAAAAAAACTTGTGTGCGGCGTTTTGCCTCAAATTGTTTTTATTGAGCTTTCATTTAGTGGTGTCAGAATAGAGAGAGGCCGTGCTTTTTTATCGTCCAGCTAACATTCAAACCCTGTCTCTCACTTATTGATGCACAAGTGAAGTGTCCATATCTCCGGTCACATGCTCTTCAGGCCTTAAATTACACTGGCAGTGAATGGAGTCCTGTAGGTGTGTAAATGTTCGCTCCTGGTTTGCATGTCCTCCACAGAAAGATCTGCATGTAAATCTCGCTGCTTCGCCACGGTCACAGTTGTGGCTCGAGGCTGAGTTGTGCTCAAATGTGGGGAACGGTTAAATAAAACATCTGACAGAACGTACTGAACATCTGGAGCGCTGTGCATGTGGTGACTGCTCGCAGGTTATTTTTTTTAGCGTTGGCCAGTTTTGAGCATCGTCCACGCTGCCTCACACTGGACGGTGATTTGACCTTTGAATAAGAGATTCCAGAAGGCTGGGGTCTTATGTCCAAAAACACTCAAATAAAACCTATTTTCTTTTCTCTGTCATACTTTGCCGATCCTAATTATTTTTTAATAAAAATCCCTTTTCTCATTTAATGAAATAAGCTGAGGACATCTGTATGTAATGTTGTCTTAACACAAACATCTCTAAGGGGAACTGCATAAATTAAATGCAGGATACAGTTATTAAAATAATCATTTAAATCAGGATATCACTGCTTAAAGACTAAATAAGTTATGGCTCAGATTTCCAGCTTTTGCTGCTTTTATACTATTCACAGACTTAGTGCAGTCAAATGCACTGGTGCATCCAACTTTGTTGGTAGGACCACAAGTGTGCAACATCCCCAAAACATATTTATAAAAGCGTCATTTTTACATCATTGTTAAAATATTTAAAATTGTATATCAAATATAGTTTTTTTTTAAAAAAGCTTCATTGATTCCAAGAAGCTGTTCAAACCTGTTAGTTTTGTTGTTTTTTCCCTCTGGTAGTTGGATGTATTTATAAAAATGAAGGCAGGTTGTGTTCTGTTTGTGTTGTATGTGTGATTTGTAGGTTAAGGGAGGGACGGGATAATATTTACATCATTTGTACCCCCTTGCTTTATGTGAGCATGCTTTAGTGTTTTTATTTATTTTTGTGGAAAAGTTGTCCGATTTTACAAGCTTCGACTTAAAGCATCAACACGGTAACAGCTCAACTTTTAGACCAAACATATTTATATATATATATATATATATATATATATATATATATATATTATATACACATATTTAAAATGCATATATTTATATTATTTGCAAGATTCAGAGCTAACATATTTTTTTAAATTAAACAAATAATTGAATGACAGCCTGTTCAGCCCTGATGGCATGCTGCTGTTGTTGGACTCAGTGTTTATACAGCTGTACAACCAATATGTATAAAGACTACAGTGTTTGCTTTTAAAAACATGAATGAAGTATTTTCCATTTAAACTTTGTGCTGTTTGTAAATTAGTGAAAAAGAAAATGTTAATTTTTCTTATCACTGCCTGGGAGTTATTGATAATGTGTGAGCGTGTGTTGCCTTATGTCATGTTAGTCAGTATGTTTATTTCCATAAATCCACAGCTGGTTCAGGTGCAATGGTATTTCTGTGTGTGTGTAAGCAAGTCTTTCTTCTTCTTTTTTTCTCACAGTTTTATGAGAAGTCGGCCAGAGTGATGAACTCAGACCAGGAAAGGCCATTCGTGTGCAATGCTCCTGGCTGTTCTCAGGTGAGTGTGTGTGTGTGTGTGTGTGTGTGTGTGTGTGTGTGTGTGTGTGTGTGTGTGTGTGTGTGTGTGTGTGTGTGTGTGTGTGTGTGTGTGTGTGTGTGCGTGTGCGTGTGCGTGTCTGTAATATGAAGAGGATGCCTGAGGAGCAGATTACCACCTCGTGCATATGGGAGGAACAGAAGAGCATGAAACCAAATGAAACACAAACTGTAAATAACGCTGCAGATGTACAACCATCTATAGGAAAAATATTCTTCCAATTCTACACCAAGTCTGATGGTATGACATCATCGTAACACAACTCAATTGTTATTTTTTCTTTTTCTTAAAATGCATCTCCTACTGTAGCGTTTTCCCACGGAGGACCATTTGATGATACACCGACATAAACATGAGATGACCCTTAAGTTCCCCTCCATAAAGAACGACAACATGTTATCAGGTGAGCTGCAGACACATCCGTGCAGACACACACTGCCTCACCAGGGCTCACAGGGAATTTGTAGTTCCTTTACAGGTGTGTGCCTCGGTGACTCATGTGCAGACACACTTGTCTGTCATCAGAAAAACTTTATGGCGTGTCTATACCAGTTGCTTACAGTAATGTAAATTATATGACACACGCTGCCACGCCGCTCGGCTCCATTCAGCGCTCCCCACTTACCGCAGCAGGATGAAGACGAGCTGACGTGTGACGGAAGCATGTCCAGTTAAATTCTTCTGCTTTGTGTGATTTTCACCGGAGGTGTCATTAGCCTTCAGCTAACAGTGGAATCAACAGGAGATGGTTTACGACTGTTTGATGGATTGTTGGGTGCATAAGCCGCCGGTGACATGCATCTGGTTAAATTCATAGATTGCGTGCTGCGTGAACCCAAGTGTGATCCAGACGTATAGATCTCTGTTCTTAGAAACGTCGCCTGCTGAAGAGATGACACTGCGTGCTGCTTCAGCCAAAACAATCGAGATTGCGTCTTCTTTATTATTTACACTCAGTGGATAGAAGGATCGGATTTTCTAGGCCAGGCCACCCTGTTGGCGGCTGTTACAACTCAGGATATTTTTCTTAGTGAGACCTTGACCTCAGGATGAAAATAGTTAATGTAACTTACAACTAATCTCTCATGGTGACACACCCTATCCTGGGCAGCTGCTCTTATTTTCACACATATAATTTGGTTAACCTCCTGCTCCCCTTTCTACCCTTTTCATTGATGCACAGGTATGTTTTTTTGCAACGATAGAGTTAAATTCAAGAGTTTCAAAAGAAAAAAAAAACATTCGTTGTAAAAATGTATTTTGGAAACATGGGCCTTGATGAAAGTTTGATCCCTAGCCTTGGCAGAATGGATAAACAGACCATGAAGTATGCTTTTAGCCTTTGAAACAAGCCTGATCCTAAAATCACCTTCGACTGTCTGAAACCTGATCTGTGAGCACCCCCACACTGTCAAGCTGAATACCGCGGCTTGACTCAGCTCAACAAATGAGACCCCCACTCAGGAGGTGGGATCTGTACTTTATCAGCTAAAAAGGGTGCTGTCAACTTCAGTATCTCCCTGTGCCTAACAGTACTAAAGTGGTGTTTTCTTAGAGTCACTGTGGATGTGGAACAACAACTTGAACTTAAGCCTTAATGTGGCTCTCTATTCATCTCTCTAAGTGTTTGTTGATGTAACTGGGGTTTGCTTGAACAAAACAAGTGTCACATTAGTATGGTCCTGAATTGTAGAAAATAAAGAGCATAGCAAACAGGGAAAATGGAAAAAAGCCCTTCTTAATTATATTCTTGATTTGGAGCAAATGAATCCACGTCTTGAATTTTGAGTTTTTGTGTTGCCCCCAGTAAATGCAGATGACGGGCAGTCAGTGCTGAGCCGGAAAGCTGTGTCAAATTTGTCTCATTGCTGTGGATAATTTTGTTGTGGGGCTAAACACTGGCCCTCGATTTGATGCATCTGGTGGTGGTTTGGGTGAATGCCCACAGTGTTGCAGCGTCCAGGTCCAATGCAGGAGTGGTGAAGACTGCTGTCCCAGCATTCAGCTCCCTTTTGGAGGAAGACTGTCCACTCTTCTGAGCAGCTTGACCTGCCAGGCAGACAGGTGTAGTGCCAGAGTGCATCAAAGCTAACCAGGCACATCAAGAGGTTTGATGACAGATAGATACAGAACTGTAAAGCAGCTTATCCGTTTTTGGAATTGTTGACCCAAGGCAATGGATTTCTTGCCTTAACTTCCACATGCAGTCATAAATAATATCTGGACAAGGACTAAACCAACAATAAGAATATCGAGACGAACAATTGGAGAAACCAAATCCTGCGAGGTGGCATTGTGAGGGCATTGGGTTGGTGACGGACTTTTCTTGATTTCCAGACCAGACGCCGACACCGACGCGTTTCTTGAAGAACTGTGAGGAGGTGGGATTGTTCAGTGAACTGGACTGCTCCATCGAGCAGGAGTTTTGCAAGGCCCAGGAAGAAGAGGACAGCAAACAGGTACTTTAAATACAACCCCCCCAAAAAAATCTATATGTGAATTCATAACCTCATCCACCCACAGGCCTTAGGTCATGCAGGTGTGAACTGTTATCTGGTGCCGTCACTGGTCAAAAACAGCCCACAACATATGAACATGCTTGGAAAAGATGCATGGCACCATGACCTCACATCACCGCACTGCTCACAGGTTTAAAGCTGTTAACCACAGATTTGTAGACAAATGCAATATTTCTGCACATCCAGCCCTCGTTGTGCTGCAGATGCTACTCTTCATCATCAGATGCTGACACTGACAGCGAGGGCAGCCGTGCCACCCACCACCGGTGAAGAAGCAGAGATCGCCTACTTCACCTGTAACTTCAAACAGCTCTGCAGCCATCTCTCAGGGAGTCCAGTTTCCTCCCAGACGCTCAGACAGGTCCTTTGTAGCAGTAATCAAAGACCTGAGCAGACGTTCTCACTCGTAGATGCAGACCTTTGACATATAACAAAAGATGTGATCATTTTTTCGCACTGCACATGTGACCTGTGGCTGCAGTACCTGAAGTCAAGGTGCTTGTCAGATCACCGCAAGACAGACTGCTTATCTCATGTCTGGGAATATGTGCAGTGCACGCTGAAGCTAAGCTGTCGTTTGGGCGGTTTGGCTCCGGAGCTCATCTGTGCTCAGGTCATGCCATGTCTAGCCTCTCAAGCCTGTGTGGTTTATGATGGGAGGCTCTGCTAAGTCAGCAGGAGGCGAGTCAGAGCAAGACTCTGGGAGAGAGAGAGAGAGAGAGAGACGAACGAACGAAAGCATTGAAACCTCAGGAAAACAACAATCAGCCAATGTAAATATCAAACTGTCACATATTTATGCACAGACATTCCAGTTCAGGTAGAAGGCTGGGTGATTTATGTGTGTTAGATTGTTGAGCTAAAAGTGTGCAACATTCTCTATCCTTGTTTTACGCATGATTATTGGCAGGGCTGCTGTGTGAGTTGAACAGGAAGATGCATTGTTATTTTGGTTATGGCATGAATGCCATTATGTGTACCTGGGGTAAACAAAGAAACTGTCCTGCTGGGTAAATAACAACAAGCAGGCCTGGTCTTCATTGTTTCCTCTACTCTGCTCAGAAAAAAACACAGTAGATGTTTATATAGTTCCTCATTACCAGTTCAAGCTGGGCATGCGGAGCTGGAGGCCAAACGTCTGTAATGCACAGGTTGTGCTGAAAATGAAACTTTCTGGCAAACGACTGAGGCTCTTGACAGAGTTCTAACCATATTTTTACCCCTCCTCACCCAACGTTCTGCAGAACATCTCACTGCACGGCCAGGGAGGCCAAGGCCAGCACCAGCAGTCCCACTCGAGGATGGGCAACCATGACACCAGCATCGTGATCCAGCAGGCCCTGCCCTCCCCTCAGTCCAGCTCCGTCATCACTCAGGCTCCATCCACGAATAGACAGATCGGGTGAGTGGGCCACATGGTTGGAAAATCCAGCGAATCATAAGAAACTGCTACAAAAATGTAAATTCAATTAGGCGTGCGGCAGAAAGAGTGGAAAGAATAGGGTTTTTGCCATTTTAATTCAATCTAGGGGATTTGTGTGAGTCCTCTTTTTAAAACCGTGGGGTAGCAGCGGCGTGAAGAAGTGCTGACAGACTGACAATCACCTGAGAGGTGCTGCGATTGGACTGTAACCTCCAGAGTGGCCCCACTATAGCTACAGCCTTAGGGTCGGCCTGGTCGCCTTTGTGTCCAGGCCGATTGTCACAGCTCCGTAGTCTCTGAGGTAATGTCAGTATTTTGTTACATTCGCAGCACAGTGTGTGTCTGTGGAACTGGCGATTCATGTTTTGCTGCTCATTCAGTATTGTCCCACAGCACAGCGTGCCAGAGAGGGTCCCAGGGGACACGATGAGGTCATTGTTGAAGCCTCAGTCTTGACGGTTTAGCGTTTCATGCTCCAAAATACTTCTTTTCACTGTATGGGAATGTTGACCACAACGTGAGAGCTCTGTCCCTCATACCGGAGTGTATACAGAAGTGTGATAACAGCAGGTATAGACGTCTGTGTTGGGTGCTGCTCTGTCTTCTCCCTGCAGTGTTGAGTGGTCAAGGAATGGTTGAATTGAAAGCACTGAGTTTTAAACATTTTCAAACCTCGATCATATCTGCATTCAGTTTTAAAACTTGCATTAACTTTATGAGTTATTTGAGGGTTCTCATCTCTGACCTGTAGTTTCACGTATAAGTATCATAATCATTACCACATTTGTATGCACTTTACATATGAGTAACATAATCATGACCACATGTATACTCCGTATTCCTCCTTCCTTTTTTTTTTTTACATGTCTTTTCCTTATGAGGACACTCCCTTGACCTCATTATCCCTTAACCCCAACCACCTTCGAGCTTGTGCCAGGGCTTTGTTACTGTAAACCAGACCTGTGGCGAGCTCGTCAGACATCGAGAAGGCTCAGTGTTCCAGGCCTGCGCTGTGTCGAGGTTGTCCTGTGTAGATTTACAGCTTGAGGAGCTGGTGAATATTGGATGTGAGGCCCATCACTAAGCCTGACTGACACTCCGTCAGGCTCTTTGTTGAGGACAGGGGTGGAATTTCATCCCCTTGGTAGAGCAGCAATCACAGCCAGTAACAGAGACTTCACCGGGCCAGCTTCACCTGAGTTTACCTGTCATTAAAAACTCCTCACCTTGCTAAAGTGCAGACGTTGTTGTTGTGGTCACAAATCCGTCACTGAAATTGTTGAGAGACTGCTGGTTTTACTGCTTGCACACATAAAACACATTGCTTGGAAAAAAACAGATCTGGCATACAGTGTGGTTTCCAGCCACAGTTTATGGCACAGCCGTCCCAGCCGCAGTTTATCTGTTGCACATTATTCGAGGCGGTCCCTGAGCAGCAACAGTGCGCGCTGAGATCGGGGGGGACGTCACTTGTTTACGAGGACGGAGGTATCCTGACACATGTGTGGGACGAGCAGGTTCACATAAGAGAAACCCGATCTGGAAATGTTCACATCAGAAGGAAAATGAGTTGAGGAAACCCCTCCACTGAGAAGCAATGCTTCCACAGGAAACCATTAGGGCAAACCAAAGGCTCCGTGCACAGGGTTTCTCCACAGGAACTTCCTACATACATAACAAGCCGGACCCTTCATAGGCTAGCTGTGCTCTGTCCACACTGAGGAGCCTTAAACGTCTGAACAGTGGTGACGATTGTTATAACGAGCTCTTTTTTTTTTTTTTCGAGCCACTTCATCTATAGACTTTGATATGTTGAGTTCCCCACGTCTTTGTAAAGAAAACCAAATTCAAATTAAGCTTTATTCCTCGATACATGAGTTATTTTGACATGGCAAATGTTTGTGTTTTATAAATAATCGAAATGACCTGAGAAACCAACGTGAAACAGTCGTTCCTGTCAGGAATGTGGAGCTGGGGATGTGTGATCAACGCAGGCTCATAAAGCTTTTAATCCTGACACACTTTGTGGAGCTCTGTGGTGAGAATATCTCAGAATGAGACAAGAGTCACCAAACAAAATCAGTCTAATCTCACATCTGCTTCCTCCGTTTTCTCCTCTGCTGTGCCGATCGCTCAGTGTGAGCATCCAATGAATTAGGATAACAAGTCATTTTCATTGCTCCACAATGTTTACTAAAGAGCTTTGAGGCTTGGAATCAATTAGGATTGGCTTTCCTCAAGTCCATTTACTTTAGGGTTGAGCAGGGCCTACAGCTGTGAAACATGAGGACCTCTCTCTCTCTCGCTCACTCTCTTTTTCTCTCCCTCTTCCTTTGCTCCAAGTCCCTACACAAGGTCTTCGGGGAGTCGCTCTGACACAAACCAGTGTTAAAAACCAGGCGTAAGAGAGAGCCAGCAGATCCTAATGTCACGGCTATCATTATCTTACAAAGGGAAGCGTCGCTCCACTGATTGAACGCTGCTCTCCTGCTTTTCATTTATAAACATCTGGCACTGAGTTGTATCTGATTTAAATACGTTGGACATTACCAGTCACCCATGTGAGATGCAGCATTGCATGGAAACTTCAACCCTTTTCTACTCGTTAGTGGAGACGCGTGGGTGAGATGGGTGTAGGCACAAGGAATTAAAAAATCACATTCTTCTATTCCGGTGGAGCCAGGGAAATTGTTTCCATTACGTAGCACACTGAACCTGAATGCAGCTGGGTTACAGGAGGATTGAGTCCAGTGCAGATGTGGTCATCAATTCATAATATTTCAATGCCACTTTCAGTTCTGCGTGTGAAAACGTCTGCTTATTAGAGACTGTGTCGAACAGTTTATGATTAGCTAGTTTGTAAGAACAAAAGTGTAAAACTAAATGCATTTAGATCAAGAGTTTGAAAATCTGAAGCTGTGGTCCTCCCCTCGGAGAAATTCTGGAAAAGAGCTCCCCTTCACCACACCTTAGTTTACTCGCTTGGCTTGGCTCAATTTCTCAGTGCGATCGCGATCATGTTATTTCATCCCGTTGACACGCAACAACTGAGTCAGATAACCAAATATTGCTGTTCGACGTAACTTCACACCAAACACAAAAAGAGCTCTGTTCTGAGGCATTGTCTTCTTTCCGAGTCTGGGGTAATCCAGAAAAACACATTTAAGCTTCTCCATGCGATCTGCTTTTGATAACTCACTAATTAATTTTTTTCACTTCCACTCTCTGAGCCTTCCCCGAAACAGTTTGGACCCCCCTAGAGAGAGGCCCACCTCCCACTCCGAAAAACTCTGCTCTAAATCACTTGGTGTTGATGTCGTGCTTGTTTTGGTTTTGTCAAACAAGACAGTATTTCTCCATCCACCCAGGTCCGTTCCAAACCAGACCGTTCATCATTTCACTCCTGTGTCAGTGTGAGGATTTCGCGTTTGTGGTTTGGTGTTTTGTGCTGCGAGGGCTTTTGTCTTTCACCTTGTTTGTGATGTCCTACCCTGGATGCGCTCTGCGTGCATCTGCATTCGCCCATCCCATCAGTGTGCAGAGCTGCAAAGGAAGTCAAAATTTGTGGTTTCATTTCCCATGGTGCTTTAAATGCACTTATTTTTCACACCTCGGAGAACACCATCTTCTTGTGGTCCTTGTTTTTGACTTGAGGTTTCACAAATAGACATGGCTCTGCAGCCCAAATGTAGAGGGACATATCTGCACTAACCTTCTTGTGTCTTGCTTAGTTGCTCAAAACAGACTACTGGGTCAAATATTATATGTGGGGTTATTTTGGTTTCAAGGAATCAGTTGATCACGTTTATCTTTGCTCAGAACAGATAGCAATCATCACACCAGTCCACATTCATCACCAGATATGATCTCTCGCTCTTTCTAAAATGAAAAGCTACTTTTAATTGGCACTAAAAACAAAAAGACACGTGCAGCTGCAGCTTGTGCACGGTCTGTCCCTGTACATCGAGACACAGTAGCTCTGTGACTGTTTACTTACATTGCTGCGACTGATTCGACCTTGATGCAGTTGATTTATCCCACCCTTGTTGATTTTGATCCCAGGATGCGCTGCCTATCACATTCTTAAAAGGTTGCACAACTTTTTCCCATGTTTCTGTTATAAACAACTGTGTTGATGTGACACGCCAGCGCCAGAGCTGAGCCAGAGCTGACTCCACACCAAAGTACGAGGGCCTTCCCTTGAACAAACACTGAGCCCCTGAACTTCACAACTTAAACAAAATTCCCTTTATTATTGTTTATGATTAGATTGCATTCAGAGAGTGGTGATAAGGAGGGAAGTCCGCCCTGAGCGCACGGGCACGTGACCTCTACAGAATGCCTGAGGTGCCCCAGTAGTCCAACCTGACCCCTTCCCCGTGTAAATTGTCGGGGTAATTGACACAGAGTTGTAGCAGGTGGAGAAAACATATGCACAATTACACAAAGGTAAGACAAAGGTATACAGTGTAATCAATTAGGGAGAAGAAAGGAGAGGAAAAGAAAGAGAGAGAATGCAGGATGTACATCTGACCTGAATTAAGATGAGCTCATTGTGTACTGCAGTGGGTTTAATAGTGCGTTTGTAGAGGAACGCCCAGACTCTGTTCCCTCTCATTCCAGCGGGGCTGTGTCATCCCTGCCCCGGGGCCACCACACATGCAGGCTCAAGCACAAGCAACTCACACACAGGGACATGCACCACAGCTCTGGGGAGCGCTGGGATCACAGAGTGGGGAAGTGTGGAGAAGGGGGATCAGAGGTGCACGGAGAGGAGGAAGAAAGGGATCAGAGGTGGATGGGGGAGAGGAAGAGGGTGATAGGAGGTAGATGGTGGAGAGGAAATGAAAGATCAGAAGGGTGCAGGGGAGAAGGATAAGACAGGGAGGGCAAGAGTTTTATTCCAGGATGGTCGCATGGAAGGCAGAGGAGAGGATAAAAGACATGTCTGCGCAAGGAAAGGAAAAGGTAGATCATGTTTGAATGGAGGAGTGGAAACAGAGGAATCGGAACAATGAAGGTGTGGGAAATAAATGCTCTGGGATTAGGAAAGGAATGCAATGATGGAAAACTTTCGAGAGACTCTCGATTGTCAGCAGGAGTCAGGTGGAGGGGAGAGAGGAAGAGGAGTTCAGGTTAAGACTGAGAGAAACGATGAATTCAGTGGATCCAGAGGGAGAGGGATGAAGTATGGCTGAAAGAGAAAGAGGCTGCATTTGCCAAATGTGACGACAGGTGCCGCTGACACACGCCAGGTTACTTTGTGTCGAGATGACACAGTTACTGAAGAGATTTCTGAGGAATCGCCCGACATGCTGTTCTACTTTTTGCTGAAAATGAAACGCGGTCCATCTTCGCTCTTGTGCAGCCAACTCCATCGCATGAATCAAAACAATATCATACACGGAGCATAAATGCCGCATCACTAACGCTAATTGTGCTGCGGACAATCATCCGCCACCATTCCTTGACTGTGCTCTGGCATGGCTTTACTCAGCTCCAGGCTCCCTAATGTGAGGACACCCCATCCCAGATCCACCCCTGCGCTGCACCCTCCCAGTATCAATCCCTCCTCTAGCCCGCTAATAAAACTCAGCCTGTGTCGTAACCCATTAGGGCTGATTTATTTGATCAGATTCGTATTATTTCCTCAGTCCAAACCCCATGGCACTCTCCTCCCACCAGTGATTAAAGGCAGTAAATCAGGGGCAGGTCCTGTGTAGTGTTTACTCAGAGAGCCAGGCAGCTGTAAGCTGTTTGAGGCCCTTGTTTCTCCCTCTGTTTACCTCTGTTCCCATGGCGACTGCACCACCGTCTCTCGAAAGTCTGGAACTTGGCCCTGGGCTGTTTTGGTTACGTTCAAAAGTTTTTCGCTGCTGTGTCTACCCAGAGCTCGCGGTGACTTCACCCGGCGAAGGAGCGAGCGCGGCGATGTTGGATGAGTCGAGGAAGGAAGGAGAGGGAAAAGCGAGAGCAGGAGAGAAGAGGAGAGGAGAGGAGGGAGGGACAAAATCTGGGGGTAGGCAGGCACAGGGTGGGGGGAGGGCGAGAAGCCAAGAGCATTACATCATTGCTGGAGCGGAGTCAGAAGGGAAGGATATGAGTCAGTGGACTGACTGCACCTCTCTCTCCCTCTCCTGCTCCTCTTGGGCGGCAGCCAGGCCCCTTGTGTTTAAGTCCCCGGTGCTGTAGCTGGAGTGGGGACTGTGGGGATCGGGACAGTAGAGCTCAGTGTGTGTGCACACTGCGGGATTGGTAGACCAGAGCGAGCTAGTGCAGAGGGGGCTTGGGCTGAGGCGCTGGGCACCCTGAGGGGTCCAGAGGAGAGTGCTGGAGGATTAGCTGCACAATGACTGATTGTCAGTTCTGCTCTCTATGGGAGAGAATGAGCAGGATGAGTAAAAGAAATAAACTATGGAAGAAGAGATTAAAAAAGAGAAAAATAAAGCAAAATAAGGGACTCAGTGGGTAGAGGGTCCTGCAGTGATGTCATGGTGGAGCGAAGGTGGGTGGAGGGGGTGGTGCATGTGGTGGTTTTTGGGCGGGGATTGTGGAACAGAGCTGGGCGGCTGAGTGCAAGGCACTCAGTAATGTGAGAGTGCAGGGTCAGGACTGCAGAGTGTCTACCTGCTCTCCCCCGGGGCCCACAGCCCAGGCTATTATCAATCCCCTCAGTGGAGCCACAGCCTGTCATTATTCACTTACAGGCACACACACACACACATGTTCAGGCACAGTTTCATGAACATTCACCCATGTAGTTATTCACACACACATATGCAAACACTCTGAACATGAATCCACTAATTGACTCGTGGTCCGGATGAATAATGTCTGTAAAGGCAGGCGAGAACAATAAAATATGAAGAAGTTTTTTGTTGGTTTTTTTTTTTTTTAAAGATGTTTGGAATCAGAAGCCCTGCATATAGGCAGAAGACAAAATTAATATTTCAGTAAAGGGTGTTTATTTACAGTACTAATTATTTACCTGGAGACACTAATGATCAACCAGTAAGGTGAAGCCCTCTATGAATTTCTGACGTATCAAATCCATTCGGTGATTTAAAAAAAACGGTGACAGAAAGAAACATTCCCCATGAAGGCAGGGACAACAAAAATATTAATTCAGGCATGTTGTTTGAAACACTCTGTTTTCTAAGTCATCACGGGGTATTACATTTAAGAGGCTGGAACCAGCAACAGTTATTTGTTTATCACAGTTGTTGCTACAGAGTTAAAGGCCCCAAAAAATATTGGCTTTCCTCTTCGCCTCGAGTTTCTTTATTAATCAGCAGAGTCAGCACAACTGAGTTAATCCCAAGAGGAAGTGTTGTTAGTGTTGTTTTTCCAACCACTGGACAAGCAGGTTGTGTTTTAGTGTGTGCGTGCGTGCCTGCATGTGTGTGTGTGTGTGTGTGTGTGTACAGTGTTGACACAGAGGTTGCCACCTCACGGCTCTGCTGCAGGTGAGCATTGCTAACAGACGGACGCTTGAGTACATCCAGCTTCAAAAGAGCCTTTCTTCTCCAGCAAGCGAGGTGTCGTGACCTCTGCCATTGTCACAAGCTGCTCCTCTTATCAAGAAAAACTTTTTTCATCTACATCTGTGGAGAATCCCACCAATGAACCTGACTGGCTAATGCTGACTGAGGGTTTTTTCGTTTATTACTCTTACACTGGAGTTTATGTAATTTCTTGAAGCTGAAGAGGTGGAATTGTCCTATTTCACATGAAAGTTATTTGTGGCCATCTGCCCATTCAAGATCATGCAACATCAACTTATTTTATGATGCATGCAAGTTTAAGATGTTCGTGGCTGTGGCTGTGGCTCGGGAGTTGAAGCTAGAAAACACTAGAGACTAGAAAAATGCTACACTGCTGCAGACCCTTCATGTAATCAAGTAAAGAAAAAACAGAAGAGGCTGAGCAGCGGGTGCAGGTGGGCTGCGGTGGGAGCCGCGGCTGAGGGTGTTGACTGCATAGTAGTGACATCACTAAAAGATGGAAGGCGTAACGACACATTTTCAGACAGTTTATGACTGCGTTTAGATACTTTGACTGTATTTATGTAGCAACCGTGTTGTGATAACAAAAAGGCGAGGGAATCCTGTTTTCTATTATATCTGACTTTAAAAAAAAAATCACTTTAAAAATGAAATACTTTGAAAGTGCTCGTGTCTAGTTGGGAGGATTTCGTTTCGTTGTAGCTATGTGTTATATTTAATTTTGAATGAACAACAACATCCGGACCTCAGGCATTCAGAATTACACAAAATCAGCAAAACAGTTTGTGTCTTAAAATCAACATGGTGTCCCTGCCACCGGCCCGTAACTGTTATTCCATCCTCTCAAACGCTGGCTCGGCGTAAAGGCCGAGGGAAGCTGTGTTGATGTAGTGCACGGCCTCACTGCATACCTCATTGTACTTTCATGACTTTTCCCATGTGGAAATGTTTGGATTCGCAGTGTTGCTCAGATGTCATACATGCTGCTAAATGACTGTGATTGTGATAAATTGGGATGTTAGACAGGAATGACACATAGTCGGGATGGTAATGGTCGTGTGTGTGTGGAGCAATCTAGAATGTCTGGGGCGTAAATGCACATATTTAGGGCTGGAAAAATACAGGTATTTATTCAGGTGGGGGAGCGTTTGCACTGGTACAGCCCCGCCCCCCCCCCCCCCCCCCCCTCCTCCATTTGGCCATCACTCCCTCACAGTGAGCCAGTCCGTGGTCAATTGATTACATGAACACACTGAACACAGCTAACCTGAATGACTCTTGTTAGCACTCGTTTCCAAACGCTCAGGGTACAGAGCTTTATTGAGTGGCAGCGTCTATGATACCGAATCGTTGGTTCTCAAAGAGCCGTTTGGTAGGTGCTGCTTTGAGTGGTTGCTATTTGGATGTGGGTGTAGCAGCGCCCTGCAGCTGGGAAGCAGCGTTCTTACAAGCAGGGATTTAGTGGCAGTTGTATAAATGATGTCACCATGTGCAGATGGAGGGGTCTGGGTGTTTGGATGGCTGCTGCCTTGAGCCACTGACTAAGGCAGGACCGCCTGTCTATAGTTTAAGCTCAGCCCAGGCCTCATCCGTGCATGTGATTTATTGATGTGGCCGTGAGTGTGGATAGGCCCGTCGGTCCACACACACTTTTGTGGTCACCGTGGGAGATTTTGTATCCACAGAGCTTCCACCACCGCTGCAATTTAAATGCGATTCTCGTCACGCGCATCTCATGTGGTTGTTATGACAAATATTATTCATTCATCATCCCCATCATCATCATTCACCCATTGTGCTGCATGAACTGTGCACCGGTTTCAAAGTGCAACCAAAAACTCCCAAGATGCCTCGACTTTCAACTGCAGCCTGAATGCACGGTCCCGGGCTCAGAGTCTGCGGCCGCAGAAACAAGTAGAAACAAAAAGCGTCTGGAAAAACATTTGTTCTGAATTAGCGCAGATGTGAAATGAATAAATGCGTGAAATTACTTTTGAGGACTTTGAGCGTTTTTCTTTAGTGATCTCTTGTGGACGTGTTCTATAGTCACAGCCAGCCAAGAGATTTGTTAACTAAAGCAGATTCAAGGAGAGAGTGACTTGGGGTAACTAACTCCACTCCAGTGTACAGGCTGTTTTTTTAAAAAAAGCTTTGTTCTTTACTTCATCATTCTAGGATGATCTGACAGAGGTCTGTGGTCGACTATTTTTAATTTCAGATCAACAGATCTTTTAACTTCAGTTGTACTTCAAGGTTTAAAGGGGTCTTAAACCATCAGACTCTTTCTGTCCAATATTAATCTTTGCCTGCTTTATCTTAATATTTTTCTCTATGTTTGTTTTTGTCCTCTTCTTTTGCATTACCCCATAAACATCACATTTATGCTGATGACTTTGTTAAACATAGTAATAAGTTACTTAACATAATGTTGACACATTACCCCCTCTCATTAGCATATACAAACATAACCTGGACTTTTATATCATACTAATGTAGCTGTAGTAGAAAAAAAGGAGTGTTTATGTGTAATCACATATTATTATCTATAATTACCGCAGCGTCGTCCTATGTAATAAATCAGTTGTTATATGCATGAACGCCACGGCAGAGGTTTACAATAAACGCTCAAGTGTCGCTACATGCTTTGTTGTTATTTGTTGTTTGCGTGATGTGTGTTGTTTTTGTCCCGTCAGGCCTGTCCCCGGCTCTCTGTCCTCACTGTTGCATCTACGAAACCGACAGAGACAGCCTCTGCCTGCCTCCATGCCTGGGACGCTGCCAGACCCCACCATGCCCGGCTCCTCCGCCGTGCTGATGCCTGTGAGTACAACAATGGAGCGTACAGAGCACATGTGTCTCACGGGCGCACTCATGCATGCCGGGGGTGGGGGGGTGGGGGGGGTCTCATTCGCTCGGCCCCGTACGTGACGACAGCGCACATTAAGACATCAGATGTGGGCTTGCACTTCCTCTCACCATTAAAATAACTTTACAGCGGTAAATCAGGGAAGTCATATTTTTGTATAAATGAGGTGTTCAGCGAGGACGAGGGTTAAGTGTGATACACTAAGCAAGAAAGATTTAGAGGAGCCACGTTGGGAATCGGGGGAATGATAACAACCGGCGAAAAGCTCCTCGTATCAGGATTCTAATGATACAACATATGTTCTCATTGTAACACAAGACAGCCCGTGTTTATGGTAAGGAAAAAAACTCCCATGTTTATTAAATTAAGAGCTAAGCGATTTTGGGGAAGATTGACGGTTCAGGAAAGGGGTGCAGGTTTGGGTGATATTTTTACACAAAACACACTTAGTGCAATTAAGGCTGTGTGTCAGATTCTAGGCCTGAGTCTCCACGGACAACGAGAGGGGAAGGGGGGGGCAGGGCTGGAAACCAGCACACCAGTTTAGAGTTCAGCAGCTGGGAGGCCATGGCAGCTCAAACACACACACACATGCAAGCAGACGCTCACACAAAGGTTGCTTCTTCTTTCCTGCGCACGCTGCTCGGTGAGCACATCATCGTGACCTCTCACCCCTGAGAGCCTACCCAGCTGATTTCCTCACATTCAGGTCTGTGACACGGGACCACACCGGCCAGGGTCAGCCAGGGGCAGGCAAGAAACACACAGATAAGCCCCTTTTACACAGACCTTCGTCTTTATTGCTATTTAAAAGGACCGCCTCCTCGTTGTGGCACGATTGCCTGTTCATCCCGGACCAAGCAAAGTGTGTGATTTTTAGATAACATGCTCGTGCTTACTAACGCTGATCAGCAAAACAGCAGCGCTTCACACGGGATGGCGAGGCAGAAGAAAGGCAGAACTTTCCCGTGTTGAATGGGTTGTGTAAAAGGGTCTGCGCCACAGAAAAGTGACAGGTTCACCTTGCTGACACATATCATGAGGGCCGGCGGTTTGACGTGTTAGTCAGATTGACACTGAGCACACGATTATCAGAAACACACACCCCTGTTGCACCGGCTTCCTGTGTTAAGTCCCTCCGCGTTGGCTTCCTGTTTTGGGTCAGCTCCAGTTATCATCACACAGAGCTGTGCACGGGGCAGCCTGTCATGTGAAATCAAGCTCTTGTGCGTTCTCATCTCATCCCACACACTCTCACCCTGTTTCAGTTACAGCTGTTTTTATAAAAGCTGTGACAGGGTCTCGTTAAGCCTGGACAGTGATAAAACACACAGCTAATTGCAGCTAAATTAGCCCTTAGATTCATCTTGCATTAAATTTTTTTTTTTTTTTTTTGTGCTGTGGGAATAACACGTCCACACTTGTGATGTAAGATTGTTCTCACGGTGCTGTGATCTTCAGATGGAGAGACAAATGTCCATGGGCTCCAATATGATGGGCATGCAAGGACCCGCCCACAGCAGCTCCTGCACTTCCACTCACATTCCCTCCATGCACTCAGAAGCCAAACTGGTGAGTATATACATGCGTTCACATGGAAATACACCTTTATGCACTAACACACACTCATACAAGCTCAAAGTGTTGCAACTCTCTTTTCCACTGCTCTGTGCCAGCAAAGCTGTGCTCTTGGGTCTGTGTGGATTTCATCATTTGGTGTGTAATCAAAGCTGTGTCTCAACCTGCCAGTGCTGCACTGGAGACTCTGGCTGGAATAAAGGGCCCTTTATGTGGTTGTGGCTGGGCTGCCCACCGACTGCCTGATGTATATCTTAATGTACAGAACATGTTCTGTAGGTCCTGCAACTTGTTAGCACTAGTTTAACACAGCAGGGAAAAAATCAAATGACCTCATCCTTCACAAAGCGGGCAGTTAGAGCGGTGGGAATGAGACGGAGCTGAGGGAGGAGAAAGACACGGAGGAGACAGGTTTTGGGAGTGAGGGAGTTTAGAGAAGGACTGAGGAGATAGAGACCTTCCACTCCAGTCCGGTTTTGCACACTACTACTGTTATAATAATAAAAAAAATCCCATCGACTTGAACTATACCTCTAATTAATGTCAAATGTTTAAAAAAATTACACTCGAGGTGATACAAGCTGATAAATACTGCAGCAACATGAGTGTCAGCCAACCTTTGTTTTCAAAATAAATAACTTTGAAAATGGAAAAAAAAAAAAAAAAAAACTTTCCTAGAAATGAGAGTGTCATGACTTCAGGATATCAAAAGAATCACAAACCATAATGAAAAGCATTAGCCGGCCTTTGTGTTTGGCAAGGTTTACTGATAGCCACGTTTGCTGGACAGAAACATCTTGTGGAGGGAGAGAGAGAGCGAGGGGAGGTAGCAGAGGTCATTAGAAGAGTTATTGCTCTGATAGAGGAGAGCGGGAGTATTCCCAGGGCATTTAATTCTCCCTCTTCCTCCTGCTCTCTCAAGATTGATCGTCTTTGTAGTCTTTTGAATCTCTTCAGCTGTTCCTATGGTAACATGCTGGGGTAACACAATATTAGTGTATTAGGCTTATCTCTCCTCTGGCTGTCATCCAGACACATCTTGCTCTTTTTTCTCCTCCTATCTATGTAATTGAATTGTAAATGCTCTGTTAGGCCTCCCATAAACATATGCAGTCACTAAATGGCTACAGGCCCCTGGACCGTGCAACTTTCTGGCTAGTTGGCCATTCAGACGCGAGGCACGGCAACCAAACGTGGATCAATTCAGATTCCGCTCCCTGATGTCTGAATGCAACTGATGGAATTCCGTGATTGTGGACAGAAAGTGAGAGGCTAATTGTGTTATCGGGTGCGATCTCCAGCGCGGGTTTCATAAGCATAGCCGGGGTTTCTAATGTCTGTAATATCCGCGCCCGGGCCGGGTCGATAAATACGGCCTCGCTATCGGATAGCTGGGCCATGATCAGGCCCATGTGTCCCCTGCGACGTTCTCAATCCGGCTCTAATCGCATTACCCCAACCATGTTGACTTTCCGCCAATGGGAAATCTCCGCACTGTAACCCCACACCCCCGAGGCATGGACCTGGATAGACTCTCGCTGCTCAGCGTTAACATTGTGCGAGCAGAGAGGGGGATTGAGTGGGACTTTGATAGACATGAAGGAAACTGATAGACAGGCCCAGTGAGCAAGGGGAGTTGAAAGGCGATAGACGGTATTGATATTGTGAGACACCAAGCAGCGAATGGGAGTGAGAAACTAACTGCAACCATTGTTTGTGAGTGACATGAAAGGACTTATGCTTGGCCTGGTTTCCTGTGCCCCTCTCCATGTGTGCATGCACGTATGCCCATGTGTTTGCGCTTGTGATTGTTTGATTTTTGTGGTAATGGAGGCCTCGGCTGCAGGATTAACCCTCCCCTCGCAGGGGAAGCCTGCCCACAGCCTTGGCTAATGAAGGCTAATTGATTTTGTGGTGGGCCAGAGCAGCACAGAGGCCTGTCTCTGGTGTAAATAGTTAATGAGGCGAAGGACTGATGTGGCCCCTTGGGGACCCATATCTCGCTGGAAGCTCTCTGTTTGTGCTCTCTGAGCCAAAGACTGTATCTCCAGTCACGTCCATCTTTGTTCGCCTCTATTGCAGATTTTGTCCTTTAAGTGCCATCATTAAAGAGTTACAGAGAAGCCCAATGGTGCGCTAACTGACTCGTATGTTCCTGCATGTGCTGCTTCTAGCCTGATGTTTGGGAGCGTTGCTGAGATTTTAGTGTTTTATTAGGTTTTAGTTCAAGTGCCCCCCCCCCCCCCTTCTCTTGAAGGGCTGGGTGCTCACGGTGCTGGGCGTGGTCGCGCTCTGCTCTGTTGTGGTCTGGGGAATACAAGAGTGCGTGTTGTGCGCTGGAGGTTGTGGGATAGTTGACCCTCGCAGCGTGGAGGAAACGTTGCAGAGGGGAGGCCAAGTTCCACAGCACGCCGGCCAAAGTCTCACGTCAGCGCTCCGAGCCAGCTCTCCACAGTGCCTCGCAAACACACACCACACACACGCACGCACAGCCTGCTCCAGCTCTGTTTCATCCTTGCATCGTGTCAGATAGAACCCCGCACACACACGTGCCTCCCCTCACAGACAGTGTGACGTTTAATAACGTGCCACAACGCATGAGTTTGTGGAGATTCACGTACAGTTAAAATTCGCACATGTGGAAACCCTCCCTCTCCTCCACAGATGGATTGATATTTTTGTTTGTGTGTTGAAAGAATACTTCACATCAGTTTCTCATCTGCAACGAGGGAAGGCCCAAACAGACCCTTACCACGCTGGTTGTAAATAACGTCTGTGGGTACTAACTAGCCAGCGCATGTCAGTGGAACTCCTCTCAAAAAATTGCTGCGCTTTGATTTGGTCTTGGTCTCCCTCTGTAAATGAGCTCCATGCTTTCCACACATCCACGCTGCTCAGCTAATTTCAGACAGAGGCGCCTTGAAACAGTTTTACTTTCGCTGCGCGGAAATGTGTTATTTATTATCTCCCGATATCTGTTGTTTACATTGTTACTAAGGACAATAAATGTGTCACTAAGCATAAGGCTAGGTGCTGAGTTTTTTATGAGGTAAACAATACTATATGTTCCTTCAGTGCAGCTCTCTTGGCTGCAGAGCTGGCACTAGATGGGTGGATGACATAATTCCTGGCATGCGCTAAATGTGCTCCTTTTTACTTGAGGAGGGGAAAAAAAACAGAGCGTCTCTTAAAGAAACATTTCATAGGACACAGGAGGACCAATAATCAAAGTGTTTCAAGTGCGCTAATTCAGCTTTTTTCATATTTCATTTACGCGACCATTACTGTTTTTATGTTTCGGTCTGGTTAAAGAATCGACACAGGCATTTGGGTCAGTGGACCTAAAGATCAATTTTGAGAGTTTGAGAAACGCCGCAAAGCTGCCACAGATGTGCCAGTTTTAAACCCGGCTACACGGTGATTGATTGAGCGATTTGCTCACCATGAAGTCATTTGTAAGCAGTTAAGCCATTAGCGTATGTGGTTACCCTGTTACGTGTTCCATTCAGTCTCCTCAGCTGTAGTAGGGAAGCACCTCTGGCTAAACCTTCCTTTGTGAGGAGGAGCAGAGTGCACACAATAGGAATTCTAACTCCAGGTTTTGTAAGCAACATCTGCATGAATGGTGGCATTGTCAGGGTATGATGTCATCGGAGAGAGACGGTGAGCTAAGAGCACAGCTGAATGTGCACGCTGCACCGAGCGCTGCAATGTGTGTGTAGTCGTCTACTGTACGTTGGTGTGTATGCTCGCCGTTGTGTGTGCAAGTGGTTCATTTTCAGGGCATTGGCACGCTCTGGTAGTCATTGTTCTGAGAGTCAAAACACATCTGTGGGCTGAGTGGGCTAAAACAAACCCTGAATTTAGAGTTTGCACGCTGAGTTTTTGATTCAGATCTGTTATGTACATACGCATGGTTAGTTGGGTAAACATGTGGATGTGGGATAAACAGCGGTCAGAAGGAGACGCTGGACACGTGGCAAGATATGCTGGCTATAAAGTTACGTAAAGACGAGGTTAAATGTCTGTGTGACAGATGCAAAAAAGGTTTTTTGTCGATGATAAACACATGTTGTTTCTCCCATTGCCATGGAGGCGAGTTTAGGACCGAGGAGCTGCAGGATCAATGCGTGTCCTCCAGTTTATCAGTGTTGGACCCAGACCAGAGAGAGGCCCCTTTCTCTCACTGCCTCCACAGAGCTGCCATTGCTTGAGTGTTTGGTTTGTCAGAACCATTTTGTATACAGTATAACGAGTCAAAACTACGTGGACACGCAGTATGGTTTCTAGATTTGCTCTCGTTTGACATATTTCATCAGTATTCACAGTGGATTGTTTGTGGCTGTAATGAAGAGTCTTCAACCACAATTAACCACAACTCAGACATTTACAAACAACTGGTTTATAGGTTTTTTAACCATTCAAACAAACACAGTCTAAAGCTTTCGCTCCACAACAAGAGGCGTGTCTGGGTTGACGTTCCCCTTGATTATGGAATCATCGTCACGTTCAACTGTCTCTAGAAAAGATCATGGAGTCAGATCAACCTTTTCTAAAACAGAGACGGCAACAAAACCGAACATTATCACCTTCGTTTTTGATGCTGTTTCATTAAACTGCATTAATTTGATAGGTTGGTTTTCATAACTGAGAGTACTGCTAAACACAATCCACGAGCAAACTCACATTAATGTGTCAACCTGGAAGAAGATAAAGAAAATGCATCATAATTTATGAGATTTATTTTCTAATTTGTTAAGTAGCTACTTACTACATGTTGA
Organism: Pseudorhombus dupliciocellatus; assembly: GCA_016785235.1. Classification (NCBI taxonomy): domain Eukaryota; kingdom Metazoa; phylum Chordata; class Actinopteri; order Pleuronectiformes; family Paralichthyidae; genus Pseudorhombus; species Pseudorhombus dupliciocellatus. Next base: position 1,430,022 of record JAFBJW010000041.1, on the reverse strand, counting down.
CCCATTCAGACAGTCATCGGTAACATCAATCAGGTATTTATTAAAGTGACAAGCAGAAATGCAGATGAATTTCACACGTATATATTAAAAGTGTCAACAAGGAGCGAGTCTTCCCTTCCCGTATTTGATAACTTCTTGATTGAAATGAGGGAATGACACCTGAGAAATAACTGACATTCACAGCTGCCACTGTAAAGTTTCTAAACATATTTAGAAGTTTTGAGCGTGTGTGTGTGCGTGTGTGTGTCAGCATGAGCTGTGTGTGTGTGCGGCGGGGTCCTGGTTCAGAGTGGCAGTTGTGGCGCAGAGTGTCACATCTGTTTGTCTTTGGATGGCCGCGTGTTGTTTCAGCGGTGCTGATGGGAGGTGTATGTGAAGACCATTTGGTCATGGTTGAGGGCCCGTGAATAGGACGGGGTTCCAGTGCAGCTAAGCTTGGGTAAACCAGCTGCCTTCCCTGCACGGGCCAGACGGGACTGGTGTGGCCACGTTTAGACCCCCGGGTGACTGGTACGAGATTGAACTCCAAAACAACCAGTCAGGGGCCGGAGAGATGTGTCAGAGAGCGGCGCTGATACATTTGAGTCAACATCCACTGGGGACTACCTCATCTCTGAAACCCGCTCGTGCTCACGTGATAAAGCTGTTCATGTTATCGCTCCTCTTGAATGGGAGGGCGGAGTGCCTCTCGTACGGTCCAACCTTTTGGAGTTGTGTCGTGTTAATGGAGTTGTTAATAGAAATATCTTGAATGTACAAAAACAAATATAAGAAATGTATGAAGTGATCTTGGGACGAGGTCCCAATGAAAACATTAAGGTTTTATATATATGAAGCATCTTTGAAATAATGACATGTTGAAGTCACCACTTTTATTAACATTGCTTTCATGCTCTGTCTGTGCCACTCAGTGGAATTCTATGTCCACGCCGTGCCAGCGGCTGCAGCGATAACCATGTCGGCTGCACCAGAGCAGGACTTTACAAGTAAGGGAACAGTGGGGATATCCAGACTGGAGTCGGAGGCCCATCCATTAACTTGACAGGGTGGACATGCTGCCAAGAGTATGAGCGCATGCTTTTGGAGCATGCTCCTCGGTGGGCGTGTGTCTCGCTGCGCCCATGCCGCCACGGTTCCTCTGCACACCACCAGAGCGTCTGGCCCTGGCAGAACAGCCAGTCTATGTCCATCTCCTCCCCCCCCCCCCCCCCTGTGTTTGTGCCCCCCCCCCCCCCCCCCCCCCCCCGGTCTGTGTCTGGAACCACAGGGAGGCTCTGTTCAGCACCGGCTCCGATCCTCTTGGACCAGAGCTGGAGAGAAGAGAGAGGGGGCGACATTAAAGCCCAGAGCTCCCATCAGACTGTCTGCCTCGCCGTTCCCCGAGGAAATCAGTTTAACAGTCCCCAGCTCTTGGCAAGCGAGAGGGAGAGGGGGTGGAGGAACAGGGAAGAGGTGTGTGAGAGAGAGCGAGAGGGATGAGGGGTGGGGGTGCAGGGGGGGGCGGGTTACTGGCTCTCTGGGCGAGTGGGAATCTAATAAAATTTAACTAATGGGGGGGTGTGGAGTTTTAGGGGACCGGGAGTGGGTTTTGCAGGCAGGCACTGGTGGGTAGTGGTGGTTGTGGAGATGAGGAGGATGGAATTAGATCCTGCTTTCATCTGCAGATGGTGAACCCATGTCGGATTTAAGTTTGGGGACCTGGGCCTGCAAATCACTCTGCCAGGAAGGGTACAGCTATAATAGAGTATATCATGCAATGCAGTGCAAACAAAAGGCTGACAGAGACAGACAGAGGTGCTGATGTTTCTCTGTGGAGTCTTTAATGTGAAGCAGAAGATCTCCTCTGGAAACTGTGATCTTCCTGCACTTAAACTGTGACTCCGTAGACTGGCTAAATCTTTCAAACCTGCTGCAAGGCGCCAGAGGGACACAGGTCCCCTGATAGAACACTGCTCCACTTTTAAGGGGAAATAAAAGTGCTCACCCTGACCTCGCCAGGTTTGATTTACCCATCCTGAGGCAGGCGTGGTCTCCTCCCTTTGTACCTGCTCCGTGCTCTCGCTTTCTCCTCCCAGGGTTAATAGACATGAAGTCATATGGCGAGGAGAAACCTGAGTGTGTTTTCAGGATGTGCCCAGAGCACTCACTGCAACATCACTCAAAGGCCGCCGTGTCAGAGAGGAAGTGGCCATTAATAAATATCATTAATGGGTGATTACCTGGTATCCCTGAAACCACATAAATGAGAGCGGCCTAAAACCGGAGTGGGAGTGGAGGGGTCACAGGGCAAAGGTCTGAGAGGAGATGGCTCCCCTCTGGGCAAAATATGGCTGAATCAGGGACGGTGTGTTAACAATGGAAAATCAATAGCTCTACTACTTTTAGCACACTGTCAGAATGCATGAAATGTGGTGTCAGTGGCATGTGATTACAGATATATCGGCTGTTCGTACATTTACCAGAGGAGGCTGCAGGGTGGACGGTGGTAAGGACGGGCAGTGGGCCGGCCCGTCCCTGGACGCACTGCGCCGCCAAAGGCTGACACCTGTGCTGATTTAATGACTGTTTTCTGTGGTGGCCATGTTGCTTCAGGAGAAATGCATATGTATGTGTGTGTGTTATTAGAGTAAACTGCACATGGTGGTTAAGTCCATGTGCTTAGCGCAGTCTGGGAAAATACAACCATGTGTTTTAGAGTCATTAGGGAGCTGATGAAGGTGTTTGGGAATCACAGCCTGCTCATCATCACTTTGCTAACGTCCCCCAGTTGCGTCACTGTGGTTCTGGATACAAAGACTTAAGTTTTGGCCACACTTGGTTTAGCTGAGCTGTGACTCCACTCCAGATGGAGCAGGAGCAGGGACCTTTGCGGAGAGTGTTTGGGAATACAGTTTTATCAGGGTAATGTGCTGTAGCTCATTCTTTAAACTTATATATCTTTATTGTATTTTCCAGCTCTGTCCTTCTGCTTTTTTGTTCAAAAGCTTTTACTTAGTAGTAGATAGTTTATCTTGGCTTAGCAATTTAAATATCTTCTTGTGTTGCATGAAATTGTCTTTAACATCTCTGTTACGTTAGTCATCTGATCAACAATGGGTTTTGTTTGTGTTTTTCTCCTCTATCTTGTTATGAGGATCAGTACTCGGGCTTGAGTAGGGGCCCCTCAGGCTCTGTGACCCGCCTCTCTACTCCGACACTCTCGGGCCTCTTCGGATGCAGCCTAATTCAATTAATAAACAGATAGCCCTGCTCTGCCAGCTGGATGTCTCTCACACACACTGATAAACGAGCGCTTGCCTTCTTGGGCTGATGGTGTGTTTGTGGGAAACCATCTTATCTTTCTCTCTCTCTCTCTCTCTCTCTCTGGCTGCCACCCTTCACCTTCCTTTACCCTCTCTGGTTGACAGGAATTCATGCAGCACCGGCCGCCCCAGATGAGCATCTTAACCACACACAGACAGCTTTGCAAGGGTCACAAAAACAGAGTGCAGAGGCAAACGGGCAGGCAGCGGATTCCCCCGGCTTGTGCTCATTCAAGCGATTGCCTGTTTTGCGACTGAGTGGCAGGAGATTGTCAAAACTCTGATTGGTTTCCACTTTAACAAGGGGGGAGGGCCTCACCTCCCGGGTGCTGACTGACAAGACAGAAGGCTGAAGGGAAGGTGTTCAGTGAGAGCTGTCAGACTCAGATTACATCCTGTGATAGACGGAGTATGTCCTCGTCAACTCTGCTGGCGATGATGATGTACGTTTGTAAGCTCATTTAAATCTATTTCCTTTTGCAATATCAGCCAGCTGTGTGTGTGTGTGCATATCTTTACCTTGTCTAGATAGAAACTGTATGCTGTTGACTTGTTGCTGCTGCGTGCTACACTCAGGAAGTCTCACTGTGATGCTGTGGACAGCTGCAGGCCTGAGGCTGCCCGCTGTGTGTTAGTTTTGACCCTGTGGTATTTTAACTCCCGTCTCGCTGGTCACAGAGAGGAAGGGCTGTGGCCCCTGAGAGTTGTGCTGCTGAGGCTGCAGTGAAGGCAGCATGCAGGGTCCGATCCGCTGGGAATACTGTTAACAGCAATTCCTTAGAAAGTGGGAAAACGTCTGAAAACAATATAACGAGGTTCCGGTAATGCAGCGATGTGTTACTATGTCAGGCATCTAAGCAGAAACTGTGCTCAGCCAAAACAGGCTAGACAAGGTTATGAATTCCCTGCGCTGGTTTCATGTGATGAAGATGAAGTAAAAACACTGCTGTGTGTAAACTCTGATACAAACACATATGTCGTCTCTAAACATATCGCAGACCGCGTAGAGTATGCTATTTTTGTAACCGTCCTGTTCCTGAGATGATTTATTCGACCCTGTCTCCTCTCTCCTTTTAAAAAGCTTTGCACTCATGGACAGTGTGTGAGAGAGGAGGAGTGAGGAGCCGCTGTTGTGCTCTGGCTGTGCGAGCGTTGTGATCCAGACCAGCTGGATGCCATTTCCCTATGGGAATCATGAATGTAAAGGTTGTTAAAAGATATGGAGCCTTGGACACAGCGTGGACTTACTGACAGCAGCTGGGTGGAGGGGGAAGGGAGCTGGGAGAGGAAAGCAAGCACTGGGAAAGAGAATAGAAAACTTTGTGGAATTCATAGCAGTGGCCTTGAAAGGGAGGCTTTGTTTTCAGTTTTGCTGCTTTAATTTTTTTTTTTCTTTTACCAAAAGATGAATTAAAAAGTAAAACTCTCAGTTTTTCCTCATGTGGTGAAAATCTTAATAAGCCATGCAAGGGGGAAGACGTGTGTTTTCTCAAATGTTGTGTCTAGTAGAGGTGCAGTCTGAGGACATATTCTGTGTGTGTTTGGGTTATGATTTTCTTCTGGTCTTCTTCATGCGATGCCCAGAAAAACAGACCCTTGACAAGAGGCGCATTCAGTAAACAGTGACAGCACGGGTCCACCTTCAGGGAGCCTCTCTCTGGCCGGGCCACCAGGCCGCCAGGCCGCCCAGAGTCAGTCTGGGCTAAGTAGACCACACGGTTAAAGCAACAAACCCCCTGCTGCATCAACAGTCTGAGGCTCACACCTTACCAGGGAAATCATCTCATAGAAGACACACCCGAACGTGCCCGTCAGAGAGAGAGAGAGAGGCTGTTGGGAATATAAAGAGAAGGGGTGGCAATCATGGAAGGTAAAGAGGGAGAGGGAGAGTGACAGGACTGAAGGAGAGACAGAGGACACTCTAAGTGGCTTTGATTTGTTCTCCTGACGTATGGATTTATGACGCCATTCATCATCTCACAGTCAGCACATAAACCCACTCTGTAACTATTGATCATCAGCACACTGATAAATTAGAGCACACACAAAGAATACTGGAGAGAATAATGTTGATCGTTACGCTTGCTTTTCCCTTGGTCGACCCAGAGGCTGAAGGCTGCACTTTCACACCACCCCGGGGCCATCGCCAACGGCAACATGAACTCCATGGGCCACATGATGGAGATGATGTCATCGCGGCAGGAGCAAAGCGCCCACCATCACATGCACTCGCACCCGCACCAGCACCTGCAAGCCCCTCCGCACGCGTACCAGCACCACGGCCACCACCACCACAGCCAGGGCCACGGCCAGGGCGGGCACCACCACCCGCAGGGGCACAACCCGCATCACAACTCCCACAATCCCCACCTCCATCCTGGTCACCCGCACCAGACCTCGCCGCACCCTCCAATGCACTCTGCCTCACAGGTAAGAACATTCCCAGCAGAGCACAGGCTTTTAGATGACCCAGAGGCGAAGCCACAGGTTCAATAACACATTAACTACACTACAGTAAAATCTCTCATACAGCTCGAGGGCCTCTGTCTATGAACCATGACGAAAGGAAGCAAGACTTAGTAATCCTCCGAGCATTTTAGCTATTAGTGGTTAGGTGCAGAAATAGAGCTGTAATCATCACAGTAAGTCAGCAGACAAACACTTCTTCTCTTGCCGCAGCATTAACGCCAAGTAGTTTCCTGGCAACCGTCTGAAAGCGTACTTTTTCCTTTAAGATTGGTCAGCGACAGGTCAGTGTCAGCCGCCCGCCATGGAGGCGAGGGGTCGCGAAGAGGCCATAAAAGTGCTATTATAAAAGATGTTGAGGAGTTGTCTTTTGGAAACTACGATCCGCGCCCTCCTCCATCACTGGGCCGCCATTGTGTGGCCTCAGCCTGCTCCAGGTGCAGAGGACATTTTTATAAATGCTGGTGCTGATGGTGAACAGACAACCTTGGCTAATAATCCTGGAACAAATCTTTGCTGTGAATACATTGGGTTGAAAGTTAGAAAGTATCGCTCACCGCAATAAAAAAAAAAAAAAAAAAAAAAATTATGATGTGAGACACTTTGTCCCGGCATTGTCTGCCGCCCTCTGCAACACCGAGCGCTCAGAGTGAAGGACGGCCCGACATCCACGAATGCAAATCACTTTATGTTCCAAATGTACCATTAAGGCATTAAAACAACACTCTCTGTATGCACAGCGGCCATTAAAGCGGCTTGTATTTTCCATGGTTCCCATAAAAATGGTAATGACCTGAAGACTGAAAACACTTGACCTTGCCAAGGATATGTCAAGATCTGTCAGTGCATGTGCAGTTTTAGAAACAGGCCTATTTGACTGGGTCTGCCGGTGTTATTCTGCGTGGAAGTAGGCGTTGGAAAACTGCCTGCTGACACCTCTTTAACAAGGTGGGCACGCTGGTGAATCGACCCAGTCACTCACTCACTCACTCAGTCAGCCCTGACGCCCCCACAGCCCAGAGCATGTGGCACAACCAGATGTTGTTTTTGGGGAAGTTGCCAGACATGGAATAGAAGCAGGAGGTAATGTATAGATGCTTGTTTAGAGGCAGGAGGCTTTGAGGTCGGCGGAGTGCTGACAACTGTAAAACAGGTGTGTGCGTGGACGTGGCCTCATCACAGGAGCTCTGTTGCTGATACTCTCCTCTGTTTCAGATGTCACCTGCGACCCAGCAGATGCAGCCCACGCAGACGCTGCAGTCTCCACCCCCCAGCGGCGGGCGGCGCAGGCGGGTAGTGGATGAGGACCCGGACGAACGTCGGCGGAAATTTCTAGAGCGGAACAGAGCGGCGGCGACGAGATGCAGACAGAAGAGAAAAGTGTGGGTGATGTCGTTGGAGAAGAAAGCTGAAGAGCTCACTCAGACCAACATGCAGCTTCAGGTACAGACTCAGGCAAATGTTTGATCAATAAAAACCTCATGACATTATCTTCGTTTGTGTGAACGATAATAACAAACTTGAGATTCAATATTTGCAGTAAAAAAGTGTTGCCTGTTTAATTCTGGATCCCCAGAGGGAAAGAATGAAAAATATTAAAGTCCTACATATTTTCTCTGACTTCCAGAATGAAGTGACCATGCTAAAGAACGAGGTGACCCAACTCAAGCAGCTTCTCCTCACACACAAGGACTGTCCCATCACCACTATGCAGAAAGAGTCCCAAGGTTACCTCAGTGAGTAGCTCAAACATAAACACACACACTTTGGGGAAAATTGGCCAAAAAAAAAATGCACCTTCGTCCGTGTGCCTTAGTGCTGCAACGCAGCCAGCGCTGCTGTGGAAATGCGCCATAATGCTTTTGCCAGAAGAGAGGTATGAACTCCACAGACCAAACTTTGATGGACACACAGCAACTGCCAAAACTCTTTGCTCCTACGTGCTGGTATCCAGCTCCCACGCTCTCTGCAGGACTCTTCCTTTGACATATGGGTGTTGCGCGCTGTGGTAGCCGAGCCCAAGCCTGGGAGTTGGTAGTCTGATTCCCACGTGAGGCCTGTTTTTCCATCTGACAGCACCTCGGTGCACAGAGGCGGCCTTGATGCAACGTGAGAAAGACGTCAAAAGGCGACGCTCTGCCACCCCAGCTCTCGTGGACGTCCCGGGATCTGTCTGATAATTGGACCGTGCCTCAGCCGTGCATGACATCAGAGCCCCACCCTTTGATACGGACACCAGTGACATTTCCATGTAATTAGGATAAGGCACCTCCCTGTGTGGCTTTAGCACAGGAAAATAAGTCTCACATCCCCTTTGGCTGAATGGCTCTTTTATTTAGGAGAGAGCTGACTCCCAGACGGGGCAGGGAGAGACTTTCATCGATGAGTCTAGCTTGTGTACAGATGTCACCTTCACTGTGTCCAGAATTCACCCGCCGTGTTTACGGAGTTTGAGTGATTCACTTTTCCATTTTTGTCTTATCCGCTTACGGCCCTTTCAGGCTGACAGATGATGAGTTAGTTGTGAATTTAGTGACTTTGTTTGGACATAATCTATTTCTGCTAATAAAGCCGTTGTTTTGCTATAACAAAAAATTGGTCTGTGTTTATTTGGTCTTTTTAATTTTGAATATCACATTAGTTTATGAAGCATCCTTGCCCTCAGAAGGGCTTAGTGCATGCACATGCACACGCGCACACTTTCTCTACACGTGTCGTCCATCCTCAGCTGTGTCTCTGCTGTCTCCTCAGGTCCAGAGAGCAGTCCAGCGGGGAGTCCGGCGCCAGTGTGCTCGCAGCAGCAGGTCATTCAGCACAACACCATCACCACCTCCACCACGACTGTAGGGGGCAGCAGTGTGCATGGGCAAGCCAACCACCGCACAGACATTAACCCTATCCACTAGGGACCAGAGAGACTATGACCCCGCCCGCCCCACCCTCCCACCCCCAGCTGTAGCCCCAAACTCTCCCCTTTTGCTCCCCGGTTTTTTGAGGGTCACCAGCTGCACATGCTGCCCCCCCCCACCCCAACCCCGACCCCACACACCCTCGCCCTCATCCTCCCTCCATCAAGAAAAACCTCAAAGGCCTGTGAGGCTGTTCTTTATACAGTAGCTACAGTATGTATTTTTATAGACCAACCCTATTAACGCATAAATATTCTATGGTCTGTTGCCTATTTTTTAATCGGCTTCTTTGTGCTTAGCAGAAAGGGAGTTTTGCTGATCTCTCGCAGCAGTTAAGTGAGTTTTTTTCCCCCCTCTCATCGTGTCATGGTACAAAATGGACCATGGTGGCCGTGGGACCAGAGGGAAGGGACGTAAGACATCATCTCTAGAAACAAAGCTGATGTCTCGTTTGGCCTAACGGACCGAACCACGAGTCGAATCCTTCTCTATGTGTCAAGCGGGGACAGTATGACGAGTATATGTAGCATGTGAGATTATACTGAAGACTCAGAGCGAGCGAGCAGGCGGGCAGTGCTGCCTTTTAGTCGTCTCCTGAATCCAAGTCAGACCGCGGCCATGACGTCTTGAAAACAGGAATATGCAAGCAGGTGTAACGACCCCCTTTTTTTCTTTTCTCTTGAAATGTATAAGACTGTTAAACGTCTCCCTGTCAGATGTAATCTCAAAGAGGGTTATGATATACAGCATGACAGTGAAGGTAATGTCGGATCAAACGGAAGCAATACATCGGAGTATTGATCATCTTCTCTACTGTCTGTCCACGTGGGGATCAGCACGGCCAAGCCACTCTGGTCCCCGAGGACATGCGGTGCTGTTACAGCCACAGAACTGTGCACTGTGATACCAGTGAGGCAGCTTGGGAGTCGAAACACACTCCTCCGCTCTCCAGGACCAACTCAAGCTTTAACTATTGAGGCCTCTTGTGTGTGTGTGTGTGTGTGTGTGTGTGTGTGTGTGTGTGTGTGTGTGTGTGTGTGTGTGTGTGTGTGTGTGTGTGTGTGTGTGTGTGTGTGTGTGTGTGTGTGTGTGTGTGTGTGTGTGTGTGTGTGTGTGTGTGTGTGTGTGTGTGTGTGTGTGGATCCACAGATTTTGATTCAAATTCCAAATGAAAACAACATTTGATTGTGTACGTCTGCAAAGCTTTTGTGTGTGCATGTGAATCATGTTGTGTATGTGCTTGTGTTTTGTTTCTTCCTCTGCCGGACAAAGAGGCCACGTGTAAAGAAAGAGAAACTAAAAGAGTGAGAACGTGACTTTGACCATTTACTTTTCTTTCTTCAATGCCGGTGATTTCCAAAATGTCACAATGTGCCTGAAGTTTTCTTCACATCTTTTGTTGGGCAACAGAACTTTTTTTTTATTTTTATCATCACTAATTGTCAATACAATCAAGCATTCTTCATCTTTTCACCCTGTTACTGCGTCTGCTGCATGTTGCTGCAGAGCCAAACCAGCTCACCAAGAGGAAAAAAAATAACCAGTTCCATTTGACCTCTGACCTCTTCATCAATTTTCTCTTGCTCCTCCTCCTCCTCCTCCTCTCTCTCAGGCCTCGTCTGTATTTCAGTCTGGCGTTGGATGTACTGACAATGATACCGGCCCAACCTTTTTTCTATCTCCCTGCTCGCCTTGAAACTTAATGCCTTCTCATGTCGACCACAACCTCTTCTCTCCTCTTCCCTGCTCCCAGGAATGTCGATTCACGAGCATGATGACCACAATGCACTGTGTTTTACAGTCGGATGAAAACACATCATCGCAGAGCTGTCTATGCACTTTGTCCTCTGTTGTGCCAGAGGCTAGAATAGCCATATTAAGGTCAGAGTAATTCTCAGTGATTCCCCAGACTCTTTTCACACACCAGCGAGAAACGGAACCGTGTTTGGAGAGACTGTGCCTCACGCGTCTGTGGATAAAAGAAGGGAAACCTAGAGCTTGCGATGTCGGATGACGCTCGGTCGAGGACCCTGCGGTGTTCAGTTTGAGCCATTTTTACTCTGGAAAAAGAAATCCAGCTCCAGTTTTATCAAAGATGAAGGATGTGAATGGAGAAGAATCCTTTTCTCCTCCTCTCACTCAAGCGTTTGGGCTGTTTATACCACGTCTGTGTGTGGGGCAGTGTGTGTGTGTGTGTTGACGAGACAAAGACATTCTCAAGGAAAGGGCTCTGTTGTAGCGACCCTTTGAACTGACAACGCTTGCCTTATCTCAACTGTTTTTATAGTACTGATTATTAGACCATTCCAAATTAACCTCTTGCATGTGAAAACGTGGTAACGACCATACAACTCTTTCAACTGGAATCATCAGGAGGACATTTCTGTCTCTGCTTTCATTCTTCTCAGTGGATCCAAGTTCGGAGAGAGACAAACAGGACAGGTGGAAGTGCAGCGTGTGTGGATTTGTGCGAGCGGTGGAGAACAGTTTACCACATGTCAGTTATCTTATGACTGTATTATTTTAAGTCTCTATAAATACTGTACATACTGTCATTCGTTTCTGTAATCCTGTACATGTAATGCAACCACCTTTCTGTTTGAAGGGAGTAAACGTGTGGTACATGTGTAAATAAGTTCTACATAGCACTTGTTGCCCGTTTTTTTTGACGTCTGTCGAGGCTCATTTCAACGCTTAAATACATTGTTTATATGTAATGAAATGACAAATCCATTCTTACCTGCATAACTTTGTACATTTTTTTTGTGTGTCTGTAATGACATTGTCTCGGTTTTTGTTTTGCATTTGTACAGATGTGAAAGTTATCACTGCAGTTACATTACGGTATGAAAATAAAGCACTTGTTCGGTAACATACAAACTCACCTGATGTGATTTGATGTCACTTCCTGCGCCGACAAAACCGGACTGCGAGACGAATGACCTGAGAGACACGAGGGATGGACGTGATGTTGGGAGTGAATGATCAGCAGCTTTTTAATCGATGCTCGTCCTCGAGACATAACTGCTCATTAAATACTTAGATGCTTTAAAGGTTTAGAATACCCATTAATTATTGAACCGTCTAGACAGCTTGATAGTTGCCTGATGAGATAACATGACAGGTAGCTTCAGAACACTACATCTCTGTGGCGTTCTGTCAGAATGACAAATCCCAACAGAGACCCTGCTGCTTATCAATGTAAACCAAGCTTGAACAATCATACAGCAGACATTAAAAAGATTTCCATATCCTCTATTGCCCATATAATATTTCTTTAGGACAAACATAATATTAATATCATAATAATAATTGACCACGGTAGTTTTAGTGTTATTGTCTGGGCTTGTGATGTATTCTGTTGTAGCACACTGCCCCCTAGTGTACATTTTGTTAGTTAACCAGAGGACTAGTTCTGACGTCAGTAGAATATTTTCTGTTCAATTTGAACATTCAAACATTTTATTTCAAGTTGATTCAGTTTCATTACATTTCATCTTCCTGCCTGTGCTAACTGATTTCAAAAGGGAAACCCCTTTCCCCCTGCACACAATCCTGACAACAATTAACACAACAGTTCAGCCCCGACAATCAGACTGACGTTTAGTTTGCATTAATTTGAAGTGTATAATTTTATGAAATGTGGGCAGCAAACCAAAAATCTGATCCAAAGATAACTCATTCGTTTACAGTGCATGTGCTTCATTGTGAGACAGCCCTCTGCTGTCCCTTCAATCACTGATCAATGAACCGATCTTTGTGGTGTAGCTGCTTGACCAGCCCCATTTCAACACGTCTCACATCCAGCCTTGTGTTGAAAGGAACCTGTCAATCATGTCAAAGGACCTCGCTGGTTGGTCGTAAGGCAGAATGTGTCCGCCTCCTCGGATGATGACCTGGAGTGAGAAGATGAACATTCTTAAACTTGACACGTGATTTTTTTTTTCTCGCCGTGGCCACGGAGCCCTGTGAGAATCTACCCACCTGATAAAACTCCTTCACTTGCTTCACATAACCTGCCACCTCGGTGTCGGAGGGCTGAACCTTCCAGTGGTAGCGGGGAGCTGTTGCGAGCTCAGCGGCCCCGGTCCAGTTGACTGTGGGCAGGAACCGGTCGGTCAGAGGGGCAGCTACGATTACATCCAGCTGACCACTGTAGATTAAGACCTGAGGAGACCGGTTTAAGAAGGGGAAATACATCAATGCGTCAATGATTGAAATCTCAAAACATGATGGAATGATGGACAGTTCTTCCTCGCTCACCCTGTAGTTGTCCATCAGCTCCCCCAGCCACGGTTTGATGCTCTTCATGACGTCCTGCAGCAGGTGCTTCTCCACCTCCGAGCCGTCGTGAAACGTCAGGTTCCCCACATGGATGGCTCGTCGCACTTCCGGCCGCGTGACAAACTCTGAGAAGTACTCCTGGTCTTCAGGCTCCTGTGGTGCACCCAAATACCATACATGAGACGAAAGCTGATAACATTTAGTAAGGCTCTCAGTCTGAGGAGCCACGCTGTCGGCGTTTTCCGTTACCTGGCACAACAGGTAGTTGAAGTAGTTGGTGCAGCCTGTAGCATTTTGGAAGAAGGAGGGAATCGGCGTCACGTCACCGTTCAGCAAGCTATCGAAAACCTGAGCAAAGAAAAGCAGCACTAACATTCTTCGATTTTTTTTTTCCTCCACACTATAGTCACCTTGTGTTTATGAGCCAGTGCTCAGCTCATACCTGAAAAGCCTCCACCCACTTCTGGCTCTGAATGAGCTGCACTCCCAAGTCTGTCTGCTGATCAACGTACTGCTTCTGCTGTTGGTCGATCATGCCCGTTTGGTACATGAACTCACCATAACCACCAAGCATCTGGAACAGAAGACGTCTTAAAGTTTAGAAATTCGTTAACGCGAAGGGGCCAGTCGCAGAGTCAAGGGACTCAGGGAGTTCAGACGTAGATGGTGGACGACTGCCTGGCCTCAGGTACGCACCACTTCTGGATCACAGAGCCCATCGCCGATTGCCATCCCCTTTAAGTTGATTTTCACTTTGGCAGTGGGGTTGTTTTTGTGGATGTAGTGGCAAACGGCAGGAACGTACTTCCCTGCGTAGGACTGTGCAGAAACAGAAAGGTTTATGGAGTTTATAAATTACCTGTAAGTATTTTTAAAAGATGTACAGTTCCACATCACTTGTTGAGCCTGATCCTGGATATGTAAGGTCTACTTTAACACTACTCACAAGTTAAATGGAGCCAGACCAGATGCTCAAGGTGAAAAATGATAATGAAAAAGGAAATGCTCTCCATATTACATGTCACTGAACATGACACTATTTGGGAAGTAAGTTTAGACAAAAAGAATCATTACCTCTCCAGTTGCGTAGAAGTCATTGGACTGATACTCTGGAAAGATCTGGAAGAACTGTGTTAGCGCACTAATAAGGAGACAAATGGTCAGAGTTAGTAACGGATAACACAACAGACTGAGGTTACACAATGACCACGTAGGAGGAGGAGGTGGAGGAGGAGGAGGGCGATGCTTCACCTGTACAGATCTCTGCCCACGTCATCCTGATTCTGAGCGAAACCTCTGTCGTCGTCAGTGAAGCTGAAACCTGTTCCAACCTGGAGACAGAAGAAGCCTTCAGTATGTTTCAGGGAACACTCCTGTTTGTCTGGGAAACCCTGAATGAAAGACGTGTTCTGTGTACATACTGGGTTGTCTATGTACAAGACTGAGTATCTGGTGGTCCAAGCGTAGTCCCTCAAACCGACTGTAGACAGAAAACACATCTGTCATGGCAGGGACTCTGATCATGTGACAACTGATTTCAAAATGCTCACTGGACTTACAGAGCACACTCATGTTAATATTCTCTGTGATCATAAGTTTGAGCTCTGGTGCCATGTGGACTATGCACAGTCAAGTTCTTGTTTGCAGTGATTGAGTCAGGGGTGCAGTAACCCTGAGTTAATATTGACATCTGGACTTTATCATCAATCATTTCTGCAGGGCCCACGCACCCGGTCGATGCTCAGTACATCTCCAGGTTGATGGGCCACAACACAGACACTTCTTACCAGTCATGTTCTTGTAAACCACATATGGGCCGTGCTCCACAAACAGGCCGAACATGGACGTGCCGCCGGGGCCGCCTTGTAGCCAGAGCAGGACCGGGGCCTTAGCTTGCTCTGGCTGCCAGGAGGAGCAGAGGAGAAGGGTGAGATCACAGCACCACCTCCTTAAGTTAATTTTCTCAGAAAAGCTTTGAAGAGGAATTCATCCAGTGGACCTTTATTTTCTAAGTGACACACGTGAACGTGAGTCTGGTCCTACCAGGAGAGCAGGGATGAACCAGAAGTAGAGGTTGCTGTTGAACGTCTTGTTGACGGTCAGGTAGCCCGCGTAGCTATTCACATTGGCCCCTGGTAGCTGTCCCGCTTTACTCAACGCCCTGGCTGCAGAAACCAAGACGTCAAAACATCCACGAGGCACGAGAAGAGCGCATGCAGCTGATTGGTGGATGAGCCCCTTCAGCGGCTGCTCTCACCTTCATCTGCGGCTCCTTTCTCCAGGTACGGGGTGAGGAACAGAGGCGCCCCGGGATCGGCTCCACGCAGGTCGGAGACCCCGTGTGACCGTCGACAGAAGAAGCTGGAGCAGCTCCTGGAGAGCACCGAGCCCGGGCAGAGGCACAGCAGCAGCAGCAGCAGCAGGAACCACAGACTTAGCTTCAGCGGCCTGGAGACAGTCACAAAAACAACAACAACAACACAACATGTGAGCAGACCCACATGTGAGGAGACACAAGCACACAGTGGACAGTGTCCAGCTCACCCCATGGTCAGTGGATGTGTCCTCAGAGATCCGCACACTGAATAAATCTGTGCTCCAGTGAAGCTGAGCTCCTACATCCGCTATAAATAGGTCATATGACAAACCCCCCGATCACGTGATTGTTGATTTCCGTGGGCGAGAGGACCTTGCACCCTCGGCGAAGTCTTACAGGAAACTACCTGGCGTGTGAGGGATGTTTGAGTCTGACATGGTGAGTGGACTGTCCTCATGTGGACTGAACTGGACAAATAGAGGACACCTCTTCAGCTGCACCGATCTAGTTTTTATTCTAGTTTATCACGAGTGAAATCAAGACGACAGAAAGCAAAGTGTTTCCTCAGTGTCTGTCTCCGCATCACTCCTCGCACTTCTTCCACAGAGGGTCATTATAAAGATCCACTCCTCTCCTCGGCCCCTTGTTGAACAGATTCAGCTCTTGCTTTGTCTGGAGCCTCGTGTTGTTCCTCAGTGTTATTTGGGAGACTAGCATGAATCTTGGAGGTGTAGATTACAGGAAACCTTATTAACCATCGCTTCTTAACAATCAACATACAGCCTGTTTGCGCTGCTCGCCGCGCTACGTATCCCTCCGCGCGTCAGCAGGTTGCATTTCCATATCACTCAGGTGTCAGTCTGAGAAATTAGTCAGTTCAAAATTTGGAGCCACCACATCCATGCTGTGTTTTGTGGGGCGCAGGGGAGCCCAGCAGGTGGCGCTGCAACACACCCAAAGATGGACTCTGTCTCCATCCACACAGCCACAGAGGACTATATGAAAATATGCCAAAGCTGCTGCGACCTGGTTTATCCGGTGAGATTTCAATGAATCTGATCTGAGTGCAGGTTCCAGGACAAACCGCGCGCCCGTGTTTGGACTCCACCGACGGAGCCGAACTCGGTTTGTTTTGTTTCTTTCAGTCGGCGCTCGTGTGTCAACCCTGCTCCAAACTTTCACTTTAAGAAGGCGCGTCTACGCTGCAGTGTAGTGTTTATTACAACCCTTAAAGTGGCACATGGAAACCATAGCTGGGGTCTGCATGGCACACTTCTCCAGACCCACACATCCACTGTGAGGGAGACGCGCTGGAGACACGGATCATCTACGCAGCACGTCCCCAGCAGCCTGTCAAGACTAGTTTTTTTTTTTAATTCCGTGGCTCCGGTGCGGTGCATGCGGCAGCGTGAGCGCCTCGCCCCGCCAGGGTCGGCGGATTGAAGACGGTTCGGACTCCGGGCGAGGCGAGACATGATCTGGTGAACCGGTGCGCCAGCTGTCCGGGGGGTGCGGGTGAAGGCACATTGGGACGCGAGGGACATGGAGGCACCGCCGGTGACGAGGAGCTGCGAGCGCGCCGCGGCCACACGGGACTAACCGAGCCGTGAAACCAGGAGGGATGGCAGCCTCCAGCAACTCCAGCCTCTCAGGTTCATCTGTGTCCTCTGGTGAGAGTTCACACGCCTCAGACTCAGGCTAGACTCTGAGACATCACAACAACAATAACAATAACAATAACAATCATCATAATAATTTGCCTACTGTCATAATAACGTGCACCAGGTGATATCACATTGTCCTGTCTCTGTCTCCATCTGCACATGTGCCATTAAACAAACATTAAAGTAGCCCCATGTGACTGCTGTGTGACGTTGGGTTTTGGACGTTATCATTAGATTGCCAATCATCTCCATAATTCCCTTGTTTACTCTGCACTTGGCTGGTTGAGGGATTATCTTTGGCCTCAGTTTTCAGCCCCATCTCTTTCCCAGAAAACATGCAACAGCAGCAGCAGCAGAGTGGGGGGAAATGATCCTGTGCCATGGTCCAGTGATGTAATACAGTTTGCATGAGACTCCCATCTAATATACCCTTTGCACATTATGCGGTATGGTTAATTGATTTTAATGTGTCTGTTTGAAAATCATTTCCAGGCTGCATTTCCACAGAATGGGAACAGAAAGTGGGTTAGCAGCTGTTCAAACAAGCCCAGACTGAAAGAGCAGCCCTGTGTTTGTGTACATCCCATCCTGTGTTAGTGGAAGACTCTGCTCATGTTTGCCAGGGTTTAAAGTACAAACTCTGCTATCACAGGTCAGTCTGAAGCCCCACCAGCAACTCAGGCGGAATACAGTGTGTACTCATACTTGTGTGTTTGTTCGGACCATTTTGGGGATAGAACTGAGGACATTTTTCAAAAGTGAGGACATTTTGACAGCTCCTTACAGTTTACTGTTTGGCTCAGGGGCTGGCAAGTGCATTGTCTGAGTGTGTGTGATAATACCAAGCGCAGCACTTGGGGTTTTGTTTATCAGAACATCACATCCACAGAAAATGCATTGTCTGATAGTTTTTTCCACTTTGGACCAAACGACCATTAAAATCGATCCCAGCGTGTTGAGGAAGTGGGACGTTTTATAGGATGTCCAGCGTTTGTTTGACTTTGGTTCGCTCCCTGCGTCTTACACAGCACAGTCACATTTCCCAGGGTGCAGCCCGATGGGAGGGACAGACAGTCGTTTCCAGGCTGATATAGCCCGTGGTGACCGCATGCCTCACAAAGCATTATCTCATGTGTGCGTTGCAGAAAGCAGCGGGTTTTACTGTTTGACCGCTGATGCTTTAAGAGGAAAGTCTTTTCTCTCTGTGGCATCAGAGGGCTGTCATTACTGTTGGGCCCTCAATATAATTATCAGAGGTTACAAGCCGCGCGGCTGCCAGGGATGGAGTGGTTGTCACAAGGGTATTATTATTTTCATGCCGAGCTCTTTGGCAGTCGGACGCAACATTTGAATAATCTTGTCTATGAGGCATTTGACTCCAAAACGAATCAAGGCTCAATTTGTGCCGTGCATTAGGTCGTCTGCTCTGGTTGCATACACAGTGAAGTCTGTCTAGTGCTCTAGGTTCTGAGGCTGTTTTGGGGAAAAGAACCATTAAACTTTTTCCATTAGTTGTGACAAAGGTGATGTTTCTGTCCACCCTGTGAGTTATCGATGTTCGATGTGCTTTATATAGCATGTGACCTGCATCCTACGCACGCTTTGAATGACTGACAAGTCGAGAAGATTGCAACATGATTGCTGCTCAGAGGATGTTTTGCAATCTCCTCTTTTCTCTGGAAAGATAATTTCTGGCCGTTCATCTAGATCATGGAGATTCCTACACATTCCTGGCACGGGTGGGCATGGGACCGTACCAGCAGCACGGAGCGTACCATTTTCTAAATGGCTCCAGGAAATAAAGCTTTGAAAATAAATTGAGGGATAGAGCATGAAAAGTATGCCTTCTGCTCCAGGCCTTGACAAAATTGGCCAGGAAGGCCGAATTACAGGCGTGTGTTGCAGAAGGAGGCGGTCCGCTCGACACCATCCTGCACATGTTTCTGGCAAAATGCTGCATTTCACCTCAAATTCTTTCCATTACTTTCATGTCCTCACCAGCGTAAATCATGTAGGCAGGGATTTGTGTCATGTTCGATGGCTTACTAAAATTATCTGCGTGTTTTACAGCAGCAGAGAGGGAGCCACTTAGTCCCTGAAGTAAACCAGCCCATTAATTACAGCAGGCTCCTCCAGTGACACGAGGAAATGTCAGAACTCCAGTTTCTGTTAACAGCAGAAACTGCAGATTCACTGAGTGTGTCGGGCTCAGCAGAGCAGCGCGGATAATGCACTCCACAGAGGCACCCTCGTACCTGTCACAGGCTATCTGGTCAGTACTAGTAGTACTCGCTTGTTTTGGACGAGTGGAACGCACAGATGGTCTCTCTGCTGCAGCTCTGCTACATCCCACTGTGTGTGTGTGTGTGTGTGTGTGTGTGTGAGTCACTCTGCACTCAGTGCTCAGATTTTCTTATTTCTGAGAATGTGTATTTTCATTTTATGGCCAAATCATGCATAGACAGTTTGTATTGATCCATCGTGACAGAGAGTGAAATAAATGGTAGGAGATGGAGTTTGTCTTGACTGGGAATTACTTTTTTTTCCCTGGGATTTCATTCAGACCCTCCCTTAGTCCAGGTTCCTGGTTCGACCGGGACCTTTCACTGCGTGTGTGAGTTTTTATGTTCTACCTGAGTCTGTCTGCACAGTCCAGTCATTCGGACTGGGTTAAGTGGAAACTCCAACTGTCCACTGACCACAGTGTGAGTGTTTGTTTGTTGTCTGTCTGTTGTGATGGGCTGGTGGCCCCTTCACGCTGCACCCTGCCTCTCACGCAAAGCTGTAGTCTGTTCCAGACCCCTGTGGCCCCCATGTGACCCCCGAAGCATTAGGGGGGTATAGGAGGAGGAAGATATTGGAAATGGGCATCCAGTGTCAGGGATCAGTAGAAACATAGAACAGAAACCCACTCACCCTCAGCCTGAGCAATGAACTCATTCACCCCCCCACCCCACGACTCCAACGTAGATGAGCAGGTGCTCACGCACCATGGAAACATGGCACATGCGACCTTGCTGATTCTTTCATGAGGAGCCACTGGCACATTTCCACCTTCATAAACCTTTGAGTTTAACAAGGTGACAGTGAAAACAGTCTGGATTGAAAATACCTGTGTCCTGCTCTTCCTTTCTGCCTGAACCGCTCTGAGCTCGTTGAGCTGTTGTCGGCCATGTACCCGTTACACGTGCACGCCGCTGTGCTACACGCTGGAGTTGAATAATTTGTTGCTCGTGCACAGACTCTGGATGCAGACGCTATCTCAGGGGATAAAAGTCTGCATTTTCATTCATCTCATATTCTCTTTGTCACCAAAGCAAACAGCCGCCGGTAATTATTTTATTGAATGTCTCAGACTGGTGAGTAATGGAGGGCAACACAATTAATAGTGCTTTCTTCCGGGGGTGGGGTGGGGTGGGGGGGCCTTCTGGCTGCTCCAGAATTTTAAATTCCCCCTGATCATCAGGCTCCACACAAACGCTGAGCTACTTAGAGATTCTTTTTGATGTTCCT
Source organism: Pseudorhombus dupliciocellatus (assembly GCA_016785235.1). Classification (NCBI taxonomy): domain Eukaryota; kingdom Metazoa; phylum Chordata; class Actinopteri; order Pleuronectiformes; family Paralichthyidae; genus Pseudorhombus; species Pseudorhombus dupliciocellatus. The sequence continues at coordinate 1,409,567 of JAFBJW010000041.1, read as the reverse complement.
TGGATTTCTACATGTGTATGTGTGTGTTTGGGGGAGTGTGGGTGTATACACAGTGTGTGTGTGCGTGTGTGTTTGTGCTAGTGTGTGCCGAAGTAAGCTGCTGCAGAGTTCCAGACCGAAATACCATTCATCAGTAAAAAGAATCAGAATGAAAAGAGAATATTTGGCAGCTGACCAGATGAAATCACTTTCTTTAAACAAGCTGCAGTGTAATAAATCTCTCGGACTGTTGCCACTGCAACACACAGTGACAAAGCCTCAGCATTAGGACAATACATTTCCACGGCAGCTTGGCCACACATCAGCAAACAGCCTGCGGTATATAAAGTTGAGTTGGAAGGTAGACGCTCTGTGGAGAAAATATTTACCCTTTAAAAGCCCAACGTCTCAGTTAGGCTGCCTTGTTCATCTTTTTATCGTATATGCAGCCATCTTGTCATATGTTTCAATTAGAACGAGACGTCAGGACAATGTCAACTGTTTGATATGAGCCTTTCATGGACACTGATGCTTGCATGTTATGTGGAAAAGCATGTTAATTCTCTTCTCTCAGGTTCTAAATATCTGTTTGTATTTGTCTTTTCTTAGTATTTATATGTATTTATTAGAAATTGTAATGATTCAACTGTTAAACATCAGGCTTTGATAATGAGCCCTTGGGGAACATTGCCATTTTACTTCTGCCAAGGAGGGTATGTTGACTTTGGCAATCCTTTCTTTGAATGCTGGCAAAAACCACTGGACAGATTACAGTGGAACTCGGTGGAATACCGCTGTAACCCAGTGGAGGGTATTTTGCTTTGATGGTCTTTTTCACGATTTGATTTTATAAACTGTTTGTGCAGTTTGGAGAAGCTTGTTGGATCTTTGCTGAGTGCCGTTCAGATCATAGCCCTCCTCAAAATCCACATTGGCCGTGACCTAGTTTTAATAATGTTCCAAACAGCCTCCACTGAAACTCTGTGGTGAGCTGGAAGAACAGCACGAAGCAAATACTCTGCCTGCACTTAAAGTGTCGTCACATAAACAAATGCAATCCAATGAGAACCTGCAGAATTATTGCAGTGAAACAGGTTTAATAGTTTCTGTGAGCAGCCGTCTCAGTTGCCTCTGCATGTATGTCAGCGCTCACATCCAACAAGTACTCACTAGTTCTCATTAAATGATTCCCTCTCTGTGCTCAGGTGTGTTTTATGGCCAGATGGGTGCGGTGCCAATGAGCTGCTGAGGAAAGGAATGTTTTAAATGTAGGACATGTATCTTCTGGATCGACATGATTCATCATTCTCACAGTCGGCTGGATCTTTCAGCGGCGTTTGATCAAAGATACACAATCATATTAAAGATCTCAAAGGAAGACGAGCCAATTATTATTTAAGCTATTTTGTGCTCTTGGCCTGAAGCATCATGGGCCTGTTAGCTGTACACCATTATCATGTTGATGTACTGAGCATGCATCACATGCTGTAACCTTTAAACACATAAATCTGTCTGTTAATGGGCCAACATTTTCAAGGCATAAAACAAGTTGGTTAAAGTCAAGGTTCATTCTTGACCTTGGAAACTGCAGTGTGAAAAAAACATTGTCTGATTTATTGCAAGCCCATCTCATCGCCTGTATCAGTGTTTTTTTTTTTTTTTTTTTAGCATCGATATACATCAAAATAATTCAAACCAAACTTACTGGAACAAATTCCATTGAGAAAAATGTTTGTACTTGAGGTGTTCTTTAACTTTTCAGTTTAGTCCATGTCCCATTCACTAACATGGAGGAGGGTTTATGACCCCCTTACTGCAGCCAGCCACCAGGGGGCAACGGAGATGCTCTACTTCTGAGGAGCAGTCACGTCGCCCGTCTTTATACACAGTCTTTGGAAAGAGCAAATGAGTTGCTCCCTTGTGGTTTAAAACTTTTCATGATTAAATTGTGAGTACAAACACGTTTCACCCTTTGTGTCATTATAAGGACCTGATGTTTTATGACATCACACGCGGTGTAGCGCAGCAGCACATTTTACCGTATTTTTCACTCATTTAGTGACAGGTTTTATTACAAGTCATTACTCCGCCGACGAGGTGCTGGAGTAAATTATGCCGCAGCCACAGAACATTTACCTTATCACCTCCCCTTCTCTTTTTAAGCTAATATACTGTAGTAGCATGCTCCATCATGTATTCCAGGAATGCCTTCACCTAATCATAAATCAGCCGCTATATTTCCCAGAGGAAGCGTCTCGCTGTTAGTGCCGGGATGTAAATTGTGTTTACTTCCCCTAATTGTAATTGGTGGATTTGTATTCTTATCCCAGGATGGGGATGTGAGGTTTTTTCGGGATCCTGCTGCCGGCAGGTGATATAGATCAGGTGCACGCCGACGCGGGCGCTCAGCGAAACAAGTGGACACCTGCATTGACTGTCCTTGAAGCAGAGACGTTGATTAGAAAGGTATTCAGCGGCAGCAGCGCAGTATGAAGACACATGCATATTTATAACCGAGATGAACAGCAGTCAGTCCAGTGGGAGCACAGATAGAAATTGAGATTCTAATGAGAGAAAGCAGGGCACAGTCTATTTGACGCTGCTGTGAGTTCATCACACAAATCTGCTTTATTTTTGTGTTTTACAGACCCCGAGGATTACCAGCCGCCCATATGGAAGTCCTACTGTGAGTAATTCTTTCCTTTTATCTGCTGATTAGAAATACTTTAACCTGCCGTTGCCCTGTGGTGTAGTTCCCTTCAATAACAGCGTTCTTGTTTGTGTATAAATAAAGTCTTACGTCACTATATGTGGGTCTTGTTGCGCGCACGGCGCAATTAGACACACTGCAGAATCCAACGCGCGCACAAAAGGCGAACGCTCAAACGCAGCCCCCTCTGCACATCACATTCACAAAATGCACAAAGGTAAAGCGGCACATCCCCGCTCCCTGAGTAAAATAGGTTACCATCGTGCAGGAAAACAAGATTTTCTGCCTGCAAAGAGGCTCAGCCGAAACGGGGTCTTCACAACACCCACCTCATTATGCTGTGTTTTTCCACGTGGGAGGAAGCAGGGAGACTCTTCACAGTATATGTGGTGGATTTTGGTGAAGCACGAAAAGCTGCTTCTGTCCCCCGCGTGATAACGCTTTGTTTAAACCGGCCGTGGCTTTTATGTGTTTTCACACACTTTCTCTGCAGTTGCATTCCTCATGGCCCATCTTCTCTGCGGAGGTATTTTTAGAGCTGAATGTGTATGCACAGCAATGGATGAGCGCTCTGCTCAGCTCGAGTCAGTCTGACAGAACGTGTGAATGTCAGCGTTCGGGACATTTTCCACAGTCAGGATCTTCCTTCCTCCTGCTTGCAGGAAACGTACAGCTCAACCTCACACAGGGGTGTTGTTGGTGAGAAGCAAACAAGGCAACAGTTCACCACACATTCATCCAGCTCCTCTGAACCAGCTTAAACTGTTAGAATTGCTGGGTATTTGAGTCTGGTTTGGAAATGTGACAGTAAGAGAAACCCCAGCTCTGGACACACAAAGGATGAAAAATTGGCCCTGAGGAAAGAAACCACACTGGGAGTCGGCCTCTGTTGCGGTCACTATTCTGCACTTCTGACAGACGTCCTGCAGAAACAGCAGTCGTGTTTTTTGGTTTCACTCGCTTTTTAATCACTAATTGTAACACGCTAATTCTGTGAGGATGCCGCGGCGCAGATCCATCATTTCATTCCTTTTAGTATAGACAGAAACACAGCATGTGTGTATCAGTTAGTGCGAGTGCTTTTGTTACAGTGTTAAATGGACACCTTTATTCACACAGATCACAGATGCAGTGCACGGCTCCGGTCATGTAAACCACTGACTGCTGAGCCTTGCATATCCGAGCCGATCGCCCCGTTTGTTCCATGCTACCTAAAAAAAGCTGCAGTCAGGCGGTGGATTAAAGTGTCCAGTGTAGTTCTGTGCACTGCAGCACTTCATCTGAAAGCGTGTGTTCAGGCTGTTATGTGTATAATTACAACTTACACTAAACTGCGTCTGCACCTCAGGAAGGCCTTAAATAACGTGTGTGTGTGTGTGTGTGTGTGTATTTCTCTACCAGTGTACCAGCTCCAGCAGGAAGCGCCGCGACCAAAGAGGATCACATGTCCTCAGGAGGTCAGTACATTTATAAACCTGGACACAATAGACCACTGTATGAGGCTGGAATGATTAGTCTCATAGTTAGCAGGATGCATTCTGTAGTGACTGTAAATCATACATAATAATTACACAAGCACACAACAAGTCGTGTAACAATGAAAATTCAAGCTGGTCATGAGAAAGCACCAGCCTGTGAAGGTTTTGTGATTACTTCGACCAGCAGGCACTTGAACAAACTCACCCACCTGTCGGACCCATTTATTTCCTTTTAACGACAAAGGTCTGTCACCCTTTGCCTTTAAAAACGCAGTCGGCCAGACGACAGCCAGACGGCAGCTCGCAGTTCTCGCTCTCAGGTTTGAGCCTGGAAAACATTCACCAGGAAATGATTGAGCCTGGCAGCTGGAAGCCAGACCGGTCAGGAACCTTTGGGGAGTGACCGGCTGCCGCGCCGACCTCCCACACTTCATGAACAATTGTTTAAATTCAGTCGATGCTAGTGTTAGAAAATCAAGGCGCGGCGGCAGCATGGTTTAGACGGCTTTATTTATTTAGGGAGACATTGTGAATAAGATTCATAGCATTCACCTAAAAATATCTAGTAGCATTACTACAGCTGGAGGAAGCTCTCAAACCTTTTTCTTACTTAAGAGTACGAATATTGCACTTGAGTGAAAGTACCACATTGACTGTGATTACTTGCTCACTTTTTTTGAGTACAAGTACTTGCAGCCTATTTCCTATTTATTGCGTCTATGTACTTCATCATCATGGGAGTCTCCTCTAAAGTCAGGTTAGGTGTTTTCACCAATGGTGCTGCTGCAGGAGGCGTGGCCTGATCTTACCTGCACGCTCTGATTGGATCATTAAACCAGTTCGGCTCTCATGTTTGATTACTAATAATTCAGCAAAATGTGACGTTTCTGTAATCAAAGTGAGTACAAATGTGAAGTACCTCCTTACTTCCCCTCACTGGATATAAACATGTGACATTTAACAATCGCAGTCTAGCAGCAGCGGGGACACTGTGGACCGGCAGCGCAGGCTTTGTTCCCTCGGCTCTGTGAAAATTAAAACAATTGGAACAAGTTCCTCTACTTGTTGGTGCCCTCGCTGTCGCTCTTCCCTTGTACAGGCGACCAGGAGCGGCGCACGCCTCATCCCATTTCCAGTCCTGCCACGCTTTGATGAGCGCAGTGAAAGGGGTGGGCTGGCTGCGTGAGATTAGCTTCTCATTAATTCCAAGTACAAAATCATGTTCCACGTATTACCCAAGTGTCCCCCGTTAAAAACCAAGAGGATCATAACTGTGACTTGTCCGAGATTTTACACGGGCCCTCTGCGGCGGTTTCGCACAGTCTTTATAAACAACGTAGAGGCAGTATGGATGATTAGATTCTTTATGATCCATTATTCTCGTGTCAGAATCTTAACGCCGTCTGATGTTGTTTCGCGTCATGTTGGAGATGAGAAATGTTTGCTCGCCATATGCTATGAGAGATTTGCAACGCGGAGCCGTCGCACGCGCCCCGGTGTGACACAGTAACGCACTAAATGTGAATTGTTTGCAGCTGGCCATCCATCACCCATTTTATTCTTTCTCTCACATCGCCGCCGATTCATCTGCGCACCCTTTGATTTGGCGTCATGGTCTGGTGGCTGCGTATAGATGTGGGGGCCTGGCCGCAGATAATCCGCCCTGTGGTGTCGACTTCTCTATCTTTCAAAAGACAGGCTGTAATAACAGTTTGGCGAAGCTGTTTAATTGAGCTTTCGTATCGTGGAGTCTCCAGCCAATATTTCTTCTTCTGGTTTGCAGATGGAGAGCAGACCCAAGTACTATGGCAGAGAGTGAGTAGTAACTTAATCACCATCATCATTCAAATATGGCCGTGCAGTGGTGGATTTCCTTTACCATTATTGCCTAACATCAGATGTGGGGAAGGCTCAAGTGGGCAGATGTGTGTTTTATGTGTCTGCTCTGAATTAGATTCTTTGTGTGAGTGAGGATAAATTCACTCTGAAGAGTGAAGAGTTATGCTCCCTGTGAATTATTGGTTTCTACAGATTTCACGGCATGATCTCTCGGGAGTATGCAGATGAGCTGCTGGCGGGAGTCGAGGGCGCTTACCTCATCAGGGAGAGCCAAAGACAGCCGGGGACGCACACCTTGGCCTTGAGGTACGGACGCATCAGTATGCAGCACAGACTTCCTTAAAGGTCGGCCCCGTCAGCAGCCTAGAGCTTGCTCCTCTTCCACCTCGTTCTCTTTCCCTCAGCCACTTCCACCTCGTATGCTCTCCTCTCCCTCTGCAGTTAATCACGTCACCGCCCGTGTGTCTCAATCCCGCAGGTTCGGGCACCAAACCCTCAACTACCGACTCTTCTACGATGGGAAGCACTTTGTGGGGGAGAAGAGGTTCGAGTCGGTCCACGACTTGGTGACCGACGCCCTCATCACCCTCTACATTGAGACCAAGGCAGCAGAGTACATCGCCAAAATGACCACCAACCCCATCTACGAGCACCTTGGCTACACGTCGCTGCTTAAGGACAAGATGGTGCACAGGCTGAGCCGCGGGCGCACAGAGCCGCGCAGGGTCACCTTCCAGAAAGACGAGAGGGTGAGGTTTATGACGTATTTAAAATTTATATTCTCACATTTTCATTTTACTTTGGGGGTGTGTACGCCAGTTTCTTTTAAGAATGTGGTCTTTGAGTTTGACAGCAAGACTGAATGTTTACATTCTGCTCTCATTCAAAACCCTGTGCTCACTCTTTATGCTGCTGGAGCTCACATTCACGCATTCCAGCTCCAGCTCTCCTCCTCGCACTCACACTGCTTCAGTTCGCGTATAAAACGTCTTCTGGGAGACTTGCTACGTTCTATAGCTGCAGTTCAGACACACGATGCATCACAGACGTGCTCTCTGTCCCAGCTGAAATAGGAGGTCAGACTGTTCTGTTGTCATTAAATGTATGCAATCTTAATCAAATGGAAGGATAGGACGATATTACAGGGAATAATAGAGGGTTTTTTGGGTCCTCGTTATCGTAGTAACTGCTCATTATCTTGCAGGCCTCTCCACAGACACTAGTACTAGTATCTGATCCACGGCCGTGTATTGCTATTGATCATCTCCAATCCACTTCCAGTGGAATGGGAGAGTTTCTGAGAGGACACTTTGTCCCGAGACTGAGACGTACATTATCGCTGTTGCCACCGGGTGTGTTCACTGCTGCCATGCTTCATTGCCTCCTCTGAAAGGTAATGATGACCGAGGGGACTGGGACTTTGTTCTGCCTGCCATGCATATCAGACACACTGGTCTTAGGTGAGACACACTGCACATTGTATTCATACCCACTCCTGAGCTGCTGTTGGATTAGAGCCTGTGAATGATTTATCGACGAGGAACGAGGAAATGTCACAAGGAACAAGGGAGAGAAACTTTAAGGATCCCTCCACTAGGTGGCAATCTTAACTTGCCTCCTGCCAATGATGGCACTCAGAGCAAATGCTGAGCTCTTTTCACTGACTGACTCAGACATTTCTTGGTCTCTTCCGCCTCCTGAGCTGTGTCTTCAGCGCGTCTCTCGGCTTGATGACGGGATTTATCACTCTGGGAATTCTTTGTCTTCTAAATGTCACCCTATAGTTTGTCAGTTTGACAATCGGCCAGTGACAGGCACATGACAGAGCTGTCAGCAGCAGCAGCAGCAGCGTCAGTTGCAGTATTAATATCCTCCACTTTAGTTTGGATTTCTGCAACTCGAGACTTGAACTGTTAATGCAGCACTTTTGACCTGATGGTCGTTTGTCTGTCAGTCATCCATCGACTCTTTGTGGTTCTAAATAAGCTCACGGCTGCAGATGCTGCTGCTACTGACCACACAGAGGCTGACCTAACCTGACCTAAGACACACAGACCTGACCTAGGTTTGCTTAACACAAAGCACTGTATACCAACCCCAACCCAATATGATCTTTGACGCCTTGTCTCGCAACAGTAAACAATTTAACACCAACGCTGCATCCTTCTGTCATGTTTAATCCATCCTGGGAAAAAAATGGAAAAGAGAGCTGCAGACTTCTCTGTTTAGTAAATCTGCTTTTCTCTAAATGTCACATTGCCACTTATCGGAGGCCTTTTTGAAAAGTGTCCTCGTCTTCCTGTCAGTCACCGGTGAACGGAGCGTGAGTGTTTTTCAGGTTTTTCAGCAGCAGAGACCGGACCTTGATGCCTCAAATCTGCGGCTGCTGTTTGAACTTCATGTTTTCCAATTACAGAGCCGCGCCCGCAGCCATCACGGCCACAGGGGCCTCACTGTATCAGGAGCATTCACACGTGTTTACTCGTTGCTGGGTTGATACCTCCACATTGCTATGACTGCAAATTCTTGTGTAATTAAAATACTCCCAGAAGGTGAGAGAGAGGACTTGACGCGACCTGTACATCAACTTCCTGAGCTCCCTTCTTTTTTTGTATGTTCTGGAATTTGCTCGGTGGCAAAATCACCCCTCTCCAAATTCCGCCTGAAAGTCACCACTCTGGTTTAATCTGAATCTTAATGTCAGAGGAGCTGCCGGCAAACAGGTTTCCTCACATGCCCCTGAAAAGGTTTCCGAAGGGGGTGTGTCCCGCTGTTTGTTAAGATAATTACCTCTTGTCTCTGCAGAGTTTCAGGCTATACAAAAAGCACAAAACTGCCTTTTAACTTCCTTAGATGTAAAATATAAAATTGCTCATCACACAGCATGGTAAGCACTTTTCCTGACATTTAAATTGGTGGTTTTTTATTTTCAGAATTCCCTTTTCTCACAAAAGCGGCAATTTCCTACGTTTTTTTTTTTTTTTTTTTTTTTAGTAATGGATATCTTCGACTTCGCAGCCATCGCTGTTTGTCTATTTTTCCATTTGTTCGAGACGCTGTTAGGGCTGATTGTTTGGGATGTGGTATAGTTGTACCCTGCTGTCCCACTGTCTCACTGCCCACTGTGCTGTTTTCCCATGATTCCTAGCACTTGTTCACAACGGAGCCCGCTCAGCTGTGCGCTCACAAAGCCCCGGGGGGGGGAATAAAAGAGACGAAGCCATTGAAAAGAAAAGCAGGGCTTGTTGTGTGACCACCTTTTGTGCCCTTTCTTCCAGTCTCTTCTTTAAGAGACAAGAAGCCATCTGCCCGCAGACAAAGCACGCAGCCATCGTCTCCCTCTCTCCCTCCCTCCTACCTCGCATGTCTTAAATATCTCAGAGTGGTCTACTCCTCATCTGTCCCCTCAGACGTAGTCGCAGGACCGAATTGTATGGCATGGTATGTGTAGGTCTTTTCAAAGAATGTCAACAGCAATGATAAATATCTTCACCTGTCCAGTCAGTCTCAGCCATCGGCCGGTTTTACTGCTTCCCTCAGACGCCAGAGACGAGCAGAAATGGCTGGTATACACAGAAGAGGCTCGTGGCAGTATTTTACTTTGCTTCTGTGTCAGTAAGCTGCCAATCCTTTTATTTCATCTCAGCTTTGTTGCTGCCCTCGGGGTCTCTCGCTCCGCGCCTCACCACTCAGCTCCGGCTCTTTATCATCACAAATCCAGCGCTCGCTGGCTTGCTGACCTTTCCTGCCTGTTAAATAAATCTGTTCAACTTTTTCTTTTTGTGATTCTTTCCATCTCGCTTCTTTGTCTGTTCTGCACAACCGCTGGGAGGCAGCCACCCAGATCTTTGAGTCAACTAGTTGTATGCTGTATAATCTGGGGGTTGTTTCAGAGCTTCGTGGTTATTCAGAAGAGCATCAAACCTTATGGTGCCGTGTACTGGCTGTTTACAATTTGAGCTAATACAGACAAATTCAGCATGAACATAGCAACAGCCCCCTGCTGACAAAACACTCTATGGCTGCAGACCCGTAAATGAGCTTCCAATGGGATTTTACTTGGATTTGGGCACTGCGGGATTACTCCCTGTGTGGGGATTACGGCGGTAATCCCTCCCAATCCAAGTTGATGGTCTGGCTGCTCTGGTCCTCTGAGACGAATGGCTGTGATTGGCGTGAGGAGTCTGCAGTCAGAGTGTCTGGAAGAGCCGCCCTGCGTGGCAGTGCTGGGAATTCCACCGGCCGACTGGAGGTCGGCTCTGTTTTAAATAGGAAGACACAGCCGCGGCTCTGTCAGACTCATGTTAGAGCAGCAGAGTGAACTGGTTAGGAGACCCAGTGCTGACTGCTGGGAGTGGAGCTTTATCACCAGTTCAGAGAAGGGGAGTTTGTCCAGGAGGCAGCGTGCTAATGGGAGTGTGCTCTTTGCTTTAAAGAGGGCGTCTGCACTATTGATCCTGCTTTACAGAGCTGCTGAGCTGTGTGAAGTGGTCCTGACAGCACCCGGCCGCCCTCACTCTCAACCTCCAGGCCCCTCCTCATCAGGGACCCGGTCCTCTCTCTCTTGCCTCTCTGGGCTTGAAAGAGGGCCATTGTTCCAGGCACACTCCTGCCCTCTAGCCGCCCACCTCCGATCCAGTTCCCCCTGCTCTTCTCGCTCTCCACCGCCTCTGGGACTCTCACCAGATGCAGGCTCAACCTCGTGCTGGCTGTCATCAGTCGCCCTGTCGGGTCAGAGGGGAGTGGAGTGTAGCTGCTGCCTCTGCGCTGGGCTGTTGCCGGCAGCGTCTGCTGCACAGCACCCACGTCCCCGCTCTGCATCTTTCCCCAGAGGAGCTCGAGAGTCTGTGGGACCCAGACCGGTCCAGCATGGAGGCCGACAAAAACAGAGGAGGTTTAGCGGGGGATCTGATCACCCACAAGGCCAAACAACAGGATAGGAAGCGGCAGGAGCTGCTGGCTTTGGCTCTGGGAGTCAAACTGGGGAGTAAGGGAACTTTTCTTTGGAAGCCTATTAAACTGTTGGCCTCCTGTCCACAGATCTCCTCGCCTCTGGTGCGACGGAGCGCCTTGAAAGACACGCAGGAGAAGCAGTGCTCCTACGAGAAGATCCACAACTTCAAGGTGAGTGGCTTTTTATTAAAAAAACTTAAAAAAAGACCTTTGACAGCTATTTTAAACACATTCTCAGCAGGTTTGTATTTTCTGTGGGTTAAAAAAAAATCCCCTTTAGACAGATGCATTAGAGGGTTTGTTTGTTGTTTGTGTCCCATTATTGACCACAGTTTATTGTGATGAGAACACATGCAGCTGACACCCATAAGCACCGAGGGGAACAATCCATTCACAGCGGAGCACATTGATTAGCATCGATTTTAAAGCTTTTTGTTTTAGTCTGCTGATTTTGTAAAAAAAAAAAACGGCTAAGTGCATAGCACATAGGGGGCTCACACAATGGTGAAATGGTTAAATATACACAAGAGAATTCAGGGATTCTTTGCCTGTGGGTGCCTCGACATTCTTGCAATTGTATCTTGGGTTTCAGTTAACAGGCAGACGCTATAATGACCCCCAGCTTTTTTCACAACTCCCCTTTGAAAACAGAACAAAACTCCTCCACTCACCACCTGCCATATGCCCTCCTCACTCATCAGTCCATTACTACCTATTCAAAGTAGGGAAGGTGTGTGTGTGTGTGTGTGCGTGCAGGTGTGGCCCCATTTACCATCTTATCTGTGTTTTTAGGGATCGCACTGGGCATCTGTTATTTTGACTCGCAGGCCTGCCTGTATGTATTCGATCGCCCAGAAGCAGATGCCAGACACATTATAGTAAATCCTTTAATCCGCCTTGTATATACAAATGCTCTCATTTGACCAGGGGTCCCATCCACTGCAGCATGAGATCACAACATAATCTCTCCCCAGTTCATCAGCGGCGTTGGGGGGGGGGGGCGGTTCCTCCAGTTCAGGCCTGGGCACAGCAGGGGCTTCCAGTACATGGCGTATGACCGTGTTGTCTCTTTCTCCAGGTGCATACGTTTCGGGGGCCACACTGGTGCGAGTACTGTGCCAACTTCATGTGGGGCCTCATCGCCCAGGGGGTCCGCTGCTCAGGTAACTCCCTCGTTCCACCGTCGAAACTCCATGACACGGATCACGCAGAGGAAGTGACTGAAGTCATGGATTGCATAAGTGCTGTATGATCCGTGGCTAACGCTGACCTGTCACGCATGTCGAGTTACCCCTCATGAGTTCACTCATTTCCTTGTTTGTGTGTATTTTCCTCTCCTCCCCCATCGGCACAGAGGGAGCTGCGATCACCCTTGTTTCCCTCCAGTGTTTAGACAGTGAATGGCATCGAGATGTTTCAACCAGGGTTCATAAATTTAAGTTTAAGAGTCTAACATACGCGGGTGAAACGCAGATCATGTGTGCCTTAATATTTAAAGAAATGCTGCGTCAGAACGCGGTCACAAGATTCTGTGGCACTGACACAGTCCTGAAGTCGACGCGCACTTGGCTGCAACTTCGGTGCTTTTCTCCCTAACAGAGTGTTTGTTGTTGAGACATTAACCATGCTGACAAGCCAGAGGCGAACGCTGCTATCATCAGACACCTCATGTGCTATGGTAAAACAGGAAAGACCTCTTTGTCCTCACTCACCATCTCCCACCGCAGTCCAAGCGCAGGGTGAGAGCGAGGGGAGCGAGTGAAAACATCTTCTCTGTGATAAACGGTTTTCGTTTTTTCCCCGTCTACAGGGGTCGCTCCCTCAAATCCCTCATACAGGCTGGTTTGTGTTCACACACACACATACACACACTTGGCTCCTGACCGTCTTCTGGGTCGGTCCATGTGACTAGAGCGACACTAGAACCTAAGCCCATGCTGCCATGTTCCCTGTTATCTACCTTTTGGCTCAGTGCACCGTGACAGCTTAGCCGTGGCTGTGCCGTCTGACAGTGCAGTTTATCGCTGACTCTGGGAAACATGTTCAAGCTACTGTGTTTAGCCTGTTGTGATGATCATGTTATCATCAGCCTGAGGATGATCTCTCTCTCTCTCTCTCTCTCTCTCTCTCTCTCTCTCCCTCCCTCTGTCTGTTTATCTCTCGCTCCGCCAGACTGTGGCCTGAATGTACACAAACAGTGCTCCAAACTGGTTCCCAGCGACTGCCAGCCGGACCTGCGCAGGATAAAGAAGGTGTTCAGCTGCGATCTGACCACACTTGTCAAAGCCCACAACACGTCGAGACCCATGGTGGTGGACATGTGTGTTCAAGAGATAGAGCTGAGAGGTACGGTGCTGATAATCAACGCAAAACTGCATCGGCCACTTCAGAGAAAGGAAAGTAGAGCGTAGCGTTTGACTTGTGAATTCTCATTAGAGAGCGGCCTCCCCCAGGGCACAACAGTCCCCTGGAGTTCAGTGGAGCTGCACCAAATTTCAAACACTCATAGATATCAGTTCCCTAAAATCCGCCCTCTCATCCGGATCCAAACCGAAATTTGATTGGCTCTTCCCCTGAGGCAAACCACAACCTTCCCAGTTTCAAGTTTCGTGGAAATCCGTCCAGTGGTTTTATATAATCATGCCTACAAAACAAAATTTCCTTGCTGGACGTAAAAATTCAAGCAGAAATGAAATATATTGAAGGCTGTAACCATAAAAACAAACAAACTCAAACGCACTTTTCTTCCACAGGTATGAAATCTGAAGGTCTGTACCGAGTGTCCGGCTTCTCGGAGCATATCGAGGACGTGAGACTCGCCTTCGACCGAGGTGTGTAAATGTCACCTTTCTTTGCCGTGGGATCCAGGTCTCTGAGGTTTCAGTTCACGGGTTCCTGTTTTTAAATGAGGAGCTTGTTTGGCTCTGCAGAACAGCATGAGACCAGGCAGTTTGTTTTGTCTGTGATACATTATACTGTCTCCAGATATAAAATGACGTGTCAGTAAATGATTTATTCCTCATCAACAGATGGTGAGAAGGCCGACATCAGCGCCGATGCCTATGCAGACATCAACATCATCGCTGGTGCTTTGAAGCTCTACTTAAGAGACCTCCCCATTCCAGTCATTACATTTGACTTGTACTCCAAATTTATTCAAGCTGCAAGTAAGAGCTGCTCTCGCTGCAATTTCATGCCATTACTGCGACGGTCCTCCACTCAGCTCTGATATTATCATTTTGCTAATGTGATATAGAAATTCCAAACGCTGACTCCAGACTGGAGGCCATTCACGAGGGTCTGCTGCAGCTCCCACCAGCTCACTATGAGACCCTGCGATACCTGATGGCTCATCTCAAGAGGTTAGATCTCACTCACATCCTCTATTTCCATCACTGTGAATATCCAGATCTGTGTACTGTAAGTCTTTATAGATAGGAATTGTGTAAGTCCCTGTCACTCGCTTGAGCTCTTACTGTGTAATAATCTGTGGTGGAAAAGAAAAAAATGTACTTATTCAAACACCAGCATAGTAGCCAGCATCAACATACTATTATACAGCAAGGCTTTATTTGTAACCAGCTCATGTAGTGAAAGGAAAGTAAATGAGATTTTTAAAAACACTTAAACAGTGATTCTAGCAGGAAGGCCACCAGCCAACCTTCTAATTCTTACCAATCCATTTTGTCCATCTTTCAAACTAAGCGTCATCTCTCTCTCTTCAATCTCTCTGCACTAACTGTTGGAGCATCACTTTGTAGCCATTTCCCAGTGATTGTTTCTTTTTCCTGCTGCCACAGTTAAAATGTTGGGGAGGTATCTGGCGTTATCTGTGCTTCCTTCTGGTAGATGACCCAGATAAAGCCACTTGCACGGGTTCCAAGAACACGCTGCAGGATTCTCCAAACTCTCGCCCAGAAAGTCTGTATTTCTGGGGCTAATCCCAAAAAAATGTTTGTGGTGATTAGCCTACTTCTCGTCCCTTGGGTGAATGAATTAGGATATTATTCTGCTTATTTTCAAAAATGAAATGAAAAGTTTTGAAGATTCATGTCATGTGGGCTTAAAAGGCTCCAACAATTTAGAGGAGTATTAAAAGAGACATTTTGCACTTTTTTTATAGGATTTGGTAATAAATGGTTTATGCATTTACCACAACATTTTTTAAAATATTTTTACAGGGTGACAATGTTTGAAAAGGACAACTTAATGAATTCTGAGAACCTGGGAATCGTCTTTGGCCCAACGCTCATGCAGCCACCAGAGCAGAATGCCTTGATGACCCTGAATCACATGAGGCAGCAGAAACTAGTGGTGCAGCTCATGATCGAGCATGAAGATGTCTTATTCTGAGGAGCGAGGCACGTGGCGCTCGCAGAAAACACAAACGAAGGACAATTATTTATTCTGTCATAGAGGAAACTCAAGCCACCTTGATACTAATGAAGTTTCAGAATAGTTTGTAATCAGATTGACCTCGAGACGCTTCTTTTTCGCATGACTGTTTTTGTTGAAGTGGGTTTAGTGTTGCCATCGTGTTGTTACTGTAGGTTTCCATGCGCAGCCAAGACCATCACTTTTTATACTTGGGAATGATCCAGTGTTTTGAACTGTCTCCGGTGCTGTTCCCTGTCACTACCTGGTGTAGACTCAGTCATGCTGACAGCACCGCGTGAAGCCTGCCCTGGGCAGATTGTCAATCAGCGTCGGCCTGTGGCTGTGTAAACCAAGCCTCACAGCAGCAGCCGCCCGTGTGGACTTATTCTTATTCTTTGGGGGGTTTGGGGCGTTGCTTAAAACTTCAATCAGACAGCGAGGATCCTTTCACTGTACATTAAATGGGATCATGAGATGATCAATATTTTACTTGTGTGTGCTAATAAGAAAAATGACAAATGAGACAACTGGGCGCTCATAAAGCACTTTTTTGCAACAAGTGTAAATGATTTATTTTGTAAAGATGTTTATTTTTGTCTTTTACTCTGCATCATGTTCTGTCACAATAATATATGCTGTTGAGAATGATGTGTGTTGAATTGATGTTATAAAAATACAAAACAAGACGCCTGCCTATTCACGGTTTACGTGACCTCCCTGTGTCGTTCTCCCTGTAACTCGTGAGCTGATACTGTAGCAGAGGCTCAGTCAGAAGAAAGGCCCAGCCCTGGGCTCGTGATGACTGGTTGCAGCCTGCAGCTCACTGACTCACAGGTATGTGCTTGGCTTTTTTTTTTTTTAATCTTGTGCCAGCTATTGTTGTATCCCTCCTCTGTGCCTTCCACCTGCAGCTGTGGTGCTCTTGTGGAGACATACTTGCAACAGGTAGTGACTTACACAGATTTGTTAATCATTCTTCAGAATGCTCCTGCTGTGACTTAATCTTGATCAGATACAAGAAATTACTGGAAAAGGATAATTTATTATCTCTCTCTCATCTGTTATAAAGGCTTTTAATTGGGTTAGTTTTGTTTTAGGTCATAAAATAAAGTAACAAGCAGTTCCAGTATTCTAGCAGGTAGCCAAGCCAAGCTGGTGATAAACCACTGAGCAACAGGTTACTTCTCTGTAGCTTGTAGTGCATGAGACGTATTTGACTGCCAACAGTTTCCACTTGTTTTAGCCTTTTTGTCCAACTTGCAGCGTCAAGATTTATTTTCCGTATAAACTAACAGTATATGTGGCTGTGTTTCATTTTGATAATTTGGTCTGCTTCAGACAGTGAGACATTTACAAGCTCAAAGACAAGGGGCCACTCACAGGATAGTGCCTGGAGGAGTTCTAAATATGGAACAAAAGCAAAGAACCACAGTGCCCTCTAGTGACTAATGGAGGCATGCACAGAAAGCATCACCCAATCAGAGATCATAGACACGTTTCAGCAAATGAATAGTTCAGACAACTATCAAGTTATTTTTATTTACGGAAATAAAAAAAAAACAACACTGTGAGCTAAGTAAATGTGAGGTGACATCATCAGTGCAGGCGCAATGGAAATAAATATTTCATGTTTGTCGCATTGAAGGACAAGATGAACTAAGACAATACTGTTCAAAAGTGTAAAAACACAAGACCTAAAAAAATGTTCATGTACAGCCCTGAAATCATTCACAATGCCTCGGTCATGTGACTTTAGGAGGAATTTCATGAACCCTTTTGTTGATGACATCAGAGCTCATCGTGTTGGTAGGTGAACTCCCTTGTAGATATGAAACCATCTTCATCCTCGTCCTCATTTTTGAAGATGTCATCCACCATCAGTTCATGATGCGTGTCATTGGCCGAGTATCCATGTTTCTCAAATTCCTTCTTCAGGTACTCTCTCACCTAAAGTGCAGAAAACCAACAATTCCCTATTAGCAGTCAAATGTATCTGCAGTCTCATTTCAGAAAGAAAAGCAGCACAGAGGAATTTCTCACCTCACTTTTCGAGAGCTTCCAGTCATCGTTGAGATCCATCTCCCGAAAAGAGTCGTGTGACCTGGGACCGTTTCGAATCTCCATGAGCTCAACATCAAAAATAAGAGTGCTGCCTGGAGGGATCTTGCCTATAAACACATAAAAAACATTAATTTAAACAAATATGATGGGCCCACCTACCACAGCTTTCAGAATGCAATTGTGCTAATGTTACTCTTACCTTTTCCTTCCTTGCCATATGCCAGAGATGGAGGGATGGTCAGCTTCCTGCGCTCTCCTGTGCACATGTTCTTCAG
This sequence comes from Pseudorhombus dupliciocellatus, assembly GCA_016785235.1. NCBI lineage: Eukaryota > Metazoa > Chordata > Actinopteri > Pleuronectiformes > Paralichthyidae > Pseudorhombus > Pseudorhombus dupliciocellatus. The sequence goes on along the minus strand of JAFBJW010000041.1, from coordinate 1,391,895 downwards.
ACCCCTGTCCCAGCCCTTGATTACTTCTTGGATCCCAAGTGTGAACCAGACTGGATTTCTATCCCCTTCCTTCCAGCTGCAGAGAAAGAAGAATATTATAGGTAAATGTTTTTTTAATAAATTATGAATGTGTCCAATTTGCAGATCCAAATACAAAATCTGATCAAGTGGATAAAAATGTGATTTCAGAAGGGAAGTGGTGTTGGGTCTTGATCGAGGTATGCAGTAGTGTCAACACGTTTTCCCTGAAGATACCGTATGTGTGTTTGTTCACATGCTTTGCATAACAAATGACAGGCCGGGGAATACTGAGGTCATCAGAGCTTAGTGACACAGATAGTGACAGATATTGGGCTGCAGCACGATTTGGTCTATTACATATAAACTATATTTGAACAGCTCTAACAACCAGTGTGAGTACAGTGGGACTTTCTCCTGCATTAACAGATATGGAGGTTACTTTGCTGCATTCATGTGCAATCTATTCACTGCAAATATTCTCACACTGTACACACTTTATGTATTTTTGACTGTATATATTAGTTTTTATTCCATTTAGATTTGCCACATTTCCTTACACTTGGATATTCTTATTCTTGCATGCATTCCATTGCATGTCTATTTGTGACGCTAGCTGCTGTAATATTGATAAGGCTTATCTTATCCTGTCTCTTATCTCAACTTATCTTATCTCACCTGATCTGATCGTGTCCTCTCTTACCTGGAATGAAACATGGTGCCGTTACTCTCCAGGAATCCCTCGTAGTGAACCAGGAGCATGTCTCCATACTTCGTCTTACGGTAGCACATAAAGGGTTTGTGTACAACTTCTATCTTCACCTCTGGCTCCGGCAGTTTCCCTCCAGACACAACCAGCCACAGTGAAGACAACATGGAGAGCACGGAGAGAAGAGCCATCTTTAAACACTGCAACTAATTACCTAAGTACAAAAGCACAATAAATAGAGAACTTAAAATAAACGCATGGCAAGAATGTTAAATACGTGGCAGCCAACTTCAGCTGTTAACCCCTCCTTTCTCACCGATTGGAAAACGTTATTTCAAATCCCCGCCTCATTTGTTTATCGTCTCGTCTGATTGGCTCATGCAAGCGTCGGGCGCCTAAAACCCCGCCCCGGCACTTTAATCCCTCTGACGTTTACGGGGAGGAAGTACGTTAGCTTCGCTCTTAGCCGCATTCATGGAAGTGTTTACGCCGGACTCTCTACGTAGCCCCAGTGTAAACCTGTGGTAGTCGTTACGCAAAAAAAGCACACAGGGCCCCCGATGGAGTCGTTGCAATCAGCTGTGCGTCATTTCTCCTCACGATAAACAAGTAATGAACGGCGACAACACGGGTTTGAACCATGGAGGGGATGCTTTACAAGTGGACCAATTATATAAGTGGTGAGTTAGCAGCGTGTTTCCTATCGTAGCGCCGGTTCCGTCGCAAATAGCTAGCATGACAACGTCTTAGCCGTGTGGAGTTGAGAGTGGAAGCTGCTTGTGTTAGCAAACAGCCTCCAACAGCTTCTGAATGAACTATCACCCCTTCTCCACCCCACTGGGACTGTTAGCTGCTGAACGAAGGAGAAGTTAGCATTGTTTGTTAGCAGGTGGCGTTAGCTCGCGAAGCAGTCCCCCCCCCCCATCTGTCATTATAATCTGATTGGACTGATTAGTTGCTGCTAACACAGCGTCAGAGCTAAACCTCTCCCAAGTTCGGGAAGCTAAACTATTCCGATGTAGAGGGCTGACTTCTCGTTTTGGAAAGTTTATGCACTTGTTATTGAACGGCGGTGATGCATTTGGTTCCAGGTTGGCAGCCTCGCTGGTTTGTGCTCGATGGAGGAACTTTGTCCTACTATGACTCACAGGAGGATGCATGGAAAGGATGTAAGGGCAGCATCAAAGTCTCAGTTTGTGAGATCCAAGGTTAGTATGACTTGTTTTTTCAACGGTCTCTCATTGTAAAATAACTTCCACCAACTCGTTGCATGTAGGACTCACATGTTTGCTGCTGTTTTACAGTCCATTCCTCTGACTCTACCCGTGTGGACCTGACCATACCAGGAGAACAGTATTTTTACCTCAGAGCCATAAATGCAGCAGAGAGGCAGAAATGGCTGGTGGCATTGGGAACAGCCAAAGCCTGCCTTACAGACAACAGAACAAAGAGAGAAAAGGGTATTTGGAATGCTGGATATCACCTTCAGACATATGACTTGTTGTTAATGTATTGTAAACGTCTTTTGCTGTTTCAGAGCTTCAGGAGAACTCGGAGGCATTGAAAACTAAGATGTCAGAGCTCAGGTTGTACTGTGACCTTCTTCTCCAACAAGTAAACAAGATCAAGGACAATGATGAGCTTGGGGACTCAGAGGAGGTGAGGTGATGGTTTGGATGAGTCGATGAAATAAGAGAAGCAGTTCTTATTTAGCTTTGGTCCCATTGGCGACTAGCAACACATCAACCTGCTGTGTTGTTATGTTTATAATTTACTAAAAAATAGACAGTTTTGACCTTTGTTTTATGGATCTCATAAAATTTTGTTGGGTTTTTACTACCAGACAACATATTTGCCTGACAGGTGTATGGCAATGTTGGAATATGCACCAGTATTGGCTAATTTGTGTGTTGTGTTTTTCAGACAGGCATAGACCCTGGAAACATGGTGAAGTCCACATGCACTACTTTCCTCAAGACTCTAGAGGAATGCATGCAGATAGCAAATCGCACCTTTAGTTCAGATGCACCATCACAGACTCCCCCAGGATCTCCTCCAGTAGCAGCCATCAAACCCCAGAAGGTACGATTTGTGACCAGTCAATAACAATGTAGTCTAACAAGTCATTGTTTTCAAAAGATATATGCGTGCGTGTAACGCCTTTGTGTCTTATTTACTTCAACAGATTAAACCCGTCAACCATTTAGATCAGAACCTTGGAGAAAAGTAGGTTGTTTTTTTTTTTTTTTTGTTTTTGTTTTTTGTTAATGTGCATTAAATACACGTTCAAATCCTGACAGAACGAGGAGATATTAATGTGACTTGCATTCGTGTGACACTAGATACAAATTGCTTTGAGTATATTAGGCAAAATTAACAAAGTGCACGCAAATTATTCCAGATGGGGAGATTTGGCTGAAACCTCAGGAGAAGCAATTGCACACGACAGCCAGAGCCTTGACTCTGGAGTAGAGGGACCAGATGAACCATGTCGACCAGAACATCACCTTCCCTCTTCAGGTAAGTCACTCCCTGAACTCGCTGAACAACTGAAAACTCAGTACTGCATGAAAAACCGGTACTGCATTCCAATAAGAGAGGACTACCCAGCATGAACGAAGCCTGGCTGCTGTGTGCATCTCATCAGAGTTGATATGGATAGATTATTGCCTTTTAGTGAGCAGACAGTGATTGATGCCCGCCAAGTACATTATTGTATTTCCCTGAACAGTAACAAACCATTACAGGGGAGCCACTGAGGGTGATGGGGAAAAAAGAGTAATGTAATGTATTATTTTTAGGTTGTCTGTATACATATACCCGCAGTATAAATATAAAAATACATGATTTAAAAGTCACAATAAAAACATGGAATTTTAATGTGGATTGAATTTTAGATCAATATTTTAGAATTCCAGACTGACTTTTGGGAGATGTGAATTTCAAAACAAAGAGACAACAGTGAAGGTTCTGTGCATCTAAGATATACTCAGGCTGGAAGTCTGTGGTGCCACCAGCTCGTCACTGTCTCTGACTTGTGACATAATGCTTTTCACAAAGGGAAACGCTAAATTGCTGCAGGGTGTTGTCACAGCTGAAACCAGTCACATGTTGCCACACCCTGTCGGATGTTCGGTATCACGCTTGATCCTCAGCCCATAGAGATCAGATGCAAAATGTATGCTCCTCACTTTACTCTGGTGCTGCTTTTGATGTTTCTCACACAGTTTCACAAAACCTCTTTTAAAGATGATGAATGTGAGGTTTGTGTCAGTGTAGCCTGTCAGTGGGTAAAGAGAATGAGTGTTTCATAGCGGTGTAAGTGCTGCTTTCACATCTTCCAACATCGTAGAGATGGGAATTTCAGCTCTCTCAAGGAATTCTAATCTCTTAAACAAACCATAACACAAGATGTTGCCATATCAGTGTAATGAATGAGGAGGGAGACGTCTCTGCTCTTTTGTTCCTTTCCCAGCAACAGAAATCTTGTGTTCTCTTCTCATGCGTTAAGGAGTGGCATGGCAGTGACAGCAGATTTTTAGCATGTCATAAAAGGAACATCTCAAGTTGCCTGCAGCTCGATTACCTTTGTTCTCACTTAAAAGCTGTTGGAAAGAATCTTACGCAAACTCACATCACTGCTAACCCTGCTAACAATCTTTCTCTCTCTGTCAACCTCTTTGTCCATTAACGTACAATATTAAGTGTTTGCTTTTCTGCTGCATTGCACAGATATCGATGAAAGCAACAACAGCTCAGTCCATGAGGAGCCAGTTGATCCTACTGCACACACTATCCAGGACACCTCTGAGATTGAATACTACGAGGAGCCTCCGGAGGGAGATGAGGAACATGAAGCCGACGATCAACAGGTGACCAAACAAGAGCAGAATCAGAAAGTGGACCAAAGCCAAGAGCATGACACTATCAACACGGATGAAAACACCGTCCAGCCGCAGCAGCAACACGAGGCCGTAGTGGACCAACAGGAGCCTCAGAACAAAGATGAGCCTTCCAGAGATTCAGCCGAGCCTGAAGACACAGAGCAGGTGGAAACTTTCTTCAGCACAATGAGTCACAGGTATGAACATGCTACTCAGCAAGGTCACATCCTATAAGACACATTAGTTACTGTATAACTGTCTGTGATATTTCACTTTTATAGTATTAGAATAAACCAAATAAGCTATATGTAGTTTTTATCATTGAGGCACTGCACAGTTTGTGTAAATATATTTACACACACATATATATATATATATTGATTGTATTACTGTATTGCACAGAACGATTTAATAATGGAAGGTCAAGATGTGACGATCAGTGTTTTTATATTAGTGTGTTCTCTCTTGATCACATGACACAGAGAGGCCCTCATCTGATGTTTGGGTTTGTAAAATCTTTTGTTTACATTTCACGCTGTATTTCAATTCAGACATATTTGGCTTTCTTTTTTCTTTAAGACTCAGAAGAGTGTTAGAGTGTGATCTGTCCCTTTATGTCATTTATTAAGTTTGGAGGCACACATCACACATAATGATGAACTCATTGTCTCATCCATCCAGTATTCAACTACTAACTACAGTATATGCACTTTGAAGTTAGGATTTTAAGTAAGCCAGACAGTTTTTAGATGAGAACAACAAAATAAAGAACAGCTCTGTGAAGTTGTAGACCAGGTAGCAGAGTAGTCTCAGGTATTGTCAGGCATAGGATTGCATGACACTGTGAATAATTTCTCTGGCTTGGTTTGTACCCTTTTCTCTTTCTGTTTGACTTGATCAAATAAAAATTGAAATGGCTTATTTACCTCTAATATCTTCTCCTGTTTGAATCTGTTCTATTTTTTTTTTAGATTTAGTGATATAAGACTGGACGACGACAATGGTATCCCTACACAAGAGTTTTTGGACTCATGCTATGCAATAGTGCCTGTATTAGGTAGGCCAGTCACTTTCAGTCTCTCCTCCATCTCAGTATGCTGCGCCTTCTCTCTCTCATTATGCTTCTTTACATCTTTGGGTACATCTTTGGCCTTTAATAAGAAAACCCACAACTTCTTCTCCTGTTCTTCCTGTCGTCCATGCTTGTCATTCCCATTAATGAGGTGGCAACTCTATTTTTCCTTCTCTCATGTCTTCTTTATTTCTTCTGCAACTGAATTTCTGTTGGTGTTGTTTTTTTTTTTTTTTACATTTTGACAAAGTATTGCATGAAAAGGATTACCATGTTCATTAGCTCATGTGCATTGTTGGTGGCTCTGTGTCTTTGTAGATAAATGCAGTCGCTCACATTCACAGTACAAAGTAAAGTACTAACAGCTGACATTAGCATTGACTGTGAGTGATCAACATTGGGTAATATAGGCCTGGTTCATATTAGCCACGGAAGAACAAGTTAATAACAAAGTGTTCTTAACAATAACTGACTCTCTAAAACTTTAAAAACATGTAGAACCCTCCAGTAAAGTTATATTTAAACTGATGTGACCTTCTTAAAAATGAAGCCCTTGCTTATCTTGGTGTGGAATGTTGAGCTTATCATTGGATTTACTCAGATTTACTCAGGATTTTAGGGTTTATGCTGTGTCACAAATTTTCAACTCATTCTTGTGTCTAACCCTTTACACTGGGCTTGGCTGCTTCTCTTAATGTTGCTTAAATAACCCGAGAAACATCTTTGACTGGCACATTCTTTTAAAGCAGGACAGAAAACTAAACAGAGAAATGATCATAGACTCTCTCTTCTCAGACAAACTGGGGTCTACAGTCTTTGCACCAGTTAAAATGGATTTTGTTGGAAATATCAAGGTAAGTGCACAGTAACAGATTTATAAAACAATTCATTTTGAGGTCAGAAAGTTTCACTAAATAATGTGCACAACATAACATGACATGACTGCATTAGAGACCTTTACTCATGCTCTGTCAATATGCATGGAATAAAGAATATTTCTTAAATGAACAGCATCAGGATCACTGTCTAACCTGGTGTGGTTGCCCCATAGAAAATAAACCAGAAGTTCATATCGGACCGTGACAGCTTCCCCACGCTACAGTCCATCGTGCTGCATGAAGTCCGGACAGATGTGTCCCAGGTGCGGAACTCGGCCACCGAGGCTCTGATGTGGCTCAGACGCGGGCTGAAGTTCCTCAAAGAGTTCCTGTCAGAGGTCAACGCAGGGGAACGAGACATCCAGGGAGCACTCAGTGAGCCCAGCCCCACACAAAATCATCTTATTACCAGTCTTCTGCATGCTGACCGACCAGTCTCCTCATCGTCCTGCTCTTCTTTCACTCAGATAACGCGTATGGAAAGACCCTTCGACAGTACCATGGATGGGTTGTACGAGGAGTGTTTGCTGTAGGTTTTTGTTTTCTCCCAGTTGGATCTTTAGTATTTTTCAGAGTTGAACTATATATCTTACTGTTTGTTATCCTTCTTCCCCAGTTGGCCCTGAGAGCCGCCCCGAGTTATCTAAGTTTCACCGCTGCCTTGGTGTCAAAACCGGGCGACGAGCTGATGAGCGGCTTCACCTCTGGCATGCACAGGGACCTGGGTGTGTACCTGCCTGCCATGGAGAAACAGCTGGGCCTCCTCGATGCCCTGTATGAAGAATACAACCTGGAGTCTGACGAGGTCGTGTGAAACTCGGAACAAAGACGCGATCGAAGTGCGAGGAAGGCCGCAGCCTGACCGCAGGGGCAGAGCGGTGTCTCAACTGCTGGAGGAAGGTGCCAAGTGTATCTTGTGTACAATATAATGTGAGCATGTCCGGTGTCAGTGTGGGGTGTTTCCAGTGGATCTTAAAGTTTACAAAAGTGGAGCGGCAAGAATTGACGATGGTATTAATGCTTGTCTGCAAGGGAAAAAGCATTGGCTTGACAAAATCTAGATTCCAGGTCTTGTTCAAAACACCATTTAAGGGATATGTGGCTCCACCCACAATTATTCATGGTGACATTTGTTTCTGATGCAGATCCTGTGGCTGCCACGATGGCTTGTTATGTACCACAACATGTTGTAAAGTACATAAACACAAGGTGTTTGACTGGACTGCCCAGGATCATCCTTTTTGATTTCCCTCGAACTGATAAGAATGCAAAAAAAAAACTCTTAACCAGGATTGTTTCCCTGGAATCAGGAAACAAGGTGACAACAACAATGATTGTTACAACACCCAATCAATGCCTTATGTATGTGATGAGCTACATACTGGGCTAACAGACACTTCCCCTGCACTGAGCGTTGATGTTGAGTGGAAATTATAATCTGTGTTAATTTAGATTCTTTCCCACTGTATTAACGTAAATCCTCACTTTCAGTATGTATAATTAGAACTAAATAACTTTCGCTTCAGAGACTTTCCATGGGACCAAATAGAAGCTGTCATGTGAATGGCTTTAGCCTCTGCTGCCTACAGTACCACCACACACACACACACAATGAGACGGTGGCATCTGTTAAAGTACTGACAACTGCTGAGTATTTATGTGGACATCCTCTGCACAAACCTATGCATCTCCACAGTGTCTATTTATTGTGTGTTAAGTTATAAAGTTGGCATTGAAGCGACGGGGATACTTTCATTCTGGCTTTCTGTGAACGTGTTGATTGCATGATTTTATTTATTAATTTACCCAGGCCCCAATGGAAACTAAGATAGATTGTGAGAGTTAGAATAAATAGCCTTTCGATTTCTTTATCAATAACCTTTTCCACCTCCTTGTCCGCACACACCTCTACCTGCACAATATCACCAGCTGAGAGGAATACTCTATGATGTCAGTTCAATAATCAAAACACAAAGAGGCCAGGTGGAGGCACGGCAGTGGAGTCACTGAGCTCTCTGAACAAAGTAGGAACATCCTCCCAGGGCTTTTTTACTGAGACATACCACATAGTATTTTTCATTTTACCTAACTTTAAATTTTTATTTTCAGGAATGCATACAATGAAGACACTCTAATTTGACTGGTAGGTCACTGGCAGCAGGTTTACTTTACAGATGTGCTTTAGGCAAATGTCCTGTTGCAGATGAGTTCTGAAGTTAATCCTGAAAATATGCTATTGTAATATTATAAACATTTGTTTGTTTTTTTCTATGAATGTATATAAGATGCTATTTGCGATTTTTACTTAACCCTCTGGGATCATTCGGGACATTTTTGTCCAAATGAGCCTTTTTTCACTTGAAGTTGATTGAAAGATTTGATCAAAAAAATTGGGAAGAAATATTTATCTGTGTTATTTTTATAGCGGTTAAAGTTAGTGGACATTTTTGTCCACGAATGACACGAAAGGTTGAAAATTAGTATGATCCCAGAGGGTTAATAAACAATTACATTGACTTAGCGTTTGTCCCGTTACAGTCAACAACCATGTCTTCAATTGTCCATACATTGGCAGAATGTGTGAGCCTCAGACCACCTCTGCTGTGTGTGTACATTTTGTGTTTTGCGTGGGCAGCAGTATAGTGTGTCCTCTGCCAGGACCACAGCACGCTGCATGCTGATAATTCCTGCCTATAGGTCGACAGCTGGGTCCCTGCCCGCTTCCTGTCCCTGTGCCCTCCTTTGTTAACAGCCCTGGTGCCACACAACTGTAAAGCTACACCTGCCAGCCTGCACTAAAATAACCTCATATTGGAAAAAGTGTTTGATTTCACTTCATTACTGAAATGGCTGTGAGAGCTCAAAATAGAGTGTGATCTTTAAAACCTTTAATTCTGTAGAGTCTTGAGAGAGGGAAAAGCTTTTTTTTTTTTTTTTGCATTGTTTCCACCAGCTCCTGTGAGCGCTCCTGCTGAGTCCACGGTGGCCCTGGTGAATGAGGGACTATGTCGGGCACCCAGCGTTCCATCAGCCTCCCAGGCCCCGCCTCCTGTCACCACAGCTGAGGAGGCAAGCATGGATCCCAGCAAGGGCGAGTGAGTAGACATAATAGTATTAGTACATGTATTTTTATCATGTAATATTTTATATAATCTTTAGCATTTTTTCAAAAAATCGTTTTGTTTCTGAAACGATATGTTGTAAACTGCATCATAAAATGCTTCATTAATTAGAATCTGATTTCAGATCAGTCCAGCTGATTTCATTCCCTGTCTTGGCCCTGGTCATCCAGTCTGAACTCACAGTGCAATAATTGTCTTCACGATGAGGTCATTCAGATGTCTCCTGAAAACTTCCTGTAGAAACACCGCATCCTGAAAATTCTCATGTATTCAAAATTCAACTTGAATAAAAGTTTTAGAGTAATTAATAAAGTAGATTAGCAAATACCTTTAGAAGCAAAACACTGAATGAGCTCATTGTGGATAATGGTTGTATTAAAGGATTATAAGTAGTGATTCATTAGGGGAATGCATGCCATGGAGTAAATACACCAAGATAAGCCTTTTACTCAGACATCCCTGCAGACAAATTGTCCTGATGTGATTTAGGAAAGAAATACAGCATGCTAATAGGGTTACACAGCTGCATCGAGCCTCAAACATCTCTGCTGCACCACTGACCGGCTGCCCGTCCACAGACCGGTGTCAGGGAGCCTCGTCGAGCTGAAAACCATGCTGCCCTGTCCTGAGTTCACTGTTCTCTGTTTACCATTTCAGTCTATCGCAGCGCTTTGCAAGGAGCCGCTGACAACATCCTTTTCCCCTGCACTTGACAGACATCAGCTGCATCTCCATCTCTGGCGTGTTTGCAGCCTCATCGCTGTCACCGTTGGCTCACAGGCAGCAGAGCACACAGACAAAAGACTTAAATGACCCCATTTATTTTTCACTTCTTTTTAAACAGCAACTGTATAAATCATATCACAATAACAAAACAAAATGAACCTGAACATCTAACCCAGTCACAGGGAATAATATATATATATATATATATATATCCTAAAGCTGTATACAGTACTTTACCACATGCATGTTATGTTTCAACAGTGTTGTGCACTTACAGATACAGCAGCACGGGCCACGGGCACAACATTCAACACAGTTCCCAAACAGTAATTGCTGTTTGTGCATGGCACAGGTTCATCACACGTACAGTACTGGCACTACACTCGGGCTGGAGCACACGGACACTTCCTAAGATGCCTGCTATGCTGATGAATCACAGAGATTGACGAAACGATGATGAGGACAGTGTCACGAGCATGCAGACACAATTACAGTAACAGTCTTTCCATTGCTTGTTTTTTTTTTTCTTCTTTTTTCTTACAGAAAATTCACTTTATCACCGGACTACATCGAAGTATGGCTGAGAAGAAAACACTCTCCCTTGGCACTGTGACTGATACAGTAGCTTATGGAAAATGTCAGCTTATATCGGCAAAGTCGTTTTTCACTATTGGTGCCCAGCACGCAGCAAAACTACATATTCTCCACGGGTAAGTTTGCCATCGAGCTTCTCTGTTGCTGTATATACCGTAAGACAGAAAGACTGGATAAAGAGGTAATAGAGTAAATACAGTAATGACCATAGAAGAGAGTGGAATTGAACTTCCTCCCCCTTTTAGCAGCTGCAGACTATTCCAGCCTTCCCTGTGCAGTGAGTGATTATTAAGAACATAACAGTTTCAAGCCTTCACATACAGAATATATCATTTGTCGTTGTAGCACGGGGGGAAGGAGCTTGATTGTATTTACAGGCCTGCGCGCCGTGTACGGGTCGGAGCGCTTGTTGAGCGCCACCTGTGTGCCTCTGTGAACAGTCACTGCCTTTGAGATTTACAAAGAGAAGTAGAGGAGGATGCCATGTGGAGCTACATCACCTGTTGGTTCCTGAGAGGTTAGTTTGAATTGATGAAACCTTGTCTGTGTGTAGTAGCATCACAAGGTTCGAATGTCCAGTTTATTGCAGCCTCCGTGTATAACAGTCTGAAATATTACAAGTACTTCATGCACTTTAAGCACATGGAGCTCCAAAGCTAAGCAAAGTGTTGATCTTAACGTGATGTGGCAATGACGGAAACACAGTTTGCACTTTGATGTTTGTGATAAAGAACAGACTGATGGTTTCATGCTGCTGTCATGGACTTCTAATAATCTAAGCCTCATGCAGGTGCAGTGCACCGTCACTCACGCTGCAGTAGAAAACCTGGGGCCGTGGCTCTGGATGTCCTACTGCCTCTCTTTCTCAACAGTAACTGGGTCAAGATTAACGCGACTCAGGCCCCGTTACCGCTCGTCTGCAACATCTCCAACTGGCACTTAATTAAGTCTCTGCATGGCTGTGGCACAGCTGTTGCATCCAGAGGCCGAGTCCAGTGCAATCGGGCGTGGCGAGGAGGAGGCCAGTCCTAAATCCTGCTTGTTCCGACAGAGTGGAGTCGTCCTGTGCGTTTCAGATGTGTGGTCGAAGGCTTCCGCCTCCCCAGACCGACTCTATAACTCCAGGGCGCTACGTGGCGTGTCAGCAGCAGCACAGAGGAGTTACACGTATATATACATATGTTTTGTTGTTTTTCTTTTTGTCGTAGAATCGTTGGCTTCCTCTTCCTTCAGAGTCTCTTGCTTGGAGCGATATTTGTACTTATTTTTGCATGAGAATATTCCTGTTGCGTGTGTGAGGAAAACATCACACCGAGGATCCAGCTGCACCGGCCAGCTTCCTCCTCAAGTGAAGTACTTGCAGTTTGTGGAGTCGATCACGCAGTATGGCGAGCACCTGAGGTGACCGTATGACCTGAAAACAAGAGGAGAGATGCCCTGCCGTCAGTTCTGCACGTCAACAACGCGTTTGGACTTTTCACTGTAGCACGCTGTGCTCACCCTGGGAGATATGAGTTGCATGTTTGGTATCCAAAGTCTTTCCCATCGCACTCCTCGGCCCCCTCATAGCGATAGCCATCTCCACAGTAGGCGTGTTTACATTCTGTGGTAAGGGAAGAGGACAGAGGTGGAGGGGGTCACAGCAAAGAACCAACCAGGAATCTATCACAGGCCGACCAGCATGGACGCAGGACTTACTAACGCAACCGTCCGTGACGACTCGGTTGCTGTCGTCACACTCCTCCCCACTGGAAACCTGCACTACCCCGTCTCCACAGTAACCTTCATCATCGGGTGCGTTTTCCATGGACTGGAACGGAGTCAGCTGGAATGGAAAGGTCTTTTACAGAAATTAAAAAGCCTGGTTAGTCATTTGAAAACTGTAGAAATAAATAAACCAACAAATAAAAGAGCGAAGCTCGGCCAGATCCTGTGACACCTGGATTGGCAGCCAGCCATCGATGTCTTTGAAATAGAGCGACCTCTGGTCTTTGCGGAATGCGAGAGCATTGTCGATGTTAAGGCGCTCCAGTTCTTCCTCGTTGCTGACAACGAATATCTGAAATAAAGATGGGAAAAAAGTAAATTGAATCATCAGGTTTAAAACCTTTAAACTTTGGACTCCAAAGATGTATTTGAAAATAATATCTACTAGCAGATTATATGTGTCAAATTGGACTGAAACACTGCACATGACTTTACATTTATATTTCAGAGCATTCGTTCTCACCGCTGGTACTTTGAGATAGTTTCCTTTGGAAGAAGAATCATCAAAGGTGCCGAGGGAGCCGCAGCTGCACTTTCCAGGAGGACCGGGGGGCCCTCGTGCGCCCTTTGTTCCAACCATGTAAACGCCTGAACATATGCAGAGAGAAACGACATCATTGAAAACAGACGCTCCCAAAAAACAGGCGATGTGTTTTCTGCCGCGTTCCAGACGGCTGCTGGCTCAGGCTGGTGTAAACAACGCGAGTCATAAACAACACAAGGCGAGAGTGTGAAACTATCTTTGATTCATCTATCAAGAGGCAAACACAATCAACTTAATTCATGCAGAAACCTGATGAAGATAACAAGTGCCACTTTAATCATGTGGTGACATTGCATTTGTAGAAGTGCGGGGCGGCTCGCCATCTGCGAATCCATTTTAGCCGCATGATGTCATGACGAGAGCGTCTGGTTTCACCTCAGGAGATAATGTTTCCCTGGTGCTAAATAAGACTACCGGCGTTACCTCGCACTCCGGTCTACAGTCTGCTGCCTTGGTACTGGTGTTTTTGTCTTCTTAAAAAGTTCCAGAGGACCGAGAACGTGCAGAGACACACACACACAAACCAACACCCTGAGGGGAGAGCTCACCTGTGGCAGGAGAACCAGGAGGGCCGGGGTGGCCCTGAGGTCCCTGTGGGCCACTCGGCCCCATTGGGCCAACGCTGCCTAGGTCTCCTTTCCCTCCCTGAAACACAGTCAAACCAAACTGGTCAGATTTGAAATGTTTCCTTCCACATTATATCGGACAGTCAATTCTAACACATGACCACAAACACTTCACCTGCTTGCCTCTTTTCCCTGGACGACCAGTGGGTCCTCTGTTTCCTGAGATTCCCGGTTCTCCCTTTGGACCCATTTCACCCTGTGAGACAAATTACATCCTAGCTCAACAACAACAGTTGGTGAAGTGTATGAACATTTATAATAGGAGATAAAACAAAAAAACAACAACATATTTCTAAAGCGTGTTGCTCACTTTCTGTCCAAGCATTCCTGGGAAACCCATTGCCCCCTGTGGATGCAGAGCAGCACGTTATGATAGCAGAGTGGATTTTATATTCTCATATTCAGTTTATAGATGATTCGGACACACTCTGCCCACCTTGTCCCCTTTCATTCCACCCTCACCACGGTCGCCTCGAGAGCCCTGATGGAGCACAACACAGAGTGTCAAATATTAAAGACTCAATTTAAAAGGAAACGTGTTCCATAAAATCCAGTGTGAATGATATTTAAGAGCACGGTCACACACCTTCTCTCCTTTATACCCTGGTAAACCCTAGAGGGAAGGTCAAACATATGAGATATCCAGTGTGTAATGAATCATCATCATCATCATAATCACGTGCGTCTTTATATGTTAATCATACCCTTGGCCCAATTGGTCCTCTGGCTCCAGGCAATCCCATCAGCCCCGAGTCACCTTTCTCACCCTGTCAGAGGAAAACACACAGAATGAGACAAATGTAGATTGACATCATTTATCAAGGACTCATGTCTCTGACTATTCCTTTACCTGAAAGAAGATGTAATGAGTTAAGACTAGGAGTAGAGTATTAGTAGAGTATTTTGCCTGCAATATTCAAATGGCCTGTATTTACGGTGTAGTAAGGAATTTGTTGTACTGGGTGGAGGGGATCGAACCAGCATCCTTCTGTCCAGTGGATGTATTGTCACTTACTGGTGTGAAGTCGTTCACTGACCTGGTCATATATGACTCAGATATAGGTCACATGCTACGTCATCTATGTGAGGAGGTCTGACTTACTCACTTTGGGCCCGCTTGGTCCTGGCCATCCAGCTGGTCCCTGCTTCCCGGGGGGTCCAGGAGGACCTGTCCGGCCCTAACACAAGACACCGCTTCAACATCTGATCTGACAGAGACACTCCTTAGAAAAGACAAACAAAGCAGCTGCTGCCACGGCCGAGTGAGTTGTTAATGGAATCAGAGTCACATAGACCAGTCTGCCTCAGAGGTAGAAAGAAATCTAAGTGCAACATCCACCGTGTAAACTGACAGCCTGCTTGCTATAGTAGTTATCGGACAGCGCTGTACATGTTGGGGGAAAATGACTTAACAAGCCCTGTCACATTGCTCTCTTTAATTAAATGATGAGCTGTATATAGAACAGGAGTCGGGAGAACAGGAGAATAAAATGATTTATGACCTGACTGAAGCACTAAGCTAAATTGCGCCGCAGTGCTGCAAAGCCGCTCTGTCAGGCCACCAGACAGTGAAGCTCTCCCACTGGGCCACTTTTACTGCCCGGCCACAGCCACTGATCATCGAGCAGGACGCCTCTCCCCCGCCTGCGCTGATCAAACTCTGTTTCAATAAAGCTGCGTGGGCTCATCCTCTGGCTCAGACAGAGAGTCAGGGCCGTCTGACAAGGGGGGGGGTCGATAGGGAGGCGAAGCGTTCCCTCAGTGAGAGGAGGCCGACAGCGTGTCAACTCCCCCTGCTCTCCAAAACCGCCCGTCTCAGCAGCTCTGCGTCCCTCCATCCTGTCAACGTGTCTGCTCTGTCTCCTGTCAGATTCGTACTTGCGGCCAGGCTCGTGCAGCTTTTCTCGATTTACTGTGAGCTGGGGAGCAGGCGGAGGCACTCTATCTCATTTTCAGCAAATCCACTTAGTGGAGAATATGGAGTGATTAATGGAGACTCTCACCTTTTGCCCAGGTCTTCCAATTTCTCCCTGACAACAGGATGCAGAGGAGGGGACAAGGACAGTGGCCATTTAATACATTTCCGGCACACATCTTTCAGACATGCGCGGCAACTCAATTTAAGCTAAAAAAAAATAAAAAAAATGAGTAGCTTGTAAAATATTTACAACATGCAACTGAAGCATGCTTACCTTTTCTCCCTTCGGTCCTCCTATCCCAGGTAATCCAGGGGGACCCTAATGAGCATAAATAAATTAAATACACAGCATTGGTCATAAATCCCAGAGACAGACATCTACATTAGTTTTATTGTCCACAGTATCCCACCACAAAGTCATGTCTGCTTCTGGAGGCCCAGGGCTGCCGTTTCAATTAACTTAAGGCTGAGTGGCCACTATTGATTTCAAAAGTGCCTAGTGGGTCTCTCTTGATATACTGAAATGCTGGAGCTGCCTGAGAGAGGCGAACACAGCAAAAGCTTTACCAATGATTGGGTATTTCTGCTCCTCACTAATGAAGCGGAGAAGGTCTGGTGCACGGAAACCAATCGAACAAAAAATGTCTCCATCACTCATCACTGGAGTACACAAACACACGGACGCATGCTTGCGTTGGTAATCCCTGGAATTTACGCGACACAGTATGCCTTTCCAGGCAGACGGCACTTCGGACGGTTTCTGAGAATGATGTGTGGCGCACTGGCAGGCAGTGGAAAAAGGCTATTTGTGTCTCGGCTAAATGTGGAGCGTTAATGGGCTGCTGTGTTTCCTGGGCCAGAGAAATCCCCCCATTCCCTGCAGGAACTCTCAAGTTGGAGAGGAGATGAGGAGTGTTTTAACCTGTCACCCCAAATCTATAGACAGACCCCAATCGCGAGACAGAGACAGTCAACTGTAAATCCTTGGTGTGAGGTGTAGTGGAGTTGTCTAAGGATAATGGTTGACACCAGGTAACACATGGTTGAGTCTGGGGTCTCCTACCTGAGGTCCAGGAGGACCAGCAGGCCCGGGGAGACCTTGGACGCAGCCAGAGCCTCTGTCCTTGTTGTTTGGATCAGTATTAGCACCATCGTTTGAATTGCCTTCATTCTGCGAAAATAGGAAAAAGATGAGTCGGTACAATAATTCTTGGACAATGGGAGGTTCACTTAAAGAGCTGGATATTTGAACTGCATCACATCCTCGTCTCAATTATTGACCCAGTGACTTCCTGCTAACATCGTCCACCCTCTGAGCTCCCTGATCAAAGGACTATGCTACCGGCTCAATGTGGATTTCACCCAAGGACATATGAACAGTCAGATATTCCAAGTCACATGACTTTTTTTTTGACTCACATGAGCGTGTCGGCGCCAATGTGAAGGGGGTGGAGGGAAGAGTGGGGGTGGCGGTGGACTCAGCAAACAGCACGGGCTGAATCTCTTCTGCTGCTCCTGGGACCTGAGAGCTGTGCAAGGTGGGCATGCAGTCAGACGCACGGGCACTGGCGGCCACACGCGAAACCGTTCAACCGAGCGGGACTCCTGACCTCTTCACCCTAATGCATTGGACGTGCACGGACGACTTACGGTTGCGTGAACACACAGCCCACACATGCAGGAGTAAAACCGGGACACATTTTGGAGGTTAGGACATGCAGGGGCAGCAGAAGTGACAGGCAAACAGGTGCAAACTATCATGACACCCCGTCAGCGGAGTTCCTAAAGCTGGGATATGAAGAGCCTGTGCCTCTCACTGGAGGACCGGAGCTGGTCTTGCTATTTATAGAGGCATTTCCAGTCGAGCTCATGCAGGACAAGAAAATAAAAACAAGTGTTTTCGATGAACATAAGGAGCACAAAATGAAACACAGAGAAAATACATTCAGCATTCATGCCTTCATAGCTCCACCACCTGATCACCTGTGCATGCATAACACTGCATGTACAGCACACACACACACACACACACACAAAGCCGCAGCATAACAGTCCTCTTACCTGCTGGGAATGAAATCAAGCTGTCCAGTAAGGACGACTGGGCCAGGCCACAACAGAACCACAGTGGCAGATACAATCCCAGTGTTAGGAGAGTCATGCTGCCCCAGGTAGTTGCCAGACTTTATTTCTGAGCCACAGCAGCCCTCACACGCTGCCTTCCGCTCTCCCTCTCTCCTCACTGTCCTCTCCCCGCTGCTCCCCTCCCTCCGCTCTCTCCTTTACGCCCTCAGAAGAAGGTACGCTGACCAATGCCCATTAAATCCTTCCTCCATCAGTGTGCGCTAAAATTACAGGAGACGACCCGCCAGCTGCTTCGTGTGCCAATATTTGAGCTCTACAACTGCAGGGGGGGTGTGTGGGGAGGGGGCTTTTGTTGTTTGCACTCCTCTCCACAGGGAGACTCATCACAGAATAAAACACTGAGGGCTTCTCTGCAAGACATTTGTAAAGGGCCATTAAGGTATAGAAAATGCATTTTATTGCAGTGTGTGACAAACCAATGCAAACACACTGATGCACTAAAGCATTTTATGCAGTACTCAGTGCATCCTATTGAGCATGATGGAATCAATTTAGTGAAGGACAGACTGAGGCACCAAGTGGGAGTGTCTGCATTTCCAAGGAGACTCTTGGGGGGAAGTGAATTCTTTTGTTTTTTATAATATAAAAAATATTATTTTAAATTTACACAAAATGATTTAATGTTTGCAAGAGGCTTACTAAATGAGACAATCCTGCAACTTGGTTTATACTAAATATACTATATATATATAAACTATATACAAACACGTTTATGATGAATGAAGTCAGAGACAGGAAGAGATTCTGTTTGCAGAATCTGCGTTAATATTTGCATCAGGTTTAACGAGCCAGTGTGGGAGCACAAATGAAGCATCAGTTGATGAATCAGTAAATTAACCTGCAGAGTGAGATTCTAATGAGATATTTTGCTTCATATCATTGAAAACTTTTGGCTTATAGACTTTTTTACAGATCACTGGGGAAACTGGCTTTAGAATCTGATTTGGATAGTTTTTCACTCATTTTCATTCACAAAACTATAATCATATGAGTTGCAACAGAATGTATATGTTGAAATAAATAAATAAATAAAGTCCAATGTGTAAAAAATGTATTGTGGAATTGTTTAGTTAATTTTAACACAACAGTGTTAGAAGAATCAACAATGATATTCAGTTTTTTCATGGAAACAATTAAAAAACAACCACAGCCGTGTATTTTCCCACTTCGTCTCTGCTGCTGCTGTGATGATGATCTGGACGAGGCAGACATCTGTTCGTGTCTATAAGTTTGAGCGTGTGAGCCATGGAAAATCCTGCGAATACAGACAACACAGTCATTAGAGCTCCAGACACGATGGTGACATTTTATGTGAAGGGCCTTTGTGGCCTTCGTGGATGCTGAAGCCAATTTGACCTTCACGTTCAGAAATGTAGCTGTGCAAGAACAGTGAACAGTTTGTCTTCGCCCATTATCAAAGACTCAGCTTTAATCCAGACAGTCAGGAGCGAAACAATGATGGCAGCCAAACTCAAAGGTCTTTCCGCCGGCACAGCCATGGAGTTCAACACCATGGCTACGGTCCCGGGTACAACGTTCAAACATGTCTGCTAAGGGTTGCGTGGATACATTCAACATAAACACAGAGGGCCGTGCTTTCTAATTATGGGGACCCTGAAATAGAAAGGTCATGCCAGTGTGAGGTGGAGGGATTGTGAGCCGAGGTCAGCTCTGCGGAGCACCTGGAGTGTCTGGATTACTGCTCAGCAAGACACGTGCACCACGTAGCCCCGACGAGGACGAGGCAAGAGACAAGTAAACAAGTGTTTTGTTGCTGTGCACTCGGAAGCAACCAAGTTCCCCACAGTCACTATTAGCTGCGGCCGTCTTGATCTCTCAAGTCATCATGCATCTTTTCCTGGAGGCTCTTTTATAAACCAATGCCTTGATTAAATTTCTGCCGTTGACTGCTGATGTTTATTCTGCCTTTCAAAGACATTGATGCAAGCGAAGCAAGGAGCGCTATCCTCCGTTCCATCCAATGACATTTGCTTCCAACTTTCAAAAATAAAATCCAAATCCCCAGATTTAGCAGCACTAAATGTGGGATGCTTAGCTGCACACAGATTCCTCTTATAGGGGAGGGGGTGGCTCAGAGGGGATGGCAGAATTGGGAGGTTTTTTTTGGCTCTCATCCCTCTACACACCACCCACTGCTTCCAGGTTAAGATAAAAGGATCCTGAATCCATAAATCCAGCACCCCTAAAACTGTAGGCTGCATCAATTACATCCTCAACCACCAGGGGGCGTGACACCTCCACAGGATAGATGCTATTCAGATTGAACAATGTAAATTTAGCCTCACACAAAAACTCCAGCTGATTCTTTTATTTTGGAAAGAGAGGAGTCACTGCTGCGGTTACCTGCTGCTTCCTGTCGGAGGAGGGGTCGATCAGCACGTTGAGGAGACTCGGCCTCTCCAAGTCGCTCAAGCTCAGCTGCATGGCGCTGCGCAGCTCCTCCACCGTCCGCACCAGGAAGCCTCGACCGCCAAACGCTGTCATGATCTCGTCGTAGCGAGCCTCGGGCAGGAGGGTCACAGGAGGGGCTCTTACAAGCAGCACGGTGAAATCAGACATATTTCAGCACACCACAGTAGAATACCTGCTACAGCAAATGTACTGTATTATGATCACATGGCTCACATAGAAGTCAGATCTCCCATTTTTGCCATTTCTTTCCACGTCTCCCGGTCCATGCCGCTGTATATCCCATTATTATTAACCACAATAATAACCACGGGTAGGTTGTACCTATCGAAAAACAAATAAAGGTGGAAATCAGTTGTGAAATCAAGCTTAAATAGGAAGGAGGAACCAAATCAAACTGACCTGCACATGGTTTCAATCTCCATGCCTGAGAATCCAAAGGCACTGTCTCCTTCCACACAGACGACCCTCCTGCCCGTACCCTCGCTCTTCTCCACAGCAGCTGCGGCTATCGCAAATCCAAGGCCCACTCCCATCGTCCCGAATGTGCCGGCATCCAACCTGCACATCATCAGTTATTGGGTCGTTGCAGAGACACTCCATCATCTGGTTCTCTGCGTTGGGACCACCCTACCTGTGTCGGGGGAGGTAGTTGTTCAGCATTGTGCGTCCTATGTCCATGGTGTTCGCACCCTCGCTGACGATGACGCAGTCGTGCGGCAGCAACTGGGAGACGTGGTGAAACACTGTGTAGTAGTTCATGGGTAATGTTGGTCGCACGGCGAGAGCCTTGGCAGAGACAAAGGGCAAATATCTTTTGAAACAACAGCTAAATAATAACAACACAATATACTGCATCTGAACAGAGAACACAAGGTACATAACGCTATCACCTCTTTATGAGTCAAACCCACCTTTGAGGTTTTTGAGTTAGCAGCAATTTTCTCCTTCAGAGTGCCCCACCACTCTGTGTCGGAGGGATATTTCCAGCCATTGTTACGGACACACGTCAGGAGCTGAAGGAAGAGTTTTCTTATCAAACACTAATAAAATGTGTCAGGGTCTTAGTCCAAGATGGGATGTTCGTGAGCCAATCCACTTGTGGTTAATGTACCTGAATGACAATAGCATTGACGTCTCCCAGGAGAGCAACAGCCGGACTCACATTGTTCCCCATCTCCTCTGCACAAAGGTCAACCTGCGAACAGTTCTGGTATGACTGAACAATAAAGTGCTGCAGCAGTGAACCAGAATAACAGATCAGGATGCTCGAGTCCTGAGTAAACGCCATTAGCTTAATAGCAGCGAGGCATCCTAACGTCTGCTCATTTACATACCTGGATGACTTTGACGTCGGGGTCAAATCTTGGTGGCAGACCAAAGTGTAGAATCCAGTTGAGTCTGGCTCCGAGCAGGAGAACTACATCCGCCTGGAGGAGGGCTCTTTGTGGCAGAAAGAGGAGGAGATGATCGAGGTGGAAAGAGACAACAAACTGAACACAACAAGGTGCACAAGGGTGTTGCATTGCACTAGTGTTTATATACAATATATACATGACTACTTGCAGTGAGTGCATTTACTTCACTGGGAGACAGCACATCTGATACAGAAATGAAAGGATTACAGATGGACAGATGTTTGCCAGCCTGTGGGGGGGGTTAAAAATGCATATTTACAAATTGATTTCTTTCTTTTGTGGCCCTCAGGGGACATTAAGCCATTAAGCTTTTGACCTCAAATGACCTTATTATCTGTTCCTGGAACAAACGCAGAACGCTGCACATTCGTGAGGTGAACGTGCTTCCCACCTGGAGCGGGCAGCAGCCACGCAGTTGGGGTGATCATCGGGCAGCACTCCTTTCCCCATGGGGGTGGGCAGGAACGGCAGA
Source organism: Pseudorhombus dupliciocellatus (assembly GCA_016785235.1). Taxonomy (NCBI): domain Eukaryota; kingdom Metazoa; phylum Chordata; class Actinopteri; order Pleuronectiformes; family Paralichthyidae; genus Pseudorhombus; species Pseudorhombus dupliciocellatus. The sequence goes on along the minus strand of JAFBJW010000041.1, from coordinate 1,369,575 downwards.
CCACTCGTCTCCACAAACCCCTTTAGAGCAAGTTCTGCTCGACCATAAGCTGCCCCTGCACCACAGCATTAGTTCAGTCATATGGTGAAGACTTACTGAATGAAAGTAGACTAGGATTATAGTTCCAGGAAGACAATACCTTTGCCGATGATGACTAAGGGCCTTTTAGCTGCTTTCAGGACAGAAACAGCCTCAGTGATCGAACCCTGATCAGCCAAACTCACCGGCGGTGGGGGACAGCAGGACACAACCCTGCAGGGGACACAGTCTTTACACACTTACAGAAAACACAAATGTTTCAAATGTATTTATGAAACAAACCTGACTTTGCTTCTTTCCACTTTAGCATTGACCATGTCCCCTGCAATGTCCACGTAACAAGCACCTGGACGCCCGTACATGCTCGTGCGGACTGCCTACAACACACAATGTCTCATTCTGTAGACTTCATCACTCAGAAGAAAAACCAAGACGGTTCAACATCCATTGGAGACGTTACCTTCTCTACCACTGAGGGGATGGCTTCCAGGCTGCTGGGTCTGGCAGAGAACTTGCTGTAGAGGCGACAGGCTTCAACCTTATAACAAAAAAAACAAAACAAAACAAACCAGCGTTAACTTGAGTAAGCGTGCACGCACGGATCCACGTGAAGGTGTCTAATACCTGAGGAAACTCCTGAAAGGCTCCTGCTGTCTCCTGGTTCCTATCTGAGGAGCCTCCAATGACAACCACAGGCCTGAGCACAGCAGGCGACATGTGGTCAGTGAAATGATTTGATCTCATCTTTTTATGCAGAGGACACACATGTGATGTTTAACATTGTTAAAGGAACATATAAATACATGCGACTGAAGTGGGGCTGGAAAACATAACTTAATAAATAATTAGCCTGACAAATACGAATAACCGTCATAATTATAATTATGCTTTGTGCTAGTTGTTTGTGTTTTTGTCGTCTATTAAAGCCAAAACCTCCACTCAGCCTTTGAACTTGAAATAAATAGAAATATTCAGTGGTAATATGAATGGAGCCACACCAGCAGTTCATATTGGCGTTGGCCATCCCACCCAGAGCGTGGATGAGTCCAGGTCCAGACACCACGAGGCAGGCTGCAGGTCTGGAAGCAGAAACAGAACCTCAGACACTCAGAGACCCCCACACTGCCTCTCTCACCCCCCACTCTCCCTCCGGGTCTCACCTGGCTGTGAGGTATCCAATGGCGGAGGCAGCATAGCAAGCCTGTGGTGGGACAGTGGTGGGACAGTGGTGGGACAGACAGAGGGGTCAGTCAATGTGCAGTAGCTGCGGGTGAACAGCGGTGCGGCAGAACAACACGTGGTTTTACCGCTTGCTCGTTGCGCATCCCCACATATCTGATGCCTGCAGCCTGGGCAGCCATGGCCACTTCAATGACAGGGACCCCGACGATGCCGAACATGTACTCCACCTTCTGCAGGGACACAAACGCCACCTCACTGAAGCTAAGGACTACGAAGAAGAAGTTCTTAAAGAAGAACACCCGGCAGCTCTACACGTGAACTTTGACACAGTTTTCCAGCCGAATCCTCCGGTGAGTTTGACGTGTTTGACGTGTCCCCAGTCTTACCTGAGCTTTCAGGGACTCGGCCACCAGCTGAGCTCCTGTCACCTCCTCCATGACTCCTCAGAACCTCTGATCTGAAGCTGCAACTTTCACGAAACTCCCTGACAATAACAAGACAATAACAACCCCCGAGCCCGCCCCCTCAGCTCACTTCCTTCTTCCCAGCCAATCAAGTAGCGACAGCGTGTAGCGTCACAAAAGGACCTCTACGCATAAATAAAATATTCATTATTTTACATTATCAATTTCTCAGTTAATTTATTGTTAACAATTATTAATTATAAGTATATTAAAAATAAATCTGAAACATGGCCATAACAACTCACCAACAACCCTCACATTATTCAGTTTAGCGTGAGAAATGAGACTGAAAACACTTAATTATTTAAAGAAGGTCAAGAGATGTAAATTGTTTTGTGGGAATTAGCATGTTTGATAATTTCTAAAAAAATCTTGGTTCTGGTCTCACCCATTCATTGATAATTCTTGAACTGCAATAACTACAGACTGAAACTATCAACTACTGTCTCACTGGTAATTAAACTGAAAAGATTTGAGTTGCTCTTTGTTAAACTTAATACAGTTAAAGGCAATACTCCATAAAGACTCGTGGTCATTATTAAATAACTCATTTCTTTATTACTCATAAAATATACAGCAATCTCAGTAATGAAAGAATTCACTGGAGCTTTGAATTCACAGTCACAATTTCTATATACATGCTAGGTTCATCCCTCTTCAAGAAAATCCAGGAAAAGAAACAAAAATCTTTTCCATTCTAATGAAGCTAGCAAATGTATTGTACATATTTCCAGTTAAAATGATTTTTCAACAGACAAAAAAGGGATTTTTGAATCACGGTAGAATCGAGTGGTTTCTTTTTTCTGAAGTTAAAGCAAGCAAAACCTGTCAACAAACATTGACTAATATAAGAGCCAAAAAAAAAAAAAAAAAAATCATTCAAACAGAAGAAAATCAAACGCTGTCCTGTCATTGGTTTACAGTGTTTCTCCTCCTAAAGCCGAGCGTCAGACAGCCCAGTGTTGGATCAGTGCTTCTTACAGTTGTTTCATTACTTACCTAGTGAGCATCACAGCTGCCTCTACACACCCATCTGCTCTCAGTAACTAATGAAGGCACAAAATAAACACATAAGTAGGAACCAAACGTACACAAATAATTTATTCTTGAAAGACTAAACCGCAGTGGACAAGTCAATACACAAAGGTAAGGTTGATCAACTTAAAATAAACTGTTGCACATATCAAATGTTTTTAAATTACTCAGGTCAGAAATTTGTATTTTTTTTTCTCGAGGATAAGGAGTTTAAGACATCAACATGGGAATATTAAAATTTTGATCTCAAAAAATAAATGTCTTTCCCCCTGTATGACTTACAGTTTTGAAATACAAGCGCAGACCTAGTGTGAAGTATCTAACTCCCTCCCAAAAGAAAAAGGAAATCTCTCTTCCTCATTGAACTGGTAAACTCCAAAACCCCTCAATCTCATGAAATTAAAACTGGGTTAAAATGCATCCACGTCTCCTGGTCCCTGTCAGTCTATCGTTCGGGCGAAGTGCTACCATCCCTCTTCAGCATGTTATTGCCGTACAAATGTCGCTGTCTGTCCAACAAGCACTCGACAAGTCTGTGTTGGTGAAGCAGCAGTTACTAAGGTCCTGTATCAGCTGGAAGGACACCTGGTGCTGGATGAGGTCGGGATGAGTGTGGGCCAGCCTGCTGCACCTCCTCCCTCTTTTGCTCTCTTTTCTATGTGGGGGGGACTCTTTAAGGCTCCTGTGGGGGCTTTTCTCTTCTTCTGCCCTCCAAAGCTGGCGGTGGGTGATTTATTAAGACACAGTGTGTGTGTTTATGCTTTCATCTCCTTCTCCTGTCCCTCAGTACGTCTCTGAATCCGAGTCGTTGAGCTCCTCGTCCTTGTAGAAGCCCTCGTGATGGCTGACGTTGTTGAAGCTGCAGTAGGAGCTGTGCTCGCCACGCAGCACGGGCAGGCTGTCGAAGGTGACGCTCTTGGAGGGGCTGGTGGTGTAGTGGTTAATGGCACTGAAAGGGAGGGTGGGTGCTGGGGCGCAGGGGGACACAGGCATCATGGTGGCCAGGATGAGGGCGAGGCAGTCAGCCACATCTTTGTTGGGGGCACAAGCCAAGGCAGGTGTGTAACCTGGAACAATGACAGTGCACAATTTATTAAGGTCATGCACAGCCTCACTCTCTAACAATGTGACTACTATATCATTTAAGAGATGTAGTCCTGTACGGTGGACAAGATTAAACACTCTGCTGTGCAACATAGGTGATATATTATGTTGATTATGTAAAACTCATTTACTTACCGTTTTCATCCACTGCAAGTACACTGGCTCCTTTTGCAAGCAGCTCCTGCACCACCACAGTCAGACCATTTCTTGCAGCCACATGTAGAGGCCTTAAAAAAAAGATGTGAAGTCAGTGTTGTTCCATTTGTTCATTATGTTTGTGGAAATAATTCAAATCAAAAAACATTATTGACAAATACTTCCATTTCATCACACTACTCAGCTGCAGCACAACACAACACTGATACTTACGTCTGTAAGGCGGCATTAGTGGCGTTAATGAGGTTTCTGTCTGTGATCTTTTCCAATATCAACAAGGCACTGGTTTCATGTCCCTGTAGAAAACCGGTACAGAGCATGAACACGTTGAAACAACCAGATAGGGCAACTTATACATGGGAACATGATGTGCATTTACTGCTGTAGAATGTGCGTACAGTGCCACCATGTGGCTATACACACCTTACTGCAGGCCAGGTGAAGTGCAGTGTTCTTGACAGCATCCTGCAGAGTGAGATCAGCTTTCGCACTGCTCACCAGCAGTTCTAATAGCAACGACACAGGAAAAAAGCAGCAAAGTTAAAGAGGTTCAATGCAGCAGAGTTTACCGATTCATTACTGCACAAACTATTACATCCCACAGTGATTTTTCCCAGTCTGCTGGTTAAAGTAGAAGCGCTCTCGTACCAACAGCATTGGTCTGGCCATTCTCAGCAGCCATCATGAGCGGTGTCTTCCCTGTGGTGTCGATACTGTTGACCTGAGCGTTGTGGCTCAGCAGCAGCTGGAGACACTCCACATGGTCGGTGAACGCTGCTGCATGCAAGGGTGTTCTGCACGAATAACACAGGAACAAGACCCATATTAAATCAAGCAATCCTGTGTAACAATGTCTTATGGCTGCGGATCTTCAGAACACTTGGCTTTAGATGACCGTGTTTACCTGTTTTTACTGTCTTTGGCATTGACAATGGCAGGGCCCAGAGTGTCTATCAGCATCTCAGCTGCACCTTCATTATCATGGATCCTGAAGTAGAAATAAGAGACGTGTATTTAATCTGTTCAAGGGTCTTTCCTCATGTAAGATGACAGGAACGCATGTCGACAGAGGATCTTACACAGAGCAGTGCAGGGGGCTGAAAGAATTCCCATCGGCCTTGTGAAAAACTTCTTGTTCCAACAAAACCTCCACACATGTATCATGACCTGTAGGAAAAAATACAGAAAGCAGTGGATGCATTGGCCTTCATATCCAGCTCCTTCAAGATTTTGAATGGGTGCATAAAGTAATAGCAGGAAAATACTTAAAGAACAAGCATGACACACAAAAACTATAAGTGCTCAAATGTACAAGCTTACTCTACTACAGTATCCCTGCATTTAAAACTCAACATGCTTTGATGTAAACTGATCATTTGAAGAGGTCTTCTAAGCCTCATCTGTGTACCATTGTAGCAGGCCCAGTGCAGTGGGGTGTAGCCATGGTTGTCTGTTAAGACAGGAAGAGTATCCACTGATTGGGCAGCATGCAGCAGTCCTCCTAGTACCCCAGTGTGTCCACATGCTGCTGCCAGGTGGATCGGTGTGCGCCCTTTGCAGTCTCGCACCAGGAAGTTGGCATTGTGCTGAAGCAAGGCCTCCACACATTCCTCGTGACCGGTCACTGCCTGCAGACAGGACGCAGAGTGGTTATGTACACTGAATCGGGATATGAGTGATACATGTTGGTTAGTTATTGCTAAAGACATAGCAATGTTTCTGCTCCTGATTCAGATCAAAATGTGATTATTGCAACGTATAAATGTACAGAACTAACACAGTAGCCGGTTCTATGTTCAGTATGTAGGAATAGTGACTTACTCCTCTATGCAGGGCCGTCCGCCCCCACTTGTCTTTGGCTTCTACACATGCTCCTTTATTCAGCAGAGAATAAACACAGTCTGTGTGTCCACTCAGGACAGACAGCATAAGAGGTGTTCTGAAAAAAACAGGAGGAAGATATGTTTGCAATTACTTTAGAGATAAATCAAAAAATAAAACAAAGTCTCAAACAAACTTCACTTACTGTCCATGCCCATCTTGAATATCTACTGCACTTTGAAGATCAGCATTTCCAATCAGCAAACGCAAACATTCTGAATGACCATTGGTAGCTGCAAAGTTAAACACCTATTAGCACCTCTCACTGTACTGTGTTCTGGTCTGAACAGTTTAACAGAGACAAATTGATTCCCCACCTGCAGCATGGATGGGGGTTCGCTTCAGGGTGAAGTCTTTGACGAGTATGGAAGCTCCTTGGTTGATTAGAACATCCACACACTCTACATGACCCTTGAAAGCAGCCAAGTCTAAGGGTGTGCGTCCCTGGGTGTTTCTTACGTCAAGATCCAGCAGAGACTGCACCAGCACCTCCATAGCTTGGTGGTGACCGTGGTACGCCTGGCAGATTCATTGAGAGAGAATAAGTTATCTAATAATGAGGATGATAACGTTACATGCACAGGACTTATTACTCACAGCAAGGTGCAAGGGGCTGACGGGAGCCCTGACATCAGAGTCATTCAGGATGTCCGTCCCTGAGGTTTCCATTAGCTGAACAAATAATACCAGTTAGAACCTGCATCACATATATTCACAGTAGTATCCATTGCATAAAGAATTAGAATAGAAAGGCTACTTTAAAGTGAGGGTGAGGGTCTGTAGATTCTAAAATAAATACTTATTTGATACATGGAATGCAAATATTGTTAGTGATAACTTTCTTAAGATTATTGAATATTAAGACTCAACGCAACTCACCACATCTAGAGGAGTTTCACTTGCAATCTGTAAAAGAGCAGGTGAAGCAGTGTTGAAAGCACAAATATCGTGAGCCACTGGTTTTAATGTCATGTACTGTGGCGTGAAGTTCTCACCAGCTCCAGACAGAGGCGATGTCCATACGCGGAGGCATAGTGCACAGCATTGTAGCCCTGATTGTCCCGGATCCCTGGATTTGCATCGTTTCGCAGTAAATATTCCAGGCACCTGCATGCATGACAAAGAGGCTGTTGTCAGGGAAACAAGATCATCTTTGAACTGTTACTTAGCATAACCGATGATGCAAAGTGCCGCTTTCATCCATCAAACATAACCCGCCTCCCACTCAGCCAACACCTCCGTTAATACACTGAGTTCACTAAGTATACTGACTTTCCATCTGTGTCAGAGGCGGCGGCGTAGTGGAGGGGGGTGCAGCCACGCTCGTCAAGGTCATTGACGCTGGCCCCTGATCCCACCAGAGCAAACAGGCACTGGTAGTTGCAGTTGGCAGCCGCGTAGTGCAGAGGGGTCCTGGAAAAGCAAACATGGCTCAGTTCACTGTTCAAATTTCACTGAGAAACTGAAACAAACTCTTGACCCAGGTCCACCAGTAAATAGTACGAACCGGCCAAAGCTGTCCTTCCTATTAAAGTCTGCGCCCGTGTTGAGGAGAAGATTGAGACATTCCAGGTTTCTACAGGGGGCAAGAGATTTACAAAATGATCGTATTATTTTTTTTTAAAGGTCATAAACTTTATCTTCACACTTACAGTTAATAATGTACTCACCCTCCGGCAGCTGCAGCATGTAAACAGGTCCTTCCAAAGTCATCAGGAGTATCAATATCAAAGCCTGCGCAGACCAAAATATTAGAACAGGATTCTACACTCTGTAAACTGTGTGTGATCTTTTACAGGATAGATTTGCTCACCTGAAGACAGGAGCTTTCGGCAGCAGTCAGAGAATCCACTGAGAGCAGCCAAATGCAGCGGAAACATCCCGTGAACCCCTCGTCTACAAAGTCAAAAAAATGTAGTCATGTAGTCGATTTAGCTGGTATCACTAAAATATCTCTGGTGTTAAACTGTGGACAGGAACTCAGGTGTATCAGTTACATAACGGTCGATGCCCGTCAGCTTCTGAGATATTTAAACATGCAGCACTTTCACAATGTTAGAGCAGTTGCTGAAAAAGGTGCTGGCCCAAGCCCACTTACTTAGCCGTGTCAGCTCTGTTGGAGATGAGGGTGTTGATGAGGAGCTCGTGTCCGTATCGAGCTGCAATGTGCAGTGGCGTGTTTCCATTTTTATCTTCACAGTCTATCTCAGCACCTTCGGGATTAAACAAACAAAGCACTGAACAAGAGGTAGTTTTCATTTCATTGTTCAGAGGCTGGATTTGTAGAGGAGCTCACCATTTTCAATGATTGCTTGAGATCTAGAAAACCTCCCGTGGATGGCCGTCATATGGAGAGGAGTCTTACCATCTTTACTCTGGACAAACAAAGACAAAGTGGCGTTTCAGTGTTTATCATTACTTACACACAAGCAACATGAACCCCTCTCCAAGCTATCACTAGGGGAGACACGCACCTTGATGTTGACGTCAGCACCGTTGCAGACTAGCAGTTCAAGACAAAGTGCCCCATGACGCGAGGCAGCGGTAAAATGCAGGGGAGCAAAGCCCTTCTCGTTCACCTGGTTGACGTTGGCTCCACATTCAATGAGCTCGTTCACCACCACATCCTGCCCGTTGTAGCAGGCCACATGGAGCGGAGTGTTGCCGTATGCATTGGGTTCGTTGATCTACACAGCAACATAAAGAGTTATAGCACATAATATAGAAATCTGGTGAGTCACTATTCAGGACACATCTCTCCTGATCAGAAATAGGATCTTGCAGTGTCCGCAGTGTAATGACAGCGATCATTTGGGTGGAACTTACATCCACCCCCAAGTCCAGGAGGTATTTGACAACACTAATCATTCCACTGGAGGCTGCCGCATGCAGGGGGGTGTAAGATTTCTTATCTTTGCAGGCCACCTCGGCTCCATGAGATGCCAGCAGCTTCACCACTTCTATGTGCCCTGAATCACACAAGGATTTTAGTATTTTTAGTAGCATTTAAAGGAGAGTATATTATCTATTTCATCCAAACATATTTGACTGCGGTGGACAACGTTCATTCTGCAATTGTTTGTAGTGCGAAATAGTGCAAATTGTGCAAAGTTTAATAAAAACCCATGTGGTTAAATGATTACCCATGTAGGCTGCCCAGTGGATTGCCCGGCGGTCCTTCTTGTCAAAGGCATTGATGTTTGCTCCTCTGGAGAGCAACAGCCTCACCATCTAAAATCAGCAACAAGGCAAAAAAACAAAAACAAAAGAGAGGAATCAGGAAACACATTAAAGGAGGTTACAACCTGAACACCAAATCTTCTACCACTGAGTCACTGTGTACATGTGGTTTTTAATGCCTTAATACTAGAGTAAACGGACTGATCCTCGGGTCTACACCACATACAAGTACAAACCTTCTCAACTGACTCAACAAGACATTAAGTCAAATGTTTCCACAGCGCAGCCGTGTTTCATATGTCTGTATTTCAATTTGAAACAACTCAAACACTCTGAACATTTTGCATGTTCAATTAACTTAAGACAAAACAATTTGCCTGCTAACATATCTATGTAATGAGATATTTGCATGTAGGCATGTGATTGGGCAAGAGCTGTTTGTGCACATAGTGTCCTTTACGGTGGACCACAATTTTTGTCTGGACAGCCTGAAGTATCAGTCTGTGGGGAAAAAAGGATTCTCTGCAAATGTGTTATTTTCTAAACAGGCTCTGACTGGTTCCCTGAAAGCAGCTGAACGTCGTGTTGAATTGTGGTTTTTCCAGTTTGTCTTGGTGTTTGGATTTGTGCAAACGACTCTCGGATCAAACAGGATTATTATTATGTCACTCGACCTAATCAAGGTTTTACTATACACTACTGCAGCACAAGCGTAAGCTTTTTTGTTATAACAGACTGACTTCATGCTTCTCAAACTAACTGCTCTGTGGGTGATAAATTATAGAGGAAGAGGAATATGGGGAAGTAAGAAGGAATAAAGCTATTGTTTGTTTGTTCTGTTTGGTACAATGACCACTGTGCTTACAGTTTATGAGGCAAACAGAAACACAGAATTTTAATTGAATGCACTTCTTTTAGGGCTTTTAAAGTTACCTCCAGATGACCACTGAAGGCTGCATGGTGCAGCGCAGTCCGACCTGCTCTGTCCGACACATTCACATTGCTGAGCAGTGGGACGAGGGCTTCGGCGCAGCGTACGGCCTTATTAGCCGCGGCGATGTGAAGCGGCGTCTGCCAGTTCTTGTCTCTGGCGTTTACATCGGCAGAGTGTTTCAGCAAAACCTGGACAGCCTCCTGCAAGACGTCACCACATTAAGGTGTGCACTGTTTGAATGTGTAACGCATGGATGTGATAAGAGCATAAGTGAAGCATTTCACATACCTCACTGCAGGAGGCCACAGCCCGGTGCAGAGGAGTGAGCCACTTGTTATCTTTGGCATTTACTCTGGCACCTGCAAGTCAAATGACACGGGCTGTGAGACTGTTGGAAGGTCGCAAAGTTTAAGTATATCAACTGAGATAGTTCAACAAGCCTTAATTTTTTTTTTTTTTAACAGAAAGAGCAGAGTACACAGGGTGCGCATAGAGATATTTCACTGTATTGAATACAGATGCACCATCTGGCCACAGGGGCACAACAATATTCTGCTGAGTGCCAAAATGCCTTTATACTCTCAGACAAGTTGCTGACATGCACCAAACCCTTTTTGGGAAAAGAAAAACAAGTATGTCAGAGCCTGCTGCTACCGAGTATGATAACAGGTGATCATGACTTTGCTTTAAGATTTTCTCTAACATATTAGTGGGAATACATATGAAGAACCATACTTATAAAACTGCTATGTCAGCTATTTACAAACTAACTAATATTAAAACAAAGTCAAATTGTGACATGAAACATCCATTTCAAAAAAGTGTTCTTTTTAAAACCCATACCTGAAAGAATCAACAGCTCTATGATTTCTGAATCTCCGAGATAGGCAGCAGCATGCAGTGGCGTTCGCTTCTCATTGTCCTGCAGGAATGTGAACAGAAGAAACTGAGCAAACAGCTTGCAATTACATCGTAACTTTAGAGTCATTCTCTGCTATATACTATAAGGTAATAGAGCCCTGAACCCTTGGAACAAGATCACACCTTATCTTTGTTGGCTGTAACATTACAATGGTACTGAGGTGGCATTTAGTGTTAACAGCTCCATATTCATAGCAAAGAAGGGTAAGAAATAAATTCAGGAACCAGAAGACTTCCGAGTGAAACTAAAACCAGCCATATTTTGAAACAAACATCTGGCTGTGCCCAACAGTAACTTTAAAGGAAGGAATGCAATAAAATGAGCAGAATACCAACAATGTGTTGTTTCGTAACTATTAACTGAAGGAGCTGCATGATGCATGAGAGGTTTTAAAGTCAGAGCTGTAGGATGTTTTTTTTTTAAATATAACAATAATAAGAGGAAACGGATGCAGAGTACAGACTGTTGGGATTACCTGTGCATTCACATCCTCTTTTTTGAATATGAGGGAGCGTACTTCATCTGGGTCCACATTGAAAATAGCTTTCAGCAAAGCAGGCTGTAAAAGAAAAAGACTGAGTCAGACTTCAAACTCCCGCAGTAGAACATTTGAAAAAAACAAAACCATTCACTCAGACCTTGGAGACCTTAGACCGTAAAGAGACTTCTGAATCCTCGTCCTCAAGCACCACAATACACACACGACTCATTTGCTCCGAAGTTACAAAATCATGTTTTGGCTGTTAAAAAAGTCCCTTAATATTTTTTGTTGAAGATCCTTTTAAAAGAAGACTGAGGCAATGACTCCACAAATCAGATGATGATGGAGGCAGACGGTCAGGATCGATTCTGACCATTGCTGAGCAGGCGCTTTCTAATTTTGTACTGTGTTGTCTGTCAGCGAGAAAACCACATCCACGCGCAGCACAAGGAGAAACAAACCGAATGTAAATCCAGTAACCCTGCTCTCCATTTGACTGACTTTGACATGGCTATATCCTCTAGTGAAAACGATCCCAGCTGATCCTCTTCACCATTTCAACAAGTGGCAAAAAAATGTGAGAGTCACACAAGGCATCTAGTCCGATCTAAGGTAAAGGAGAGAGCTGCTCTCTGAGTGAAGTCTGAAGAAGGACCATGCCATCCCTGCACCGACTTTGGAAAAAGTAGTTTAGCTGGCTCCACCTTTCTTAGGGAGTGTACACAGTGAAAATATTATTTTACATATTTGGATCATTTTTCTCGGTTTTGCAAAAAGATTCATGTGTCTAATTTAAAAAATTGAACGCCAAGATTAACTGTGGTTTTTAAAACATGTAATTAGAAACATAAACATTCGAGGGAATATTTACTCGTGTGGGTAGCTTAAGTGATTCATTGTGACATTGTTGCAGCCTTTTGCCAATACTTTCTGTAAGACAAGGCTCTCACAACATCCACAAAGTCCCTAAAGACTGAATTGGAATTGAAAACCCACAGAAGGAGAGAGAGCACAGCTTCATAATTAACGTGTTGGTAAAGAATCATTTTGGCACGTCATAAACAAATAGTCTAGGGCCCCAGAGACAATTCAGCATGATCATCAATGCTGAACCCTGGCCCTCGACAAAATACCAAACTGGCAACAGATCAGATTATCACCACTGATGAGCTTCTATCCTCTCTCCCCCTCATTAAGTTTAATCTCTAACTCATGTAATGTATTTCAAAGATAATTCTAAAATCAATGCCCCTATTAACAGTAAAACTGTATGAGTAATTAGGGTTTCGATTATATGGACCTGAGTGCATCATGTTGCCCAGGTCCACATTGTTGTTGTCCCCTATCAGATCCACAGTGACACCAGCAGAGTGTACGATCAGGCAGTTTTCCACTGACTGTGGGAGGAGGCTGGCATGGATGGGGAGAACAGTGAGGGCAGGGGATCCCTTCCAGAGGCTGCAACTGGTTACCCATGAAAGACCCAGATGGAACATTCCTGGCTTGCACAAAAACTTAACCCTTTCCTGACTCGGGTAAAATGTCTATTGCAAAAAAATGAATTAAGCTATCATGATGAGGATACAGCCACAGAAGTAACAGCTGTGAATTTAGGTGATGCTTAAGTGCTGCGTGTCAGGGGAGCTATTATCTGGTACTTACAACCTCTGAATGAGCAATTTGTATCAATGTATCTAAAACAAAAGGTGAGCTGAAGAAGCTGGAGGTTCAAGTTACCAAGTACCAAGAGTCAGGAGGGTTTCAAATCACCTGCTGCAATATTCAGAATGAAAACTTGTATTGTCTTTAAATGTCTTTACAATACTTTCATTTGAAAAAGCTAGAGGGAAATCTGCATACAACCAATCCCACCAACTGAATGAATGGCTGGATACATTTAGAATGATAAAGCGTGCAGAGTTAAGATCCCATACTTCATTAACCCACCCAGCTGCCCAGCTAGCCTATTAGCTTATTTGCAGCCGTGTTGCCTCTAATACCTCATGTGCGGAAGGCATCTAGGTCATACGGCACAGTTTAAGCCACATGCTTGACAAATGCCATGAAATAGAAGCAATTATGTTTGGATCCAATTAATTTAGTCTGAAGCAGCTCACAACCACATTGTTATACAGTGCCATTCACATGGTACTGAAGTCATATGCTCCCCCCTTGGGCTGAGAGCATGTATATAGGAAGTATAGTTCTCTTTAAAATGTCTTGAAACTAATAGGACCAGATGTGTTTTGTACTGGTTCTAATTTAAAGCAAATTATTAGTTTCAGCAGACTGATGCTCAGTGAGTATTAACAATAAAGAAGACAAAGACTAGCATTACCATCCAAGAGAGTAAGTAGCTTACATTCACTTTAAACATAAGACAATCCTTTCATTCACTTATAATAATGTCCATGAATATCTGCTGGGTGCAACAAAGGTTAGAGTGACTGGGGACAAATTCAGCGTAACAAGCAGGAACTTGTGCTTCGTACAGTTTCATTTGGCAATCTCTGAATAGCGACAGGAACAAGGACAAATCTACATTTTGTTGTTTTCAGCGCTCCAGTCCTGCACGACTGGTGTAGGAGATTTTCTATGCTTCTTTGGCTGCACGACTGTGCACCTCCTCTCCTCATACAAGCCAGCCTAGTTAATACCATCACCATGGAGACAGCTCTTTGGCAACTCCACTGGCTCACAGGAGCCCAGTCAGGCACACGATCATTCAAGCACACACACACACACACAATGAAAGACGCATGCACGTACATATGCTACCAGAATAGCACGCTTGTACAAAACACGTCTCTGAATGGCAACACACAGCTATTATCGTTTTCGCACGGAGGTGACAAGTGGCTCATGTCTTTAGGGGACACATGGCTGATAAACTGTGACAATACTAGTCTCCTCATACGTGCATAACCATTACACAGCAGTTTACCTGCATACATAGTACTTATACAGTATAAAAACACGGATTTTAGCAAAACAGCTACGTCTTAAAACTGCTGCAATAACACGTTGAATTGTTTACATTATTAATAATGGGATATATACACGATCGTTGCGATAGACGAGGACAAAGACAATGTAACTGACGAAAACTCAGACAACAAACATATTTTTGTATACAATCAACAGATCGCTTTGGTTATTTAGGCAGTCACCTCATACAACATGACACAACATAATGGTGGCCATTGTTGAACCACTGAATCACTTGGAAACAACAACTCAAGCCCAGTTTTGCATTGTTTTTATAAAATCACATTTAGCACCGGCTCCGGCTAATTGCTGGTGATAAACACGGGACCATTAGCTGGCTACAACTCAGTCACCGCCTGAGCATGTGTCTCGGTGTTAATGTGATGCCACCAACCATCGACCAAAAACATGACTCCGTGTATGATTTAGCCATAAACCCCGCGTCTGCCTTTCACCTTATAAGTCACGATTTGTTATTTAGCGCTTGAGGAAACGCGTCCTTCTCGGGGAATAGCTCGACAGACTCCCAATTACGTTCCGCTGGCGAGTGCTGAAATCGGGGGTCGAGCTAGCTAAACGTTAGCTGGCCAGCATTAGCTGAAACTTCAGTCCTCCGGCGACAACAACCACGTACCTGGTCTCGAATTTTGAGAACCACCATATTTCTGGGATTTTAATTGTTCTCATGCAGACACATAAATGAGGGGTTCGTCTCCGTCCCGAATAGCTGGGTTTGATCTCGGTTGCTCTCCCGCTGGCTCGCTGGAGGCCTGGCGCGACGCTAACCTAGCTTACTTGCGCTAGCTCTCTAACCTATGGCATGAACAGCAGACGAGTAGCGGAAACTCCACAACATTGCCGCCACCATACTTCACCACGCAATGAGAGGCGACCCCATTGGTCGAACGAGCTGGACGAGCCAGTAAGCCGGCTCCTGATTGGTTGTTGCCAAACAGCGCTCAGTGACAGACGCGCTCATGTTAGACATCGCGTCGCTGGCAACGTTCACGTCAGATTAAATGTGATTGAGTAAGTGACAGTTTTACTAAATTTATCCGGCATGGAGTTCACTAATGTTTCCACACGCGCTTACTGCGACATTGTGATACCCGCATGGAGCCATGAGGCTAAGCTACAGCCGCTCATTGTTCTATTTAAACGGTGTGACTCATCTGGAAGTTGCACTCAAACCCAGAGCAGCGCCGGAGAGGAGCCAACTCTGTTCCCCCAGGAAGAGGAAGTTTTGCCGGACACAAACCCACCACCAGGCCCGTGACTCATCTTCCCGGAGGTAGCCGTGCTGCTGACACAAAAACCAGGCTGTGTGTTTAATTGGCCCCATGGAGGCTGATGAAGCAGTTCTGGCATGTTGTGTACTAATATGTGAAGATGAAGCAGGCGTAGGCCTCTGCTTAAAAACACCTGTCACACCCTCCCAAGGCCCAGCTTAATGAATCAAGGGAAAGAATGCAATATATTGAAACACCAGAACAAAATAGTAAAGAAATGCTCCTGTATCTGCCTCTTAAACGTAATAAACAGTACACACAGTGTGCCAGTAGCTTGTAAAGTCAGGCTGTACATATCCTACACCACAGACACGTAACATTCTTCTTCACGAGTTTTGCCTCCTGGCCTAGTCACACACACACACACATCTTTGTCGCCCCAGTACTAAATGCACCGCTTGTTATAATCACAAGTTTTCTTCCATCTTCACTTTCAATTAGAGATAATGATGTTAAGGATTTCCTCAGCTCATCATCTCCACACAAAATAATGATCCTGGACAACACATATAAACTGTCTGTACTACACATTTAAATACACCTAGTCTGATTAAACACACTTCACTGTATATTTAGACAGTGCATTTGGGTTTAATGTGCTAGCGTATGTTCCCTCATGAGAACAGAAACAACTTTTATGTTTGTATTGTAACTTTCAGGGAGGTGGAGGTTTTTAAAGTGCTGGGTGCTGCAGCTGCTGGGACCTCGCATCAATATGTAGTGAAATATCCCCCTCTAGTGAAAATTATCTTCTACTACAAGTAGTAGACAATGGACATCAAGCTGAAAAGACAAATACATACCATTGAATGTGATGATATATGTAAGACTGGCAATAGCTGAAACTATTTAGAAGTATGGACATGCACGCTAAGTGTAAGTGATTGTAGACAGTGAATTATCTGGACACATAGACACACAACCTTCTGTTTATAGTACAGTATGTTAGTGTTTCAGTGGTTCTGTCACAGACAATCAGACCATTTAGATTAAGACGTTCACAGAGCAGCCATGTTCCTCTGTATTACCAGTGGATGAGAGTATATAAAGCACTGAACAGTGATACTTTGGGTTATTACGTTTTTGCAATCCTGCATATTCTGTTCATCTTTTCTAGATATGCTACAGAGAGCAGAGGTGAAGTTTAAGTAAAGCAGTAAAGAAAACATGCAGTGCAGTGACTGGGACTGAGGGAGGGAGGGGTCTGTGTGTAAGAATGTACATTACGCTCACCAGGCAACTTTCCAGAGCAGTCTCACATTTCAAGGCACTGGAAACAAAGAAAGGTGAGAGGGAAACTGTTGTTGCAGCTATGCTGATCATTTTGGGTGCATGTTGTTGCCTTTGCTGGGGGTAATCCGTCTGGATCTGTCCCTAAGCCCCCTGAAGGCCACAGTAACCCCAGGAATAGGTTATTACTGTGAAGGCCAGTTTTGTGAGAGAGCTTCCCACGAATCAAATTAAGTGCAGAAGCTGGGAACAAAGGAGTAAATGCATAAATGAAGAAAACAGATGCTTATTGCACATACCTCCCCAATCTCTACCCCTCTTTAAATCTGCACTCTGACCCTCTGTGTTTACACCCTCCATGTGTACAGAGCCATCTCTGTGAGTGTGTGTGTGAGAGGGAGAAACTGACAGAGAAAGAAAGATTATACCAGCAAATAAGAATAATATAAAATCATTGGAGGGAATGGAAAAGACTGAACAGATTGAGAGTTTAATTTTCTATTTGATTTGTATAATTACCCTTATTTTGTTTTAAAGATTCTATTTTGATCTTTTTTTTAGCTGATATGCTTTCATCAATTCTTGCAGCTAGTTGGCGCTGTGGTGCAGCAAGTAGGGACCGAGAAAAAGAAACAGCCATGCCAAATTGGAAATAAAAAAGTGAGAAACGTCTTCATCAGCATCTGTTTCTTCTTCGCAGCTTGCCCATGGAAGATGTCCTCCCACGTCACCCCCAGGTATGGAGGTTTAAAGAACAGGTGAGCGTCATCGCCTAGCCTCATCACAGAGAAATCACACTGATGAAAACTTTGACCCTTTTTGGAGGACATCTGGTTTTATTGCACCAGTTGATAAAGTTGAGTTTGCTACCATAGTAAAAGCACATTTACAAAGGAGTATTTTGGCGATATGATATTTATATATTTGTGAAGATTTATCACAGCAGTCTTATCTGCTGCTGAGAAATGACATGGTCCTTATCGTGTAGGTGCCAGCTGTGGGGTCCTGCACGGCAATGAGTCAGCCGCAGTGACAGGCATGCAGGATCACACGTCAGACTCGCTGATGTTCGCCCGCGCCCCTGTATGACCAGCCGTCAGGATGAGGGATAGCAAACAGCTGGGCCGTCGGGGTCCTGGAATGAGCCTGGTGCACCCACTGGGTCCATCCCAGCTGCTGTAGGACAGTGGCAAGATGAGAAGAGAGTGAATTTAATTTCCCACCACCATTGTTGGAGCGTTCTCTCAGCCAGAGACCTTGTAATCCACAGATAAACTATAATCCATGTGGTGTGTACATGGTGGTTAAAGCTCTAACTGTTTACCAAGTTAAGGACACTATATTTCAATGAGAATTAACAAAGCTGTGTCCAAATTTCCAAACTCTATAGTGTCATGTGATGGGCAGTGATGTGGGAAACAGGTGAACAGCGCTCAAGAGAGGTGCTTTGTTCCTCTTCTAGAGGGGAGACATTTGTCCACTGGGCCAAACAGTAAACGAAGGAGAGCGACTGAAGAATGCTTTGAAGTGACAAATAAAAATGTGAGACCGTGGACAGCGGTAGATTTACGACGATGACAAATCTGCATATAATCTCTGCTAATCACACACTCAGTCAGGCCTTTCTTTAGGTCGGGATAAAAGCATTTCTGTTTTTTCAATGGAAATTCCCACCAGTTGGTATTTCTATAACCTGACCAGTGGGAAAGGTCTCAGGTGGCGTCTTCAAGCCTCATTGTTACCTTTCAAATTCAGAATTTGGAAACGACAATGTCTGATCAACCACTGAGGCGCTTTCATGATGGAATTTATCTCATATATTTACAGTTGCACAAGAGGAACTGATGCTACAAGGCCCAACTGGTTTTCCCACAACTTCCCAATCTGTGAGTATGACCAGTAGATGGCGCTGTTTCCATTTTAATGATATTTCTTTGGGCCTGTGGAGCCACAGGTGCTATTTTTAGGAGGTGCACCATTGCAGACTGTAATCTGTGGATGCAGCTGTCATAGCATTCACATTTAGATATTTTATAATATGCAATAACAAGCAAACAGCCTCTTTACACAGTGAGCTGCTTCAGAGTCTCACAGCACTATTATCATAACTGGTGCATTCATTGTTATTATTGTTATGTGAGGGGGGAATTAAACACTACCCTAGTTTAGAATAAGATAAATAAAACACTACAATTAGAATAAAATGCGCTCATTACTTAAATGAAAGCCAGTCTTGTTACATAAACAGGATTTTGCTTTGATCGCCAGATTTTTATTTCTCACAGGGACATGATTGTGAAATTTGCTAGGCAGTCTGGTTCACTCGCTGAGGACAGACGGCTGCCGGAGCTGACCTCGTCTCTCCATCACAGAGATTATCAGAGGACAATGGGGCAGACAGGTCGCTCAGGCTGTCAGTGCCCTGGCTCGGATTTTATATCGTCCCCTCTCTCGACAAAACAAGAGTATTTATAGCTTGTTCAGTCGTCATGCCGTCAGGTCCAGCACGTCCTCCCAGTCGAGTTGCATACCCGCCAATACCCTCAGCCCAGGCCTCAGGGTAGCTACGCTGACTGCTACCATGGCAGCACAAATTGGAGGTGATGTGTATGTTAACGTATTGCATGTTTCAGAGAAGGGTTTGACTGTTCACACTTATTATTTTAAGTAACACGGTTCTTTCTATAATAACACAGCTATGGGTGCAACCGTGACAACATGGGTTCATTATATTTAGCTCACTGTTAAATAAAGATTGTACAACACTCTCTGCAAGTCACATGGACCTACAGCTCACTTATTACCTACAGTAATACAGAAATATATATATATATATATATATATATATATATTCACTTTGTATGTTCATGTTAAAAATATTGTCATAATTATATCATAAAGAGGAACTATTTGGTGCATTAAAACTCACAGGTGGTCAATTTATAATCAATTTCTAAAAGTACATCCCAGAACAGCAGAGTTTTGAATGTGTTTTTATCTCCAAGCTGACAGGGTTCAAGATATTATTGTGCAAACGGCCTGCTATAAATACACTTGCATTGTTATGATCTCACCAAACAGGGTGGATGTGATGAAGTCCTCATTCAATCAGCTAACCTCATCCCACCCTGACTCTACATCCATGACTTGATTTGATTAACATTTGAAAATAGCTGTTAAATAAGTAACTGAATAGGATAGAGCCGTCTCCTGGGACTGGGAGCTGTGTGATGTGCATCCACACTACTACCCACTGACTTACATAATCCTCAGAGCTGCTTTACATCACTTTATTTCTAGTGCTGAAAGAAGTATTCACACCATTTACTGAAGCATGCTCTGCACAGTATACTGTGAATACACCATTACAGGTTGTAGGCAATAAACCAACCCTTAACAGTAAATGTGCTGTTGCTTTCCAACAGGGAATCCATTTTAAATGTAGCTTTATTTGTATCCTTGGCAATAAGGTTTTGTTCTGCTTTTCTGTGCTGTCCAACGTTTATGTACATAGAATTTTAGCCTATATGAAACTTATCTTGACACGTCAGAATCTATGTTTATGTTTAGACAAGGATTATTATCTGAATTCCAGCTCTACATATTGGGAAGTATCATATTTCATGTCTAGCAATTTTTTTGTTGGTGTATTTTTACACACACACACACACAGAAATACTTTTTTAAATCCCTAATATTAGTATCAGAATCAGCCTTTAAAAATCAGGCCCTAATATACAGTGTATACATATATCATCTACTTTATTGTCAACATATATAATCTTTTACAGATGCTGAAGAACAGGTGCTGTCACCACAGACACACGGAGACATGAACGTGTCGAGGAACAGTCAAAAGTAAGAGTCCTTTCTTTTCCTCGTCAGTGAATACACGAAAGCTTACTGACAGTGCAGCTGTTGTACTGAGGGATGTACTGTGATGTCGGCTCCTCGGTTGTTTTGCAGAACGCCCTGTCACTCCAACAAAAAAACTTGCAGATGTCTTGGTGTCTAGTTAGCTTTCCGCTGTTGTCACACCGTGAGCGCATTTCAATCTTCTTTGAGCGAGGAAATGGGAAAACACAAGATTCACTCCAAGCCCTCCAGTGTACACATGACATTTCGGCTCAGACGCAAGAGAAACACTGCTCGTACGTGACATGAAAGCCTTTCACAGCCACTCCAAATGACCCTTCAGCCATCGTTCCATGTCTGAATATTTATCATATTTTTACATTGGATTTGTTCTTGGCAGGTTGCTGCTCACAGATGTCTGCACTGCTCAGATGGCATGAGGGGGCAGGTACCATCTGAGCTGTGTCATGGAGAGAAAGTCATTTCAGCAGCACCCTACACTTAGCCTAACACATAATTTCATAGTACCAGGGAATGTGTTAATGAGACAAAATGTTTTTTTCAACAGAACAAATCTTGGCAGGCATCTGCGAATTATTCATTGGATCTGATAAGTTAGCATATTCGGCTATAGATCTGGCACGCAGCGTTCACAGAAGCAGCGTGTTGCATCCATGCCATGTGATGAATGGTGACTTGTTATTGTCCCAAAGATTTGTAATAGTAAAGACATTGCAGAGCCACCAGCCAGCAACCAGAAGAGATGACATAAGAAGTGAGATTTGAGCTTGTTAATCAAAGTGGAGAGAATACAATGCCTCTTCTTTTTTTTTGTTCCCTCACAGCTAAAGTGAGGAATTACGCTTTGTCACTGTGGATTTATTTCCTGTGTTTGTATGCCATCCTCCACTGACTCTGACAGTGCGATGGCTGCCTTCATGACATGAAACGGCGGAAAGAGAGAAAGCTGTGGCGGGTGACGGAAAAGTATGACACAACGAAATGATTGTGCCAATGTTCTGCCTCAATCAGGCTATTGTCGAGCAAACTCAATTGTAAGCCTGTGTTTGCATGTGTGTGTGGAGTTGTACGGTACATGGCAGTTTGCGCACAGTTATGTCATTGTAACTCTCGCACCTGCGTTGCTTGGATGGACGACAGCTGGTTTTTATTATTCTGAATTTTACTTGTAAATGAAGCGAGCGCTCATTAAGAACCTCCGCAGCCGATCTGATGCCGTGCCAAAATAAAACTGCCTTCAATTTTATGTGACATTTATGACAGCGAATGTCACAACACATTAATAGTGTGTAATGACTATGACATGGACAGGCTGCTTCAACACAGGACACTGCTATATTTGTGTAAACCACACGCAAAGCACATAAAAGCACAGCACAGATACAAGCTACGTTTATGAGCTCGCTGCGACCAGGTTATGGCTTTTACGAGTCAGGTTTTAAGTATTATTAGGATTATATTATGTTGTACCTGCCAGATCTTTGCACTTCACAGTAAATGTTCGTAAATGTTGGTTATAATTTAATGAGTGGATCAGTGTAACATCGCATTATATAGGGCCACATGAACAATGTGTTGAAAATACAGCGCAAGTAATTATATTAATTATAATTAATGAGAGGCAGTTTGCCTAGTGTTATTTTAATATTATCTTATTGGAAGCATAAAGGCTGTATATCACGGTGGATGTGGCTCAGGAGGAAGAGTGGGCTCCATGAGGTTGGAGGTTTGATCCCAGACCCCAGGCCCCAGGCCCCATAGAACCAGTGATTCCCATATACGCATGTGTGCATTGCAAACCTGCTGTAAAACAGTTCAGATTCACATTCAGACCATTCAGAGCAAACCAGCCATGAGCATGCATTTTTTTCCCCATTTTGTCACGATCCATGTATTTCTTGGGAAAAAGAAATCTGTGTGATTCTTTACACTTTTGGTGATTAATTCCCATCATCCCCTGCCCGTCAACATAATGTGCTCTTTAGCTGGATTTCACACTTGGAAACAAGCCCTCATTCTATCCATCATTTCACTTGCAAAATGACAGATGAATAATAGTTATATAATTTCACAAGTGGTTGCAAATACAGCAACACTTACAGAAACTGGTGTAGCGGCGCACCGAGGAGTGAGATTTGATTCTTGAACATAAATCTCATGATCTGTTTCTCAGCTTCATGTGTGTTGGCCATGCTTGTTGACACCCTGAAACTATTTTCTGTGAGGTCTAGGATCTATTATTGGCTCTAAGTGTTCTCTGTTCCATAGCAAGATGAATTCCCAACATGGCATTAGGTTACCAGGCAACAGTGTACACTCCACTGCTTGGTTATAATTTTCTTTGTACAGTTATGAAGTTTAATAGTAAGTGACTGCATGGCGGTCTGCCAAAATTTACCACTGTTAGCAGAACCCGTAGAGCCTGATGTATGTCAGGCAGCGTGGAGGCCAGCGGGCTATATTTGGCTGCTATGTTCCCTTCAAAGAAACGAGTTCTAGGTCTGGACTTGACATTTCTGTTAGACTGGAAAAATGGGTTTGGGTCAGTGAGTTTTTTTTTTGGGTGGGAGAAGGTTTGTTGTTGATGCCCTGAGGAAGGTGCTGGTCTCTGTTCCGCAGTGGCTCCATTGTTATGTTCTCTTCATATTCACAGCGCAGGGAGCTTAAATGACGAATCTGGCAATTAGACATGTTGAAATGCAGGCCAGGCGCTTACGTAAAAAGCTGTTAGGTAAACATTACTGTATTCTGCACAGGTCATCATGAGCTGTCACAGAATAAAACTTTGTACGCACATCATTATGCGTTTTAAATGTAGACTATAGTGTGTGCTACTTAAAATAAGACTTTTATATTCTGCTATAACAGACCTTTGAAAGCAAAGATCCCTGGAGTAGCCTCATTGATCTGGCAGGGATACAACATGTCCACAGGTGTTGTCAGTCAACGGAGATCACTTCATTTGTCTTGGAGTTATTGCTAAGCAGCTCAGGATCAGGTGATGTAATATAACTTCATCATTTATTTTGCCCCTATGCTCTGTTTTTGATTACGCTCCTCTGCGTGCGCTGTACATGTTTTGAGGTTAAACAGGAGCATGTGGAGCGCAGTCCTGGGCTTTATCACAGTGCGCTGTCACACAAAAAAGAAATGGAAAGTTGTGTTCGCACCTTTGTTTATTTTGCCGATTCTGGCTGTTGCTGCTCGATGTGGTAGAGAGAGCGGGGCCGGAGACATTGTGCAGGCAATGTCAGTGACACCCAAGTGGCAGAACACTATTTTCTAACAGAGCTAAGTTTTTCCTCTCTCACACCCTCAGTGTTTGCTGTTTCTGTTTATTTCTTGTTGTTGTGAGGAATTAACATCAATTCTATTCAGTCCAACGGAATTGCATGCAGAGAAAAGTCTTTAATCAGACCTTAAACCACACCGATGCTGCATCGCACACAATTCAACCTATTTTTAACTCCAAACATCTGCAGGTTGGAAAGTCAGAGGTGTTGCTGCAGAGTTGGTCCTGTTGCTGAAAAGAGGAGTAGGTAGTGGTGTATGTGTAAAGAAATATTTTCTCTCTGTATAGATAGTGGGAGGAGGGCAGTGGCCCAGAGGGAGAATCAGGCTCCCGTTGCAGCTGAGATGCAGAGCCGGTTCAGCCTGGTGTTCTCAGCGTTGTTCATCCAGCCCCAGTGTAGACCTGGGCTCCCTGGAGGAGGGGGTGAGGGGGCCGCTTCCATTTGTTTTCACTTCCTGTCCAAACGGAGTTGGAGAGATGAATCATTCATGTCTTTGAGAGGCCTCTTGTGTGGATGAAAAATGGGGAGAGTTAAAGTTCTTGCCTGGAGTATTTAAGATAGATTAGCGTGCAGTGTTTTTTGTCAGAGAACCACTTTTTTAGATTTAAAAAAAAAGAAAAAAAGAAAAGCAACATACGTACATGCCTTGCATTTGTGTTTTTGATGCAATGTAATATATATTTTGTCACAGTTGATTCTAATTAAATTAGGTGTGTTGTTTTCTTGCATATTTACTTATACCCATCTGCTGATCTGTCTGTCAGTACGCCCACTGACTGGCGTCATGGAG
Organism: Pseudorhombus dupliciocellatus; assembly: GCA_016785235.1. Classification (NCBI taxonomy): domain Eukaryota; kingdom Metazoa; phylum Chordata; class Actinopteri; order Pleuronectiformes; family Paralichthyidae; genus Pseudorhombus; species Pseudorhombus dupliciocellatus. The sequence continues at coordinate 1,344,731 of JAFBJW010000041.1, read as the reverse complement.
AGCGCCCCCGCCTTTCCCTCCACCCTGGTCTGTCAAACCTGTGATCAGTGAAGGTGATAAACGAGCTGTGCTGCACAGTTCTTGGTATGCCCAGGCCTGACGGGCAGATTGTCACTTAACTATTGAAGGGTGGAGCCGTTTCCACCCTGATGGCAGAAACAGACAAACTTCAGAGGCCCATTCGTTGTCACTCCTTGCCATCCCATCATCCTCTGGGGCCCGGGACTGTGCTGTGGCGCGTCACGCAAACCATCTCTTTGTTGTTACCTTTCATCTGGGGGCATCCGCCACCTCTGTCAGTCCATCCTGTGAGTTATGGGGTTGCAGGAGGTCATGGCCGCAACCCCTCCCCACTTGGCGTGAAATGTGCAGAACAAACGGATCCAGGAATTACACAGAGATTGGACACACCGGCGGGATATCTAAGAGCGGAGCCCTCGTAAAGGTCTTTGTGGCCATAAAGGTGTGAAACGTTTACCAGCCCATCTGTTTCCAAAACAGAAAAACCACCACCCCTTGAGGTGACAACCTTGGAGCATAGTCTAAATTCTCCCTGAGTGACATTATCTCAGGAAAGCTGCTGACATCATTTAAGGTTTCCAAAAGAAATGGAGAATTATAAGCTACACCGCGTTCTCTGTTCTCTTTAGATCAGGAAAATGTCAGACATCTTGAAAAGGAGGCTTTACTCTCGACTTGTCAGAAGAATAACATCACTGAGTTGCATATTGTATGAGAGAGGGGACCAGAAACAAAAAAAGATAACAGCTGGAGTGCTTTCTTTCTGTCTCTGATTATTTTGCCCTTTTGAAGGAAGGAATCTCCATATTTTGTTCAGAAGGAGACATCAATGTTGTCAACTTCATTTCATCTTTAGATTTTTCACCCAAGGGGTTTGCTTATAGCATCGATAAAGGAAAAAGAAAAACCGCCAGCTTTGAGGAGATTGCGTAACTGTTGTTGTTTCTGTGCTGGTGACTTCTTACATTTTTGTAAAAATGAGGGAGCCAAAGCTTGTTAGTCGCTGTGTTATTGAAGAGGCTGGGCTGAAAAATCACTTGGGTTACTGGAGCCGAGATGAAAGACAAGAGGTCAGGAACGCTGCAGCCACTCCCAAGCACAGCATGGTGGCATTGCTGTGTGTGGGTGTGTGTCCATGTGCATGAGTGTGGTGTGTCTGTGGATGTGTTTTCACAGTGAAGGTATTGATTTTTCTCCTCGACAGTATCTCTGCTCTTTGGAGGCATTTGCATTGTGTCTCTTCTTGAGTCCACCTTCCTGAGCACAGTGTTTGTTCAGTGTTTGTGAGGATTTGTCTTCATGGTCCTGGGACTCTGCTTTGAAAAGTTCAGTTATGTCGCTTGCATCTTAAACGGCTCCTCCTGTTCCTGCTTGTCATCAACCTGCAGGGTGCGCTGTTGGTGAAGGATCTGTTGGGGGCTGCACCCCATTGCACTCTGTCCTATAATTTCAAGTCCTGCTGCCATAGTGCAAAGCTTTCCCGTATATTCCCAACTAATGAAACTTAGAAGTAATAGTAATGATCTGTGGTAAATAAATGTTGAGAAAGGGGATTTGTTTTTAATGGCTTCAATGCGTTGGCACACCAAAAACAAAAACTGAGACAGTGTTAAAACAATTTAAAAAGAGAAAAGGAGCTTCATGTTTAGTGGAAAAGAACATGAGGTTGAATATTTACTGCACACAAGAATGTCATTGTGGCTGTACAGCTACTATTGTTTTCCCACCAAACAAGTCAGATGACCCATGAACCATTCCTCTGCCTCTCAGGGGACGAGGGGAAAAAGGGAGGTGTTTGACTTGTTTAGGCGCTCTCTTAGGAATCACTAAAGTAGAACATTGTCCTGTACTTGGCAGTTTGTGGAACACAAGCCACCAACTTCCACTGCATAAAAATATGGCAGCCCATGGGGGTGAATTTGTGTAACTGCGGTTGGAAAAAAGGAAATATATAAATCTGATGTGAGAAACTCAAGGTCACCGAAGCAAAGTGTTGAAAAATCCCCTCCAGGTTTATGCATATGGAGGAGCCCAGACATTAGCATTGTAACAGGGGTAGCGGGTGCACTGTGGGACATTTCCTGGTATGCATAGCGCTACCTTAATAGTCAGAGGAAGAGCTATTTTTTAGGGGCATTGTTGTGTTCTAGACCTCTGAGACAACACAGGAGGAGAGGACCGCGTCTGTGCTGCGGTTGAGTCGAGAAGTGTTGGCGTGGGTGGAAGTGGCCTGGACAATAAGCATCAGCCCACCCTTCCCATAGTAAACTTGATTTCCTGTTGCCGTTTTTCTTTTTTCTTACTTTGGACCTTTTCAAATCCATGAATGGAGTTTTACTTGAGTCCTTAAAGGTCATTGAGAAACCCAGAATAGCAGTGCAGCAGTAAGCGAACCCTGTTATTAAACTATAAAATATAGTTTTAATTATGTTATGTTGTCGGGTTTGAGTGCTCAACATATTCAGGTCACTGGAGATAGATTTGTTGCTCGCTGCCTATACTTTTTTCCTGTGACTGAAATAAAAATGCTGGTATTCTGCCAGAGAACAAACAAGACCGATCAAGTTTTCTCAAAAGCTGCGGTGATAACAAAATATATATTTTGTTATCATATTAAGATAATAGCTCTGAGTCACTTGGGGAGGATAATGCTATGATTATCCACTCATAAATGGTCTCGACAAGCAGGATGTGGATTGGAAGGATGCCTCTGAACAGAGAACCTTTGTTTTTATTAATCCCTCTGGGATTTTCTAAGGTCAGCTAAACTTGGCTGGATTCCATCAAAGTCACATGTGTCTGTTTGGGCTGCTGTGTTTGTGCGGTGGGGATGAGCCATTTGACTTCTGCAGGCGTTTCACTGATGTAGGCCAAAGAGACACTGATGCAATGCACACTGTGGATTCAGGCAGAAAGGTTCCGCGTTGTGTTCTCCGGTTAATAGTTATTTAAAATAGCGGCTGACATTAAGAACGATCTTCCAAAGACCCTGATCAATGCTAAGCCTGTTTTGGTGTCACCAGTGGATCGATAGTTTGTGTGGCTTTGAGAGAAGGTGCTGGGCAACAGGACAAAGTAGAACATGAACTGGGCTTGTGACGGTTTAATGTAGGGTGCAAGTTGTACAACAACAACATGGTCAATTTGATACAAACAGTGAATCAATGGTTTCCAGCAGAGATGAGCACATTGATCAGTGAAAATACTGGGCACTGCCCTTTCTTTCCAGTCGGCTTTTGTGCTCTGTGTCTATTATTAGAAAGCCTGTGGCAGCACATGAAGGCAGGGCATCAGGGACCTATTCAAAGTTAGAAAGTAAACTGACCTCAAGGTCGGCACACAATAACTGGATGCTTTGAAATTGCTTTGAAATTGTGTTTTTGGCCTTTTCGGAACTCGGTATTCAGTCTCTCGCTTTTTTTCCCAAAGGTTTTTTTTATTTACTTTTCAGGATAGTTGTTGATGTTGAAACGCTCTTTGAATGAAGCCTTACTATCATGGATTTGTGGAGCCAATGCCCATAATGGAAAAAAGTCAGTGAGGGTCATTAATCAAACAAATGCAACCAGATACATAGAACACAGACATTAGACGTAACATGTAAACATCAATGTACAGTAAGTTTTTTAATATTTGTGCACGTTGACAAACACTGATGTCTGGGAGATATTTTTATTGGTCAGATATATCAGTCGGGAATAGCACCTCAGGCTTCATCTCGGGCTCATTATTTGCTGCATTGCAAAACTTTGTTGGCAATGTATCAAGATTAAGTACAGAACATGCCTCGCCTTTATGCTTTTTCATGTTACTTGATCCAACCTGTTAAGTGCATTCTATATCACCCTGAAAGTCCAACAGGAAATACCACAGGATGCCAGACAGAGTAACCCAATAAAAGCAAGAGCGCCCAAATCATTAGTGGGGGAAACACACTCGCATAACACATCCAGATGTACAGGCTAATTGGATTTTACCATCAAATCAACAGCCATAGTGCCTTTGTGCTTTTATGAGACTGACCGCAAGGTAAACGGAAAATGGTGTGTTTGAAGTGACACAACGTTACCTGCGGCTCTCAGCAGACAGAATGGCTGAGCTCTGCGGCCTACAGTGCATGCTGTATTTCAAATACTGAGGTGATAGAGCAACAAGGTGTCATGGCGTCACTCCCTGAATTGATCTAGGATCTCTTGGCAACGATGAGTCATCGGGGGCTGATGTAAGTACGATGGCAGACATTGAGGTAATTGGTGTGGAGCGGTAATTTCCCTCCTGTACCAGGGCTGCCCTCAGAGCTGCGTGGTGGCCACTGGAGAGGGAGAAGGAGCATGTTTACGTACGAGGCTGCTTTTTGTATGCGGCCCCTCTCTGGGGGGAAGAAGATCCCCTCTGACTGTAGGAATAAGCACCTGACGATCACATCCGCTGCAGTCCTCCTGGGCAGGCATGATGAAACCCTGCACAGACACGCACACACACACAGGCAGGAAGACGAGCAATTGGTGCAAAGGCAGAGAGTTGGAGGGGATTAATTCCATTAAAACAAATACTAATACACATGTATGAATTGAGCTCGTGTTAATAGGGTCTGCGATCCACAGTGATCAGTTCATTTTACAATAGATAAACCCCCACCTCTGTCTCCCCTCTGTCTCCCCTCTCTCTCCCCGACACCAACGCCACCGCATGGGGGCTTTGAAGTTCAGAGAACACGGAACAAACAAAACATGGCTGACTCACTCCCTCCCACACATGGATCATCCGCTATTAAGGGGAACAAAACATTTTCTAGCCAGATCAAATTAGTTGTAATATCTATTGCAACACTTAAGTTGGGCTCCCTTCCTTCTCCAGTCTGCCTCCCTGCTGGGTTTCATCATGCGCAGTGTGTCACAAGGCAGCAGTGCTGTGGTGATTAAGCCGCAGAACTTTGGGAGTTGATTTGGAGCTGGCACAGTAATTGTGGTACTGTGAGTCGGATATAAAAAAAAAAAGGCACAAGTCTCCAGGTTATGACCACACTTTCTTGAAATAGAACGGAAAGAGCTGAAGCACCATAGCGGGAAGTATGGCTTTGTTATATTCCTGTTCCCTCTACATCACTTGAATTCTACAAGTCGGAGTAAACAGCCGAGCAGTGATGTGTGTTTTGGATGCATGTATATTTGTGTACATTGCTCTTTAATATAGCCTATAATGGCCTTTGATTTAAATTTGGAAAGTGCTAGGGGCACTTCACTGCTCTGGCCCACTTGTTCCCTCATCTCTAATACAACCCCCACCAAACACGTCGGTGCTCTGATGTCAAAACACACACACACGCCATGCACGTACACAGACACTGCACATGCACAGTTTGTGTTTGATATGCGGGGAGGTGACAGTGAGTTGAGCCCCGGCCTCGGAGAGAGCTGAGCGGAGTGGCTCTCCAGCAGGGACGCTGACGTTCACACTTAAATGCTTTAATAGGACTAAAGTAGACAAAGGCCGCCAGTGACGCAGTCGGAGCTATAATGGGCTTGCCACATTGCAGGTTTACAGGACCCTGCCTATTGGACAGAGCTATTTCCAATTCCACAATCCCTCATTGGCCCCAGGAAGCCAGTTATAAATAAAAAGTGTAGGTTAATCGCAGCTTACATGTCCCGGTGAAATGTCTCTTTTTTTTGTTCAGGGAAGTGTAGGGCAGGGTGATCAAGGATACAGGAAAATAATTATTTACAGGGGAATTAGTTTAAATCATCTTGGACAAATCTGTGTCAACAACAAAACAAGACAATAGACAAACTTTTTTAATTCTTATTACTTTATTATGAAATGGCAGCCTCTGAGTTGGCAACTTAACGTATTGTTTTGCATATGTGAATAACCACAGAAGTGAGAAAATCACAGAGGAGCTTTTGAGCTTTTAATTTTAGGCCCAGTTCCAGACAAAACCACTCTGTCATGTTATATAAATAAAGGATTCCACGGTCATGATAATTGTCATTCATGTGACAGCCCTAGTTCCTCTTTTGATTAATTATGCCTCAGCCTATGTTGAGATCGCTGCACAGGGTCAGCGCTCGCCTGCTCTGACAGATCCTGTGACAGATGGAGCTCTGGGTCTTTAGCCATCATTACCTTGGACTTGAAAGCTTGTTATCTCTCACACCATCATATGTCAAACCTAATTCACAAAGATCAAGGGTTTGCCAGATCTGTAATGTGTCACAAAGGGAGGGTTTTGATTAGAATCTGTGGACTGGTCAGCTCACATAGTTCTATGAAAATATTTTTTGTATTGATTAAATACAAATGGAGAAAATTTAAAGTAATTAGAAATAAAAACAAATACAAATAGTTCCTGTTGTCTCTGAGTATGGGTTACCCAACCTATATCAGAGAGGGCTGTTTTATGTCTGGGGCGAGCCTGCAAGCTGTGCATTTCCCCCTTGGCTTCTTGGTTGTGCTGTGATAAAAGGATCGAGGGGTTAAATGTTTGTCCAGCTGAAACAACACAGTAAAACTCCTTCTCTGTCTCTCTCTCGCTCTGTAGCCCAGTCGTCAGAGCTCAGGACCTAAAAATAGCTGTGCTGGCTCCACGCCTCTGGCTGGGGGACAGGTCAAATTATGAAGGAAGATGAAAAATTTAAAGGCACAGGCTGCTTGGCCGCAAACCCAGCCCTACGTCAGTGGTCCGACTGAACAGTTGACTTGACTTTTATGGGCTGGAGTCAGATTATATTGACCGTGGATCTTGGCCATGTTTTCGATGTCATATTAATTGTAAAAGTCTGGGTGCTGAGAATTATGTGATATTGCCCTGTGGTGTGTTGTTTATTATTTCTGAAGTCCACCGTAAAACAAACAAACAAACAAACAAAAAAAACCCTGGTAGCATGGGTGTTTCAAGGAATCGGCCGGATTATCCTGGAGAGGTGTTCTTGACATAGTGGGACGGATTTTCGTAATTGGGATCATGCTGTTATGGCATCTTACTGTTGGCTTCCTTGGCTAGCAAGCTGAAAGCATGCTTCCTGAGTAGCAGTACTGCCCTGGAAACACACTGAATCCCCCCCTGCACACACACTGAGCTAATGCACCGAGGTTACACTTGAATGAACACAGTGTTCCTTCGCCGTCTCATTTGACTTGACACGTCCTCCCAACGTTTACAAAGACAGCGTTGCATTTGTCATGTGTAGCATTTTATACTGTCTATAGATTTTTTCCCCCCATTATAATGTAAATTGGAAGTACATGGATTTTCATGCTTTATGAATCAGATAAGACACAACAGCCGTGTCTTGCTGCTGTATGCGTGTGTGCCTCTTTTCCCTACATCAAGGCAAATATGGATCATTCCACCCATGTACCTGAGAGAACAAAACCTAAGACATAAATAGAGCGAGTGAGTGAGAGAGACTGGTTCAACAAATCAGAAAAGAGAGAGATGGAGGAATCAAGCCTCCATCTGCGGAGAGGGAGTCAGGAGACATGCCTTCTGGCAGGAGCTGAAGAAGACAGCTGTGTTTGGTGTGGTATTTTTAAACGCATCAATGCTGCTCCAATCCCCGTGCCTCGCCTGACCTATTTTTAGCCAGGGCTGGCCATTGTTCTATTTCTGTCACCTGTGGGCCACGCAGTTGTTGATTCACATGCAAATGAAGCTCGCTCCCTCCCCGGCTTGCATTACTTGCCTCGGTGAGGTGCTCAGTACGTGGTGCACGGTTTTCCTAGCAACCCGGCTTTTTGCATTTTCCCTCAGACTGACTGCTGAGGAGAGGAACCCACACGCAGACAGAGAGAGAGAGAGAGAGAGAAGCAGACAAGGGGAGGAAACAGAAGAAGCCGGGCTCTTCTCCTAACACCGTGTTTAGGGGTTTTTTGGAGCAGACTAAAGGCAGGGGCAGCCTGCTGAGAGGAGCGTGCGGTCTGTGTTATTGCTCCACGGCGAGAGTGCTTCTCTCCGAGGAGGAGGCAGAGGAAGGGAGAGAGAAAGAGAGAGAGAGAGAGAGAGAGAGAGAGTTGCCCGTTGTCGTGGTCTCTCCCCTGAGTGGCTGAGGGGTGGCTCCTGGTGACAGGAAACACAAGGCTGGCGATGAGACCTGAGCGCTGAGTGGAGTATGCTGCAGACGATTTACGAGGGCGAGTCAAGTTTCTCCACAACAGACGGGCGCGTTGGACCCCAGCAGCTCCCGAGCCACAGCGAGATGCACAACACGAACAACTCAGGTGATCACACAGCCCGGTGTTCCTGCTCCTTTTGAGGAATCTCTCTCGCTCCCCCCCTCCCTTCCTCCCTTCCTCCCTTCTTTGCATTCCAGGCCCTGTCTTTTCCTCCAGTGCTGAATCCGCTCCTGCTTCTCGCTGCTGTCTCACATCCTCTGTGCCTCTCTCTCGCAACACGTTCACTCCCTCGCTCTCCCACGTCCTCTCAACTCTTTGCGCTCAGCCGGTCTCTCTCTCTCTCTCTCTCTCTCATTCTGTGCGAAAAAGGGAAACTCAAACCTCCTCAGCACAGCAACGTGGTAGGATCAGGCTCCTCTTCCTGAATCAAGGTATTTACTGCTGCTTTGTGAACTGTGTGTCTCAGAGGGGATGGCTGCTTTTAATCTTGGGCGAACACATGCCAAACAAAGTTGTGTTTGTCCTCAACTAACATGCACAAGAGTGTTGTTTTTATTATAGAAGGAGGCCTAACAGTATTCCCATGCTCTGCCTGCCTGGAATGAGTCACAGTGAACAAGAAAGGGTTGTTGTGTTTAGTCCATGTCAGGGTGCACTTTTCAGTGAACAGTAAAAAAAAAAAAAAAGTGTGAGTAAAAAGGGACTGAAAGGTTTGTCTCACCACAGACACTGGCTGTTCTATTTTTGTCCAGAGAATTGAACTGAGGAGTCCATGACTGACTGACATCAGTATGAGTAACGTCTGTTCACTGTATTGACTCAAGATGAGTCACACCTTATTTGCTTCTGGCATGTGGGTATTGATCAACATTTCTGTTGAAGCCTTGTGTTAAGAAAATGTCATGTGGGCTCCTGCATAACGAGAAAGTGCGTCATCCGAGGGCTAAATTTACTGAAAATTTTGAGTTACATTTCCTTATTTCCAATTTGCCAAACAGTCTAACTGGTTGTTCTCAAATGTATGTATTCTGTGAGTTCTCCTGCTTCGAAATAAAAATCACAGCCTGAAGTCTGATTTCAGACGAAAAGGCAGTGGGCCAAACAGGAGGAGGAGGTTTAAAAAATAAGACAGGAGGATGACAGGGAGATGACACATTCCTCTCTGTCAATAGAACAGGTTATTTGGCTATCGGGCTGCGCTGAGTCTCAGCAGCCTGAGAGCTAAACAACAGCTTTAACGCCGAGCTCCTGAACCCGGACTCCTTGCTTATTCTGTGGGTCAGCTATTCTTAGGTGAGTTATTTTCAGCTTATGGCATTAGCCTGCTAAGATTAGGCGTCTGTGCGTTATCATTCCATCTCAGCATGCTCCTGATATAACCACAGTTTGGAACAGGTATTAATAGAAATATTTGCCTGTTTTAATTTGTTCTTTCCACTTTTAGTCAATCACCTGACGGTGCCTAACATGATCTGCGTAAGATGCCGTGTATCAGGTGTAAAGCCATTCTTATGTGTTTTAGGGTGTTCTTCATTTTCCCATGAATGTTTTTTTGTTGGAGTGGTCCTTGAACCATCAAAACACATTATTTGTGCGTGGTTTTCTAAAGCTTCTTGACATTTCTGCCCCGCTCTGCCCCTCCGCTGCTGCGCTTCAAGAGGAGCATGGAAATAAAGGGCGCAATGTTTTGATCAGTGTCAGTCACATTAAAGTCCTGACAAAAACGGCCCTCAGACGAGCTCGCCAACAAGGGAAATCTAATTAGTTTCCCCCTGAGAGCAAAATATCATGTAAAAAAATCATGCGAGCTCCCTTCAATAGAGACAGTGACAATGCTGCACCTTTCAAGTCCTCTTGTCTGCGTTCTGTATCTGTTTACCGTCCGTGCTTCAAGTGGCCACTCCTCAGGAGCATGTGCACATTAATACAAAAGAATATGGAATTATTTTTCCCTCATTATCGACTGATCATTAGATTAATGGATTTATTTATTCTAAACCATAAACCATATTGATTAAAAGTCCAAATAAAATTCTAATGCATTTTTTGCAGAGAGAGAAAGTTATTACATGTGGTACTGAGTTCCTCTAGTTTGGGGTTTTGCTGTTGCTCAGGTCAATGGAGACACTGATTGATTCATCAGGAATTGTATTGAGTGGGGGATCTGGTGCCCAGTATTTGGTTAATGATGATGAAATGTCCGGACAGAGGGACACCGATAGACACTATGTCATCTCTGTTGTCTTGCTTGGATACAGATTAAGGGCATGATGGCCGGGCAGGTAACGGTCGGACCCCTGGCTCCACTCAGTGAAAGACCTGTGGTGGTCTCAGCTCTGCTCTCTTTGTTCGCAGATAGCCTGCAAAGCCACAGCTCTGGCTCAGCTGCAAGGACGAGCCTGAGTCTTAAAAATAAAGACCTGTTTCCTGCTTTAGACATGCCAGCTGCTCAAAATAACAAGGCACTTAATGAGAGACCCAGCACCACATTGCAGTTCGAAGCATCAGCCTATTTTTGCCCTCAAACATCTTCTGTATCTCTGGGTCTATTTATACTGTCAGACAGGGAATTTAGATCAACAACCGTCTCAGTGGTACATTAAATGTGCTCGCAACATACATGTTAAAAGTTAAACCAAGGGAATAGGAACCTTTGGTCAGTGTTGCGATGGTTTCAGATGTGTTTCACTGGTGGAGCAGCAGGTCCTCCTGCATCAGAGATGAGTTGTTGTGATTTTTTTTGGGGGGGGGGGGACTTACACTAGTCTCACATTGTTCAAGAAAAAACATTCATAAAGGCTTAGTAAATATAAATGTTAATATCATTAGTTTTAACACCTACCTCGAACCACTAAGCATGTTTTTCCTTTTTTTTACGCTCAGAGGTGAACATTGTTTGACTTATTCAGTGACATCAAATTGTGCCTCCAGGTGTTACCTAGATGTGTTAGAGCGTAAGAATAGCTGCACCATTTATATTCAGCGGTGTACTGTTTATTATATAATTATTTCCCCTTTCTTGCATGTTGTCACTCTGTGTGGTGGATGGGTAAAAAAGATTTAACTGAAATGTTCACATCTGTTTTTATAGCTGCTGAGGTCTAATTTGAGTCCGCGTGATGCCCTGCGTTGATGGTGCTTCACTTCAAGTGTCCCTGTATTCCAGACACCTCACGTGTCATAGTAATGTCACTGTGATGTGCATCTATTCTCCCTGCAGGGTGGGAAGACTGTTAATGTGGCCTGAGGCAAAAAAAAAGACCACCATCCAAGATCACAAATTAAGGCTGTGATTGTCACTCTAACAACCACCGCGGCTAATGAGAGGCATATCGGTTATAGAAATAAACACTTTGGGGACATTGGCGGTGCGACGCTGCTACAGTGGGAGTGTGGTCACTGGCCGTGAGTCACTCAATCCCCCTCTGGCAGGCCCTCCACAGGGAGGAATTTGGGCATGGGGCAGGGTGCTTGTCGCGCCCTTGTGCTAAAAACAAATTTGGGACCTGTCATTCATAAATCTCTTGTTTACCAGGGCCTGAAGACACTTCTATGCACTTTCCACCAATCACCAGACGTCTCACTTTCAACCCGGAATATTCGCATCACGGGTCGTGATCACCAGTGGCGCTGCAGGAGCACTGAACCAGTAATGGCTGCCTTTTCGTCGGCGAGAGCGATCGTCGCAGAATTGACCCAAAAGTTACATAAATGCAACACTGCGCTTTTATTTTTGCCAGCGTTATAACGAGCAGGCGGCCTCACAACTGCGACAGACTTTCGCACGTTGTCTATATTAAGACCCTGCTCAGAAAAGCATTTATATTTAGCGCTAGTTACTGGTGGTTCCGTATTCTCCTCTGCCTGAGGATTATTTACACTTCAGTTCATTTCCAGGTAATTTTTCAGCACATTTGATTTAAATGCATCAACCGTACATTTTTGGGAGCAGATATGAAATTCAAATTCAGAGAAGAAGCATCATTTGACCCTTTTCAGGACTTTATTATGTTGCCTGAGTGTTGTCATCCCATCTAGAGTTATTCTCGCCAACATGGTGGACAGACAGTGGACGAGAATAGACCCAGGAGGCCGTTGTGGTTTCCTCAAAGGCCATTTCATGCAGCCATGGTTATCAAAGGTTGCTCAAGCTTCCACACTCCTCCTCCTCCTCCTCCTCCTCCTCCTCCTCCCCCTCCGCATCCTGTTAAACCACTATCTGCGATTTTCTGAGGGTGGCTCAGCTTGATGTGCTGATCAAAGTGGAGATCCTTAATGCCAGTCACAGTGAGGGTACAGAATGAAATACGAGATTAATTAGCTATCACAGTGGCGAAATCTCTGAGGCAGCAGGTGTGTGTATGTGTGTTTTTTTCTGCTATATTTAGGTCCATTAGGAAAAAGTATCACTAAGGCTGCCTGACTCTCTGAGCCCCTCAACGGTTCACAGGTTCATGGCTGCTCCTGGAACAGTGGAAAAAAAAAGAGTCCTTTGTGAAGTGCTTACAAGCTAAGATTAATATTCCCTGTCAGGAGAGAAGAGTCTGTTCTACAGGTGCCTGTTCTCTGCGCCTGCCGTGCCGCTGCCCTCCTCTTGTCATTGGATTGATTGGAGCTGTTTATAGAACATAGGGAGGAAAAAAATTAAAGCATTGGAGTCTCCTGTAGCTGTCTACACTGTTTGAAGGTGTTTTAAGAAAACTTATCACTTTTTCTCTGATTCACTGATTCTCTCCAAAGAAATGTGTGTCTGTGTGTTTGAGGGGTTTTGTAATGCTTCCCAGTCTCTCTCTGCTGGGGACTCCTTTCTTATATAAGAGCTGAAAAGCTGATATAACAGTCAACATGTCACATTGCCACTGTAGGCAGGAGATGACATGCAGCGAGACTCGATATCTGCAGGATAGGGAGACGTAATTATGTCGCCACCGTTGCCATGGCAGCGGCAAGTTAGGGTGGTGGATACTAGGGTGTGGGGGTTGTCACAGACCAGGATTGCGCCACTTGCTTTTATGCTTCTATTTATAATCATCACCGCCGCATACACATGGAATGGTGGCAATGAAAAACAGGCTACACGACAAAACAAACGGGCGCCAGGGAGCTTCACGGCATCAGCAAGCATTAGGGCGCTGCATTTTAATTGATGGCTATATGCCCAGTGTGATACTTCTTCTAATTGGTGCTTTTATCATAGTTTATGGGGATGAGTACATAACAGGACAAAGAACACACGATTGTCCACGATGTGCCGTTTCATTGTTGTGCGTCCAAAGAGCAGGTGACGTCGCAACATGGCTCGCGTTTGTTCTCTTAAATGTGACCTCTGAGAAGATTAAGGCAATGAATGCACTCAATAAACCCGTCAGCCGCTGGAATTTCAAGCAGGTTTGAACATTTCTGTCATCTCTGAATCAATGAGAGAGTTCAGTCTGCTCACCTTACCTTAAATGTCACATCATGACCAGCATAACAAGCCTGTCATTTTCTCTTTACGAATTGGACATTTTGTTCAATGACTGGTTAAAAGGCTTTTTCTATATGTAAAAGATGGGGAAAAAAGTACTCAAGCCAGTGGACATTTTCAGCTGGACACACGTGTGTGAGATATAACAAAGAATAATGTGCAATTACTGATCATTCCCGGTGGAACTGAGTGATGAAGTAGCCCTGTCTGTGTTGCTCTTAACTGGAGATCGATTTTCTCTGTGGACCAGGCTATATATAGAGCGCAGAGACCAATTGTATCAGGCAATTACATGTAATGTAGGTAGTTGTCAGAGACAAAGGCTGCTCTTACAATGCACACATTTGCAGTCGGTGACAGACATCGCACTATCATGTAGAGGAGGGATGTCGGCTTGATGTTCCGAGGACTGCCTTTATTTATTTATCAAACAGTGGATAGATAGGATTTATGTAAATACTTAAATGACCACTCCAGCGTTTCGTGCCAAATGTCCATTGAGTTTGTTATACAGCTGCTCCCAGTGGACTCTACTGAATGATGTGTTTACAGTGACATTATAATTACATGTTTCTGAGGATCATGGGAGAGAACAATTATCTCTGGGCTTTCTTTCAATCCCTCCTTCATTTAAAATTTGACATTTTTAAAACATGTTTGTTTTTTCCTGCACTTCCTTCAACTGTATTTGTTGCCTGATTGGGACAGATAAAATGCAATGAGATGCAACGAGGGACTGACTAACTTCTTTTCCTCTTCTTTCCCCTCAGTGGACGTTAAGCCTGACGTGCCATTGGTTGCTGATCCCCTATCTCCATTGGACCTGCGCACAGACCTGAGGATGCTGGGGCCAGGCTCGGACCCAGGACTGTGGGAGAGGCAGCTGCAGCAGGAACTGCTGCTCATTCAGAAGCAGCAGCAGATCCAGAAGCAGTTACTAATCAGCGAGTTCCAGAAGCAGCATGAGAAGTTGACCCGTCAGCATCAGGCTCAGCTTCAGGAGCACCTTAAGGTCAGCGTTGCCTTGAACAGCTGTGCGGACAACACAATGCCGCAGTGTGGAAAACAGCAGCTTACACCACAGCATGGCATAGTGCAGATCAGTGAAAAACATTAGGGCTCAGCCATCAACGTTACACAGCGCAGAGAAGAGCACAGCAAGGCCGGGCGTTGAGCAATACATTGCAGCCCAGCATGAGCTCTGTTTTTACAGACGAGTACAGATCAGTCCATCACAGCAAAACAGAGACCGCAGAAGTTTATATGAGCCGCGCTTGTTTTAAAAATACATTTATCAGTGCGCTTCACGCTGACACCGGACCTGTGTGTGTCTCCTCAGCTCCAGCAGGAGCTCCAGGCCATGAAGCAGCAGCAGGAACTCGCCGAGAAGGAGCGTCGTCTGGAGCAGCAGCAGCAGCAGCAGCAGAACCAGCAGGAGAAGGAGCAGGAGAGACATCGGCGAGAGCAGCATGTTTCCAGCCTGAGCCTCAGGGGCAAGGAGCGCTCCAGAGAGAGTAAGAGCTTGACACCGCCACCGTCACGATCTCTCCACCACCAGAGACGGAATTAGCTATTTTGACGGCCGCAGGCAGAAGCAAGCATGAGGCTGTGATATTATAACCCTCAACCTTTTCAATCATCTTTTTAATGCATTTTCTTTGAGTGGGGCCTGAGCAAAATATGCAGAGAGCAGCTATAAGAGTGGCGCCCTGCAGCTGGATGCTGCCCTGAACGAGATAGGGTGCAGTGTTCATACAGAGTTATGAAAATGTTATGTCATCATCATCATCACATGATGATTACTTCAGCTCTGGGAGCCAGCACCCAAATTCAACTGATAAGACATTTGATAATTTTTTAATTTCTTCTTTTTATTAACTAGTGCAGCGACCAGTGTATAAATAAGCACAACAGAATTCCAGTCATATGCTAGGATTATCATTGGGGTCCACACTGGCCTATGTTGTAACTATAATTGAGCCATGAAATTATATTGTTGTATTGTAATAAAAGGGGTGTTTTTAATCACTGTATTTAATTGCCATCTGGCAGCACTTTAAGACTACCTAACAGCACTAATGACAGTCTCAGTGGGATTATATTCAGCAGTATAGCTGCACATAAATAAATAATGTACAGTAAATAATTCTCACAAAACAGGATATTCAATTGGCAATTGAATACAAATCATGTCAGTATGAGACATATTTGTCCTACAGGCAGCCTGGAATTGATTCATCAGCTACAGGGGAATATAATAAACAGTAGAGGTACCATGATCACGCGATGGTTCTTGACTGGAACATTCAACTGATGACATAAGGCTGGAAGGTGACATTTAGCGTTTGGATTTAGGAGAACACATCTCTCAATACCTGATCAAAATAGATTTAGAGAGTGATTCATATCTGTTTTTACCTTACAACTAATTATAGATTTAGGACTTTGTCGGGTCAGGTAATTTGAAACTGTTCTCTGCAACTGTAGCCGTGCAGTGGGAAAGAACATCGCTCGGCAGTATCATTTCAGCAGCTTGAAACCAATATGGTGCTTTCAGACCACTAGGGGGAGATGTCCCTACATAAGTGGTGGGCCCTGTTTTAGGTGAGATTATTAAAGAAAAAGGGACAATTCAGGGATTCAGGACAGTTTAAAATTCCATCAGTGAGTTAAATGGGACATTAGGAAACAGATGATGAAATCTGGGAGATACAGTCGGGTGACAAATGCATTTTAAATGTTATATTGGCAATACTATGTCATGAGTCATAGCCCTAGGGTGACCCCAATCCCTTTGGTTCCGTCTTTTGGTCTCACAGGTGCAGTGGCCAGTACCGAGGTGAAGCAGAAACTCCAAGAGTTTCTGTTGAGCAAATCAGCCAAGGACCCTGCTACTAGTGGAGCCAGTCATTCTTTCATGCACCACCCAAAACTCTGGTACACGTAAGTGCTCTGAGCTGTTTCGGAATTCAATTAAAACATACTGTATTTAAAATAGCTCACAAATGTTCTGTTGTTTTTATTATAACATGATGTCATTGTGTCTTGTGTGATCAGGTCCTCTCATCACACATCACTGGACCAAAGCTCTTCTCCTCTGGGCGGCACATCCCCCAACTGCCAGTACACTCTGCCATCACCCGTAGAGAGCAAGGACGACTTCCCCTTGAGGAAGACAGGTTTGTTCATTTTAACACACACACACACACATACACACTACTGGGGGGGAGGAGATGCTGTCTATTATTAATTCTCCATTTACTTGGGTAGGTTTTTAATACAGTTAGCGTTTATTTGACCTATGTCAATCAAAAGGTCGCCATCCTCCGCAAGTATTTCCTGAGGTTGCTGATGACCTGCTAATGACATCAGTCAGGCTCATTATGACCCCGTGATCCCTCCTCATTCCTCCAGGGCTCGACGCAAAACTTTCAGGAGGGGTGACGTGCGCCAGAAACAAAACCTAAACCTGCCTTATTCCTATTTGGATTATTCCCAAGCATACCAGCTGAACGCGGCCAGCGACGCGGTCTAATCACGTGTTTTCGCTTCACAGGTTTAAATTTTAATTACTGTTATTTGTACTGAAATTATCTTGCCATTATTTAAAGGAAACCACATTTGTCCCTATGTTACAAAAACAAACCAAGTTGCGAGGCCCCTTTGAACTCCTCGGCGGTGAACTGGAGAATTAAAGCAGATTAATTTCTCCTGAGTTATGGGCTTTAAAAACTATTTTGAAACGACGCAGGTTTCCACCAAAAAGCAGCTCAGGTTTGTTGGTTTAAAGTCGGAGGAAGCCTTTGGGGACGACTGTGTAAATAAGAATAATTCCCGCCTCTCTTGGTTTGCAAGTGCTCGCCAAGCTCCGAACTTCATAATTGGGCTGTGAGGTCACTAAATTGCATTATGATCCTTTCCCTTCTGTGTCTCTAGTAATTACAGTGAAAAACAATTATACTTGTTGAGTTATTTAACTACAGACCTGTCATGTTGTGTGTATACACAATTTAAGGATCAGGCAAAGGAATTATATCTTGTAAATTAAAGTAAATGCATGGCGAGACTAAATATCAGAAAGGTAAATGGAAGCTAGGAAAGGCTTTATTTATTGTAATTTCTTTGAATCAGACCCTTTTAGAACAGAAATACCTCTTTTCATGATATATATTTACACTTTTAAAACCTACCTTTAGACCCAAAAGTGTAATAACCAGCTGAAGAGAGTTTTATAAAATAACAGGGAGGCTGTGTACTGCAGCATTGTTTGTCTCACACTGTAAAAAAAAGTAGGCTTAAACAAACAACTGCTCTCTTCTCCTCAAACACAACATTTTTATTCTTCCCTCCGTGGTTAACTCATCTCCCTAGCGTCTGCGCCCCACTCTGTTGCTCTGATAAAAACTATTTCTTGCTCTTTGAATTCCTGAATCTATATGTGGTCATTTCCTGCTCAGGCCTTCCTCCCCCACTTCCTGTCTGTCTTCATTAAAGTCCTCTGAGGGCTTGGCACGCGAGGGGGGACACACAAAGGTAGTGTTGTTTCCTCGAGCCACTGGCTGTCGCTGATAGCTGATTGGCAGGTGTTTGCCGAGTAAGGATTGGCACGGGCAGGACGAACCTGGACAGGACTGTTTGTTTAAGCAAAGATAGCTCTCTCAAAACAAAGTGGAGATGAGTGCTCCAGCGTGAAGCGCGCCACTCCTTCCTTTGGCCAGAGGGCAAAGAATCATCTCTCTCTCAGGTCGAGTTTAAGGTTCATAGTGAGGTCTATGATGTCCTGTGGCTAAGGCTTTGAGTGAGCAGCTGATAAAAACGTGAATTTTATTCAAATGAGTAAAATTTACTTTACATTATTTTCTCTGGAAACAGGAAATGAAGACACACTTTTCTCTCTCTTGTCCTGCAAATTACTCAAATTTCTTTATACATTTTTTGAAAACCTTTGAGATAACTCAAGATATAATTTGTAAAAAACTAATTGTTATAATGTAATAAGTTATGTTTTGTTGACCTACAATACACAACATTTTTAATTTCCAGAGAAATCCCAGATTTTATTGAAGGTAAAATGTTGTTTTAATGATTAAAAAATGATATTTCATTTGTTTTTTTTTTTATTGATTGCATGACCCCCTAGTGGGGGAATGTTATATTTTCTATGCTTAAATCCATCTTAGATTCATGTTGAGCACATTAATATAGAATGCAAGAGCTGTAGAGGACAAGATTATAAACCCTAATACACATTTTCATCCAGTGGCGAGGACAGAACTAGCTCTAAAAATACATATCTGAAAAAAACAATATGTGTTGTGATCTCTTTAGAGTGAAATCTTTAAATACACAGAACAGCTGTGATAACCTTGGTTTCATTTCCCCTCACAAACAAAAAGCACTTTGAAGAATTTCACGTGATGAACTTGTTTACTTGGTATATCTTCTTCGTTTCACTTCCAGAAACCAGAATAGACCGGACCAAGGCCGCGCCGTAGTTTGTGCCCAGAATAGTTGCAGCTTAGCTGTAAGACGTGCGACACCCTCTCTGGTCTTGACCCAGTTGCCAAATCTGAACATTCGGCAGGTGCAGGAAAGATTTTCTTTTTAAATAATTCAGCAGGTAAGGTAAATCTGTAAAGCCTGATACTGAATTAAATAAGACCGTGACAATCAGAAACATGAATTTAAGATTTGAAATCACAGAATATCTAAACTCTGAGGAGCTTTGGTAGCTTTGGCTACAAATATTGTAATGTGTTAAAATAAACTGCAGCCAGCGAGCATTAGTTCCCCCAGTTCAGCCTCATGTTACATAAGAATATCATTTAGAATAAATTGCAGGACACACACCTCAGCTTTTCACGGCGATAATATAACCCATTACTTGACAAAGCCTCCGTCCTACAGCACCACTTCTCAACATAATAGTGTGATTGATTTACGAGTGTGCTGTATTGCAGGCATCCCTGTGTGTTTCTGTTATTAACCGAGTAGCCACAGCAGAGGTGACCCAGGTGTTCTGTGTCTGTGGCACGTACTGCGCCGCTGCCATCATTGCCTCCTGTTGCACCGTGCACCAGAGCATTTTTTTTTCCACGGAGACCGATGAGAGAGTGTTTGTTCCTGCTCTGCTGTCTGGCGTTCCCGTGGCGACCAATTGGGATGAGTAGCTTGGTGGCAGCAGTGTGTAAAAATAGAAAGCAATCAAGGCAGCGGGGCGTGAAGCAGATTCATACGACTCCCAACAGCGTTTTCTCTCCATTTATCTCTCCTGCCTCCTTTCTTCCTCCCTCGCTCGCTTTCATTCTACCTCACACCCACAGGATTAGAGGTCTGTGCCACGTATTAGGGAAGAAGGTTTTCGCTGCTTTTGACAAAAGCCAGAAATAGCAGCATCTGGCCCACTCTCCTAGCTGTGCCCCATCGCTGATCCCCCCCCCCCCCCCCCCCCCCCCCCCCCCCCCCCCCCATCGCTGATCCCCCCCTCCTCCCCCGCTTCCCTGCAGTGCACCCACGTCATAGCCCCTCTTCTGTATGTATAGCTTTATGTTGTACACATTGCAAGAGACTCATTTAATTATTGATTAAAGCTAAATAATTGAAACAGGTTAGCTGTTGTGTAACAACAGGTTTTTATAATGGGAAGGCAGCTCTGGGCGCTCAAAGGAGCGACTTATCCATTCTGCTTCTCTATTCGAATTTGTGAAGCCAAATGAGGGATTCCATGTCCAAAGGGTTGATGGGAAGTCCGTATGAGACACCCTGACCCACTGACTCACTGTCACTGTGACTAGACGGGGGCAGGACTCGGCAGCCAGGCACAGAAGAAGAATATGCTTGCATTTATATAACTGATGCTCCCAGCATTTATAATTCATTCAGCTGACTTACGTCAGTCTTTGTTAAATTATTTGCAATCTATCATTTCCACTACACCAGAGACACACGAGAAGATTTTAGTGCAAACATTTCATATCAGACATGTAACTACCATTAAACCCTCAGACATCATGTCCTCGATGATTTCCTATATATTATTATGACATTCAGACTCAGGATTCATTTATAATATAATATAAATATTACATGGAAATTAACACCAGCATAAAAATGTTTTCTAAAATTACAACGAAGTCCAAAAATAATCAGAGCACTACATCAGCTTCTCCGTCAACGCTGAGTCCATTCAGGTGTGTATGTGTGTGTTTGGATTGCGTATTTGCATATCTCTGTTTTGCATTAGGAGTCGTGGGGGGGGGCTGAAACATCTGTCATGTTTTTGTGTTAGTTTAACTGTTGCTACTGTATCAGACTGTGGTCACCAGGGCGGCAGGTAGCGGACTCGTTCACTTAGAGCCTGTGTGTTGCTCAACTTAATTTAGTCCAGATGATGTGGAAATGGGCCCAATCCTGACTCATTTAATTTATCTGAGACCTGCCCTGAATTTCACTGAAACTCGAATGTCAGAGTGCGACGCCGCTGCTTATTTTTTAAAAGATTTATAGACTTTTTTATTTCTCGTCTAGTTTCCTCTTATTTTATGATCTTACTGTTTTCTTTGATAATGTTTAATTTCAGTCAGGCTGAATGAAAGCATACGGTTCAGCTCTGTAAAAATCGCAGCTGAACACGCACATGATATGATGATTTGTCTCCATTTTAGATATATCTCCAAATACTGAAATATGAGACTCGAGGTAAAAATATCTCCTCCTTTTGTTTGTAGCCTCTGAGCCCAACCTGAAGGTACGATCCAGACTGAAGCAGAAAGTCGCAGAGAGGAGGAGCAGTCCGATGCTTAAGAGGAGAGAAGGAAACATCATGACTCCATACAAGAAGAGGGCCTTGGAGCTAATGGGTGGGTACACAAAAATATGAATTTATATTCTTTCTGAGAAGTACTTTCCATGCATCAAAATGCATGAAATTGTCTCCATCACGTTATCTGGTGTTTGAAATGCTCGTGTAATCAATGCAAGCCTTCATCTCAGTGTCATTACTGCAGAACTGGACAGTAATCAGCAATTTAGCAAAGCAGTAGCATACTTTTTTTTCTTGGCCATCTCACTTCAGCAGTAAGACAGACTGTTGTAATCAGGCAGCCATGACAGTACACATTAAACTGATGTAAGGCTGCAACTGTTAGGCCAAACCTCTGTGTGGCTGTGTTGTGTATAGAGGGTGAGCATTCACACTATGTCTAAACTCCTTGATGTTTCCTAGACTCTACGCCCACTAACAGTGCCCCCGGCTCCGGCCCCAGCTCTCCCATAGGGGCCTCCAGTGCCTTGGGGGCTGAAAATGGACCCTCCTCTCTGCCTACTACCACAAAAACTGAGGTACGTTTGTAAATCACCAGAAAGAATACAACCAAAAAAGCCTAACTTCTGCCGTTCTACGCGGGCATCCTGTAATATCAAAGCTGTAATTTTAAGTCAGGGCAGTAAATGCCTGTCTGTCCTTCTGCTCGCAGCTATAAAAACAGCCTCCGTGTGTTACACTCCAATGAAAATGGCTCCCCACACTGACATTAAAGAGGCACAGCTTGACCCGCATGTCTGATCACTTGCGTAAAGATGACACATTATGCGGGAAAATAAATGGACTCTATCAATGTTAGGGTTCTGGACACAGATGGGGGAGAGAAAAGCAACAATGAAAAACAGAATGTGGCACATTTTTTATCCAGTAGTTTTCCTTTTTCCAGATGTGCAGTACAATCAGTTTTATGTTTTGAAAAAAAAAGAAAACATCTTTAGTTTGGCTATAAGGTTGCTGTTGGCTTGTAGCGCTGTTCCTGTCACTGGTCTGGCTGCTTGCCGGCACTGAGCGGTTCTGAAGCGTTTCCCAATAGATTTGTGGCTGGGTTACAGACGAGAGATCCCTTTGGACCGAGCTCACAAAGCCGAGCATTATAGAGGGTGGCAGATATGACACATCTCAGAACAATATTAACAGAGCAGCTGTGTTTTCCTTAGCCAACGCTGTTTACTCTCCCAGGGACCTCCAGCCACAGGGAGAAGGGTGAGATACCCTGACACCGGGCTGAGGGTTGAGGCTCAGGGAGACGGACAAACTGGGGAGTTTAATTGATATCCCAGGCGCTGGTAGCCAAAGACACCCACATGCTAACAACATAAACAGACAGGATTGCTATTCTATCGGGCCAAGCCGTGGCTCTCATGAAAGTCATTGGTGGACCGCGGGGCTGCCTGTAGACCTCATGCCTGTTGCAAAAGCAAGACGTGTTTATGCACCGTTACATTAGGTATCCTTTTTCAGAGGGAACGGGTCCCTCGGGTCAAATATGGGCCGGATATCCACATGCAGGTCACTGAGTACTGGTAGGGGTTGGAAGGATAAACATGGCTGTTCCAAAACCACATGCTGGTCCACTGCTCTGCTGGGTACAGGAAGTATGCCCCAGTGCTGATGTTCTCTGAGAGAGTAGCCTGAGGGCGGGGACCGCAGAGTCAGAAAAGGCAGCAGGCCGGTCAGGGCCTGAAGAACGGAGGGGTGGAGTGTCAGAGTCAGACGTTTGGATTGCTTTATAATGGCGTAGCATCCTCAGCGGTGCCATTATGGGAAGCTCCAGGAATCCTCTGCTACCTGCCACTCCTTCCTATCATCCATCATAAAAACTCAAACCTTTCCATTTCACAGGAGGAGGGCTGTTGCTCGTCATAGTGCGTTAAAGTTGCTCATGTTGCCTTTTCCTATTTCTACATTGTGGGATTTCTAAATCACTCACCTCCTTCTAAATCTCTCTCTCTCTCCTGCCATGTCTTGTGTGTTTGATCCAGAGATGGCCGTCACAGCCGAGATTGTTCCGATCTGAGGGCTCTGTGTCAATGCTGAGCTTATACACATCTCCCTCCTTACCCAACATTTCCCTGGGGCTTTCGACTGCGTCGTCGCCCATTAGCGTGAGTACAAACTTTGCAGACGTTCTCTGATAACCTGGGTGTTTACTCAAAATCTCCTTTCATACACCGGATACGTTTTTAATGATGCCAAGCAATTCCAGCTCAGTTGGAAACCCGCCGTCAGTGGGTGTCTGGGAGCTCAGTTCGCCCGCAGGTCTCTGACCTGTGGCCCCGAATGATTTTATCAAGCTTAGATAAATATTGCTCTGCAGTGTCCTGTGTCCAGCACGCTCTTATCTTCTCTTATTACCTCATTCATCACAGTTTTAAAAAGTCCAAAGCCACTCAAGTGCAGCCCCTGATAACACGGCAGATGATTTATCATCGTTTTTATTCTCTGGCACATTCCACAGAGGCCTGTTCATCAGCTGCACCAACTTTCACCATTGATGGACTTCAGCATGAACTCATTCACAAAATCGAGCAGATATACTGTGTTTGAACTTGGCTTGTTGAAATGAAAAGATTCCTACAAACAATCTGGATCTGCACCACATTGCACTAAACCCCCTCAACATGCTAAACATTCATAACCCTCCAGACTAAAGAATGTGTAAAGGTCAGTTAACAAACAACGTTATCTTTTCTCCTCTGTCAGGCTGCCATGGGGTTGAAAGACAGATCAACAGAAATCAGACATGGGCTTCCTGGGAATCTCCTGGGCCCCGTGCCTCTCCAGACAGGCCTAGAGTCGAAGGTGAGCCCCAGTCACCAGGCTCTCCTCCAGCACCTCCTCCAGAAGGAGCAGATGAGGCAGCAGAAGATCCTCTCCTCTGGTAGGCGCTCCTTCCTTGTCTTTAGGCATTACGTCAGACTGTGTTCTTGCTATTTTTGGTGAAACTTAATAAAATATGTGTATTTTCTTCTGTCAAGGCCCTGGCTCCATGTCGTCCCACCCTCAGTCCCCTCTGGCCATGAAGGAGCGCCCCTCCAGCAGTCGTCCTAAATTACCAAAACACCGGCCCTTGAACCGAACCCAGTCGGCTCCACTGCCCCAAAACACACTGGCTCAACTTGTTATCCAGCAGCAGCACCAGCACTTCCTGGAGAAGCAGAAACAGTACCAGCAGCAGATCCACATAAATAAGGTATTGTGCTGTTCATCGATATTCAAATCACAGGGGAGGTTTTTGACTTTCAGATTGCCTCTTGCAGCATTTCTGTATTCCATGTCAGGTCTCCTGAGAGCTCATTTTACTGCAGGGAGTCTGATTTAATCATTTTCAGCACACAAATGCTGATCTATTTTTAGCCTTTTGTAAAAGCATCTGTGGTAGCTCAGGTTTACAGACCCGGGCCCGAGTCTGTTCTTCCCTGGAATCCTGGTGTTTTTCTGAGAAGCAAAGAACTTCTGCCTGACTTGAAAAGGGGAAGAAATGCTTCCCCTGCACTAATTCTGTTATCATAGCTTAAGGCATCAGTGCTGTTCACATGCTAACTCTGTGAAATTCAATTCAGGCTAAGTTCAAATGAAGGAAAAGTGCCCAGAATACATTTTGTTCCTCTGTGGCAATATTTGTGTTTCTGCACGCCAGCCGAGGTGACCTCGCTTTACACAGAGAGTAATTATTCTGGTGAGGGACGTGTGCGAGGTGGCAGACACTGTGAAAGGCAGCATTGTGTGAGCTCACATACTGATGTGTCCCAACGCTGGGTTCTGAGCGAGCCACGGGAACCTCAGAGAGCCTCTTACCTGGAAGTCATCGAAAGCACAAAGCAGCATAAAGCACACACACACACACACACACACTCACACAGCACAGACACGGCCGCTTGAATTGACCAACACGTGACCCTGCGAGTCAACTTCTTTTGATTGAAAAGTCCTCAACACCGTTTGCGTGGTTTGAAAA
The DNA here is from genome assembly GCA_016785235.1 of Pseudorhombus dupliciocellatus. Classification (NCBI taxonomy): domain Eukaryota; kingdom Metazoa; phylum Chordata; class Actinopteri; order Pleuronectiformes; family Paralichthyidae; genus Pseudorhombus; species Pseudorhombus dupliciocellatus. The sequence continues at coordinate 1,319,348 of JAFBJW010000041.1, read as the reverse complement.
GAGCTGTGGAATAATTGCAACATCTTGTCCGGGTCCATGTGAACGTGCGCTGCCATGGTCACTCAGGCCAATGAGATCGCGAGTAAAGCCTCTTTCAGTGGAGGTTATAAATGGCCACTAATCAGGGATGAGCCCTCCGTGTTTATTGAGAGGGATCGCCAAAACATTGCCCTAATTAATTTCCTAGCAGAGGCTCGTCTGCGGTTGTTTTTAAACATCCTATAGTGCCTGCAACAGTAGGGGGCACTAATGGAAATTTACAAGAGCTTAAGGATTTTAAGAGGAGGTATGAACAGCGTTCGCTAATGCCAGACTAAGGAGGCTAATTCTTGTAGCTGAAGGGATATTTATACAAGGCCTACATTCTGTAGACAGTAATGTTTGTGGTTACCAGCTGTTTAGCAGCCTGCTCATGGAGCCCTCTTGTGGTCGAGCAATTGTGTCAAAGCCGCAATTTCAGAGGTTCCGATTAAACAAAGCTGCAGAATCGTCTCCCTGCTCAGGCTGAGGCTGAAACCCACATCCATCGTCATGTAAATATTAAAAAACTACATGACGCTATTTTTCATTATCATCGTATTAAAATCTCGCTGTCCCCGCTTCTAAGCTGTGGTTTAGCCTCAGAGCCCACTGAGTCCCACATGCATCTGAAAATCAAAATTCAGACTTTTGATGGACAGATAGAGACGCAGCACTGAGTCATCCGTCTCCACATCAACATGCTGACAAACTGTTTGCTGGAGAATATAACTATAGTAACAGGAAGTAACATAAAAAAAGATCTTGAACATTCTGACCCCTACTTTATAAAAATAAAACAAGTGAGTGACACTAATCCACTTACGTGGGGCAGCCACCATTATTCCTCTCTTATTAGCCCACATATGAAAGCAGGAACAACAGCTAATCTGCTTCCACTCTTAAACCTCCTTAAAATATATTTCTTCCAAAGCCAGGAGACCTGGCTCTGCATCAGTTTGACGTTTCCCTTTGTCATATTAATAGTCACAGCAGCTTGACTGAATGCAGATATTCGTCTGCAGCTTCCTGTGGTTGTGTAAAACATTTTTGGATCTTTTGTGTTTTGTTCCATTGTTAGAGCACGATTACATTCAGCGTCAGACTGGATCTATCAACACCAGAAAATGCCCACTCTCGCCTTGTGTATCCCACTGTGTCCTTGTGCTGCTCTTGGTGTATATTTGCTTGCTTATTGTTGTTTACATGACCTTGCTATTCTCAGTTCCCTGGCTGCATGAAAGCATCACTGATGTGGAGTGTGTGTGTGTGTCTGTTTTGCAGCTGTTGTCCAAGTCCATAGAGCAGTTACGTCAGCCCAGTGCGCACCTGCAGGAGTCGGAGGAAGAGCTGGAGGAGCAGCAGCAGCAACAGCAGCAGCAGCAGCAGCATGGGGAGCAGATGGAGAGCATGCAGGAGGACAGGCTGCCCCCTGGAGGAGTCATCCGGAAGCACACGCTCAGCAGCAGCAGCAGCAGCGGCGGCTCCAGTGGCGAGCTCCCGGACGCCCACTTTGGGGTCATCAGGGTCAAGGAGGAGCCGCTCGACAGCGAAGACGAGGGGCTGAGCGGATCCAGCCTGGAGTCAGTGCAGAGCACCTATCTCCACCAGGTCAAAGGGAGGCTGGTGATAAGAGCCATGATCTGAGAAGGATAGAGGATGAGATCACACACTCGCAACATTCGCAGACAAACAAGTCTCCCACAAACATGCATTGACATCTGAGACACACACACGCACAGCAGCCATTGCACAGTAGGCCAGCGCTCCCCGTCACGACCCCGTCTCACTCAGCTGCAGCCTCACTCGTCCCACGCGCGCAGACTCTCCGTTTGTGATCTTCGTGTAGTGATCTCTGTAAAATATGTACGTTTCACTTGTGTATATAATACGAAAGAGAGTTTAGACCGTTCTTTTTAAAGAGCTGCTTCGGTCATCATGTGACGACCTGTCATGTATATATGCTGTGGATTTTAGCATCAAAGATGATTTCTAGAGGGAAGGTTGAACAGGTGTACAGCTTCAAAGAGCCAACTCATGTTCCTGTCGTGTACATTTTTTTGCCATAAAATATTTGAGCGCTCCTTGATCCACTTCGGCGTCGCAAATAATCACAAAGTCCTGACAGCGTGTTTATGAGTTTGAAACACTACATGACCCGATGTTCCATGTCAAGTGGTCTCAGTACTGAAATCATGGAACATCTGCATTAGAGAGAATGTATACTTTAATCCTTTAAACAGAGCACACTCCCTCGTGGCACAGTGATATTGCCATTAGAAATAAGGTCCGCTGCTCATATTGCAATTTGAAGGATAAAACACTAAATCCTTGCTTGGGTGTGCAGGCATCTCCCAACACATCCCGAGTCTCCATGTCTCTCTTTCTCTCTCTCTCTTTGAGGAGAGCCAGGGCCCTGTGTGCTAAGCTGAGTTCTCCTCCCTCTCTCCCTCTGGGTCCAAATCAAAGCTCGGGCCGGGTTCCTGTCCGGCTTTCAGCAGAGGAGTCAGAGAGAAAGAGAGAATGAGAGACAGAGAGAGAGAGAGAGAGAGAGAGAGAGGGCCGGGCAGGAAATGCCTTCTAGAAGCCAGGAGTTGGAGTGATTCATGTGTGCAGGAATGTTGAGAGAGGAGGACCTCGGGTTGGAGGAGTCCAAGGGGCCAGGCTCGAGAATTGATTTACTGTCAAGACGAATTACAAAGTGAGTGGGGATATGGTGAAGGGAGTCCTTTTTAAAGGGAATCGCTTCCTTCGTATTCCCTCGTGGCATGGTTACCTCAATATGCAGGTTTGATGTTACTTCAACAAAAAAAACAACAAAAAAAACCCACCCTGGATGGGACCTTGCTTCTTCTTCTTTTCCTTTCTTTTTTTTAAAAGCCTGTTTCCCCCCTGAAAGTGCCCATTGCTACATGTATACTCTGTCTTAAAGTGATCAATCAATTGTATTGCATAGCTGTAAACCTTCCAGTTTCATTTGTACCGTCGACTAAATGTTAAAACAAAAGAAAACAAACAAAAAAAATGCTAGTATGAGGTTCTGTGTGTGGATCCATGTGAAAATCCAAACTGTTTGTCTTATACTGTACATTGGAGATTGTCCGGCCGTAATGTTTTAAGTGTAAGTAAACACAATCAGAACAATGTGAGTCTTGTTCTCTCGCTCCCTTTGATTCGGTCGTAACGAGAACCCCCCTTCACTGTCGGTGGGTGTGTGTGTGTCTGGGGGGGGGATCCTGTCCATGTGGTCTGTTTATAGCAGTTTGCAGTTTTTCTTCTCTTGTTTTTTTTGCCTTGTGTGATTAAAAACCTTTTTTTTTTTAAATAAAGCTCATTTACCTCTGACAGCGCAGATTCCTCATTCATGTGTTTGCGTCTCACTTTGCTGTCAGCCCCACACGGCAGACGCAGCTCGCAGAAATAAACTTTCCATCCTGTAAATTTAAAAAAAAATGACACTCTCTGCTTATTCAGAAATTAATGTCTCCAGTGTAGTGCACAAATGATTAGCTCAGCTTGCCTTTCCCACACTGGGTCCCATAACCTGACTCTTCGTATTTTTTTTTTGGGGGGGGCGGGGGGGGGTGGCGCAGGGGTCTGTGTAACCCTTTAAAGGGGGCTTAAGAGGCTTTCAAAACATGTCTTTGATGTGAGCAAGGGAAGGTTGCTCATGGCCGCATTAGAGCAGTCGAGATAAGGTGAGCTCGAGACCCGGTGATATACGACTTATGTGGAGACTTAAAACCGAGCTTAAGCAATTTCGCAGCAGGCTTAGGTCATGGGACCGGTGTGATATGCTTTACACGCAATGATGACACTGGAAAAGTTCACTCTGCTCTGATGTTGCTTTGTGCAAGTACAACCACAATGAGAGCATCAAGATTTATTTCATTTCATGTAAAACATAAAACTGCACATTTTGTGCAAACATGGACCTTTCAGAGGTGTCGTGCTTCTGCACGTTAGGAGGTTTTTTCAGTTCAATCAGACACTGACTCTCTTTCTTAAGTAGACTCCATCTGTCTCAGGCTTCGGGCCCTTGTGATTTTAAATGAGCTGTTACAAAGGCAGAGAAAATAATGAAGCATGAATCCATCTGCACGGCCCCTCCCCAGCTGCGCACCGAACCAGTTGTAAAAGCAAACAAGCATTTTTTAAAGGTGTAAGGAAGCAGGGACGACATAAGCTCACTTATTTCCACTAAATGGATTAAGTGAGGGAGCCCCAGGTTTTATCACCAGCAGTGCACGATGCAGTGTGCACGTACGTGTATGAGAGATGGATGATGGCGATGTTTCAGTGTTCTGGGGCGAGAATAGCTCGGCCTCGGTAAAAGGTGTTTTTAACACTTCACTGCTGTCAACATTTAAAACACCTAACGGCTTTAAACACATGAGAGCTCGTGTGGTCGGCCGACTTTCAATTTGTTGAGTGCATCATTTCCTAAATCGGTTTTATAGCTGAGAACCTAAGGAATAAAGTCATGCCAATTAAAATCGCTCTAATTCAAAGTGAGTGAATTCATTAGTCACTGTGCCACTTCTCTATTATTACCAAACATGGTGCCCTCGTCTCACTGCAGCCTTCAGAGAGCCACAGTCAATGAATTTGAATGTCGTACCTCACCTTCACTTCAAAAACATTCCTATGTTTTGTTGTGCACATGACTTGTAACTTCAAAAGTTACAAGGTGCTTTACAAGAACGAAATAAAGGCAAACAAGGGGAAACGATTACAAGTCAGAGCACAGATGACACCTTTTCCTCTTTTATTTTGAAGCTTCTCTCCTTCTGCATCCTTCTACACACTTCCTGTCGTTGTCCTGTTTGATTGTCTGCACCTGTCTTCAGTTGTCCCTGCCTCCTCTTCATGTTTCACCCGTGTTGGATTTAGTTTGTCTGCATGTAAGTAAATTAATTTAATCAATCTTCAGTGTATCTTCTGCGCTGGGGTCTTGCAAACATGAAGTGCACACCTCCTCCGAGGCCAAACAGTCCTACATGCCATGTTTGTCTCGTTCTTAAGAAAAAAAGAAAGCGGTTTTCTGGATCCACGCCTTAATCCACATCTGCACCAAAATGTAATGGCTTCCTCCCAGGTCCACAGCTCCTTCCACCGCGTTTGGTGGAACTCAGCTCAGTTGTTTTAGTGTCATCCTGCCAACAAACAAACCAGCAGACAGGGGAAAGTGACTGGTGGAGGATGGAATGTAAAGTTTTATGGCCATAATGTGAACTATGAATGTTCCTCCAACTTGTTTCAGGCGACCTAACCAGGATAACAGCATCACATCTTATTATTATTTATACCTGTTATTATTGTAATCCCAGTTTTCCTGATTATCTCTGGTTAAATGTCACCAGAGCTTCTGTGCTGCTGCTCTCTGGCCTTCAGGTGATAAACTGCCAGACTCTGTGAGCCAAAGTCAGAGAGCAACAGACATGTCGGCGGATTGATTCCCAGCACCTCCAGTTCTCTTGTTTAAGTGTTATTGGGCCACGGCCACAACGTCTTTGAGTGGTTGTTAAAACTAGAAAAGTTAAGATTCTGACAGAGTAGGGACATTTCTGTACAGATATGTGATGTGTAAGGATACTTACTGATGAATGTGTTAACATGTTAGAAACTGTGCACGTTCTATCGACAGAGCAATGGCCTGTGGGAAGAAGCTGTTCTTCCATTCAGGAGCCTTTCCCACGGAGAGCGAGCTCCTCGCTATCCTCCTTAAAACGTCCCACTGTGACACAGACTCTCACTTCCTGGCCGGGGCTGGGCGGCATCATCCTCCTCTTTAACAGCGCACATTCAGGTAAGTTGACTCTGGAGAGCCGTGATGTCTCCAGCTGCTCGTCTCTGCCTCTGTAACGTTATAACAGGATGTGCAGGCCGTAAAAACTGCAGGTTATCATCCCCTGACTAGTAGTAATATGTGAGCGGAGTAGACTTGAGTCGCTCTAGAATAAAAGCAGCAGAACTAAAAGGAGGGTTAGAGAGTTAAACTGGCCAAATGGAGACACAAAGTCCACCTCGCAGCCGGGGTCACCCTGACCGAGCAAAGCCAACATTTCCCCAGTTAACACAGTCCAGCTTTAGAAACTCAACTGTCTGTGGCTTCTAATCAATACATGTCAACTCAAGTTACTCCTGCGGGTCAATACATGGCCGTCCTCCTTTTGATTTGGCTGCTGCGGTTACCACACACGCCTTTTGTTGACGGCCGTGCTGAGCTGAGCTACAGAAAAACCCAGTGACGATGTGTGCCTGGGTTCCAGCTCCTCCGTAGACCCGGCCGTTTGGATCACAAAGTCACGCCGTATGATTGATGATGAGGAAAACCCAAAGATGTTTTTGGATCCTACGATGTATTTGAAACACCAGAAAATTTTCCCCATGACTGCACAGCTTCACTTCTGACAATAGCTCTATACTAATCCCATCCAAGATGTCTCAGAGTCTGACTTGACTGGTAAACTGTTGTGGTTCTCAGCAGATCAAGAAATTCTTGTTTTTTGTTCATGAACCAAAGCAAAAACCTCGCGGATCAACTGTGTGTCAGAGTCCTCGATAAGCATGTTTAGTTGTGGGATTATGCAAAGATGATCGGTCCATCATCTAAGATTTAGGTGAAAACTATTATTGGCAACTAAATAAAAATATTCCTAATGACACACTCCACACACGCACCTTTAAGATTAACATGCAGCGTGCAAACAGGATTGAATATATCTGTAAATTGCACAAGGACATTTTAGAATCTGGTTTCCCCGTTGAAAGAGATTGAACAGATGATAAACTTGGTTGGTTTCAGTCATTTTCTCACCCGGTTCTTTAAAGCAACTCTTTGTATCCTTTTGTTTAAGGGACCCAGAGGGTTACATCTCCTCTCCATCCCCTCACCTTCCTCATCATCCTCTTCTTCAGCCACCGGACAATCCCAGCTGACACACCTGTAACTGACAGGTAAGAATAAAAGCTCAAACTCATTTAAATCAACCGGGCCGATTTCTGCACGTCTTGTTTCCTCTGCACTCAAATGATGTCACAAAGCAAATCTTTTATTTGTTCATCATGTTTCTTCTCTTTTAGTTGAACAAATGATATAATGGGCTATGGGCTGATTTATTTGAGTCCAGTGGGTTTTTGTGCAGCAGCTGATGCTATGTCAATGCTTGCCCACCAAAGTTGAAGATAACAAGCGGCAAAAATAGCTCATAAAGTACATTTTCCACCTTCTTCTCCGCGTGCATGTCAAGATTCGTATGAATCTGGCATTCGGCAGCACAACGTGGTGTTTTTCTTTCCATGTGCCGTTAACCATGCTCGAGGTGTAGGACAGTGCAGCGCTGCAGGCAGGGAATGGAGGAGACTGTTTTGTGTGTTGGTGTTGTTACTAAAGAACGGCAGCCCAGGAGAGGAGAGGACAGACGTCAGATTCTTTGCGGCCTGTGTCGCCTGCGACGCCAAGATTTGCTGCTTTGATGGCCTGTGTGCCTGTCGTTAAACATTAAATCACATGCTTTATGAGGAGAATGTGTCCAACACTGCGTTTCAAAAAACAAAGCTTGAATTGTCGAGTGAGCAGCTCAAAGATTCGTGTATTGACAAATGGAAAATGTTTTATTTATCAAGAGCAGAGGAAGAGTTCTACATGTTTTCCTCTCATCTCGTGACCCTGATGGCCCAACATAGATAGTCTTCGTCAAGTCCCTCAGGCCGCTGTCCTCCATATTGTTATCTTAGCCTTTCAAGGATTGATATACCTCTTCAAGTTTAATGAGATAAGAGACCTGGGGGAGTTCTCCCCCTGCTGTGATCAAAGACCATCCGACCTGAGGAACTGCTTTATCTCAGCCACTGATTGACCCGGCTGATAGGTGATACTGAGGAACCACAGTGGCCTTTGGAAGTGGCCTCTCCACTGAGACGACGGGGACCGGCAAACTTGGCCTCTCCTGTCTGTGAGAATCCCGTCAGTGGGGCTCCTGCGTCCCTGGGACGCCGCCTCCTCCCTTTGATTCCTGCGACCGAGCACTTTTTACGTGCCTACCTCCCTCACACCGTCCAGTCCAGAGCCCATAAAGCAAGTCTGCCACTCTCCAGCTAGTTGGACAGGACGTGTTTGTAAGTGTTGCCTGAATGCACCGCGGGACGAAATGACACCCCGAGGGCTCGTAAGAGTTGTGATTTCTTCTCCGAGCCGGTGCCAAGAGACCATTTCGAGTTCTTCTAAAACCTCGCCATTTGTGGCTTGCGACCATGAACCACTAGGGTTTTTATTATAATCTATATGGCATGGCAAATGCTATGTATTAACTAGAGACACACTCATAAGGGAAACGATGGAAGCCAATAATAATGGCCTGAATGAAACACCAGATAATAAGCCCACTCCTGAAAGGAAAATTGCTCTTGAAGAAATATTCGGTCTACATCAAATTCTAACCGCTAAGTAACCAGAGTATAATCCTTCAAACAAATAATCATTCAACAAATATACGTTCACCACCTGACAAATCCCTCATTCCACGGCCCATTTCTACATTCTCACGTATCGCAGGAGATTTAGGACGCGAGATAGCGCGGCATGAGGAATGCAGCCTGAGGGAGCATCCCCTCAGGAAAATATTTTTAAGGAGGGTTTAAGGACTCGCTCATTATCACTATATATTGGGAGAATAAAACAAGGGCCCCTGAAAAGGTCCCCGAGGCATGTGCATGCAAGGGAGGCGATTGTCCTTCACACTGCGCACTATATCACCGGCTAATCCCTGAGGGGAACATCTGCGTGTGCACACATGAGGCACGTGTTGGTGCAACTGAGTAGCAGGTCGGCGACGGTGAGAAAAGCAACGCTCCAAGGCCCATTAATGCCTCTGCTGCCATGTTTGCTCATCTGTGTAATTTCCAAATAACGTCATCACTCAAACACACAGAGACGAGAAGGGGACGAGCCTGATGTCTGGTTTGGGCCGTCCCGCGCTGACTTTACTGCCAAAACTTGAAATGAATCCTGGACGGCATATTTTGTTCAAGAAGCTGATGTGAATTATGTTTTTAAAATAACCAAAGACCTAGTTTTGTCGTCGCGGAGCAGATGGGATCATGGGAGCTGTGATGTTCATCAACGCTGCTATTAAATATCTATCTGAGGCGTGGAGTCAAGTTTTTTGTTGTTAAGTAGTAGATGGTAATGAATGATTGTACAGGGAAAATCTGCCGAGTCAACTGGATAAGTGCGTTCTGACTTGTGAGGGAAATGACGAAGGAAAAACTGAAACAGGAAAAACCACGGGTAGAGCAAATTTATCTGTTTGTACTTGTTGAAAACTTTTTGGATTATCTAAATTGGCTACATTCATTCATCGTCAACTGCTTGTCCATTACTGGTGGTGGGGGGGGGGGGGGCGCCTGGACCCAGCTGTTATTGGGCGAGAGGCGGGGTTCACCCAGGACAGGGTCGCCATTTCTTTGGACATATACAATGCAAGCACACAAGCATGGGAATCAAACCCAGGACCCTCTTATTGGCATTTCAACTGAGAAGTCTAGACATTGTGTAAAAGAGCCACACGAAGTGGTTGACGGCTGAATGAAATGAGTCAAATGAAGTCTCTCAGTGTTCACTAACAGTTTATGAGCTCATGTAATGTTAGACGTCAAGCGAGGGCACGGCCTGATGTACGGAGTCTGTTCTTCGAGGGATGAAATCACGGCGGCGGCGCGTATTTAAATAAGGCCTCAGTTTAGTAAAAGCTGTTTGTCTTCGCTGTGTGAAACCTCTGCGGAGTCCTGAGGGAGCGCGGCTGAAGAAAACCTTTCTGCACGATATATATATATATGAAGAGTCGTGGCAGTCGATATGCCCCGGAGAGTCCCTGTGTAATTCTCATCATTCATAATGAAGTACGCAGTTTCATGTGGTGGGCGAAGGCCAGACTGTGAAGCAGCACTTTGACAGATCCGTGGTGCTACATCACAGTTTTCACAGAACAGCACTATGGGCCCCGCAGTACACTGAACATAACGCACCACTAATGAATGTAAGAATGTGTTACCCGACCAGACGGGAATGTGTGCCCACGCCGGCACTGAGGGGTCGCGATGGAACGTTTTCTTTCTGACAACGTGGGAAATCGGCGTCCACACGAGGGGATCATGTGATTTAAATACATAGGATGCCGCAAATTGTGGTACACTGCGGTTTAATGGCAGCTCCCCTTGCATTTTGAAGTTCAGCTGGCACTGCCACCTCATATGGCCTGGTGTTAATCTGCCATGAACAAGCCCGCATTATGCCAAGTCTGTAGTAGAAGTGAGTGGGAAACAGGTGGCCTCCACTTTCTCTCATTCCTGCTCTGGCTTCTGGACACAGAGTTGGACAAGCTCACATTCTTCAGGGGAATTTCCTCCCAAGCCACTTTATTAGCGAAGTGAAAATAAACCCCAGATATTACTCAAGAGTTTTCATGTATTATGTGCTTTTGTGCCGCGCGGAGTTCTCAGTATAAGTCTGATATTTTGGGAATTAAGTTTATTTGCTTTCTAATGCAGAGTTAGGAGAGGAAATCAACACCGAGCCCACGTCTGTGAGTTCAGACAGAATATAACATTGGCTGCTTAGCATAGCTTAGCACAGAGACAGGAAATAGCATCACTTCAGTTCATTAATTATCATGTCACAGCTTATTTGTTTAGTCTGCTGGGGGGGCCGGATTTTACCTTTGGACACAGGGTGGAGGTGAAGATGACATTAATACTCTGATCTAAAGTCCTGACTTGGTTTGTTGTATTTGATCAGTTGGAAATGTTATTAACAGCTTTTCATTGACAGTTTCTGAACGTGGTCGATGTGAGGGAGCAGCTGGAGTGAGGCCAAAAAGACTCAATCGCCCCCTGGTGGCTGGCTGCAGTGCAGGCTCTTACCTCCTCAATGTTAGTGGATGGAACATGGATAAAGATGGTTTTTATCATTTTAGTCGGTTCATAGTAGCGGGGACCTTGCTCCATGATCACTTCCATACAGACTCCAAATGTCCAAGATGGCAGTGTTCATATCGTGAATATTTTGGCTTCAGTTCTGTGTAGTGGATAGAGTTTGGTTGTGTAGCGCAGGTGTTGTTTATCGTGGATTGAGTCACGCGACTCTTTGAGAGATTAACACTTGATTGCAGAGCGGGTCATCGCAGCACATCTTTGACAGCTCCATAAACAAACCTTGCTGTGGGTAATACCTGATGTTGAGAGAAAACATAAATATGGCTGTGCATAAATGACTCCATAAAGACGGAAGAATGTCCACATCCTATCTTCAAAAGGCCTCGTCCACTGTTATCACTTATATCTTGGCTGCAGCACAGAGTGTGAGTCCATGGATTTGGAGAAATTCGGAGCAGATTGTCCGTGAGGCTCCCTCTGGCACGGGATGATGGGTAACATCCTGACCGCCTTGGACTGTTTCTCTATAGATCGGCGGAAAATCAGAGCGTTTATTAATCTTGTGACCTGAGAGATTCTCAGTGTGCGTTGAAGGAAGCGACACAGGTGTTGAAATAACTAAAACAGAACGTTTTGCTTCTGTATTACGTGGCGCCATCTTTGGGTCGCAAGTGAAGGTCAAGGCTCATTTGACGCGGAAACATCAAAACCCCTGTGACCAGTGACAGCGAGCAGCTCTGGAGTGGTTATTGTCACAAACGGCATTATTTTAGCTGCGGTAGCGTTTGTTGAAACCCAGGTTCTTTACACTAATGGACGCAGTCAGGTGCCAGTCAACGATACGCAGGCAGAGGGGGGGAGTCGAGGCAGCTCCACCGCTCTGGTGCTGCACTTGGACGGAGATGAGAGGCTGCGGGGAGAGAGAGAGAGAGATGGAGGTCTGCTTTCCATAAAGTTCTGGTGTCCTGTGAGGCAGCTCCACGTCATAATCATAAATCGCAGGCATGGAAATTGGGGGTTCGTCATATCCCAACATAACAGCGAAATTTCAAAATCAAAAGATGGACTGGCAGCTCTCGTGACAGTTTAATATCAAAGGAAAAAATGTTGAAATTTCCCAAGGTTTCTGTTGGGTTTCATTTGAAGTTCTGTAACAGCAGAAGGAGTGTTTGGAGTTCACAGCAGGTTCACTTTGCTGAAACCATTTTCTCCTGATGATGGACTACTATTTCAGCTCGGGTTCGTTTTTTTTTAATCTTTTTCCCCACAGAACTAATGGATGTTGAAAAAAAAAGTAGATATATATGATTTGAGGTTGTGATAGGCCCACTAGCTCCTTCATCTCTCTCCTGGAGGCTGTGGAGGACTGAAGTCCCCGGCCTCTCCCTGGTTTGTGCTCCGGCCAGCTCCAGCCCATGCGTGTAATGCTGTTTGTAATGAGAAATCTAAACAGGGAACCGCAGTGAGGCATGACAGGAATGTGTTTCCATTGGAGGGAGCTCCATGCAAGAAAAAGAGAAGAGGGAGGGGAAAAAAAAAAGAATAAGAAGAAACGTGGAGGCAGAGATGTGTCCAGAAGGAGCGCTCACTTGGGCCAGAGCGGAAGACTAATGTTATTGTACACTGGCTGTCACTCTGCCAGCCCTCCCTCACCAATCGGTTCCTCGTCTCCCTACCAGTTTCTCCCCCGCCTTCGTCCCTCCCTCCCCCGACCCCCCCCCCCTCCCGCTTCCCCCAAGACTGTGTTTGCTCAGGTGGACAGTGACACAGTTGCTGAATGAGCCCCAGTCGACCCCCGTCCCCCCGCCCCCTTTTTCTGCACGCATGGCTGTAGACTGTGTCATCGAGTCAGAGTCCGGAGGGGCCTGCAGAGAGCTGGAAGTGGAGGCTGAAACCTGGGATCACACACTGGACGGGGAGGGAGCAGGAAGTCGAGGGACAAACACCAGGAGGAACAAAGTGCAAAGACACGAGGAGAATGATGGGTATAAACAGGAGGAGCGCGTTGGATGGGCTGGAGGAGAAAAGACAAAGAATCGGCGAGGGTGGAAAAAAAAAAAAAAAAAAAAAAAAAAATCCGACCACCCATTTTGAAAATTAGAGAGGGGTGGTTGTAGACTGTGGAGGCCGTCTCAGTTTATGGTCCGTGGAGGATGTCTTGAAACAGCGTTGTTTAGGGTTTATTTTATCATGCCACGCTGTTTCAGAGCCTCTGTCAGGAATCTCATTCTGCAAAGACTAATTACAGTGTAAACACTACATTAAAGTCTGTGGGCCACTCCACTTCACTATTTACCTTTTGCTCCAAACAATCCTGACATCCCCGCACAGATTGATTTTGTCCACAGAAACCTCCTCTGCCAGTGCTTATTTATTTTGAAGCCGGCGTGCGATTCCCGCCGATGAGCGTATGTGGGTTTGCAAAGACGGCAGGGTCGATTCTCACCTGCGATCGCAAATGTGAGCATAACCAGGTTCTTCCAGGAAAGAAAGAAGAAAATGCCAGCGTTCACGTTCCCAAAACATTCAGCCGATGCTGGACGTTTCATAACTGGGGACTGTCAAAGTGCTCGACGCTCGGGGGAGGCAACTGAAAACAAAACTGAATATCTCAGTCCCAACATAAAAAGAAACGAAAAGTCAACCAGGAAACTGTGCTTCATTAGCACATGCATGGGTGCTGAGGAGCGGTCACTCAGTGTCAGTCACCTGCGAGGCCGAGCCAGGGAACCTAATGACTACCACATGGGCCCAAAGGGCCGGAAGAGGACGCTTTTAAGACCGATGGAGAATTATGGCCTCCCAGATCTTTTAGCATATAAAACAAACAAGGGAGCTGCTACTGCGTGCAAGAGTGTGTCCACGTCACTGTTGGTTGCCCTGGTATTTTCTGCTTTTATCATGATAACTGTGCAGCATCAGCATAAACAAAAATCTCCCCACTCCTTCTAGAAGAATGAAGTTTAGACTCAGTCATTACAAACAGCTATGGAGTAAAATCAAATCTTTACTTTAGTGAAAGTAGCAAAAGTAGTAAAAATGCTGTATCACAGAAATACTGGATTATAAATAATAATACCAGATTATTTATTACACACAAATACAAAAGTATCATCTGCAAATTGTATAATATTGATGAAAAGCAGGTATTTAAGTGTATTTTACAGTGTTGTGATGACTCATGCATTTTAATTTACAATGTTCCTTTAAAATAAATAAACTTACATACAGTGTATTATACAGTTTTTGTGACATTGTGATATTCGAGCAACCACTGCAGTTTAATAAAAAGCACAAACTTTACAGATGACCTGTAGAACTAACACAGCGTACCACGGACATACTCAAAGTACAAGTACCTCATACTTGCAGGTATTGGTTTGCCTTCTCTATACTTTGAATGGACTAAAATAGCAGACACAGTTCACACAGAATCCTCTCGTATCCAACAATGTGTGACCTAAAAAAATGTGGGCCGAGCGTTTGCGTGTGTGTTGTGTGATTCCTGCCCTGACACCTGAGGAGTGTTGATATTCAGACTGGGCCAGTATACCCAGCAGCTGCCTGGGAGGTGTAATAGGTTGTCTTACAAAGAACAGGGAGGAAATGAACCCCGGTATCTCGCTTGAATCAGCTCCATCTGGACCCAATTATTCATCCGGGTTGTTTTTGGCCTGTGATAAATGATTTAGTCACACTGCTGACACCATTTTTCAAGTATAAATATAAGTATGATATAGCTCAATGTGTTGGGAAAGAGAAAATCAGTTATTTTGTCTTTTGCCGTAATTCACCGTCAGCTGTGAGAACTATTATCACTGCTCTCTTTGGCCTGCGCGGCTTATTGATGAATTCACTGTTCATTGGGTGGGATCATCACTGTGCGTTCTTTTTGCTTAATTCGTCTCCTTCTTGTGTTTTCTTTTTATTTCTATTATATCCACACCATTCCTCCTGTAATTTCAAACCAAAGCGAACACATTATTATCCTTATCTTGACACCGTGATCTGACGTCGAGGAGGATTCTGTTGCACTTGCATGCAGGGTGGAGGAGAGAAGAAACATTCAAATATCTTTCCAGGCCAAATAAAACACGGGCATTTCTGGTGTGACCACAGGAGAAAGCTTAATAGCTCCTTGGAGGTTATGAACTGTTGACAGTTAATAAGTCATAAAATTTCCCCTCTAAGAGGATGCTAGATTCCATCTGCAGGGCACCCAGTACAAAGAGGCGGAAAGCAAATATCTCGCCGTAGAAGTGGACTGGAATCTCTCACTGGCTGCTCGTGGAGAGTCTCTAGAGCTTGTCCTTCAAGGTTTCCTGATTTCTGCACAGATGGAGGAAAAATGACCAAATTACCGAATCATTTTCCAACTTCTTCTTCTTTTTTTTTTTTTTGTTACTGTTGGAGAATATGTGGCCTTGAGAGCCGAGGCAAAGACGTTGCATGCAACTGACCTTCGTGATTACACCTCATATTATTGTGCTTGTCATCTATTTTCTTTGGCCCTTGGGATGTTTGCCATGGTAACAGCACACAGCAGGCTGTCTGAGCTGACCCATGCTGTCCTCTGCATTTCCCAGCTTGGCTGTGATGAAGGGAAGTCTCTGCCCGTGATCCCTAACCCCTGATGAGGAGGGTTCTCAATTTCAGCTCCGGGTCTAGCGTGGGCCTCATATCCCTCTCTGAGTGCTCTGCCACCCCCTCCCCACTTTTCAACCACAAAGGGCATCCTCTCCTTGCATAAGCAGCGATTGCTTTTTTGGCAGAATGTACCAGATTAAGCTGCACCTTCTGCCCTCACATAGAGATCAGCCAGAGCCACGTTCTGTTTTAAAATATAGCTTCAAGACATTTGGGCGGAAATACACTTATTTTCCTTCTTGTTGAGATCATTGCACTTGTAGCTGGACAGACTGGAAACCGCGTGCAAACTTTTGCCACATGACAAGTCACAGATTCCACTTTCTAATATCAGTAATGTGTTTAATCTGAACAAACGCCGAAGAATGAAAATGACACTTCTTCGTTGCCAGGGGCGTGTTAAACCAAAGCACTGTGAATGCTCTAATATAATGTGACCCTTACCAAATCCAGTCACGCTTTAGCAGAGACATTCTCATCAAAATGTCTGTCATGATAAAGTGCAGTTTCCTAAATATGCTAATTATTAGAAATAATAAATCTGTAACACGTTTATTTCAGACTCAAATTTGTTCTTGTAAATTAAGATGGCTGACTCTCTAGCTTCATGTCACATGCAGGGATGAGAGAGGAGGGTGGCTCTTTATAGCTAATACCTCCTGTCGAGCACAAATATCCGACACTATTTCCGGAGTTTTTTTTTTTTTTTTTTTTTATC